>JACEFO010000144.1:1200000-1800000 GCA_015342445.1 Digitaria exilis
CATTCTCGCGGCCGCATTAATTCCCGGCGCCGCATGTCAACTTGTCACTAGGCTCATGGCGATTACGTGTAGCGCATTTGCTGGTCTAAGCACTAGTAGCTCACCCTTCGTACGCAAATGATTTAACAGAGTAGGAATCTTTGCACATAGGTATGAATTGTGATTCATGTTAGGCCTTGTTTAGTTTGGTGAAAAAGTTGACGTTTTTTTACTGTAGCAACTCTAAACCGAAGATTAGGAGAACTAAACATGATCTAATTATAAAACAAATATGGATATGAAACCGTGAGATAAATCTATTAATCCTAATTAAGTTGCCACTAGATTGTCTAATCATGGCCTAATTAGTTTTAATAGATTTGTCTCGCAATTACATCTAGAGGTTGTAGAATGAGTTTTGTGTCCACGTTTAGTACTCTCAGTTTGTATCGAACCATTCCTATACTGATTGGGCCACTAACATGCATGATCTAGTCTTGTCAACTCTATGATGCAACAAGAGACTAATAGCAATCTAGATACCCTTTTGCGAGCCATTATTGTCGTATAAATGCTGTTCTAGGTTCGGGAGATAGAATAAGCACAAGTGCGATAAATTCAGAAACCGACAGACAGGATGGAATTACTTGCACGCATTGTCAGCACACAGAGTGGAAAGCAATGCAAGATGAGGATAATTCATGTGACAGCTATCGGACTAGTAGGTTAAGAGAACATGCTATAGCAATGCAGGATGTTGTGTGTTCAAAAAGCCAGGACAGAATAAGCACAAGGCATAATATTATCGAGGGGGCATGAGCTATGGAACTCGTTCCAACGCGAGCGAGAGCGAGACGGAGAATTTCCAGGATATTTCTGAAACTTTTCCTGCTTTTCACCCCCAGCCTGACTAATATTCCTCCTTCAGACACGTTGTCTGTCTTCTGCTTCTGCAAGCATGGCATTATCTCTGAAGAAACCATTCGACTAAGCACAAGCGTGAATAAAACGTTCACTTAAATATTCCCTTCTACCGAACCCTACACTTTGCATAGGCCGTTGAAACCGACAGTGAATTCAAAAGCGGAATCCTGTACACCCCTCATACTTGATTCTGACAATTGTTCTTCTGCTGAACATTTGAATTGCTGGAACATGTAGAAACGGGGTCGCTAGCTCACTGGATCGCATAAATTATTGACTCTGGCTGGAATTCATGTCTGTCATGATGCACACAGAAAGAGCTTGACATGAGCATCATTGTGCAGCTCGCTAGCTCATCTGCTTGCAACAGAACATCATTCGCAATATCTCTTTTAAGTGAGTACTCCCCCTGTCCTTAGTATAGTTTACTTAACCTGCAGCGTTTCAAATCTTTAACCACATCAACAAACCATGATTAGCACTTTAGCAGTAGTACTGGTCGATCCACGGCTGAGGTGGCAGAACATGTGTACTGATCGTGATCGATTCACTCGCTGCATGCTCCCTTGGCTCTCCTCTCATAGGTTCTCTCACCTAGTCACCTCACTGAGGCGGGCCCCCCTTGCTCCCAGTCTCCCACAATTCAAGCATTGATACGAATACGAGGGTGAAAAGGCACAAGAGAGCACGGAGCTCCGCTCCAAGATACCATTCGCTCCACAGGCCATAAACTACTGCGCCGCGCCGGGTGGTAGGCCGCGGCAGCGGCGGCGAGAGAGAATAAAAGCAGCAGCAGAGGCGAGAGAGAGAGGCACTCCATTCCAGTGTCCAACCCGAGCGAGCAAGCAAAGCCAAAGCCCAGGCATTTGCCGCATTTCCCCTTGCCGCCGCGCGCGCGGGCAAGCTAGGCCGCAGGAAGCGTGCACGGCGACATCATCTCAGGCACGGGGCACCCAAACCAAACCCAAGCTTTGGCGGCAAACCTCCCTCCCTGGGCAAAGCTGGTGAACCAGCAGAGAGGGTAGTCTCCGCGTATAAGTCGTCGCCAGCCATGTCGGTCTCCTCCGCCCTGTCGTCCTTCCTGCTGTGCTGCTTCTACCCCTCCGGCGGCCACCGCCACGGCCACCGCGCCCGCGCCTACTACTACAGCAGCTACCCGACGAGCAGCAACACCCTCTACTACCAGGAGGGCCCCTTCTCCGGCCGCGGCATGATGGGCCGCCGGAGCAAGCCGCTGTCGCTGCAGGTGCGTCCGCCCGTTGGCTCTGTCTCTTCCCTTTCTTCGCCTTGCTCTGTTCTGTTCTGTTCTGTTCTTTCGCCGTCAGGCATCATCGTCAACTACGGTAGCATGCATGTGAAACAAATGGCAGGCCTCTGGACAGGGTATATGCAAGTACGGCAACTTGGCCGTGCGAGCGCGACGCGGCACGCTCAGATTTATTCTTTGTCCGCCACCAAAATTTTTCGAAATTTTCCAGCTACTAACGTTAATTGCCTAATCATTAATCATGAAATTAACATGAGGTGTAGTACTAGTGGGTTTGTGTAGCCGTAGGATTCTGCAAGTTTGTGTAGCATCATGCTGTATTGCTGTTGCAGCACTGTGAGAAGGCTGTTGCAGCAGTAGTCCTTATTCCTTGAGCGTGCTCGTGCATGCGGACGCTCCTGTTGAAAACAGCAGCGACCTCGTGCATGCGTCCTGAAAAGAAAGCGAGAAAGGGAGAGAAAAAAAAAGTGCTGTGCTGCTATAGAGGAGGAACTTGTTCTACCCTAGTAGGACAAGAAAAGTGTCTCTCTTTTTTCCCTCGGCTACTGCAGGCGCCGCTTTCGGAACCAGTAAACTACTCCAGATGTTTTGTTTGTTTACCCCGGCGTGCGGTTAATCAGTTAATCTGTTGGAGTAAAATACTGGACTGCTAGCATGAACTTTTTCTAGAATTTCATTCCTTTCTCTTCTCGATACAAGATTAATACAAGAATAGAATGACACTATGACAGTAGTAAGTAGTACTGTAGAAGAAATTAAGAACTGAACCATGATGCATGCATATATGCAGACGGTGGAGCTGAAGGTGCGGATGTGCTGCTCCGGGTGCGAGCGCGTGGTGAAGCACGCGGTGACGAAGCTCCGGGGCGTGGACTCGGTGGAGGTGGACGTGGAGATGGAGAAGGTGACGGTGACGGGGTACGTGGACCGGCAACGGGTGCTCAAGGAGGTCCGCCGCGCCGGGAAGAAGGCCGAGTTCTGGCCCAACCCCGACCTGCCCCTGCACTTCACCTCCGCCAAGGACTACTTCCACGACGAGGAGTCGTACCGCCGCACCTACAACTACTACCGCCATGGCTACAACGGCGACAAGCACGGCAACCTCCCGGAGCCCCACCGTGGCGCCGACCCCGTCAGCAACATGTTCAACGACGACAACGTCAACGCATGCTCCATCATGTAACTCACATGCCAATGACATGTGTTCTCTCTTGTGCTCCATCTCGTCGGTGCCTCTGCCTGGTCCGGCGTGAGCCTAGCAGGTCGTCAGGTCGCAAGCAGTGTAGTATGTGTGCTCGATCATCATCAGCTCAAGCATGAACAATGGATGGAGAGTCTCCATATGAAATGAGTAGCGGTTCCCTTTACGGGTTACACGTACGAAACGGACGGGATGGTCATTGGCCACCACTCTCCTGTCTCTTCTCTGTCCACTCCATGACCCGAGTGCCATGCGTGCTCCCTGACTGTTCAGAGTTCAGGCAGGCCAATGGGATGCCAAAGCATCTCTCGCTACTACCCGCCCGTAGCAGCTAGTACAGCGAAAGGCGCGCGCCTTTTTTACTGGCTGGCGTGCTCATTTTCGCGCGAGGGAGCTGGAGCCTGGGCGTGTGCCGTAGCCAGTAGCTTGGTCGCTGGCGAAGTGGCGATTGTGGCTATGCTACGCCGGTTAAATATTCGGTAGAGTGACAAAGGTCGATCATGGCTGCAGAGCAGAGGCAAGCTGGTTGGTGGGGTCCTGCGAAAAGCCTTGGAACTTGGAAGTGTAGCTAGGCCGTGTTTAGTTCCCAAAAGTACTTTTTACTTTCTATTCATCTCCCTCACAGAACACACATCTCCAAAAATTCCTTTTTCCCCTTACCTATTCATCCCCCTCACATAACACGCATCCCAAAAAAAAGTACTTTTCCCCACCACAACTAAACACGGCCCTAGTGTTGTTGGAGTCTCTGATAATTGCTCCAACAACTGCGGCGCGGTGCAGCCGCCAGCAACAGTAGTGCTACAATACTCTAATGCACACAACATGAGTCAGGTTTCTGGATTATTGATAGTTCAGTCACACCAACTGAGTGAATCCAAATCCAAAAGCATATTAATTTTAGTTCAGTCATACCAACAGAGTGAATCCAAATCCAGAAGCAAAAAAAATAAATAAACTCTTATAATGCTTCTGGCTAACTGAATGAAATATCTATAGACTACGTTTGGTACACATTGTGGAGCAGCTTCAAAGTAATGTAGCCAATAATTTCTTATTTAACCCACAATTCAAACTCGCCCTGACAGCACGAAGGAAGTCAAACGCGCCAAAAATTCGATTCCATGTCAGGCCAAAAAGTGGCCTCTGTCTGGATTTGCCGAGTGGACATCCCACATCCCAGTCAGCAATGCCACACAAGCTATGCCAAGCTGGACCAAGAACCCAACCCCACGAATACTCGCCGTGAACCGGATCGCCACATCCACATATCCTCCGATGGACGGCCACCAGCGCTCCAAAACCCATACACCGGGTCCACGGCAGCGTGCCCGGGGATTCAGCCCGTCTGTCTCGTCTCCTCACCGCACGGCAAGCGGAGCCTCTCAACCTCCGCAATGCAATTCCCCAATCCCAGCCAATCCGCCGCCGCGACGAATTCGATTCGATTGCTTCCAGCTCGGGCCTCCCAATCGCACGCGTGTTTTGCTACGCATTCTGCGCTCGCGCGCTTTATCCTGATTTGATTTGATTCTGCCGATCGGTCCGATTCCGAGGAGGAGGAGGCGAGGGGAGTGGTGCTCACGCGGCCATGGCGGCCTCGTCCTCGGCTGCTGCTGCTGCTGTGGCGGCGGCCCTGGACGCCTGGTGGGATGACGTGAACAGCTCGCCGCTGTGGCAGGACCGCACCTTCCACGCCCTCGCCGCGCTCTACGGCGTCGTTGCACTCGTAGCCCTAGTAAGTCCGAACCCGCCCCCCACGCACGATTTTACCCTTCTGACCGATTTGGTTTGGAACCATGAGCCAATGCGATGATGAGGGTTCGTGAAATCGAGCATAGCTGTTTCGTGTAGGTTCTAGATTCGTTTCTGAACCAGTGCGGGAACCATCTGGCGTGATGCATATTTCAAATGTGATACACTATAAACTGTGACTGTGGCTACCAATCTCATTAGGTCATTTGATGTGAATTTTGTCAGGTCCAACTGATAAGAATCGAGTGTAGGGTACCTGAGTATGGGTGGACAACACAGAAGGTGTTCCATTTCCTAAACTTCATTGTTAACGGCGGTGAGCTCATCCTATTATAAGCAACTTTCCCTGCCCACTGCTTACTCACCATGCCTTAAGTAATCGGTTTCATGATTAACGGCGAACTTGCGTTTGCAGTAAGGTCAACTGTGTTTGTACTGCGGCGGAATGTGCAGCTTGTGCACCCAGAGGTTTGTGGAAGGAGGCGATTTATGTTTCCTTTCTGTCGGTTGGTTACAAACAATTGGAGTAACGTGTAGCAATGTGGTCCTGCAGATATTTCAACATGTGCTTATTGATTTGCCTGGCTTAGCGTTCTTCACGACATATGCTCTGCTGGTGCTCTTTTGGGCTGAAATATACTATCAGGTTAGGTTTCGCTTCGGGTTGTTTTGGTATTGTTCAGTGACTGCTGACACGCTCATTGTTTCGTGCTGATGTTTGTTAGGCACGTGCGATTTCGACCAATGGGCTCCGACCAGCTTTCTATACTATAAATGGAGTGGTCTACGTCATTCAGGTACATTGCGTATTCATGATTTTCACTGACGGGGTATAACAACTTCAATTTTTACTCACACCAACTCTTTATGTGAAAGGAAAAACGTTAGTAATCAAACTACTGATGATGATTAAAATTAAAGTGATTACTGAACCACCTTGGCACACTATTATAATTTGCAGAACCACAAGTATGACAACCTGATACTTGATTGTCCATAGTCATGGAAGTTCTGGTCTATAATTATTGTGACTATTGTATGATAAGAATATCAAACAGTGAATTAAGAAAATTCTATCGTTTAACTGGACTGTCGAAACGAGAGTAATGAATGTGAAGACTGACTCTTGTCACTGCTGCATGAATATCTTTGCAGCCTTATAAAATACTGCATCGTGTTCAGATCATTGCTTGTTATGTTTCTCCAGTGGCTCTTTTTGTAGAGCATTTTATAATATGTATTTAAAAATCAAGGAGTAATTATCTTCTCATTCTTTTGTGATATTTTTAATGAATTGGCTTAAATCAAAATTTTCAGATGGTACTATGGCTTCTCATGTGGTGGAAACCAGTTCAAACTGTGGTCATTTTGTCAAAGATGTTCTTTGCAGGTGATGTCCTTGTTTCTTTTGGCTTTCCCAGCAGGTTGCAGCAGGGTGGCGCTATTTTTTTTCACTGAGAGAGCAATGCAACCACATGAAATTACTATTGTGTTCTGGGCACCATGAAGTTCACATTTTGGACATGCTAGTTATGAAAACATTCCTGAAGTTCCACGAAAATATACCTGATTAGCAAATTTAATAGCCTACAATTGCTTGTAACTACTAGTAGTTGACACTTGACAGGGAAGAGGCATAAATTGTGCATTAAGTTATTTAAAGCAAATTATATTGCAACCTAGTATTTGATACCATGTGCTTGTTTATCTCTGCTACTAACATGGAGCTACCTTTCAGCTACATCCTTATTCGCTGCCTTTGGTTTCCTTCTGTATGGAGGGAGGTAAAAACTTATTCCTTGATACATCATGGTTCTTTATCAAATGAAAACTCTGCAATAGTATAAGAGCAAGAGATTTTCTGTAGAACTCCCTCTCCCACGCGTGATTTCTGCAGCGCGAGGATGCTTGCAAAATAATAAATATTTCCTGCTAAATGTGTCATGTGCCTATGTAAAATGTGGCTATTCAAACAAGCATGGTCATGTAGTTTTCTGTCGTCTTGTGCTGGTCCTTTTGGTAACAAAGGAGTTATTTATGATAATGTGCATATCCTTGTGTAGGCTCTTCCTAATGTTGCAGCGTTTCCCTGTTGAGTCAAAAGGTCGGCGGAAAAAGTTGAATGAGGTACTTTGCTACCAGCTTTCTTGCACTGTAGAAATTTTAAATTTATAGATGACTTGTATGTGTAACATTATCGCCTTTTTATGTAGGTTGGCTATGTGACTACCATTTGCTTTGGTTGCTTCATGATCAGATGTATAATGGTAAATCCTATGCAATGCCCACCTAGGTTTTGAAATAACTACATAACATACTTACTGAGTGTCTATCTTACAGATGTGCTTGAGTGCATTTGATAAAGAAGCTGATCTTGATGTCCTTAACCATCCAATCCTGAACTTCTTTTACTACTTGGTATGTTTTTCACTCACATAAACTGTTGCATCTGCAACTTTAGACGTGCTATTTCAAAGCACTTGGTGTTGTTTTGCAGGTTTAGATTTCACTTTCTTCTGTCTGACAGCATTTTTAGATATTGATGTCTTCTAGGAGCTGGGTTTTGCTAAATGTCAGGGTATTTGAATCATATAGACTTCGTAGTAGTATTGTTGGTGAATATAAACTTACTTTGTGATATCATTTAGATATCTTATGATCAATCGTTTTTCAGTTATTTACTTGCTGATATTATTTACTGCTGGTGTTCACCGTATCATGTGCAGCTGGTTGAGATTGTACCATCGTCTTTGGTGCTGTTCATCTTAAGGAAACTACCCCCAAAGCGTGGGATTGCACAGTACCATCCAATCCATTAGTCAGTAATGTCGATGGTCCATTTCTAACAGTTCCATCCAATTGCTAAAGACTAAAGCAAATGTGATACATTGTACCTTCTGTAGGTTAGTAGATTTCTTGTAAAGAATTCTTCACTCGAGTCTGGCATATATAGCTTGCTAAAAATGTTAACTCCTGATCCCAAATGTGACCAACACAACCTGCTTCACAAATGTGGGTTTACCTCTGTAAACTTTAGAACAGACAAGCACTGATAATTTCTTGTGATGGAGATTTTTTTTTTCTTTGAAAAGCTTGTGATGGAGAAAATGTGTGATAAGATTGGCTACTTCAGAAGAATGATAACTGTTTTGGGATTATCCAAGCCCTTATCCACTGACACAAATCTTGTCTGTTCGTAAATGCTGGACTGATGCATCTCAAATTCGGATGGGATCTGATGATATTGGACCACTTTCACAGAGGATCTTCACATCTGAAGATTACCAGCGTTGTCCGATGCATTGTCAAGCACCAACCAATCAGCAGAAAGGCATAGTCAAGCACCACTAAATCATGCAGAAAACTAGAGGAAATGCATTTGCTTGTCAAGCTTACGAGGCATTGGAAGGCTGGAGAAAAGAAATCCCCGTACTGACTGACGAATGTTGGCACACACCTGTCTAACGATCAATCAGCTTGACAGCATGTACCAGATCACAGCGGCCTCCAAAATTCGGAGAACCATTAGAACAGGTTGGCCGGTGGACAGCCGGGGGAAACGGTGAAGGATTTGAACGATATCATTCTGACCTGATTGATGTTCAGAGGCTTCTACTCTGACTCGCAGGTGGCATTGCGTTCATTGTTCCTTTGATCCTGTCCAACTCAACTGCCATTCCGGTGCCGGTGCCTCTACGTTCGGCGAATTCTAATTTCTGACGAAACAGTTCGAGTGGCAGGCAGAGCAATTAAAAAAACGTATCAGTCCTCGCTGGGGTGGCCGGCAGAAATTGGGGAGGAAATGATTGCCACGACGGGCCCTGCCGGAAGCACGAGTCGGTGTCCACGCACCCGTGCGCGGACAGTTTCAGAATTTCAGGTTGCGTTGGGCTCGCCAGCAACATATGGTCCCCGCTGGAAACCAGAATGGAGGCCGAGCGAATCAGCCGTCCGCAAATCCTTGGAAAACCTCAAAAATTAGCCGTACTACAACAGACAGATGCACGGGTCTATTCGGTACTACGGTTACTAAAATCCAACATTGAATGCTTCATCCGCAAACGGGAAGATACTGTACTAAAAAAAACAAAAGGAAAGAGTATTTGGAGCAGTTGGAGGATAATGCAGAACACGGCAGCCTGCAAAAGCACGCACAAATGAAGCCACATGAAAACAGTCTTGGAGCAGTTGGTCGATCACCATCAAGAAATGCTTTACGCTCCTGAATTTGGAACCATGCGTTTGCAAGATTGGAGATAGCGGCGGCCAGCGGCCGGCCTGCATCTTCTGAATTTACGGCGTTCGAATTCGATGGGCTCCGATGAATCTTAATTTTTTTTTTTATCTCTCGTCGCCGGCTGCCCATGGCCTCATGCATTGTCCATGTTATCTAGCTTGATAGAAGGAGCCATGCATGCTCTTCCATGTTATCGAGCTTGGAAGAACTCCTGTTCCTAACCGGCTGGTCTGTTTGGCCTTTGGTGTTTCCTATTCCCCTGTTGAGTGAAGAAGGAAGCTACCTCCAGCTGGTGCTGGTCACACATAGTAGGACGCACGAGAATGTTCATAGCCTTGTGCATTGACGTTGCAGCAGCTAGTGCCATTGATTACTAGGATTGCACCTAACTTCTCTTGTCAACCGCCGATTGGATTGTCGCTACACCTTCCCCCTATTCGGTTGATGCGCCAACGAAGTGGATTGCCACAATTACATCTTCTCTAATCGAGCAACAAAGCAACGCTATGATCTAGACAACACATAGACTAGCATGAGCATGTAGCGCCACGCTGTTTCTGTTGGTCAAAGTTCGCGTGTGCATAGAGTATCATATCATTGCGTGATTGCATAATTACATGAACCTAACCCACTAATCATATGCATCATCGGTCTTTGGGGACATGGATAAGAATGATCGCAAGAAGTGCAACTTGGGCAGTGATGAGATTTCTCTGTATGCCTCTCGATCGACAAGGAATCATTGAGCATCTTTGTCGGAGCAGCTTGTGCTCTGCTTGGATATTGGTTGTATACACCCTTTCTTGCATTGTTGTCCAACAGCAAAGGAGAGAGCTGGTCAGCTGGAAATGGCATGCCTTTTGAGTATCAGCAAATAGCCAACCAGGACAGTGTTATGTCACTTATGTGTTCCCTGGATCATTCTTGCTTTCTTTTTCGCTTTTCTACAAAAGCAACACTACACTGGAGTATTGTTGATTCATATACATGCACTTATCAAAGCTATAGTCATGTCATCTGGAAAAGGCAAGTTCTATTTTTTTTTTAAAAAAAAAAGTCAAGCTCTAGCACCCGAATTTCACATGAAGCAGCGAGCAGTGTGGTTGGTACTGAAGTCAAGGAAATTCCCAGGTGTGACGGACCTGGATCCCCTGCAGTATGAACTGCTACTGTAAGATATAGTAAGTTGTTGCTTGTGAGCCATTCGATGGACCATCAATGGTCTAGATTGGATCTATTCTTTTTTCACTTTTCATCTAAACTCTAGCTGTTAGCCACCAAGTAGGGGAAAATAAGGAAACACATATAATTGTACAACTAAATACAATATTTGTTGCATGCATTTTACTGAAAAAAAAGAGTTGAATGCCCTCTAAATTTATATATTCCCAAAAGAGCATAGGTTAACCCAGATTGCTATACATGCAAAATGAACTCAGTTTGTCATATGCTCTTTGGTAAATATAACTATGCTACCGAATGATTATGCAAGATTTTGTATATCAGTAGAGAATATGCACGGCTGCAAAAGGATCTCAGACTTAACATATGCTCCTTTGGGAATATAAATTTGAAAAAATATCTAACACTCATTTTTTAATTAAAATACATTTGAAAATATTGTATCAGGCCTTGTTCTGATGCTAATATCTTGAAAAACTTTGTTCACCAATCATTTGCCCTCTCTCATCATGTTTCCTAATGCAATTTTGCAAAAAAAAAATGTATGGGTGTTTATATTCATTCTGCAAAAATGTAGGATTCTCAATGCCAATATCCATTTTACAAAAAGGTACCCTTTTTTTTTTGCAAAAAATCTCTACAAGATTTTGTGATCTAAACAAGACTTTAGTTGCACAACTATAATTGTTCCTGTTTTTTTTTTCCTAAGAAGTGACGGCTAACAGCTAGAGTTTGGATGCAAGGTGGAAAAAAAAAATAGATCCAATCTAGACCATTGATGATCCATCGAAGGGCTCACAAGTAATAACTTATTATCTTACAGTAGTAGTTCAAACTGCAGGGATCCAGGTCCGTGATCACACCTGTGATCTTATCTTTCATTTTGAAGACACTCACGAGCTGGGGACCAATAAAAATATACCGGAACATCTGCCAGCCTAGGTTACGATAAAGGACCAAAGAAGCTTGGAGCCCAGCCGTTCATGTGTAGCACTGCCCACTGGGCACTGGCTACCTTCTGAAGAACACGACGCATCCCTCTTGCCATGTGTGCCTCTTGGGTCCTCCTGTCACGTCTCGTCAGTGCACCACGTATAAATGGACGAGGAATTCGATTCAGATTCTACGCTCCACACGTGCGTCCCCTGTCACTGTGTCACACAGTTTCCTCCACTGGTCTCAAGAGTAAAATTTCCATATCCTTTTTTTTAACCATTAACCACGGTGCGGTACACTAGTTATGTGGATCGATTCAGCAGAACATGGTAAAACAAAAAGGAGGACTTTTTAAACTTTCCTTCTATTTTACGAACCGAGAAACGGCACAGCAGCGGCAGACGTGGCCTCAGAGAAGTTCAGAGCAATTGCTGCGTGCAGACCGCGGCGCACGTAATCTGCTGCGTTTGCTTGCTGCAGCGGCAAAGGTGAACTGCTCGAGATGTAGGAAATCAAAGCTTTTTGTAAAAAAATTAAGGCCCTGTTTAGATGAGTTGGTGAAAGTTGGCGAAATGTCACATCCATCCTTTTGACACTAATTAGGAGTACTAAATATAGACTAATTATAAAACTAATTACACAGATGGACTCTACATCGCAAGACGAATCTATTAAGCCTAATATGTGCCGTCATTAGTGCATTTTTAATGACGGGTTACTGTAGCACGACAGTGTCTAATGACGAATTAATTAGGCTTAATAGATTTGTCTCACGATGTGGAGTCCATCTATGTAATTAGTTTATTTTTATACCTATGTTTAATACTCCTAATTAGTGTCCAAACATTCGATGTGACAAGTTGGCAAAATAAGTTGGCGAAAGTTGGCGATCTAAACAAGGCCTAAATCAAGTTCCTCTGCATCCGACTCTGTATCAACCAGATAAGTTACAAGGTTACTAGTTGATCACCTGACAAAGTATACTTGTCATTGACCCATTATTTGGCTATCACCTTTCCAAGAGAGTATCGTCATTGCAGTACGCACAGAAACTCTCAAAATGAAATCTGGCCACTTGATAATTCCGTACAAATATTCCAATAATTTCCTCCAAATGTGCTCAAATCTGGCCACTTGGAAGATTTTACGATAATGTGTTTCTTTTCGTCCCGCCACTCTGGGCCGGGTCTGTCATACTCGGTTTTAGAAAGAAAACCGAGTACATCTCATATGTGCGCCAGGATCAAATTACACATATATGATAGACAGTGAGTGAATAACAGAAACAGTACTCAAACGAATATCTGATAAGTAAAGTATTTATTACACTCACGACTAAGGCACGAAGGCCAAATTAAACTGGTTCACACGATAACTAAAGATGATAACTCCAAAAGCACTCTACAGGCATCTGACTGGTGAAACACACGCCTAGAACTCATCAAGGTCACTGAGATACTCTGCTCCATTATTACCTTCTGATCCAATATAAGCAAGGATGAGTACACTTATGGTTGGTACTCAACAAGTGGAGGAAATATGCAAGCTATCAAGGAGAGGCTTGGTTCATAGCAATTAGCATTTTAATTGGTCAAGTTTTATTAACAAGCAGCTATTTACTAAGATATAAGTATATATCAATCCCAAATTAGCATATAAACATATAATAAATAAATCATAAGCAACATCAATAACACATGCATGAACAATTTAACTTCATGTTCCGATAGATTAATCACGTGAGGGTTCAGGCCGTTCATGACCGCGAACACGGCTGTTATAACAGTTTTACACTCTGCAGAGGTTGTACACTTTCACCACAATTCGCGTAAAAGCTCCGAAGAACTTTAAACCCAACCATGCTGTGCAAAAGTAGGCACAATACCACATTTCCGAGGTGTGATTGCATAGGGGCGCTACGAAGCCTTTACAAAGAATTCCTACATGTGTGTTTGTTCCCAGCGCTTACGGTTTCAACAGAAGACAGAGTCTTCCGATCCCCGCACCAACACATCCACAAACAAATATCAACCCAACAGGCAGCACAAACACAACATGTAGTTCATCTAATTATTCAGCTAAGACCAGAGCCATATGGTATTGTGGTTGTACGGTAAATCCTGGGTGGTTCTCCATGTTCCGATTAGCATGACAAGATATAACAATAAGGATACTCATCAATGTTGGATAGAACCCATCATGAACCAAGGTTAAGCATCTAGCATAGCTACCCAACATAAAAGTAAACCCGGTGTATCAAGGCTTAGGTGTAAAAGACTAGTCATCCTTACATAGGACCCATCAAATTAATGCAACGCGAACATAAAGATAAATTTAATTGTCATGCAATGTGTATAGGTTCAAAGGAGTATGCTGGTTGCCTTCCTCAAAGTACTGCGGTGGCTCCTCCTCGTAGACTTGATCTTGATCTACCTCGAACGGACCGTTCTCTACACAATCGCACAAGCATTCAATCAATAAAAGCAAAATAATACACCATACAACTTTGAAAAGGCGCAAAGACGTGCCTAAAACTATTCTTGATGCAGAGACGACCGTCTGAGCGCAAAGATCACTCAAAACGGATTTAAAACGGTCAAACTATGGCTAAAACAAGGTTTAGGGGCTTCTCTGTAATCAATCTAACTTTCCAGGGGCTTAAATAGAAGAAACAGAGGACCGAAAACGTAATTTTATATAAAAACAGAAGGACTTTGGTGCAAAAGTGGCTAGCAGGACCGCGGGTTCTAATAAAACAGAGGTTAGGGGCTAAACTGATAAAAACAGGACCTATCGTAAATACTTTTGAACTAAGGTGGACTGCGGGTTGATTCCTAAAGAACTAAAGGGCTTTTCTGCAAAAGTAGCACGGCTGACCGGCTGACTGGTAAGGGATTAGATTAGATCTAATTCCGACCGTCGGATTTTGATCAGGCGACTGGAATTGAAAGGGGGCAACGCGCTGCTGAAGACGACGGCGCGCGGCGGCGCCTCGCCAAGAGTTCGCCGGAGTTGGGCAAAACCCGACCTAGGAAGCTCGGTTTTCTTCGATTTCAAGGCTTGGGAGCTAGCTGGGATCATGGGGAATCTATTTTGGGGGTTCTAAACGAGGAATGAGCAACACCGGAAGCTCTCGACGAGCTATGGCGGCTCGACTTAGCCGACAAGATGACACGGCCGCGAGGAAGCGAAACAACGGAAAAAGAACCTCCTCGGCGGGTTCCTTACCACAACGCGAAGCTTGGCGACGAGATAGAAGCGGCGAGACGGCGGCGAGAAGCTCGAATCAAGGCGGCGGCTTCAAGCTAGAGTTTGCGGCGGCGGAAGCTGGGGTTTCGGGTTGAGAGACAAGGGGCTCGAGGCGGCGTGCTTAAATAGCCCCGGGAATCAAGACTTGCGCGCCAAGGGAAAGCGACGCGGCGTTGGGGTCGGCTCGGACTCGTCGGAGGAATCCTGCTCGAGGTCGACGCGACGAGGAAGATGACAGGGCGGGCCCATGCGTCAGAGAAAGAAAGAGAGAAGGAGAGGGAAACCGGCTGGGCCGCGCTGGCAGTTGGGCCGGGAAAAGAATTGGTCCTGCGGGAAAGAACTGGGTTGGGCTAGAAAAGAGAGGGAGAGAAGAGAAGGTTTGAAAATTACATTTAAACTTTTGTAAACTCTTTTAAATTCAAACCAACACTCAAAAATATATGCAACAGCATGAATGCAACATAAACTTTATTTGATTCTAATTTAAATATTGTTTAAATATTTATGAGCCAAGATTAAATTTGCAAATTAATATTTCTTTAAACAAAAATATAAAGAATTATGTTGCCTAAATTGATTTAAATGTGACGATCAAAATTAGGGTGTTATAGGGTCCGCTTACGCCTGACAACTCTCTAGAATCCTAAGAATACTGTCACATACCAGCATATATCTTTTTCTGCGCACTTTGTCCTCACTCATGCGCACTCGGGAAGGATTTCCCAATTGGTCACTCACCTTGAAATTGCTCCGATCCAAGCACGCTTAACCTCAGAGTTATTTAGGGATGAGATCTCGGAAAAAGTTGCAACTTATTAGCATGTGTATTTTTATCAATCCTATTAAACCCGGGGATAGGGTGTTAATTTTTTCTGACGAAAAAAAGTACTGAAATTCGAACCAAATGCACTCTCAGCTATAGCTATCAGTAAAAACTGAAGATAATGCAGAGTGCATTTGCTCCCAGGAGCAGTGGAGCACCTTCTGTTTCCCCAGATATTTGCACAAGAAAACTGAACTTTCCAGCCCATCCAAACACGCTCAACAAACAAAGAATTCTCTTGTTGTCTCACGAAATAGGGGGAATGTATCCAACCAAATCTCTGCTTGCAATTGCTAACGCACAAACTCCTGCCGCTAATCCTCCACATGAGCATTAATAAATCCCACCGCCACTAAGCGCACTACCACCACTATAATATTGCAATTGGACATCATGAAATCTCAAGTCCACGGATCCCCGATCCCCCACTTCTTAAGCTTCCTGTCTCGCCGGACGTCTCCTCTCTTCTCCTCCTCATCCGGCCTCCCCAGCTCCCACTCCACCTGGCCCCTCCACTGATTCAGAGCCGCCATTGATGGACTACGAGCGCATCCACGAGCCGTTCCCTCGTCAGGTGCCCATCTCGCCTCGATCCCCGTCTGAATTTGCTTTCTGAGTGCTCCGCTTCCGGATCTTGCTTAGAGGCTATCCTGATGCAGTGTTGGGTGCTTGCAAGATTGAGTGGAACATGGCATTGGCACCGATGATCTCGTTCAATTTGTTAAGTTTCACGCCTTCTTGTTCTGGCTTGCTCGTCTTGAGTTCGTGATGTCCTTGGACAAAAGTTTGAGGCTTTCCATACTGTTTGTGCTTCTTGAGGTGTGACTTTTTAATGGTTAGTTCTCGGGGACAAATCAATGAGTCACGCCTGTCGTTGCTGAACTCGATGGTAGTTCAGGATTTTTGCCGTCTGGACAGATTCCTTGCAGTGCTTTTATACTTCTCCATTCTGCTTTCGAATTCGACTGGCGCTTTGGTACTTGTGCGGTTAAATTGACGCGCATTTTGCCGAAAAGTTGCAGCTTTGTCCTGCAATCTGATGTTACTCGGCACTGTTCCTAAATTCGATG
Organism: Digitaria exilis; assembly: GCA_015342445.1. Lineage (NCBI taxonomy): Eukaryota > Viridiplantae > Streptophyta > Magnoliopsida > Poales > Poaceae > Digitaria > Digitaria exilis. The sequence goes on from JACEFO010000144.1 coordinate 1,216,624, forward strand.
GTGTTTTCTGTTCCGTAGCTTTCAATTGCTGGCGGTCCCAAAGATGGGATTGAGATAGGTCGGACATTTCAGTGCACACTTCACTAAAAAGCGGATCCTCTTGTCCGTTCCGTTGCGATTCCAGCTTTGTTCAGTTCTAATTTGGCAATTTGTTGGTTCGATTCGCCTCCTCTGCTATATTTTACCATTTCGGTTCTTCGTCTGCTATAGTTCACCTTTGTTGGTTCTTGCGGCCTCACCAACTCATTTCTTCGTTCACTCTGCTCCAGTCCGGTGGATTCTCTCCAGCTAAGCTACGAGCAATGCTTCGCGGGCTAGAGAAACACCAACGCAGCGGCGATGACACATCACCGGAGGCCAACGACTCCGGCGAGCTCGACGACCGAAGTAAGTCTGCCGCCTGAACAATCATCAATCTGTTTCATGATTCAGCATTTCCTATTTGCTGAACGCTAACTGAATACTGAATGCGTGGACAGGGAGCTTGGAACGCTCCTCCTCCACAGAGATGTCGAGCAACAGCGGCCACAGATCAAGAAACCGAGCTCCGGACGACGACAGTTTCGACTCCGAGAGCAGCTCATCGGGACCGCCGACGGTGAAGAGGTCCGCGGCGGTGGCTGCGTTGCTGCCGCCGTTCTCACGGCCAACTCCGTCGAAGTGGGACGACGCCGAGAAGTGGATTTCCAGCCCGACGTCAAACCGTACAGGCCGCGCGGGGCCGCCCACTGGGACTGTGCCAAAGAAATCGTCATTGGCATTTCCTGAACATGGAGGCCGCCCACCAGCTGTTGCTAAGGTGGTCGCCGATGTGCCCACCAACACTGGACCCTTGGTGAAGAATTCAGATGGTAAGCTTAAACTTTGCCATTTTTTTTTGTGGGCTGGGGGGTCCCAACACATATAGTGTGATATATATTATATTGCTTTGAATTGATAAAATAGTGGTGAATATTGTGCTAGTGACCTGTGAGGTCCATATATGATATGTCTGATGGATGCTATTTGATTTCAGCTTTTGTGTGTCTGAACTTTGGAGGTTCAACTATCAGTAGTTTTTTTTACAATGTAGTGTGCTGGGTAGAATAATTGGTTGCCAAATTTGAAATGTTGGAGCCGGGTGAATTGGGGACAGGTAAAGGGTAACATCATGAGTTGCTGGTCCAGAAAAGTCTGGCTTTGATGTTCGGCTGTTCTTTTCATCATGGCAGGCTCTCCTTCCCTTGAAAAGTAAACTTCGGCTGTTCTTTTCATCATGGCAGGCTCTCCTTCCCTTGAAAAGTAAACTTCAAATGATTTACCATCCCTTTAATATTTTAGAACAAATACATAGGGATGACAGTCTTATTTACCTAAATCTGCTCACCGACTAAATGTAAGCAACTTTCTTTCGGGAAATGCATAGCAGTATAAACATCTTTCAGATCAGTTTATTTTTAAGGCATATATTTCCTTTTGCTAGATGATAGTTGTTGCAGTTCGAAGGTTCACAGATATTTTACAGAATAAAGTTTCGTTGATATGTTTCTATATTATTGGAACATTGTATACATTTCAGTGAACTTTTGATAAAAAAAATTATGTTTTGCTCTATTTTCAGGTCTCACTCAGTCTGATTTATTTAAACCTGCACAAACTGCTTCAATAGTCGATGAACCAGCGATCGCAATTAGGTCAGTTTCGATGAGAGACATGGGAACAGAAATGACTCCAATTGCCAGCCAGGAGCCTTCTCGGACAGGGACACCTATAATTGCATCCAGTCCAACATCCTCTCGGACACCAACTCCGCAACGTCCCACTGAATTCAGTGTCGGTAATATTGATTCCAACAACAAGGAGATGTCTGAGGAGGAGCTACAAATGAATACAAGACAGGAAATCATGGATCTTGGCCAAAGGTTAGGCAAGACTACTATAGCTGCATGGGCTAGTAAGGAAGAGAAAGCTGCTGCACAATTCAAAAGTACTACATCCCATAAGATTGTCGATATCAACAGGGAGGCTCGAGCTACCGATTGGCAGGAGGCAGAGAAGGCAAAGTATCTTGCTAGGTATATTTGATCCGTATTGGCTAAATTCATCCGATATCTATCACACATATGAATTGCACATTTTGCTAGAAGAATAGAAGGTTTGATACAGAAATGCTGATCACATGGCATAAAAAAGCACAGTAACAATAAAACGAATATGGTATACAGCTACAAATTGTATGGATTACAAGCTAGGTTAAATGGACGAGGGATTTCAACTTTATGTAGTTTCTAATTCATTATTTTTCCAATCCTTTGACTTGTCAGGTTTCAGAGAGAGGAAGTAAAGATTCAAGCTTGGGAAAATCACCAGAAAGCAAAGATTGAAGCTGAAACGAAGAGGATAGAGGTAAAAATTCTTCTTCTTCTTCTTCTTTTTTTTTGGCCTGCTACAGCATGATCTATAACCAGAGTTATTATCGACATGGATACTTTTCCCCTGGAAAGCACCACAATCTTAAAAAAAAAAATGTAATAAGACTGAATCTGCAATACTGAAGTAGTAGTACTTAAATTTGCTCAGCTCCAACAGAAAGTAGTAGTAATACCGTGCCTGAATTAGTCTTTGAGAACATTTCCTGTTGCCTAGTGCCCACCAGATGTCTTCATCATTAGCAATTCCAGTCTCGAATGTCTTCTGTAGACAACAACGAACATTTTCCCTCCTGAATCTGATACATTGTTCAAGAGAACTGAATAGAAGCTCAGTTTGCAGAGCCTGACGAAGCCTTCCTCTGAATACAGGCCAAGATAGAACGAAAACGGGCGCGCGAACAGGACAGGCTCGCCAACAAGCTGGCAGCTGTGAGCCACCGAGCAGAGGCGAAGAGGGAGGCCGCAGAGGCGAGGAGGAACCAGGAGGCAGCGCGAACAGAAGAGATGGCGGCGCAGATCCGAAAAACCGGGCACGCGCCTTCCTCGTTCTCCTGCTGGTGCTGGTGCCTCTGAATCACCTCACCTGCTGGCCTATAGCATGATCCATCGGTTTGGGCGAGTTCCTTCACCGTACCACCTTGTAATGCAATGCCATGCCATGGGTTCATTCATCCTCTCTTGCAAGGAATGCCAAGTGTGCCGCCATTTTTTGTCCTGCCGAACTGCCGATGTCTCAGATCGGAGATTCGGAGTATACCCAAATTACTTGTTGTCCCAACGAGTTGAAATCCAGCACACGTCGCGGTGTCTCCGTGGGTGAGAAGCGGCAGCTTCCTCTCCTGCAGCCTCGGCACGCCATGCTCGAATCTTGTCAGGGTTTGCGACGGGCTCTTGCCACTTGCTCGCCGGGAAGGCGGCGTATTATCGCCGGCCGCGGCGGATTGCCGTGGGCCGAAAGACTAGTGCCGCCGCTTGGGGACAGAACGGCCCAATAAGGTCGGTGGGTGGGCTGCTTGCTCCGTCAAACTCAGCCCATGAATCCCCACAGCTTCCATCCATGGCGGCGGCGCAAATCCCAACGGCTCCTGCCGTCTCTTCCTCCTCCTCCTGAATAGGAAACCTTCCGTTCTCTAGAGACTGGAGCGTCCGCATGCACGCATGCATCCATGCATGGGCTGGAGCCATCTGTGTTGTGCTATGCCTCCGATGGATCCTTCCTCCTCGTGCTATATATAGCTACGGATCGAGCCTGGCCGGAGCGCCCGGGCACGCGCTTGCATATATTGTTCGAATTAAACCCCGACGACTCGCTCGGCCCTCCCGTCCACCACTAAGAAGTACAGGTGACGTAGTCGAGAAGGTCTTCGATCGATGGAAACATCAGCGGCGGCGATGGACCACCGCGCGGCGCCGTCGCTGTCGTCGGAGGAGAAGCGGCGGATCGAGCGGGTGGCGCGGTGCGTGGCGAGGGACCGGGACGGGGACCTGACGGAGAAGCTGCTGCTGCGGCTGCTGAGCATCACGCGCAACGGCCGCCGGTGGGGGTTCCTCTCGCCGGACCACCCGCTCCACCCCTACTACCTCCAGCAGAAGGTCTCCGAGCGCTGCCGCATCCTCCGCCCGCGCACCGCCGCCGCCGCCGATCGCTGATCCGATCCGGTCCCGTCCGACCCACCATTATTAAATTGATTGATTAGCCCAGCTAGCCATGATGCGGCACCGCCTTAATTAGGTTGTCTTCTTGGATTGATTCATTGTTGGGGTCATATACACAAAGGAATTCTACGTGCCTTCAGCAATGATCGATTGGATTTGAGATTGGAATACATGTACTACCTATCTGTATTATGCCCTGGGAGATAGGGAAAATTTATGAAGTACACATTAATGGATGTTTTTTTAACTCGATCCATCCAATCGGTCCACGACATAATTAGATAGTCAGAACCGGATTAGGGAAATTTCCCTGTATGAATCTAGGTGTCATAGCGTTTAGAATTTGCCGTAGGAGCACCTGTCACCAAGCCATAAACATATCAAGTAGTACTTGCAATATCAAAATGCACACATGTAGATGGAGTACGTGGTCCCTCACTGTCCTGACAAAATTTTTACTCTGTGATCAAGGTTATGATCGAGTTGGACTGATTCTCTTTGATCTGTCGTCGCCTTGATTTCTCTTGACTGCATAATGTTCCACAGATGATTCTTGACAAAGTTCATAACCTCGTCGATCGACTCCACAGATTATCTGTCAAATCTCCCCTGATGCCGTCGATGCTGAATCTCTTCGTGAGAGGCTACGGGCCCAAGACCATCAGCATGCAGGTCGATGCCTCCGGTACGGTCGCCACCCTCCGGCGGAGGATCGAGCAGGAGAGCGACGCCAACATCCAACTACGAATACGGTTTGCAAGTTGAAATCGTCAGATGTGCAATGGTGCAGAACCACCGCCGACGCATCAGTCACACGTGATTAACAAGAAACGAGACTTGAAATTTGAAATCCATGTCTTTAGTACTTGGTATGAAAACGGCAGAGTGCAAATAAACTACAAGCATGATAATTTTCCCCAGTTGCTAGTGCAACTAGCTAATTTTCCCCAGTTGAAAAAAAATGATAGTAAATTAACTAAAAACTTTAACGGAGACGGCCTTCAGGTGATCATAGTCCCACTCCCCCCACACTGAAGTTTGAAGTTCTAGCACCAGGCCCGTAACGCTATCACAGGACAGCGCAAGCTTCCTCCAGCCTGCTCATGAACACATCCGTCAGTGCCGTCTTTGAAGTCAAGGCCGCTCTTAGCAGATCAACAGCCTACGAAAGATTAATCCAATCAACCTTTGAAAAAACTTCGAGCCGCAGTAATTAAGACGGGAAAAGCGCATGTGTGTGGACTTACCTCTTGTTTACAGACTGTAACATCCATCTCCAAAACATTATCCTCCGAGCTCTTTACAGCGCACAATAGTACCGTGCAGTAGTATATGGTATAAATTAGATCTGGCCATCCATTGATCAGGGACAAATTTGTACTTTCCGCTCGTTTCTCTTTTGATACCGCCATCCTGTCATTCCGGCGGCCAATTCCTCACGTCAGTTTCTCTCCAACGGCGGCGCCGCATCGCCCCCGGTGGCGACCATCTCCCCCACGGCGGCGCGACATCCCCCGACGGCTGCCCTTCTCTGTCCGCATCTCCCTCACAGCGGTGCGGCATCTCCCCTGACGACGCCCCTGCTCCTCCCCGGCGCGGTCCCGTTCTCCCCCCGACGGCGGTCCTTCTCGCCGACGGGCCGCCGCATGTGCTCCCAATAACGCGCATATGTCCTGACCGCCGTTGCGCCGGACAGCTAACGTCGGCTCGCCGGCACGCTCCGCACTGCAGCCGTGCTGCTCCGGCTCCACCTGGGACTGGTTCGTGAGCAAGGCCTCAACGCCGCGGACTTCCCCGTCATCCGGCATCCCCGTTCCAACTCCTCGTCGGGGTTGCAGGCAGTGGTCATGGCGCTGAGCGCCTGCGACGAGCTGAGCTTGCTCGGGTTCAGTAAGGCGGCGGAGGCGAAGCTCCATTACCACACCAACCAGAAGAAGGAGCTGGAGCTGCACGATTACGAGGCCAAGTACGAGTTCTACCGGGACCTCCAGACGTGGCCGGAGGCGGTGCCGTTCCTTGACGAGGAGCCCACCTTCAAGGTGCCGCCGGTGGAGGGTGAGGTCAGCCACATGTAGCTAGTGTAAACGTGTTTGTTGTACAATTTTTGCAGTTTGACCGATAGAGGTGTTTAGCCAGAGATAAATGTACTGTAGATTATGTTAATTCAAAGGGATGATACACTGTCTAGTTTTTCAGAGCGGGGAGCATGTGAGGAACAGGGGAAAATGTAGCTCAATTTTGTGTTGATCATAATCGATCAAATTGATTGTAACTGTTCTTGTCCATGTATTTGGTACAATACAGTTGTCCACTTGATGCAACATCGAGAAAATGTAAATGATGGGCAATTGAAATGTATTGAATCTGGTGGCGCAACTATCAGATTTCTAAATGTGTATGAAAAAGTATTTTCTACTAGGAGTGTTTTTTTTATTGCCAATTCAAGGTGAAGATGATAAACCTGTACTTGCAATTAAGTGTTTCTTTGGTGTGTCAATGTGTTTTTTTTACAATTCTCACACTTGGTCGATTGAAATGTTCGAGCAGAGGAAAAGACTGTAAACCGTGGCAGTTCAAAGGGAACTAGAGTCTGCAACGTGTCGTTATCCAAGTGGCCAGCAGAAGTCAAATGAGACCATTTTGAAAAAGATAAGGACAAGGAATGAACACAAGCATGCAGTTGAACAAATCACTTAAAACAAACAATTCTAGCAGTATGAACCGATTTACAAAGCTTCGACAGCATCACCCCCAAGTATAAACTTCTAGAAATGCCTAAGCCACGTTAGCTAGATCAAACATGGTATCTCCCAACAGGTATGTACTCCAGTTCCAGAAAATTGTCTGATCTGTAGTCATAATCAAAGAACTCAGAACTTCATATCACACTCCCAATATTATTTTTAATCTCCCAATGCAAAGAGTTTCTCCATCTTTGTTGTTGCAATTGCCTTCTTGGCTTCTAAAGAAGTAGCAATTCATGGCAACGGCTCTTTACACCACTGACAATGACACAGGTAACTAACGACCAAATTGGTGGATGGCACATAGCTCCCACTTGCCTTGGACAACAATGATTTTCAGTTCCAACGAATGGAAGGGGATCAGAGCAAGCCTCTGCAGATTAATAAACGAGGTCTTAAGTTTCATGCACTCCACATGAGAAAGAGAAACAAAGATTTATAACGCGTGAATACTTACTTGTTAGGAGGTGATGACTGTTATGCCCATGTTGGTCACTAGCATGTACAAATGCTCCTCAACATCCACACTTGTGGCACTGCAAAGAGTATGCTTTCTAAGCACCGGGCAGTATTTGGTCAACAGATGAAAATGAAAATATGAAAAACATTGGGACATACTTGGTGCACTCGTCGAGGATGCCATATTTAGGAGCAGCTATTTAAACGGGAGGGAATTTGTTAAGACGATAGTACTGGTATAATTGAGATATCTTCACAGTTAGGAGTAGCATCCCAACCGTCATTTCTGTGCATACTCAGTTATATGAAAAGGGGAAGGAAAAACACAGTTGATAGTTCTTATCTGTTAATACAAAGTTGACCTCCCACTGAATCACTGATGCTTATCTGAAGTCCAATAAGGTGGTAGCAGCTGAATGTGGTTCAACTGACATCAGATAATATAAGAGTGATACCATTACAGTCATTGCTTAATTGTTGTACTGACAGATTGCATCACTGTCTCTGCTGAATTACCTTGTACGAAGCATGCTTTGGCATCATGCAAGTGTTCAAGTCTATAGATAGAAATCAGACAATATGCCTTTTTAATCTTCCCTTCAAACTGCTACAATGTCTTTCTGATTTCCTGCAAGCATGCAGTAGTGAGCTGATGGTATTTCAAGTTCTGACCTCAAGCCAGCAGACAAGAATCAAACAAAACGAAGTGAGGCACGCCATCGGAGCCACCGACCACCTCCTGGTGGCCAGCCATGGCCGATGGCCGAGGTGCCCCGCCCGGATCCAGCAGCGACAGCGGTTGACTCGGTTCACGACGATGCTGCCAGTGGCCTGGATGCCCCACCGGGATCCAGACAGGGCTAGCGTGGCCGCCGCCGGTCAGCTGGCCCCTGTGCCCAGCCCGCCCCTCACAGATCCACCCGTGGGTCCCGTGGCCGCCGCCGGTCGTCTGCATTGGATCGATCCGCTGGAGCCTGCCGTCGACTCGGCATGGCCGGAGTTGCGATCTACGTTGCCACGCAGGAAGAGAAGGAGGTCGAAATGTGATTATCTAAACATATAAAATATATCAATTAGTAATAGATTATAAAATATTATTTATTCTTTTTTCATATATTACACTATGTCATTTTAATTTATTTCCTATATTACCCCTATACCACTCATACTACTCCCCTATACTACTCGTATCACTAGGACCATTTTGTATAGTATACAATTAATCTCAACCGTCCGATATTTACATACTATTACTTTTTAAACTCTAGTTTGCGCTGTAAAAGGCCTCCCTCCTTATCTACTTGCACCAATGCTTCATCACCAGCATCGGTGAAGGCTGAGAGATAACGAGACCATCATCGACAACATACGCTACATCACTGCTAAACTGCGCGTTAAAGGTATCACCAAATACGCGTCCCATGTTGAACCATTCTGGGACTGTTCTTTCCAGGGCCTTGTCCGGAATATCAAATGGGGTTATGCTGGGGTCAAGCAATGTCTTTTGTGGGGAACAATGTCCTGTCAACAAGCCAGACACATCGAGATCAACTGCACTGCTGTATAGATTGTCCAAGCTGCATCCGAGATGCGAGGTTCCAGCCAGGTTCTTGAACAGAGAGCCCACGGGGTAGGTCAAGAAGCTGAGGAGCAAGTCCACGAAATCATGTTTGCATTCAGCATACATGACTCTCTTTTTGCACCTGTCATAGAAGATGTTGATTTTCAAACATTGTGAAGAATCAGGATCACTGTCGCACTGATGCTGAATCTTAGGATCAACAATGATATTGTTAATGACACCAGTATCTGGATCTGATTCCTTTGATAGGAAGGTCTTGGTTAGCACTGTTTGGGAAGAAACAGAGGCCTTCAGCATAGATAATACCTAGCATATTGTCCGGGAGATTAAAAAAAATTAGCTGTAGAATATTATGATTACGAGCTGCTGACGGTGTAATGTGTTAGGGCGTAATTATACTCAGGTGTGCACATTACCTCTGCCCAGCCGACGTACACTTGGATCTCCTCAAAGTCATGGCCGACCCTACCAGAACCCATCTTCTGAAGCAGCGTCAGCGTGCTGCTTGTGGATGCTGGCTTGATCGTCAGGTCATCACTGATGACAAACCGCCGTTTCCCTTCCACGAACATGTCTTCTGCTGCTTGCTTGTACACATGTGCAACTCTCTCCATGACCTTCCAACAGTGGCAGTGGCTTTTGAATAGCATACGGATGCATTTGCAACCCGACTTGAAATGCGTTCCACACCAAAAATACCTTTTTGTTATTGTTGTTGAGAAGTTAGATCAGACTATGTAAACGCTCACTGTGATAGTAATCTCGGCTAGTGTTGGAAAAAGGAGGGATACATACTTCAATTCATCGACGTGAGGCCTGAGGAGCATGCCGTGGCACGCATCAGCCGTCAGCAGGTTGCTGTCGTCGAGTTGGCTCACACTATCGCGGAGGCTGGAGAGGCAGCCGGGCGACGACGCGCCGGCGCAGAGCTGCACGGCCGAGAGAGGAAGCGTCAGGAAGCTGAGCAGCACGTCGACGAAGTCGGAGCCCGCGTCGGCGAACAGGACGCGGCTCCGCGAGCTGTCCACGGCGAGCTTGATGTCGATGCCGGCCATAGCTCGATCGCTCAAGCCTTCTCTGCTTCCGGACCTTGCCAAATCCTATGGCCGCGGCGCTGCAATATGAGATTTCTGATGAAAGTCCAAGAGACGACAGTTTCAGCTCGGGAACATATATGCATCGCATCAGCGAGAGGCTGAATTGAAGTAGCCGACGGAGGAAATGACGCATCGGGAATCCGGAGCAGTGAAGAAGCGACGCGTTGGGAATTTGGAAAGGCGTTTAATTGTGGCAACAGAATCCGAAGAGACCTCCTCCTGGGCCCTAGTCGGTATTACGTATTCTGCTGGCCCTAGCCCGTTGGGCCCTTGAGTGGTTTTGGCTGGCACATGAGATTCAGCCCATGGGCAAACTACTCGCGTCGCGGATCTTAGCTCAGAACCGGCCCACCAAACTAGTCAGCCAGCTCTGTCACTCTCTCTCTCTCTACTCTCGCCGTCGCTCTCTGCCATTCTCCACCACCATTCCCACCTCCGGAGTCCGGACCTCACCTCGTCCTCCTTCCCCGTCGGGGCATCCGGACATGGGATCGAAGGCCACCCCGGTAAGATCCCGATGACCCAATCCACCTCGTCAACTCTAATCCTGGAGCGTACAATCCGATTCCGCACAATCCTTTCGAGTCTCAGTGCCTGGGCCAATCGCAATGTTTTATTTGGGACGTGATTAAAATCGCGATTTTGTTGTGGCCGGGGAGTTCTGGGCTCGTGTGATCGAAGAATTCACATTCCTTGTATCCGATTAGGTTGAAATGTCGCGCTCTTCTTCATGCGACTGCCGCACACGCCCGTGATCCTAATTGGTAGGGTTGCCGGTGTCATTATCATCAGTCATCACGTAATCATGGCTAATGGCTTAGACAGGGACAAAGGTAAAGTGGCCAAAGCAGCAGTCATAAGCGAGGTCTTTCTTTATTTTTTTTCTTTTCAAATTGCTTAGGACCCGGTGGGTCCCCAAATCCCCCTTTCAGCTCAGTCAACAAATCTAACGGACTTCTCTACAGTTTTGTGTTTTGTCTTTTCACGATTCCTTGTTTCTCCACTTGCCGAATTGCAGTCATTTCTATTTTGGTAATTTTTTTATCTGCTTCTTTCAATAAATTTGTTAACTCTACCTCCAACTTTGTTGCTTGTTGCTGCAGATGGATCCATTTGAAATGCAGGACAACTCGAAGAACTCCAATAAACCCAAATGTATTGGCCCCTTCCTTTCTTTTTCTCTTTAGTTTGTCTTGCAAATGTATGCTGTGTCATCTGAAGATTTTTTTAGGGTTTAATATTATTTTTATAAAATAATAAGTGTGACCTGAGGTTTACATCAATACTCCAACCTTCCTATGTGCAGATTCCAAGTTCACGCAGCAGGAGCTTCCAGCATGCAAACCACTGCTAACTCCAGCAATTGTAATTAGCTAACCCGCTGATCAATATTCTATTATTTTCAAATAAATGTTCACTAGATTGTCTATCAGATTTATTAGCCTCTTTCATGAGCACAGGTCATTTCTGCCTTCTTACTAGTTGGCATCATATTTATCCCGGTTGGTCTTGCGTCACTTTCTGCATCACAGGAGGTACACCAACATAGTTTTTTTACCACATTTTGCATTTTTTTTGCGATTATACATTTTTTAATTTGTTGATTTATAATATTGTGCATATTTTTAGACTATGACTTGACTGCAATGCAGATTGTGGAGCTGATAGATAGATATGATACAACTTGTGTGCCCATGGCTGACAAGGTTGGGTACATTCAGGACTCTAAGACTGATAAATCATGCATAAGAACCTTAACTGTGAGTACGACCTGAAGTAGGTTTCTTTGAGTCAGTAAATGTGAAGGATTACCCTTAATTTATTGCTCATACTAAGATGCAATCTTTCATCTTTTTATCCACTGGAATTTGTACTGAACTAAATGGTCGGTGTATGCCATCTAGGTGCCTAAGCATATGAAGAGTCCAATTCAAATATATTACCAGATTGGTGACTTCTATCAGAACCATCGGCGGTATATTCTTGACTCATGTTCAATCCAAAAAAAAAGGGATTGATTCCAATTCTTTTATATCTATTGCATTAACAGGCACATTGAACCGTGATACTGTTGAATTAAATACCATATGTCCTTTTATATCTACGGCATTACTAGGGACGTTGATTATGCTGACATTCAGACCATTTTCTTATTCATTGTTTTTCAAGGTATGTGAAAAGTCGCAGTGATAAACAATTGCGGTATAAAAATGCTGCACACTTCACAAAAGATTGTGAGCCTGAAGGTTATACTGCTGATGGTGTTCCAATTGTTCCATGTGGCCTTATTGCTTGGAGTTTGTTCAATGATACATATACAATTTCAGTCAACAAGAAAGCGATTGGAGTGAATAAAAAGGATATAGCTTGGCAGAGTGACAAGAATAAAAAATTCGGCAGTGATGTTTATCCCAGAAACTTTCAGAATGGAAATCTAATAGGTGGTGCTAAGCTAAATGAGAGCATACCGGTTCGTTTCTCTCTATTTTCAACAATGAATATTTTCGCTACTTCTACTTCATATATTTTCTTCTTGATCAAAACTAAATTATTTCCTTTCCATTTTCTGTTGATGTGTAGTTAAGTGAGCAAGAAGATCTGATTGTTTGGATGAGAACTGCTGCCCTTCCAACTTTCAGAAAGCTTTATGGCAGAATTGAGACAGATATAATGGCAAACGATCAACTAACTGTGGTTATACAGAACAACTATAACACATATAGTTTTGGAGGGTCTAAAGCATTGGTCCTTTCAACTACATCTTGGATAGGAGGCAAAAATAATTTCATTGGTGTTGCATATCTGATTGTAGGTGGTTTGTGCCTTTTCCTTGCTCTGGTTTTCGTAGTTCTCTACATGTTTAAGCCAAGGTATAATATATTTCTCTGATTAGATTAGGCCAAAATAGTTCTTAGTTCCGTGTATGCTGTGATGCAAATACTAGAAGGAGCAAAATAATTTTCTTCCTCATATTATGTCTGTAGCTGCGAGAAACTCATTTGTTCCTTTCAGGAATCTTGGAGACCTCTCATTCTTGTCATGGAATAGAAATACCCTGGACTGTCCAAATTAATACACAGGAACCTACTCTCTATAAACATAAAAGAGCACTTCGATGGGTAAGTATATTGCACTTAATGGAGCATGCTATACCCTTCATCTCTTGAACTTGTATGAGCGTTCTATTCACTCCAGGGCCATAATATGACGCATCTTGGAAAATGTACGTACCGTACTAATTTCACGTAGCAACATAGTATTTGACTTGATTAAAAGATAACTGTTTACTATCGATTTGTATTGCACTTCTTATTTATAGTTCCCTGTCTGTATCACACAAAGATAGTAGCCTCCAAGTCCGAGTGGCTAATGTTATTTTTTTTATCATTTGATCTATAAAGAGCTTTCATTCCAATTCTGTGTCATTCGGGTTCTATCTAACTGTAACCTAAAATTCTGTGACTTATCATGAATCAAGCTGTGGAAGCAGTTAGTATCTCGGTTTATACAATTTTTAGGACAGATCTGTAAAGAAAATACAAATCACATGCAGATATTGTATTGAGAACAATTAAAATTTAAAAGGTGGGTTATTAGATAATTACATAAAATTCCTTGAGCATCGATATGTTGCTCTGGGTTTGTAATCGCTAATTGAATGATTAGCTGATATCCTTATTGGAAAAAATAAAGAAAAAGGGTCAACCAACCAAAGAGAGGTTGCTTCACAACATATTTGAAGAAAGCTCAATATACCTTTCTTGATCGCGTAATCTAGTCTTGTTGCAAATGCTTATGTTCAGATCAGTTCGTCAGTAACTGAATGATTCCATCAACTAGTTGCCACCGGCTGTGAGCATAGTAGCTTGAAAATGAAAACTCTTCTTGTTCATCTGGGTTCATCATTGGCAGGGCAGAATTATAGGCTCCATGGGTGTGGATATACTCCTAGTGCACATTTCAGGGCCAAGCTCTAGGACGCCTTCTTCCTGGGTAGTTATAATTTCACTGATCAATGTTCTGGAGATGTCTTTAATTAATTAAATGAAAGGAAAAAGGCAGCACAGAGAGAACATGGCTCATACCTTTGCTAGATTCCTGAAGTAAATTGGTGTGTAGTTCCCCGTTGGGAAGAAAACTTCTATTAGATCTCCAAGAACCAACTGGGGCTGGGAGATAGCTCCATCATACCAATCTTAAGGAAAAAGGACGATGTCTATGATACGATTGATACCATTTCATTGAGATAGAAAAATCAATAAGATTGCTTCTATTACCAAGTGTCCCAGAAGCTCCTATCCTTTTGTCAAACCTCCATATGCTGCGGTTGGATACAAAACTAAAACAGGAGTCGTGACTAACATTAATATTCTCCAAAAATGTGGATAGTTTATACTCTGCAGGCTCCAAAGCATATGTCTGATCTATGACCACATCCACTGTCTGGAACAAAACTTAGTTAGATGCTAAGTGTAGAACATTGAAAAATGCGTCAAGTAATAGATCATTTGGTGTTTTTCAGGAATTGTTCATTTGATACAGCTAGTCAAGTTTATTTTAAATGGTAGTTACCCTGATCAGTTGGGTGGTAAAAAAATGCCTGGTTTCGGATTTGGATGGCTAAAATCAGGAGAAGATAGTTGGATGCCAAAAATGGACTTTACTCGTATCTTTCCTAGCAAAAAGAGGGGGTTTTGTGCATCATATGCAACAGGGAGCTGGCCAATTATCTAACTTTATAAAGTTGTAATGTTAGATTCTGTATGAATGATACTCACACACAGAATAGCATGGAAGTTGTCCATATCCTCTGGATCTGAACTATTAAATCTCTCATTTGTAATAGTTGCATCAACAATTTCTGCTCCTGCATCTGTGACATACTGCTCATGAAACCAAACATGCGCATCAGTGGTCCAAATTTATTGTTTATTTAACAACTGGCCTTGAAGTAGCCTTTGATAGAAAGATATCTTACCTGTAAGGCATAATTTTCTTTGGTGAATGTCCACATTCCCTACAGCGGTAGATGGAGCAAGTTTGATAGTCACCAAGTATGGGTTATTCTAAAAGTTACTTGAATGGATAAGAAATTTATGATTTTACTGGTTTGTAGTTGCATACCTGTGTGTATTCAATCCACGCTACTATTGGCTTGAATCTTGTGCTAAGGTTTGCAGCTGCTTGGCTTAAGCACAAGTAGTTTCTCTTTATCTGCAATGACATGTTAGAGAAATGAGACAAATAATCTGCAAGAGTGTGGTTTTATGGCACTTTCAATCTGTCATATGCCATAAAAACATACTTTAGTGCATCATTATAATCCAAATAGAGTTGCATTTAGTGGTCTTAACTGCATTATAGACAGCATTTGCCCTGTCTTCAGAATTTGTGAAAGTTCCCAAGTACTTGATCCACTCAGCCCTCTGGAGAGAACCATTGAAGAGACAGTATGTAAGTTTAGGTATATAAATAACTGGACAAATTCCTGACGGGCTCAGTACCTGCAATGGTGTATCCTCTTCTAAGGGTACATATGCTGCGAAGTTGCAACCTTTATCTTCATCTATATTGCTTATGAATTGTGCACTAAACTGAGAGAGCGCCTGTGCATCGGTCCTATTAACAAGCTGGGTATTTCCACTTGTATATGATTGGAGCACACACTGGGAAGGAACTTGGTTTGATGTTATTCCCTTCAAGTTTTCTAGCACTCCAAGCAGCTGCAGACATGTCAAATGTACTCATGAGCTCTATAAAAAAAACACCATAAGCTTGCGACATTTACTTCTGCACTATCTGGGGGTTTCTTTTTGTTTTTTTGTCCGCGTCTTGTTTCATAATTGTATATGCATGGTACGTATAAATACTAACTGCTAGCCACAATTTTCATAGCTTTTGGTCTAGACTAGATGAGGAGTTGTACATAGATGTTTATTTTCGTGACAGATGTTCATTTGTTCCCTTTCCTTTTTCCAGCAGGACCCATTGGCCATTGAACTATGCTGCAGAGTCTCAATTTGTGTCCTGCATTGCTCACCTCAAAGAATGACACTGCAGACAAAGATGGAAACAGTATTACTCCAATCTGGTACGGTATGTGCAGACAAAAAGAGCAAAAGTACTTGGCAACAAAATGGAGCTGTCATGAACTATCTATTTAGTTCAAGAAAAGAAAGCACTAAGGAAAAAGAGTAATGTTAACATTTGCTCCTTATTTGAAAGAAAGGTTCTCTTAAACTGACATATTTATCTTGGTGCTACTGCTAACGGACCAAAAGTCCGAAACTGATAATGAAGTAGAATACTTTGGATGTGAAAAAGTCCAGAAATGTTATTGCTGCGTTTCTTTGGATAATTTACCGTAGCTTGGTATGTATTAGATGTACGTTCTCAGTTTTGCAGCATCTGTGTTCAAAGGGATGTTTCATTTTTGGACGAAGTAACAGCTCAATTTTGCATTCCTACTATACAAAGTACCCGAGATGATACCTGGAGAAGTCGTGGTGTCAACGGAGAAGTTGGCGAGGGGGATGACGAACGACTTGATCCTCCCCGTGCAATATTTTGTCTTGGATGCCATCTTGGACGTGTTCTGCAATTCTCCCAAATTGTACTCAGAAAATTAACTGACGAAGAACCTGATGCCACAACTCGCAAATGCTCGAGCTGGGCGGCAGGTCCGTCAGAGAAAAACAAACCTGCATGAGTAGGTAGCTTTTGCCGTCACCGGAGTTCTTGAGGACCTTGAAGCTCTGGCCGTAGTATATCTGGAACATCCTCGCGTCCTCCACCCTGGACACCGGCCCGGCCACCACCGGCGCCGGTGCGGCCTTGAGCTTCGCCGGCACGGCCGCCGCCGCCGCTAAAGCGAGCGTCCATGGCGAGAGCAACGTCCAGAGCAGCGCCGCCTGGAGGCAGCAGCTACAAGCGGCGGCCATTGTTGCCCTCAATGCGTCTCGAGAGCTCGTGAGCTGTGATGGCGTGTGACGGGAAGGGATGGAGCCCGTGACCGGTGCGGCAGTGCCAGCCACGTTGGGAAGCTCTTCTTCTTGTCACGGCGCGGAATCGGAAGGATTCCTGTGAATCCATTATCCATCGGGTGCATGGATGAATTGATGACGGCACCGCATGTGCTACGTGTTGGCGCATTGCGATGCATATGCCTTGGATTGTTGCGTTTTGGTCAGTAGGCACTTGACTCTAGTCGGCTGAATACAGACGGTGCTCTCTCTGCTCTTGCAAAAAAAAGACTCTAGTCGCTTGATATCATTATTAGTGCTTGCTTATCAATTAACAGGGAAAAATGTGTTAACGCTAACTCCGATTTATTCTTTACACCACGCACGCACCATCTATGCCTAACCTGAGTAGCAAATAGAGGGACTACATTAGTGTTTGCTTATCAATTAAATTAAGATGTGAATCAATTTTTTTCCAGCTATCATTATTAGTAATATAACGATATGCAAAGAAGAATGACTTAGAAATCGGCAAAAGAAAAAAAAATCACTGTCATCGCCGCCTGTCGAAACAATCCGATTGTGACTAGGCCGGGCATGCTGGGCTCGGCCCGTCAAGGGCCCGCACCCTCCTCCTCGTCACCGTATAAAAGGCCACCCAACCTTACCTTCACGTTTTTTTTTTCCTTCCCTCCGCCCTCTATTGCCGCCGCTGCTCCCCTCGGCCGAGCTCGACGGCGGTCGGTGGCCCCTCCTCTCCCCTCCCGCCCCCGGCCTCCTCTCACCGCCGGGCGCCGCCATCTGCGCTGCGGCCATCAACACGGCGCAGCGCGTGCCCCAGCTCACGGTTCACCCCTCCCCCTCACCTCTGTTGCTCTCCCCCGTTCCCTTGTCTCAGCCTCTCCCGTCTCTTGGTCGTCCTCTTCAAGCCGCGAGGACTGAGCGAGCGGCGGCGCTATTAGGTCTTCGCAGGAACCTTTTCCGGCCACGAACACCCACCAGGTATGCCCTCCCCTTCCCTTCCCCTAAATATAAGCTATTTGTATTCACAAGAAGTTTGAATATATCACGTACTAGCTTCGATTTTGATTGCAAAGATTATCAGGTGTAGATGTGTACACCCATGTTCTATACTTTCTCGCTCCCTGCTAGTTAGATAATTCTATACTCAATGTGATGCATAGATTGGTTTATTTGTGGTAAGTACAAGGTAGATGTTTTCCAGTGATTCTTCGGCTATATCGGTGCATGATTAGCAGAGGTTCCTACTTTATGGTTGGTTACTTTGTGTTATTGAGTTGGACATAATGGAGAATTTTAGGGTGCCCAATGTCTTTGCATCTAGTGCTGTTGTGCCATTTGCGTGGTCCCAAATCTGGTATTGGTATCAACAAGAAGTGACAACCAGTACCTGTAGAAAATTGCTCTTTTGAAGTCGCTTGATTCATTCCCTTAATTATGATGACCCCCCCCCCCTTTTTTGACCTGGCTACTGGCTTTTCTTTTTGATTCACACTCTCCCCCATACTACCTCTTGCATTTTACTACAGTTTGGCAGACCAAATATTCATGTATAAGTTGTACTGTCAAGTTTGTAGTACTGTGCTGATTTAAGTTATTTGATCCCACATATTTTGATATATCATGAATGAAACAACCTAATTGTAAATATTTTTTTTCATAGCACTGTGCTGATTTCAGTTCTTGTCAAATACTGAAATGCTTGCCAAAGGGAGGAAGGTAGCTGGAAGGAGTGAAGAAATGTCTGCACATTATGTGTTTGGACCACAGGAGGATGATGCGATCATTAAGCATAGGCTTCTGACTAGGACTACCACTACCAGGGGTGAACCACCACTAAAGAAACTTCAGAAGAAGTTCATGTCCTTTGCAACAGAGATCGAAAAGGATGCAGATAACACAAGTGACTGCGAGAGACTGTACAAGGCCTTCCTACAGGAAATTAACACCTTTGAATTGCCTCTTCTGAAAAGCAAGGCTGTTGTTGATGCAAACGTTAGGGAGAAGGAGAGCTTTATTGAGCTGCAGGTTGAGATTGAGCGACAAATCTTGCAAGCTCAGACTGATATTGAGGATCTTAAGAAGCAACTTGAGCAGAGCAAGATTGAGAGGCAGCACAAAGAGGAATGTGAAGCAATCCGGAAGCTGATTTCTTTGCAGCCTCCACGGTCAGAAACTGAGAGACTCATTGCAGATCTTGAGAAGGAGATAGCTAGTTTGGAGGCTGAGAACGTAGCATGCGTAAGGACATTGGAACTACGGAAGAAGCAATTTGCTCTTCTTCTACATGTGGTGAGTTTATGCGTAATGCCTTTTTTTCCCTTCGAGATGTGTATATATGTAATAGACTAATAGTGCCACAGAAATATAACTGAACAAATATAGTATCTTAAGTATGAAAATTAATGAATTTAGGTGCTGATATCTCATATCTGCAGTATATATTTGTATTGAAGTAACAGTCGCATTAGGAGTATGATTTTTTTTCAAGTGCGATTAGGAATATTATTATATGATTGATTTCTGTGTTTTACATGAGTGATCACCTAATTCTGCGTGAACATTTGATTATCTACTTGCTCTTTTCATTGGACTGGCATAGAGTCATGTGTCTTACACAAATAGAAAGTGTACAGTTGTTTTCCTTTTAAATCATGATTCTCGTGCGGTTCTCTTCTTGGAAACCTCCTTACATATCCATATAGCATAGTCTAGTTCAGCCTACCGCCTAGTAGATTAATCTTGTACGTCTGTTCATGTATTTGTACCTTCTGTAGGTTGAGGAATTGCAGATCTCGATTGAAGATGAGCAAAAGAGCATAGCAGATGAGCTGAGAGCTATTGCTGAGGAGCAGAAGATGAGCATAGAAGAAAGTGGCGGTGCTTCAGATGCCATGGCTGTAGACTGATCAAGAATTCAAGACACATCTTGCAAACCTTGCTTGAAGAAATGTACAACATGGTTTGCCGGCCATATCGAATATAAAATCTGGTCGGAGATGTCTTCGGCCATGGTTTTGTACGTCCAGTAAATTGAGTCCTATGCTGTTTGTAAAGCACACTTCGCTGTGTAACAAAAGTTGTGCTCTCAAATGTTTTTGTGCACTGAATAATTCTGAACTGTCATTCTGGTCGAGTGGAATAGTCAATCTCACCCGCATCTGAACCTCTTCGCTTCTTTCTTTCATCATCCATGGGACTTTGAGCTCGCACGGCTCTGAAGTGGTAAGAAAAGGCATTCGTACATTTTTATAGGACTGAATCCATTCTTTATGATCTCTGTTATCAGAACTCTGAGAAGTCAGGTGTTGGCATCCATGCTGCACACAGGGCCATACACTAGCAGGTGCAAGATGGGCGATTGTTCAGGGCCTCCAAATCAGCATTTAGTACTTAGTTACCAAAGCTTAATTAAATAGAAAATAAAAAACTTGCACAAGTGTGAAAGGCCAGCTAGTTGAACAGCCTAGTACATATGCATGAATTAGCACATATGGCTAACACTCATGCTTGTTAGGCTTCTCGATCATCGCGTAATCGGATAGATGCCTACGTTACGTTTAACACCCACCTCTCAAATTCCCAAACATCGTAACTATTTTTTTTTGGCTTACTGTTACTAGATAGCAAGATGGAATGCCATTTCTAATATTCATATTTTATGCCTATTATTTTTTAAAAAATTAAGGGCCTCCTATGCTTTTCGTTCGGCTGCACAAACTATTTAACCATTCGTGATCTGTCTGTAAAGGATGAACATCTGTATTTTTTATAACTCTGGAAATTTATTTGATTTTAAAGGATATAGATAGCACTAGAAATAGAGGATTATGTAACGGCAACGTATACTGATGACCATGAAGAATTGCACTAATAAATAAATAAATAGATATCGTGTTGGTGAATATGTGTATGTGCACTTACAATTGCTAAACAATGTTTTTGATATACAACATGGTTAGACTTAAGATACACGTATAAGGACGAACAAATAATGGTTACATTCTCCAGTTATACACCAGTTAATTAATGAATGCATGAAGATTATGAACCTTCATGCACCAGGCACCCGATGATACCGAGTCGTTTCTAGCATAATAAGAGTCGTATTTTTTTTTTTACATGAGAGTTATGATCAGAATGACCTTTCAGTGATTGCACCCTGGAGTGCGGATTGCCAATGCAGATGTCAGAAATGTCCATTTCCCACTAAAAAACATGCTGGAAATGTCTTTGCTCCTCTTGGAGAGTGGAACAAGCCACGCATCGCTTCCTTCACAACCGGACCCCGGCTTCATCACCTTCTTTGCCTTGTTCTTGACCAACTCTTGCTCAGTCGTTGTAGGGCCTGTCACTTCCATTGGTGTTAAGAGGAGCGACGACACAATCTGCAGCAGCTCACTCACTGCTGCTGTTTCTTTGCTGCCTAAGGACCTTTGGTATGATGACGCCTTGGTCATCAGGAATTTGTCCCTGATGAGCGCCTTGAACTTGCTAAAAATAGAAACTCTGCCACTAATAACTTTGGTCGTAGCACTAATGGGGAAATGGAACTTCTCGATCGCCTTGCTGACGTCGCTTGCTAGGGGATTCAAGTGGAAGCTGACCTTCTTCGACGGCTCAACGCGGTGGAAGAATGTCTTGGCCGCGCCGACCCTCGAGATGAAGAGTCCATGCTTGACGTCAACCTTCTCGTATAGATCGAAGGATGTGTTAGGGTCGACGTCATCGAAGCCGATAGCAAAGTCGTCAGGTTGAGATTGCGAGAAGATTGGGGCAGTGTCTAGGCCTCCTGCGTCAGTGGGATCGGTCAGGTGACCGGCTTCTCCTGCAATCTAGCTCTCAGTTAGTGCATGCATGAAGGTCGATCCAGTGCCCTAGCTAAATCACTTCAGGTTGCATTGAGGGCGTATATATATACATTTGCGCCAAAAAAGTTTACATACCTGAATCGTCAGCAGTGTCGGATATGGGGTATTGTGTGATGCACTCTGCTGGATTGCTTTCGTCTCCTTCTACAACGATCTGCTCGATCAGAAAAATTGAAATGTGCATGTAAATATTAGTCTGATGCATGGAGTAGCTAGCTAAAAATTGAATCTTAATTAGAGGAGAGAGAGGTTATGTGTGGCAACAACAATTCCCGTGAAGTAATGAGTTACCTCTCCTAGATCATTGTTGTGCAGCCTCACTCCTCTAAGGTTCTCCACTTGCTTCTTCTCTTCCTTGAGCTCATCCTCCATTTCAGCGATCCCAACCAACCTAACAGGTTCATCAACATGGACTGCCTTCGAGGCAAATCCTGCCGACGTACCAATGCAACCCATGTGGTAGAAATTATCGCTCTCTTCTTTTGCCTTCACCCCGAGCTCAACCAGGGAGGATAGCTCGTTCATGTAATAGTGGGTGCTGGCGGCGCCGCTTGTGCCGGCACCTGTCCACATCTCTGGAGGGTAGCTGCTGGTGGTGCCGTTGATTAGCTCCTGCGAGGCCGACGCGACGGAGAGGAACTCTTGAAGGATGTCAACCTCGTTGGGGTTGCTGCGGAGTATGCTTGTCTTAGTGTCCAGGCTGACGTCCTGTGGAAAGTCCTCCACCTCCAGGGGAGGCAAGGAGAGTCTGTGCTGCAGCCTTGCACACTCCAGCGCAACATCGACCTGCATTGTCGTATGCAATATATGATGATATATATATATATGCACAAGCAAGTAAAAAACCGTTCTGAAATACTAGCACTTCTGCCACTTCCTTACATACCTTGGATGGGAGGCATGAGAAGCTGGAGGAGGCTGCATTCATGAAGAAAGGATTGGTAGTGGCGTTAAAGGCGTCTTCACTCAGGAACTGCATCCATTTGCCATCCTCATGACCTGTGTTCATCTGCATCCCGAACCCACCATGCATTGACTCCATCGGCGCCTCTGTCGGAAATGAGAAACTGCTGCTCTCGAAGTCATCGCCTCTGACATCGCTGGACAAGTCCAGCGTTGGGGAGCGGTCGACACTGCTTGCCATCCACTGAGGTTGCTCGATGGGTTGGTGAACTGCACCATAATGTTCTATGATCTTTGGCCCGGGTGCCGTCTTCTTAAACACTCGGCATAATGCGTATGCATCCTGTGAATAGAAATGCAAGTATATATGTCAGCAAAGCCTAAGCTATATCAGTTGCCTAGTGTGGTGTTCCATATACTAGTTAGGTTTAGGGTTTGAGGAAAATAATGTCTCTCCAACATATGTAGAAGGTAACCTCACATGTGAGCACTTTGTGCTTTCCCAAATTACGGTACTTAAATTAGATTTATGCGTATAGGTAAGTAATGTAGCACCTGTAAGCCAGTGTCAGTCTCGCATTCCCTCTCGTCGAGGCGGTACTCATGCATGACCCAGTCAGTGCGAGAACCATGTGGAGCTCGGCCACGATAGTATACCAAAGTCTTCTTCATACCAACTGCACGCCTATGCGAGTTTACTTTTCTGTCCTTCCCAGTTGCCTTCCAGTATCCAGATTTTGTTGCACGGTTTGTCCTTGACCCATTTGGGTACTTGCGGTCTCGAGGGCTGAAGAAGTACCATTCAAGGTCTTTGCTCGGAAGGAAGGATTTTTCTGGAAGTTTAGTTAAGAGGCATGTCAGATATAAAAGCATACAGTACATCATGAATGCTAGCATGCTAGTTTGTAACAATTGTTAGAACTAACCGTAGAACTCGAAAGATTAACCACGATAGACTACCACACAGTTAAAAATAGAAATAGACCAAGATCACTTTATATCTTGGAGGATGTGCACTTTTCCTCCTTGACTTATGTCCATCTCTCAAGTACCTTTCTTAATTTCTTGCTTTATTTTGCCACTCAAAGAAGATCAAAGAATCATCTTTTTTCTCTTTTCCCTCTATGTTTACTGCACTCATTTCACACAATGCTACAGGTCATTTTCAGCACATACATAAATGGCAAGCTTGAAAGCCAAAAATACGAGTGGGAATAAAGAGAATATATCTTTTTTTTTTCAAGTCTATATGTGATTGTGACATGGTCCAAAATACATAAGCTTTAGCTTTGTTGTTGCTGGGATAAAGGATTTCTATTCCTTTTCAAGCAGCTCGATGCATGGACATAAATATATATATATCTAGGTGACCACCTTTACACTTGGCATAATTTTCCTATGCCTTACAGTTCTTTCAACCAAAAAAGAGCAAGATCTATCTGTATTACCCCTTTCGGTGTCATAAAACATTTTAGAGTAAGAATGGTTGATCTTGTTTTAAGTAAAAGCAAGTATGGCAAATATGGCTTTGACAAACATGCTCCTTTTTTTTTCCCAGAAAATGACATAAAGAGAGCCAAATATGCTTCAATCAATTATAATTTGGAACGTTATCAAAATGCAGAATAAAACAAATACATCTAAAAAGAACAGATACATTAAGGTAGCGTGCATATTGTTAGATTGCAATTTGCAAGAGCTAGCGATGCGTGTCAAGTATAGTATAGGTCGGTGAAGTGCCCACCAAGAAGGGAACATGGGGTTATTCTTTCCTCAAGAGCTAGGATTGCTGTTTCTTGGGACAGCGTAATAGTATAAGAATTGAATAAGATTTCTAAGAGTCTGCACAGCACGGCATCCAGTACAATTTTTTTAGCAGAGAGATATGTATGTGCTTTCCATGGAGCAAAAAATGGGTTTAGAAATGTTAAAATCATATCCCATGCAAATACAGTAATTCATAATGCATATCACAACCGATGCAGTTCAGATATTCGAAGTTACGTGTTCGATAACTACTACCTACGAATGCTTATGTCTCCAACGTAGCTAGCAAGCAAACCATGATGAGAGCTACATAATGCTAACTTCATTCATCAAGATTTAATATGTACAACAAGATTAACAGAAAAATGAATATGCATATACCTGGCAAGTCCCATGGCTCGCACTTGTAAAGATCAACCTCCGGAATGATTTCGAGTTCTATCTGCCTCCCGTTGATCTTCCTCTTAAGGTAGTAGATGATGAGTTCCTCATCAGTGGGGTGGAACCTGAAACCAGGAGGCAAACTGACGGGCGCCATTGCTCCCTCTTCCCTTGCTCTCAAAACTCACAGCAAAAGTGTCCTTAGATCGGCTTGGCAGGCGACTGGCAGCAAGGCTATCCGAGGCAAAAATGTGGACAGCCACGCCGAGCCTGCTCAACTAGCTCTGTATGAATGAATGATCAGCTACGATTGATGTACAAAACCTGAAACATGGAATAGCAGAAATACGTAAGTTGCAGAAAACTTAGCCAAGATTATCACATATGTAACTAAGAGGTATACAGTAAGAGAGGATATGAGGAGAAAGAGGAGACCTTGGCTAATGGCAGATGCATGAGGAAGGAGGGAGAGAGGGAGGAAACGGGGAGGGGAGGGACTGTGGCTTTATAGCAAAGTTGGGAGATTATTTTATGCTGGGATTCTTGTCATCTTTCACATGAAGCTATACACCTCTCTGTATGTCTCTATCTCTGTCTCTCCAACTTTGGCTTTTGCTTTTCTCTGTTGTGTCCTGTGTCAGCTTTATATCGGTGAATAGAAGTATCCCAATCTTCTCTTCTTGTCTCTTTGGCAGCCAAAGCGAGCTGTTGTTGTAGCTGCAGAACTGTGTAGGGTTGCTATTGGCTGCTTTGTGGGCCACCAGAGCAATGCCTAGTCAGCTCCCGTTGGAAAGGGTGAGGGGCCCAAGGTTGGTACTCGATTCCCACACCTTTTTTCCCCGCGACTTCCCTTTGACGGTTTACGGTCACGTTCACACACGCGGCCCCATGAAGATTTGCCGGGGGGCCCTGCCTGCCTCGATATCTGTGCCCAGCTAATGTTGTACAGTACGACCAATACTTTTCCAGCAGTGATTAACTGTCTCTCAAGTCTCAACTGAGTAGCAACTACTCTGGGCTAAACTTCTCACCTGTTCTTCTGTTCTCGGCGTTCCAGAGTGCGTTTACTTAGGGTGCGTTTAGTTCCTCAACTCCCACACAAAAGAACACTATTCATCTAACTTTTTCTTATTCATCATATTTCTCTCACCCACAGAACACGCTTCCCCGCGTGACCTACAGTGTTTTTCTAGATCTACAGTGTTTTTTCTCCGAATCTAAATTCACCCTTAGCCAATTGCCAATGCATGCTGCACTGTTTTACATAATACTGATGGCGGCGACGGCTGCATGCATGCCGACAGTAGTTCAGCTCACCTGCCACAACAATGGCAAGAGACAAGCAGTATTGTCGACGGTATTTCGTATTATGTCAGAGTATATAGTCTGGACCAATGCATTTGCATGATGAAGAGCGATACGTGTAAGTCAAGCCACGACAGCTGAATCGTGCATAAAAGGCACTGGCTGAATTAGCTGGTTCACCAGTGAAATCTACTTTTCAGAAAACCAGTCCTGCGTAGAAATAGCTGGTTCACCAGTGAAATCTGCTTTCCAGAAAACTAGTTCAAGGAGGTTGTTCACAACTGGACTTTATCTGTACACTGTTGCCAACAACAGATAGTAGTAAGTAGTAACTCACATGCATACCTGGTACGAGGGCTGAGTTTGACATGCGCACTGATAATCTTCGGTAGCTCGATTTCGAACACTGGAACCAGTGCCGGCAGGAACCCAGGATCCTAGAAAAGATTGTGCTCAGAAGTTCACACCGGAAAGACTGAAAAGGCTTCAGTTGGACCTAGCGAGCAACAATTACTGCCGAAGGACCCACTAATATCAACAAAACTTCATTCACATCTGACCCACAATGATCTATCTCATTTTACTGAATTAGGGGTAAAATAGCATTATCCACGAATTAAACCACCGACCTTTACTGAAGTCGGCAGGAACTTAAGACTAACAAGAGCCATTTTCTTCAAAAGCACAGAAAGCTAGGCAACAGGTCTAAATCAGAACATCTGAGCTGAATAAGACAGCTTATGTTCTCCAGCAGACACCACAGCGCCGATTTCATTGGTCGATGAACCAGTTTAACCCACTCTCAGTATCCGAATGATCCAACCAATGATGCAGCAGTCAGCAGCTAAACGTAAAAGGAAAAGGTGGTTATCCACCGAAGGTGCTGCGATGCCCAGACTTTCGACACGTTCCCCTGCTATAGTCTACATGGCAAGTGCAAGGAGTGGGTCCCGGGAGCTTTCGAGGCCCCCAACTTGCGGCTGCTGATGCATAGCTTGTGGGCCACTTTTCCTTTTTATCAATCCATCCGTCCCAGCTTTAGGTTCCTTTCTCCTTTTCGAGTTATCCTTCTCCTCAACACACACAGCGGGTATCTCTAAAACCAGCCCATCTTAAGCTATTCGTATGCATGGCTGCCTCCGACCACCAGCGTATGATATACACATACAAACCAGGAATACCCATAGGTTTTTTTTGTCACAGTAAAGAAACAAGGTGGCATGCAATTCTAACCAGATTAACTTAGGACAATCAAATGAAATTAACCAGCATAAAGGATTACAAGTTATCTATTTGCACTGTTTCTGTTAACCATGCTTATGATTTGTGCCTCTGATGCAAAAGCTGAATGAATATGGTGTGCAAGGTGATGGAGAAGGCAAAACAAGTCGGTCGATCTGACAGCCTAGAGTGAACAGGAAGAGCACACATGATGCAATCAGTTTAAAATTTAAAAGCGCCGAGTCTTAACTAGCAATGATGAACATAATAAAATGTAAAGTACGATTAGCCAGCTCGATTCATAAGGAGACCTAGATCTCCACAACTTCACATGCGCTTTTAAGGAATACAGTCAGAAGAAAGGGAGAATTTAGCCCACCTGGACCGAGCAGATCAGCTCATGTATCTTCCCAATGATGCCAGAGACAAAAATTGCGTACTGATCAACTAATGATTAAGGTCTAATCAGCATGTGTTCAATTCAATTTGGAATGAAACGGTTGTCATCCTCACCCTCGAAAAAAGCATCATCTTCTTTGTTTATTTATGAACAAATCATTACTTTGCTTTTTTATGTTTTGAAAACATTGAACTTTAGCTCAAACAGTGGAAACAGTTAAGCAAAATTTTCGTCTATTTCCTGGAGGTTCCAGAGTTTCAGGCTAACAGTTGTGCAACTGTACTAGTTTTGATAAAAGATGAATGGGAAGCAATATACCGATTGTGCCAAGGAATAATTCTTAGAACTTTGAAGGTGGTGTTGGGATCAGACCTTGAGTGCCCACATTGCCATCCATCAAGAGATGGCTGGCCTACGCAAGCGGCAAGCAAAGTACTTCAACCTGGATACAAAAATATTTACGATCAAGATACGCTGAGATATATTCCATTAAAAGCATTTCACGGAAGTTATTTATTCATAAAGGTTTCAGAGCTGAATGCAGTGTCGGTTCTGATTTTCGGAGAAGAAGAATCATTAAAAAGAAACAGCAGCAGTGTGGCCGAAAGGACATGCCACCCCTAGCCCCCAACTTTTGAATGCCCAAAAGTATGCCATTGTTCAAGTATCTTGGCTTCCACAGGAATCTGATAGTACCCAAACAGGGAAAGAGATCTGAATACCTTGCACCAAATGGTTAAGCAATATGATACAGATAAACTAGGAAACAAAACTTTATATGTTTCCCGTGTAGACAGTTCTTGGTGTTCAACTGGGAAGGCATAAAGTACAATTTTCTCCTGTAGCAGTCCAAAATTGCAAATCCGGTTCCCACTAGTACCATTTCTTGACTATGATTATTAACAATAGCAAGGCCATAACGTGCTCTGTAAACTAAAGCAGTTTTGGCAACTTGTAAACAATTTATCTATGTCAAGTTCAGTCACTACGTGAATCATTCTATAGTTCAATACTCCTCTGATCAGCTAGGATTGCAATGACATATCCATAGAATTTTTTCTGTATGTCTGCATGACAATAATGTCTGAGGGTAGCAACAATTAGTTGAGCACTTATTCAGACAGAAAGGGTAGTGTCCCATATAATCAATTCAGAGTTGAAACATGATAATTGATCAATGAAAATGGACGCAGATTCAGTATTTCCTTTTTTTGTCCTTTCTTTTAGTATTCTGAGACAAAGAGAGTTGAAACAAGTCATTATTTTGCAGGAATCCATCTGTATTTTTTGCAGAACCCATTGCTACAAGGTAAGCTTAGCAAATTGTCTTCAAAGAATAACTACACATGTAAGGATCAATTGTCTGAGATAAATAATCATCAACCTGAATACTGGATAACACTTCTAACCCAGAGTTGTAAAATCAAGGATATGTAATAAAGGATGGTCAAATTTTATAGCAGACCTACTAGCAAAAGTAGCCTAAGGATAAGTAAATCATCAAGCTGAACCCAAGGCTCAACAAAAATTTTGTCCGTTAGGGAAAGATAACACTAGCTTTGATCTGCTGACTTCAGAGTTCAGACTCAGGCCTCTATCTTGGCTCTTTTACACTTTCCTACTGTCTCTAAGTACATGATACTCATCATACTAGTTTTTCGCGCAAGTTGCGACCATATAGCAGCTTAATGTGCAGGGGGTGTAGGTGCAAGGAGCTGTAATACTTCGGTGAACTTCTAACTCTCGTAAATTCTCACTACCTACCAGCAAGCATGTGTCCTTTATGTTTGTTTTATTATGCCACCTGCTAAGTTCATCCATTTCACCTTGGGAAGTTTGGCTGAGCAAGCTAGGGACTGCAATTGTTAGAAGGCACCACTTACAACAAAAAGAACACTACACTTCTGAAACTAGAAAATGTTAAACATCAGTACAAGAACAAACACAAGGGGAAAGGCAGACTTGCTCCATAGATATTCTCATAGTATATCCTTCTTTAAGACTAAGAATAACTTGAGCAGACAAATAACTTCATGGAAGACGCATGCCTGCAGAGCTTGCAGCAGCAGAACACAACGATGAGAAACACATGGCAAAATGTAATCTTCATCAGGAATAAAGCACATTATGAAACTGAGGTCAACATCAAACCAAAGTGAATTCTCTCTTTATTCATTGGATTCCAAGCAGATTTCTGATAGACAACGATGGAACTTGCACATGTTTAACGTGCTTACTTTTCTCATGACAAATCAAGAAAGCAAGAAATCTTGTTAGCTTCTGATAGCCTCCAAAAACCACTATCTAGCTTATTATTACCAACAATTATTGCTATAACAATATTTAAGTGCTAGCCTTCTCTTACTCTTGCAGCATTTTACAGTTAATGGCAAAACAAAGAAATTTGTTAATTTATTATGGATAGAAAATGTATATGAAACAACAGTACTAGAGATTAAGCTACAAACTAGATAACTTATACTCAGAAAACATCACCTATATACAAGATTGGTTCCTCCTGACAGAAGCAACATCGTGATACTAGAACCATAGTATCCAGTTCAATGAAAAGGAAAAGAAGATGATAAGAGATAAAAAGGAGCTGTCGTTTTCAATTGTGCTACACGACTGAATGGGCAAATAGCATAAAAAGAAATGGCAACATTAAAGAAGAATTCTAAAATAAAATAGGGGCTCTGAAGAAATGCAAATGACATGTTGAATATAAGGTAACAATGAGAGTGGAAAGTCATAATCCAGTGAGAGGTTCGTATAAAATGGTGCATGTATTTTTTGTCACACACGTGTAGCTAGTTTAAGACCCTCATGTAAAAATAATGCTAAGAAGAAATCATTATATTTAAATCATATGCTTAATACCCGCTGATTTGTAAGCAACTCTGACTTACATCTTAGTGCTACAGAGATTTGATTAGATGCCTACAGCAGAGATTTGTATGTATACTGGCCATGAGTTTCTTATCCAAGCAGCAGAAAAAGAACTCCAACCAAAGAACATTGCTTTCATTCCTTAAGGATATCATACTAAAATTAAACCCCAAGGGATTATCAAATTCCTCCCTCTGCACATATTTATTGCAGAGTGTTTGTAACAAATGCATCCAAACACAACAACTCAAGGAAATAACAGTCTCCTATTAAATTAACAAGTGCATCAGCTACTACCAGTTATACAATTGCAGTCCCCTTCAATTAAATCTGAGATGCAACTCCACATCAGGTTATGAACCATATCAGCATACTGAACATCCTGAAGATCCACCAACAGTTTACACATTAAGTACGGTATTTCATGAAAAGGGTATATGCCTTCAGAAAGGAGTTAATTTCACTTCATTATGCAAAACAAATTTAAGGAATAAATAGGCTACTAAAATCACATTTCAAGAATTTTTCGTTATGTAACAAATTTTCAACTTGAAGCATTGAAGATAAAGCACAAAGTATATCCCTTCAGAGTGCCAGTTATCTTACTATAGAGAACCACACGCTTTTAGTTAATAAGTATGCATAGAAAAAATAAATCCTTGTTCATCTGAAAAGATATAAAAAATCTGCTAAGAGTTCTGCATATGAAGCATGGTGATCAGTGCCCGTTCGGGAAACACATCTGTATTAATGAGTGTCCGATACCTAAATGGCAATGCCAACAGTGTCGGAATATCATGTGTTTTATTGAACTGTCAAGTCTGTCATACACATAACTACTTAACTGAATCTAAGCAACCCTAAAGTTCAGATGTTACCTGGTCAGCGGCAGGCCCAAGATTGACAAAAGGTAAAAATACTTGCTAGAACCGCCAATATGGTTGGAATCAGGCATCACAACAACACTACAGAATCAGCAAACTTTTCTGTAACCAGATAGAAATTAGGATTGCCATTTGCTTCTCTTGCTCTGTGTTTTCCATCCAAGGGTTTAAGTGGATTCAAGATACTACACAGCACGCCCTTTTCACATTTTGCACAAAGGAAACAATGTATTTACCAACAAAATGCCACAATCAAAATAACATCAATAGTCTTCGGTATTTCATGCTAATCGAACATCACATTCAGTTAAACCTTGCATTCAGGAGGTTTGGAGGTGTGTGGGGTGGAACACCCGGGGCGACGAGGTTGGGGGAGATGTGGGTGGCAATACGAAGCAAACCGATCAAACAGTAGGCGTCGAATCGCGCACCGGGGAGGAAGCCAGTATGGTTGGAAGACCGCACGCGCCGCTCCGCCGAGACGCTGACGGCGCCACAGATTTTCCGAGGAATTAGAAACCCGCGACTCAGCCGCGGCGACGACTCGTGGACTAGGCGATGGCATTGCCAAACAGTAACAAGTGGATATCGGGGCTTAGAGGGAGGCGGCTGGACGAGTTACTACTTGGCCAGGGGAGTCATCTGAGGTCCGCCGGCACACTCTTCGTGTCCGTGACGACGGCCATCGCCGCCGATGGGGGGAATCTATGGGGCTGCGTGTTGAAAATTTCGAGTTGGGCTTTCGGCCCAGGTTCCACAGGGCCGAGCAACAGCCTTGGCTTACAAAAATTTCAGTTCCCGCCCTTCGCGTGCCCGAACCCAGAGGCGCCTATTTCGAATCGAAAATTGTAGATGTGGCGACCAATCTCGAATTTGAAACCACAGGCGCCAGCTGCGAAATTAATTGAAATTGGGATAGCACAAAAAATGTGCAGCTGCAGCTGCGAATTTGAAGCCAAACGCAGCAGTTGGCGGCATACGAACACGATACTTTGAAATCGAGACAGCAAAAAAATCTGTGCACCATCTGATGGGTCGTAAGAAGGACAAGAGCCAAATAGCTGCATACATAGATCTACTTCATTCATAACTTTGGAATTCCATTTCACATGAGACCAGATAACTTTGCACAAAAGAGACACGGAGAACATTCCAGACATCTGACGAAGCAAAACCTAACACCATGGCTAACCCTAACACCTTCAACCACATCAGACATCACCAGCAGCAATGGGACAGGCAGAGCTTAGCCGCCGAATCCGTAGAGGGTGCGGCCCTGGCGCTTGAGCGCGTAGACGACGTCCATGGCAGTGACGGTCTTGCGGCGGGCGTGCTCCGTGTAGGTGACGGCGTCGCGTATGACGTTCTCGAGGAAGATCTTGAGGACGCCGCGGGTCTCCTCGTAGATCAGGCCGGAGATGCGCTTCACGCCGCCCCTACGCGCCAGCCTCCGGATCGCCGGCTTGGTGATGCCCTGGATGTTGTCGCGGAGGACCTTGCGGTGGCGCTTGGCGCCGCCCTTGCCCAGACCCTTGCCTCCCTTGCCGCGGCCCGACATGGCGAGATCGAAGAGAGGAGAGCTCGGTTGTGATTTGGGGGGGTGGATTGGAGGATTGGTTGTGACTTGTGAGGAGGAAGTTGGTGCGGGGCGTATTTATAGCGGCGGGAGGAGGGTGTTTGGGCGCGCGGTGGAGGTTTTGCGATCCGTGGGAGGTGGAGTTTAGCGCGTTGGATCGATGATGGACGGCAGGACGGGTGGTGTTGCGTGAATCGGGAGGCGCGGATCGGTGACGTGGCGAAGACTCGGAGCGGATCCGCGGGAGTTGTTTTGTGCGTGTTTGATTGGTTGGCGGTGGTAGTGGCGGATCGATAACGTGGCACTGTGTTTGCTAAGATAACGTGGCTTCAGTTGGTGGGCCAAAGAATATATAGGCTGTGTTCAGATTGAGAGTAAAAAGTACTTTTTCTAGATGAATAGTGCATTGGGAAGCGTGTTCTGTTAGTGGGATGAATAGAAAAAATTTGTTGGAGAAATACTTTTTCCTAAATCTGAACATCCCCATAGAGACTGTTGTGTCGCTGCCATGTGCACAGTACGGGCCTTTTTTTTTTTGTTGTATGCTCACACTCTAACATTTCTTTTCTCGTTTTTTTAAAAAATATATTTCTTTTTCTCTGGACGTAAGTATATACGAAATAAAATCTCACGATCAGTAAGTCAAACAGTGATTTCTCACGATTGTTCCATCATCCCGAGCACAAGCTCACTGTAAATGAACAAATGCAATGGCCAATGGTCACAATGTCTGTTGTTTCAAAGTGATGATTGTCCTCTAATTTCCAAATCATAGAAGTTACTTTTCTCCGTGAACCTGATCATGAACACCGACTCACACATGGTGGGGAGAGGCATGTAGACAACGAATTGATTGACACTCGGTTGCTTACCATAAACAAGTAAACAAATAAATTCAGCACCTCTAAGTTTATTGAACGTGTGTTCATGATTCACTTCCTTGATGAATAAATAAATTCTATGTACAGGCAAGTTTCACTCGACTAATAGTCGATCCTAAACACACCATCGCCCATTATCTGCCTGCACACTGAACCTCTTAAACATCAACTTCAATTCAGAAGCCAGATCCCCCCTGCCCATCTTGTGCAGATCTTTGGCCACCTTAACATAAGCAGAATGGTCAGGCCTGAGGCCCTTCTCCGTCAGCTCATGTAGAACCCTGCCTGCATCAATGGTCTTCCCTGACTTCAAAAGCAGCTTTGCGAGCAGGCTGTAGTTCCGGTTCGTCGAATGCCTGGCCCTGGTGCTCATGTCATTGACATACTTGTGGGCATCTTCAATTCTCCCAGCGTAGAAGTACCCCTTGATGAATGCAGAGTGCATGGTTACCCTGGGTGTCAGATTTTCCAAGAACATCTGATCAAGAAACTGTGTTGCTGAGTCCATCCTTCCAGCCTTGCAGGCATGGTATGTGAGAACCTCGTAGGTGAGTGAGTTTGGTACTTCACCAGTTTTCGACTTCTCCATGGACTCAACAAGGCCACAGGCTTCTGCGAGCCTCCCGTTCTTAAGCAAGCAGCCGAGGAGGTAGTTCCAGGTGTTGGCGTCCGGGTCGCACCCCGTCTTCCTCATTTCGTCGAACACCTCGCGGGCGCCAACAAAATCGCCGGCTTTACACCTGGCCGCGACCAGGACGTTGTAGTAGCGCGCCATCCTCCGCGTCTCCTCGATCACCATTACTGCAGCGTCGAACTCACCGGTGGAAGCCAGCGCCTTGACAAGCGAGAACACGCCGGATGCACGGCAGGGCCCGCCGACATCTTCCACGACCCGCAAGACCGCTCTCGCCGAATCCTCGACGCAGCTGCTCCGTGACGACCCCGACGGCGCCAAGAAGGCGAACGCCCGATCGGTCAGCGAAAGCCTCCGCTCCGACATGAGCGCGAGCGCGCGTGACATCGCCGGGTAGTCGGCCAGCTTCCCGGCATTCTCGACGAGCAGGTTGTGTGCGTGGGCACTTGGGGAGAAGCCCCTGCGGAGGGACGCCCACGCGAAGTAGCGCTCCGCGGGAACGCCACGGTCTGTGAGCGCGCGGAGGGTGCTGGCGACGAGCCCGTGGGAGAGAGCGGGGAAGAGGCGATCGAGGTCGGCCTCGAGGCTACTGCCGCCTGCGGCGACGAGGCGAACGAGCACATCTGAAGCGGCGGCGGCGGCGTCGGTGCTGGCATCGGCGTCGCTGCCGCGGGGAACGAAGGGCCTAGCGGAGAAGGCTGCGCGGGGAGAGACGTGGCGGAGGGGAGCGCAGACGAGGCGGGGGCGGGGGACCATGAGACGGGGCTGGCCGCTTGCACGAGTCGGTGCGGGGCCTTCAGAGACTGCGGTGGGAAGGAGGGGGCGACCGGGAACGACTGAACATGTAGGAAGGATATAAGAACAATGGACAAACCCACACATGACATGGGTCCGCACGTCGTTATTCAACATTTTGAACTCGCCATTTCAACATTTTCTTATTCGAATTTCAACATTTGGTCTATGCAGTTTCAATACTTCGAACGTCAAATGCTGAACATATTTAATGGAAATACTGAATATATTGAGGGGAAATGTTGTACATATGTGTAAGCTAATTGGACCAAAATAAGCTTTAAATATGGATGGATCTAGTTCGAGTTTTGAACTTAGACCCGAGTTCAACTTGTTTTTGGGCTCAACACAAATGCTTGTATTTTCGTATGTTTAACAAAAACAAGGACTGGCTCATTCAAAATACCCGTCCTACTCATATAATAGTTAACATAAGCCGATAGCATTCCTAAAAAAACATAAACCGATAGCAAGAGAAGTTCTCTATTCCAAGAGAACCACACATAAAACTGTTGGAATTGCACCAGATGTGCGCTCGAGCCAACCTGTGCTTGGTCAGCTCTTGATTTTGTCCTCTATTAATAATTTGTAAAGAGGTCTTCATAGTTTTCAAAAGAAGCAACTACTCGATGAGGGAACTTGCGCCTCATGCCAACACATGTCTGAGCCACCATAGCCGACACGATCACATGAGCTGTTACCTCCTCAGAGCAACACCTCGGTCGCCTCTAATGTTATAATGTCTGTCCTAGGACTTAGTGATTGATAGAATACTCATACCAATAAAACTCATCCAAAAAAAACTTTGAAGTTAAATGTGCTTGCGAATGAGAACAAAGTATGCAGAAAAGTTTGTGAGGCAAGTGGGTCCGGCTCGTGCCTTTACAACAATTGCCCACTCATTTTCTCACACCATTGGTGGGCGGTGTAGTTGAAATGTAAATAAAAACACGGTATCACAACACACACCATTATAGTACCTCCAAAAGACTTAATCATAATCCTTGAGAAAATAACTTCTATATAACAAATCTCAGTAATATAACAAGAGGGGATTAGGCCTTTAGGGCGGCGTGGGGCAGAATATGGTCGCTAGCAGATCATTCAACCTGGGCGGCCGCCAGTTACTGTAGAAGGTTGCATCACGTCGTTGGGACGAGACGAGGGAGCTGCCACTGGGGGCAGGAAGAATAATATGAACATGGGGAGGATGAAGTTACGAAGAAGATGAACAGTGCCAATTTTGGACAATCTGGTGTCCGGAATCGGTCGGGTGAATAATATCATCACC
Source organism: Digitaria exilis (assembly GCA_015342445.1). Classification (NCBI taxonomy): domain Eukaryota; kingdom Viridiplantae; phylum Streptophyta; class Magnoliopsida; order Poales; family Poaceae; genus Digitaria; species Digitaria exilis. The sequence continues at coordinate 1,253,354 of JACEFO010000144.1, forward strand.
CTTAATTTTCTAACTCCCGACGCACCCGGATCTAATAACGTAATGGAGTAATGGACAGCAGCTCTCAAGGCTCGATCTGCCGTACGCCCGCATGATAAATACTTCCATAATCAGCTGAACAAAGATATGCAGTTCATATGGAAACGGCCCACACTAAATATGTCAAAATTAATGCGTCACAACTACAGCTACAAGGTTCCCGGTAGAAGTACAGCCGTTCAGATATACACCCACAACACATCTCAACACAAAGATATATACATCGCTACTGCTAACTGAAAACTAACAAGGATCAAATTAACTAATAAAGCTGCATGACTCAAATTGACGAAGCACAAGATCGGCACTTCCAGCATCACATCCCTGCATTTGGATTGTTGCCAGCAAGGATGAGAGAAATCTCCAAACCTCTGCTGAACGCCTGGTTGAAAAGAAGACGTGTCTGGAAAGTAGATATGAAGGGAAACCATGAGCAGATCGCTATGGGTACGAAAATGATCATCCCCATGCCAGCATCGTAGAGGCGGGCTAGGGAGCGAATTGTCTTCCACAAACCCAATTTCTTCACAATCGGTTTCCACGCAACGGCAATCTGTAAAAGAAAAGGAAAGAAAGACAAATGGTTGGTTTATAGTGGACAAGTGCAAACGAGTCGATCTGAATGCTGAGTTGACTGGTCAAGTGAAACTATAAAGAAAACGCCATACGGAATGCACGGACAATATTTCATGGATATAGAAGCTGGCAGCAGAAACTCACCGAAAGAATTCCCCACCCAGTAGGCACAAATGCTAGAATGGAAGCAAATACATCATAGATACTAAGCTTCGTAAACACAACAGCCACAATCAAACCAGCCAAAACCATCAGAAGTGCTATGCTCTTGACCAGACGCAGGAACAATTGAAAATGTACCATGGCCTTGGGGTTTAAACCAAAGACCTGCACAATAATATGAAATTAACATATTACCGATCTGATCAACAGAAGCCAAGCATAATTTAGCTACGGACAAATAAGTTATACATAGTACATACCAAGAGAAGGACAAGAAGGCCACCAAGCACAGCCCAAGATATCCAATACACCTGCAGTGCCAATGAATTTACAACTATAATGTTGATCATCTAAAATATGCACTACATTTTTGTGTAGCATACTCTAACTAACAAAAGGAAAAAAAAATGTTATTAGGAAACACTCCATGATCTATCCATCAGTGCTCATAATGTCATATTTTGTTTCAATGGCTTATGGTTGTGCTACCAAATTTAAACTTTGGCTTTTTTTTTTACTTTCATCCCGCACCTATTAAATGGCCAAACTATAGAATACAAAAACATGAGATGATAAAGTGGCATGCTTTGACCCTTCATATAACCAGTTCTTTTAGCAATTTCAATGTATCTTGCTCAATGCCATTCAGATCGAAATTTCTTTGTTGGGTCCAAACAGAGATAGTTTATTTACTTCCATGGTTACGTGCTGAAGGTATCAATAGTTTATTTGAATAAACATATTTTAAGAAAAAAATAATTGCAGCTTAAGTGCAATATGATTTTTTTTCTCAAATACGCAGGGAGAGCTGTGGATCTTTGTATTAGTAGAGAGAGAGAGAAAAGATCCCATACAAAACCTCACCCCGCATCGGGCTGTGAGGGGCTGGAATACAGACTCGGGTGTGACCTTACAGAAACAAAGCAAAGTGCAACATGATGAGCAGCGAAAAATATCTGAGGGTGTATCTAATGTCTAACAGTTATGTACATATTCAATAAGATAGTCATGGGGCCTTGTGGGCCAATCCTACAATAGGTCAAATGGTCAAGTTATAATTTGTATATACACCAACTACGCATTCAACCACAGGATAATTTAATGGCAACACACAAATGGGATCAGAAACATTAACATACCAATAAAGCTGTACTTCCATTGCTTGCATTCATGTGGTAAACAACACCATATTGGAAGATGAAAAACCTTAGGCTTAGTATAGTTTCTAATATCCTCCCTCGAATGGTGTAGATATGTTGCTGAAATGTGTTTCAAAATGAGTTTTGGATAATATTGGACAATGGTTAATACAAAAAAACTTACTATATCCCAGTGATAAAAGTTTAAAATTTTTGCATTCTACTTATATTTAACAGGATAGTATTCGATGGCTTATTATTCTTTTTCAGACATGTTACTAGTGAAGAACTGAAAACCAATGAAGCACTAAACTCCAATGTGGAGGCACCAAAGACAATAGGGATTGCATCAAAGAAGAGTTCCTTTCCCTTCAGGCTTATCATTCACATAATGTTCCACTCACAAAAATGATCGAGTTGACAGAATACTGAGACAGATGTGAAAACAGATGCACCGAGACTAAAATGCTAATGAAAACAGGACGAATTCAATTACCAGTTCTTCTTCCCACCAAGCTTCCCAGCTTTCTTCTCCTTTAACACCAATACCACCTCGATAAAACAGCCAATTTGTCCAGTCTCTGAAATCCTCGACGATCCTGAGAGGGTGAAGGGTTTGTAATCTTCATACTGCCAATTTGTAAGTAACATAACAGTACATCAATACATATAATGCTCCGTTGCTTACTTCTGCCATTCAAACCCAGATGGGTTAAATAAGTAGGGAGCAAAAAGCCAAGACAAGGCCATAAACCAACTGCTTATAGAGAGTAAAATATAGCCAACTGCTCCACCATTGTTAAAACCATATGCTAGAAATATCACCAGCAAAAATGCGACCTCCATCCTACAAAAACCAAGAACAATCATCATAAATGATACTGCACTATCAAACTTCCACAAAGTAATTTCAAAAGTAAGCTCAGGTGATAACAAACCCTTTCACGAAATGGCTTCGTGAATAAAGGCGATAGTTCTCAGCAAACTTGATGTGCCGTACAACAAAACCCCGGCCAGTTGCTCTATACTGGTAATAAATTGAAAAAAGAAATCAGAACAGTAATGAGAAACTTGAAAGTGATTCAATCTTCCATCACAAGAAGCCAACCTTAGCACCTCCGTGTAATAATGCGCGCCCAAAGTAGTGAGTCCTTGTTCCAAGTGAGAAAGTGAAAAATACAGAGCAAAGTTGGAACTGCATTGTGATAAATTGGACAAAAGCCTGCATCCCACACATTCACAATAAATTTCTTTTTCCTCTTGGCTAAATTTTAGAAAGTACAATAACTATGATTTGTTAAACAACCAGAAAAATAGTAAAAATGCTCCTTGTCAATGCATTGCCAGGAAAACTACTAGTTCATGTATTTTATTTAGAATGTGCAGGAGAGCTGCGCATCCTGTCGCACGCACTAGGGTTACAGGTTATATAATATGCTTATACGGCGAAATAGACAACCATGGGAACACATGCACTGGACTATGCCAAGTTATATGTGGTAGTGCCACCGGCAACCTAGGGCGGCCAAGTATTTTGCTTGGATCCAGAGCTATCCTACTAGAATGGCATCTACCATTTGGCTGATGTTGCTGCCGGGTGCCTGTCAAAGTAATGCTAAACACTAGGAAAAACTTCTAAGATATATACTTGCTCTGGGAAAAAAAAAATATTTGACATCTTTTAGTCATTTGAGTCTCTGTGACTTTGACCACTCTTTCCTTCAATTCTGCTAGACAGCTAGACTGTAATTATATAATTCAATAACTAAAAAGGTTATGAAAGTGACTTTTCAAGACAAATCTATTTACATGATTTTTCGTGTATCCAAAGTAAATGCGTAAGTCGAATTTCAAAAGTTTGGCTGGATATGGTTAAAAACATAAAGTATTTAAAACTGAAGGGAACCACCAGAAACAGAATTCACAGGCTAAGCCACAAGACTGCAGGGAAAATGTTATACCGATAAGACACCTGATTCAAGGATGAAACCAAGAATCATTGGAACTGCAGTAAATACACCAATCTGGAAAAGAAACTGAGTGTTCAGCGCAGCATTCAAGGCCGTGTTTTGCAATATATCTGCTCTGTTTTGAATCGATTCTCCAACACCAGATAAGGCCTGATAAAAACAAATGGCAAACTGAATATGTCAGGATAATGTAGGAAACTATTAAACATATGCAGAAGACATTGTCAGAAACAAAGGCCAAGAAAATAAACAAAAAAGGCGTAGACAATCCATAATTCATGGATCAAGGAGCCTATGAGCATCTATAGCATCTGACAGCAGAATCTTTTCATGCTAGATTTAAAGGCATGCAACGCCTAATAGATGAGGAAATCCTCATGCATTGTTACCACGTAAGAAACACAATATGGCGATGGTACATCATACATGAGCCAATGATGCAGTGCATATGCTGGGAAGGCTGTCATAAACTCCCTCCGTCCCAAAAAAGAATGCAACTCTCGCTTACCGAGGAGGCAAACAATTTCAAGTCTCGCACACGGACGGTGGGACCGCGGGAGTATTTAACAGAAACACTGCCTGTGTTCTTTTGGCACTATACTAATAATATATTTACATATTAATAATTTTATGAATGAATTGTGCTCATATGCATTGAACATTTGGTTATATTTCATACAATGACAACATTAGCTTCAGGCTAGAAACAACAACATATGAAGAATGCCAATCTTAAATCCTCACATTTGCACACATTTCCTATGACGAGAAACCACTAGGAATCTACATTAGCCCCAATTTTAATTACATTAAATTTATTTTGAATTTTCTATGATTTTTTCCAAGTACATCACAAATCATGCATATATTAAAGGTTGAAAAAGGTGCGTAGCTCATTTTGATTCATACAGTACAAGCGGAAAATTCCATGAAAGTAATATTAAAAAAAAGAAGTGAAGTGTCTGTGATTCAAATGGAGATCCTACAGTAAAAATAATAATCTATACAAATCCTACCAGATATGTTTTCCCATAGAGAAATATGTACACAGTCAGCACGGTAAGCTGCAAAAGAACAACCAATTTAAGATCAGAAGCAGTGAGGATGGAAGCAACAAACATAATAGCATGAGGTAAACATATTTATGTTTATTCATGTACCTTCAAATAATATAAAACAAATCAGTAATGAACTTCAACAAGGAAAAAAAGTATGAACAATTAAGAAAAAAGCTTTTTTTGTAAATAATGGGGTAAAAACATGGATTTACTAATCATTGAAAGAGACGCCTAGTATAATGGCATTGACATTTCAAAAAGCTTTTGATAAACAATGAGTACAATTATAGAAAATATCATACTGAAGAGATCAGAAAAAGGTAGCTGTAATCTGACAAGGCCATACTGATGATTAAGAAAAATAAACAGTAAACTTAGATTTTTTATTAATCATCCTTCATTAAGAGATGAGATGTAATCAGTGCAATATGCATCAGTAGTAGAAGATTGACAGAAAGGAAACCACAGGATAAAATCCTAACATGCAAGGAAAAGTGAATTACCATAGTACAGAAGTAGAATCCGACAGTTGTCACATAGAAGGATAACATCCTGAAGAAGTCAAAAAGCTGTCCAAGTCTATATATGTCTCGGCTAAGAACTTGTTCGCCGTTTCCTCCAGCAACTTTTCCTTCAAATACTGCAATCTGATTAAGTCCAACATCCCTGCCTTTGCCCACCTACAGGAATGATTTAAACATCAACAGAGTGTTTGCAGGGAAGCAATGTTTTCCCCCTGTTTAATTAGTACAGGGGGAAACAATTGAGGTCCATAAGTGGCTAAATAGCAAAGAGTTTCACCATCAATAAGAATGTTTGAGCAATGGATTCACTAAATTATAGAATTCCTTGTCAATATAGTTAGAGCTGTTACGGAGGAGAGACACCCAAACCACAAGAGCCACTAAGCCAGAGACTCATATGCACCGCTTGTGTACATGTAGGTGGATCAAGTGGCAGCAATGACTAGCAGGAGTCATATTATTCAAAAGACACCACAAAAAATTGAGAAGCGCCAAACATATAATCCAATCACATATTAACCGATTACAGCTGTAGACCTGTAACACCCACTCCAAAATCTGCTTATGACCCGGCGCCTCACGCGGAACGGGCCCGCATACACATACCACCTCTCTTACACTTTAATCCTCGCTTCATGTAAAAGGGTTAACCCGGAGGTGATATGTTTGGAATACAAAGGTCTATAAGCTGGCCTGGACCTATTCAGACCACCAAGGTGGGACTAAACCACCGGAACACGACACATGGGCCACAACAGGCTGGAACCAGAACACTAATGGGTCAAGGTATTATAATCTCCCCTCTTTTAGGGTCGATGCCCTCGGCAGCTTACCACTTTCATGGTAGAGAAACAAGAAGGATCTCCCCTAGGTGCCACGGGCCATGCCATGTCCCCTCCACGGGGCGACATGCATGCACTCCTACAGCGAATCTGTAACACCCTGGTCTGCATATGCATACGCATACCCCCTCACTTACACTTACGTCCTCGCTTCGTGTAAAAGGGTTAACTCGGAGGTGATATGTCTGGAATGCGAAGGTCTATAAGCTGGCCCTAACTTATTTAGACTACCACGATGGGATTAAGCCACTAGAACACGACACATGGGCCACAACAGGCCGAATCAGGAACACTAATGTGCCAGAGTATTATAGAACCCTAACTCCATGTTATACAAGAATCGGTTTCATTGATCCTTCAAAACTAAATCTATATACGATAAAATGGTAAATAATCTTCCTTAAGAGACTGTAATGCCTACCAAAAGTACTAGAAATTGCAATGATGTATGACTCTAAACATATGTACACGAAGAAAGTGGGCTTGATTTTGTTACTTTAACCAAATCTCCAGCAGAGTATGATTTTAAGCAATGCAAAACAGCAAGCATGATGCTTTAACCAATCTAGCATTAGCTTGTCCTTTGGTCTACCGAACAGCTAGGCTTGAGGTTTTCTTGAATGCTATAATGAGTGGCCAGCAAGGCTTTAATACCAGTGAAGATAATTCAAACATCAAGAGAATTTAAACCTGAATATACTCGTGATGAGTTATGCTGCCTTGACGCAGAGTTGAGTTGAATCCTGGAGTTCATAGAAGCATCAGTAAGCTCTGCACCAGAATCTTAAGGGTAGAAACAACAACTTAAATATTTTACAAGGAAAATTCTAAGAATCACAACAATAATAGTATTACCTCCATCCCAATTTATAAGTCGTTTGACTTTTTTTACCCCAACTTTAACCACTCGTCTTATTCAAAAAATTTGTGCAAATATAGTGAAATTTAAGTCATTTTTGAAGAATATTCATTAGTAAAGCAAGTCGTAACAAAAAAAAATTGATATTTCGCATAACTTTTTGAATAAGACGAACGGTCAAAGTTGGGGCCAAAAAAGTCAAACGACTCATAAATTGGGATGGAGGGAGTAAATCATAGTGGTGAATATTTAATGAGACCGCAACAAATAACTCTCGGAATGAGGAAAAGCAGAAAAAGGCTACAATGTTAACCTGCATATATATCTTCACTGATATTAATGCTCCGGGAGGCCTTACTGATTCCACCTCTTGTTATATGAAAAATTCTATCAAAAACATCTGGATGGCCATAATGCATTCTCACTCTGCAAAAACAAAAAAAGGTTTCAAGTGTTAACTACACATAATTTAAGCTGATATTCAAGTGACAAAGAAAACAGATTATGTAAAAGCACTTACTTCAGTGGGTTAGCAAGAACACGCTGTCCTAAAGTCACGAAACTAGTCTCCTGATTGGACATAAACGAGGCCAGGGAAGAGACACTATAAAAAGCATAATTTTATTAGAACTGAATTTTACTGCTGAAATAATCCACAAAACTTATTTACTAAAAGTTGGTAAATAATACCTCCCGGTGAAGACATGCTCTCTAACACCAAGAATAGAAGGGTGGTGCTTGCCACGCTTGAGAGAGAACTCCTCGAGCAGGTTTCTCATTTTAAGTGCCTCCTCGAAATAGTTGTCCTACAAAACAAAAAAATTAAGAACTGGAGAAATAATTTCTGAATATTCAACAGAAACATTAGTCAAAATCGGACAGTAAAAATAATCAATAACAGAATGATCTATAGTTACATTTCACCATTTGTTACACTAAAAAATAACTTGGCCTCAATAGAGGAAAACCATGGACAGATTACAAATAATGTTGTTCCCAACTTGGATTTCATTCAATAGTCAGTGACAGGGTTACATTTAGAGAAGAATACAGAAGAAAGTGGCTAACCACAGAAGAACAAAGTTTGATTGTGGAAGGTTACAAGTCAACTTATCATCGAGTGAACATTCTAGAAGTATTTAATGTAATTATGTAGAAGGTAATAATAGAAGCTAAAAAAACGAGCACATTTGCATACCTGGTTCATATCAATGGTTTGCACTGCGTTTCCACGAGTGAATATTATGGCATGATTTTGGTTTTCAGGTTTACCCTCCCCAAGCTTTGGATTGCCAGGCAATTTAATGGAATAAATTTCCTGCAAGATAAAGTCCATGAGAATGAATGCACTGTTCAAATAAATTTCCAGGATACAAACTACAGACAACCAATGCACTCAGGATATCAAAACCTTGTAACATGTTATCAAACCAGGATACAAACTACGGACACTCAAGAATTTAATGCATACAATGGGAAAACAACACCATAAAGCCAAGAAGTTAGTTCTCCAAAGACATGTGATAAGGGTGATAGGCCACAAGATACAACAACAGCCTTTAGCCCCAAGAGAGTTGGGGTAGGCTAGAGATAAAAAATAGAAAAAACAAAGGTCACTCAGGCACGTTGATAGTTAGTCTCCAAGCACTTCTATCCACAGCTACTTCTTCAGGGATATTCCATTCCTTAGAGTCTCTCTTAACCGACTTGTCCCAAGTTAGTTTAGGTCCACCCTACCTCTACCCCTATTAACATTAACGAACAGCTTTAGAACCCCACTATGCACTGACGCCTTAGGAGGCCCCCAATGGACATGTCCAAACCATCCCAACCGATATTCGGTCAGTTTCTCCTCAATCGGTGCCACGCAAACCCTATCTCGAATATCTTCATTCAGGACAAGGAAAGAAAATGTGCTCTTCACAAGAATAAAAGGATATACAACATAGAGGGCTATTAACGACTAACCTTATCCTTGCCATGGATATCAGCTTTAACAAGCTTTGAGAAATACTCAGTGCTCGGCTTTCCGTTCTTCACACTCTCAACTTCGTCGATGTAAGCAACTCTAAGAGCTTCATTCCTAACAAAGATGGCAGAAAATATTACAGGTAGCATATCAAAACATAGAACGGAACAAAGGGGCCTCAGGTTGTGTTATTGCATCAGCTCATGTACTTTAAAAAGAGAAACTAATAAAGACATTTCTAGCATATAATATTAAAAACACCTTTGCATTAGGAGGGCTATATCTGCAGCTTCGGGTTTGCCTTCTCCCTTCTGTTTTCCATAAATTTGGCAGGTGACCACATATGTAAACTTCAAATCGGCCTGTGCACGCGCCTCAGGGGACAACTCAAAATGCGTATCAGCTGAACCAGCCAAAGCAAATGTAGATTCCAGATCTAGAAAAGAAAAACAATAGAAAAAGGATTATTTAGAAATCTAATCTGTGCATCTCACAAGATAATCAGTACAGATACCTTCAGATTGCATCCTCTCCAAATAACTCTGCAACATTAGGGCTTTCCTGTAGTACATCATACCACGAACTGCAGAGTGACGTAGCAAGTGTCAATGTGATTATATTCAACGAAATGGAAAAGAAAGTAATACATTTAAAAATCAACAAGCACATATGACTTCAAACAGGAGAAGTCAAGAATAGATCAGTCTTTAATCATGTCAACAAAATCAGTAACAAGCACACAGGACTTTGAAAATACACTGAAAGATGAGAAACACAAAGTATCGTTATACTATTCGTGATTCACGCATCAATAAATAACCATCACAAATGTAGCTACTTTTGTAATAAACTGAAATTGCCAGATAAAAAAGGGGCTTCGTAGAAAGCAGGATCAAGTAGCTTGTATATGAAATAAATGTCCATATGTAGAACACATTGGATCAGAGGATAACAAACCAGTTCGTGCTAAGGTCTGCCCACGATAAGAAGCCCACAGACGTAGTTCGAGTATGTCACTTGGGTTGCCAAAAAGTTCAGAGTCTGCTGCATTCTCATCCCTGTTGATACGAGTAAGAAAATTCTTCCATTCATCTGTTTACAGAAGTCAAATCATAATAGAAATGTTACGACAGTGAGGAAAAGTGAGTGCAGACAATAAGTAGAAGTTCCATATATCAGAAAGGTTATAAACAAATGATGCTAGCTAGCTAGAGACAACATATAGCAGGCACCCATACTGGTTTTAAGAACCATTTTCCTTTCAATATTTTTGGCAAACGGGCAAGGAGACTCATAATAATATCTCAAACATTAACTTTTAACTTTTTATTGAATTATTAAAAAAACTTTATATTGACACGGAGAAAATTCTAAGGCTTTTCAAACATTAGATATGCTTCTTTTATTCTTTTTGTGGAGCATCAAAGCAGGAGCACTGCTAGATCATTTAAGAAGATAAAGTAAGCCAAGTATTGCAAACGTTCGATTACGTAGGAAACTAAATAAACTCATACAAAGTAACAGCAATATGTTTCTGAAGCTCAAACTTCCTTTGGTTTCATATAGCCACATATATAGGATGCCTGTGTAGTCTGTAAACTGACATGTACTACTACAGCTGCCATACAGCCTAGGTGTACAAAACAGCTGTTGACTTCACTAAGAAATGGCCAAACAACCTATACTAGTTCTGGAAGGTAAACAAAAGACTGCCACAACTCACAAGGATTATGCTAATGCTATTCAAATATAGTGGCTTTTATTTAATACGCATAGAAAATAGATCCCAAAAATACAGATAGATACAAAGATACAGTAGGCTTTTATTTACGAGTGCATTTATTGCTAAGACAGAATATGTCAACCAAGGGCCATGTGGACAGTCTACATTTTGGACAGGGATGTGCATAGTGTTTTGCATCGCCTTGCACACCATCTGAGCACTTCTACCAAATAAAATTGATCCGCAGGAAGCCAGGCGGTGAGATTGTTATGCTTACTGCTCACATGGTATGATAATGCATGAGCAGTACCAAGATATGGATTAGTTGATTAGTTCTGAGAGAGATAAGTTAGATTATCCAGTTAGGACATTTACTTAGGGGTGAAGTTAGTTGTATCTGTAAAAGAGCTGACCTTGTATCATTTGAGATTAAGGGAGGGCGACCTGTTTTCTCTTGCCCTAGTTCTATCCATATCATGTGGATTCATTTCACATGGTTCTGGGGAAAACTGAGTGCAAGAGGAGATTCACATGAGTCAGTTGGGAGCCTCCTAAGATGTGCCATTCTTACAACACCATTAAAGTTGAGTGAAAGGGTTCCAAGTTTATCACTACTTCTTGCCACTGCCTACCTACGATACGCGGATACTGTAACACCCTAATTTCATCACATTAAAATTTGCTTAGGCAACTATTTGTCCTAGGTTGTTTTTAGGAAATATTAAAATTTCAAAGTTAAATTTTGGCCTTAAATATTTAAACAACATTTAAATTAGAGTCACTAAACTCTTTGTTGCATTCATGCTGATTTGCATATTTTTGAATGCTTGTTTGAATTTGAAAAAAAGGTTTGCAAAAGTTTAAACTTAAATTTCAAAACCTTTCTTTTCCCTCTCTCTTTTTCTAGCCGGCCCAATCTTCTTTCGCGGCCCAGCTTCTTCTTCTCCCGGCCTTTTCTTTTTCTCCCCTCGCGCAGCCGCGGCCCAATTTCCTTTCCCGGCCCATTCCGTCGCCGCGGCCCAGTCGTCCGTTTTCTCTTCCTTTTCTTTCTCCCGGTCGCTGACATGTGGGCCCGCCCTGTCAGGGTCTTCTTCTTCCCCGAGTTCGAGTCGCGCACGGCCGGGACTCCTCCGGCGAGTCCGAGCCGTTCCCGCGTCGGTTTGCCCCTCGCGCAAGCTTTCCGGCCTTTATAAGCCGCCGCCCGACCCTCTCTTGCCTCCTCAACCCAAAGCCGAGCTTCCGCGTCGCCATAGCCGCCGTAGCCGCGCTCTAACCCTAGCTTCTCGCCGCCGCCGTGTTTCGAGCTCTCGAGTTCGATTCCGCCGCTTCCAAGTCGTCGCAAGTCTTCGCGTGGAGGTAAGGAGTGCGCAGAGCCCCTAATCTCCTTCTCTCTCGCTCTCTCGAGTCCCTGTCGACCTCGCCGCCATGGCCGTGCCGCCTTGGTCCGTTGCAAGCCTCCACCATCGACTAAACCTCGTTTAGATCCCCAAAAACGGATTCGCCGTGGTCTCAGCTCTCTCCCGAGCCAAACGCGGCGAGTTTCCGAGCTTCCTAGCCCTAGTTTCGCCAACTCCGGCGAGTTTCCCGGCGAGGCGCCGCCGCGCGTCGTGGTCAGCGCCGCCGCGTCGATGCCCGTTCGATCTGAGCCGTTCGATCGAGATCTAACGGTCGAGGATCGAGCCGACTCGAGTCAAACCGAACCTTACCGGTCAGCCGTGCCGCTTTTGCAAAAGAGCCCCTAGGTTTTCTAGAAATCAACCCGCGGTCCAAGCCAGTTCAAAAATAATTAGATCTAGGTCCTTTTCTTTTTGTTTAGGCCCCTGAGCTTTCTAAAAATAGAACCCGCCGTCCTGGTTGGTCGTTTTTCACATAAGTCCTTCGGTTTTTATATGAAATTACGTTTTAGGTCCCTGGTTTCTTCTGTTTAAACCCCTGGAGAGTTAGTTTTAACTCAAAGAAGCCCTAAACCTTGTTTTAGCCATATCTTGACCGTTTTAAATCCGTTTTGAGTGATCTTTGCGCTCACGCGATCGTCTCTTCATCAAGAATAGTTCTAGACACGTCTTTGCGTCTTTCAAAGTTGTTTGGTGTATTGTTTTATTTTTATTGATTGAATGCTTGTGTGAAACGTATAGAGAACGATCCGTTCGAGGGAGATCAAGATCAAGTTTTCGAGGAGGAGCCACCGCAGTACTTTGAGCAAGGCAAGTGGATTTCCCCCTCTGCATACTCTATTGAACCCATACACATTGCATAACATTAAAGTTTATATTTATGTCGCGATGCATTAATTTGATGGGTCCTATTTAAGGATGACTAGTCTTTTACACCCAAGCCTTGATACACCGGGTTTACTTTCATGTTGGGTAGCTATGCTAGATGCTTAACCTTGGTTTATGATGGGTTCTATCCAACATTGATGAATATCTTTATTTATATCTTGTTATGTTAATACAAGATCACCATGTTAATCGGAACATGGAGAACCACCCAGGATTAACCGTACAACCACAATACTATATGGCTCTGGTCTTGGCTAATTAATTAGAAACCTTGGTTGGGAATGATCTTACCGAAAGGGCATGGGGGGTGGCGGTTGACGGTGTATAGCCCGGTTCTCTCGGGAAGTGGGCTTGGCTAAGACACTATACCCGTTAGGGAGGGTTATGCCTGCTTCCGATCCGGAAACCTTAGCGGATTGTTTCTAACTAGGGAATCTTTGTAAAGGCCTCGTAGCGTCCCTATGCAGTCACACCTTGGAAGTGTGGTACGTGCCTGATCAGCACAGCATGGTTGGGTTTAAAGTTCTTCGGAGCTTTTACGCGAATTGTGGTGAAAGTGTACAACCTCTGCAGAGTGTAAAACTGTTATAACAGCCGTGTTCGCGGTCATGAACGGCCTGGACCCTCACGTGACTAAACTATCGAAACATGAAATCAAATCATCGCATGCATATGTTATTGGTTATGTTCATTATCTATGTTTATGATTTACTTTATGCTTATTTATTATTAATATGGGGTGGTATATACTTATATCTTAGTAAATAGTTGCTTGTCAATAAAACTTGACCAACTAAAATGCTAACCGCTGCAAAAAAAAAAAAAACCAAGCCTATCCTTGATAGCTTGCATATTTCCCCCACTTGTTGAGTACCAACCATAAGTGTACTCACCCTTGCTTATATTGGATCAGAAGGTAATAATGGAGCAGAGTACCTCAGCGATCTTGATGAGTTCTAGGCATGTGTTCCACCAGTCGGTTGCCTGTGGAGTGCTTTTGGAGACATCGTCTTAGTTATCGTGTGAACCAGTTTATTTTGGCCTTTGTGCCTTATTCGTGAGTGTAATAAATACTTTGTTTATTAAATATTCGTTTGAGTACTGTTTCTGCTGTTCACTCACGGTCTATCATATGTGTGAAATTTGATCCTGGCGCACATATGAGATGTACTCGGTTTTCCTCTCTAAAACCGGGTATGACAGAGTGGTATCAGAGCCGTGCTGACTGTAGGACGCTAGCCTAGTTAGAATGGTCGAAGTAAGGATTTAGTTTAGCAAGCCAAGTCAGTTTCTTTAGAGGTCTTATTTTATTAGTTAAAAATTCTCTGTTCTTCTTCTCTTTTCTTTGGTCACCTTTGCCTCTATTTCAATTATCTTTACTAAGGTTCTCTCTCTATGCTTAGATGGCCAAGAGCTTTCAGACTGACCCAGCCCCACAGATGGATGATGATGTGCAAGGAGATCCCGTATGGGTATGCTATTCTGATGATGAGGATATACCTGATTCTGCTTCACCCACAGCAAATGTTGAAGGGAATCTAGATGGTATTGGGAATGAAGGTGATGAAGTTTATGAGGATGAAAAGGATGATGAAGAAGAGCCCAAGGTGGAGATGATCACTTCAATAAATGAGCTTGGTGCTTTCCCACTCTTGCTTGAGGATGTTCTGGAAGCATTGGGCAACTACACCAGGCCACTCTACATAACCACTTACAGTTCCGCTGCAAACTACCAGGAGTATTACCATACTCAGGTTCATGTTAGGGCGCAAATGGAGAATGCCTCTCGCTTCAGGACTTGGTCTATTCATGAGTCAAGCCTTCTACATACCTCCTATGAAGCTGCAGTCAGTGACGCCGCCAGGAGGGCAGTGACATCTATCAGCCACCAGTACCAAAAGGAGCTGTCTCACACAGAGTACCGTCACTTGCCTCGTCGCCGTCCAGGAACTGAGCAAACAGTTGTAGTGGGAGGAGGACCAACAGCAGATCCTCGTCTCAATGTTCTTGCCCGAGTCACTGCAGCGCTGAATACTGATTTGGAAGGTGTTATTAATGAACTCGCCCAAGCCCAAGAGCGGATTGTAGAACTCGAAGAACAGCTGTTCCAGCAACCAAGCCAAGAGGATGTTGAAGAGAGGATGGCCAATGCTCGGTCCCCACCTCGGAAGAAGTGTCGCTTTGGAGTCCCTTTCTCCGTCACACAGTTTAGGGAATAGGTTATCTTTAGGTTTCCTTTTGTAAGTTTATCGTTAGTACGGTTTGTGAGGTCGATCGTTTGTTTAATGCCTGTTGCTTGGATAAATGTATGAGTTGGAATCTTTGTTTGTGTGTCTTTGGTTGTGGAGTGATGACCACAATTAAAGAAAAATATTAATAAAATATTAGTTGAGTTTAATTCTAGACCCCTCTTATCCTTTGATCTTAGTTTCTTATCTATCTCAAGTCTATCCGGCATCCATATCCCTTATTCTGAAATCTGATCGCGCCGATATCCGAGTCAGCAGTACTGTTTTGATAATTTCGGGAGTTACACAAATCCGTTTGACCTCAAACCAGTGGGGTTAGTTTCAGAATTTGATGACTGAATTTCTGTGATTTTTCCATAATTTTTGGAAATCTGTGTCGCGGGAAACACACCAAAAGTTTTCAGGAACAGAATCTGTTTTTCCAGCTTGACACAGGCAGCTTGATTATTTTGTATCCGGAGTTTCAGAGGTCCGATTGAGGTGATTCCAGTTGGATTAGATTCATAACTTTATGAGTATTGATCTGGAATTTTGGTATAATTTTTGGATGCACGAATTGACAGTTATGGATGAATGTTTAGGGAGGACAGAATCTGAGTGGTGTTGAATAGTTAACTTTCCTCTGCTTTGTTCTTTCTTCTTAACTTCAATGCTATCTCATACTCTCGCAGTAGAGTCTTTCCTTTACTCTTATCTGTCTGAGTATCATTCTCTGAATCATATCTATCTAACACTCAGATGGTTAACACCAGGACCGGAGGAGGTAGAGACGTTCCTAGTCAGAGGCGTGATCACGTGGTGAACCAGCAGAATCAAGCACCCCCTCCACCACCGCCTCAACACGCAATGGATCCCGCTATGCAGCAGTTCCTAGCAACCCAGATGCAACTCATCCAGCAGCTCACTCAGACAGTGGCCAATTTGCAGGCACAGCAGAACCAGCAACCACCACCGCCACCAGAACCAGTCCAGCCGCCTAGGGATCATCACAGGCAGTTTTTGAGCCAGCATCCTCCTACTTACTCTCACTCTGCAGATCCATTGGATGCTGATGATTGGCTCAAGAATGTTGCAAAGAAGCTGAATATTGCTCAGTGCACTGATCGTGAGAAGGTCTTGTACGCTTCAGGAAGATTGGAAGGCCCAGCAGCCGATTGGTGGGATGCGTACGTTAACGCGCATAACGCTCCTGACACCATCACATGGCAGCAGTTCCAGGATGCTTTCCGCACACACCATATTCCAGCGGGTGTGGTGGATTTAAAACAGGAAGAGTTTCGTGCATTGGTGCAAGGAAACATGAGCGTGTGTGAATATCGGGATAAATTCACTCAGCTATCTCGATATGCACCTGATGATGTGAATGACGATGCGAAGAGGCAACGTCGTTTCCTGAAAGGTTTGATTGGGCCTATCAAGTACCAGCTGCAGACTCATACGTTTCCCAATTTTCAGACAATGCTTGATAAGGCCATTGGTTGTGAGAATACACGCAAGGAGTTGAGTGAGCAGAAGAGGAAGTTCCAGTCGTCGTCATCAGGGCAGACAAGCAACACTCGTCCTCGTTACAATTCTTCACAAGGTTACCAGAATCGCTCAGGAGGTAATGGTGGACATTACCAACAGGGACAACAGGCACAACGTTCTGGTCAACAGGCTCAGAGGTATTCCCAGCAGACACCTCGTACTCCTAACCAGCAGCAGAACCGTTCTGGCAATGGCACCCCGCCAGCACGAACCAACAATCCAGTCACGCCAGTACCACCTAATGGTTGCTTTAAGTGTGGTGATGTGGGACACTATGCTAACAATTGTCCCAAGCGTAACCCCCAGACACCCCAAGCTCAGAGGAGCGATGGCCAGAGGTCCGTTCAATCTTCTTCCCAGCAAGGCAACAAGGGACAGCAGAACTATGCTCGTGGCAGGGTCAACCATGTGACAGCTGAAGCCGCTCAGGAAGCCAATGACGTGGTCATCGGTATGTTCTCCATAAACTCAGCACCTGCTACAATATTATTTGATTCTGGAGCATCGCATTCTTTTATTACTGAACAATTTGTGTCTGAGCATAACATACCTAAGCAACCCATGAAAAATATGCTTTTAGTAAATTCCCCAAATGGTGAAATGAAAGCTAGATATGTGTGTCCTCGAGTTAGACTTGAAATTATGGGTATAGAATTTCCATCCAACCTAGTGGTTTTGAAGTCTGAGGGAATTGATGTGATACTTGGAATGGATTGGTTGGGAGCTCATGATGGAGTTATTCAGTGCGCCAAGAAGGCAGTGCTATTCACAAGTCCGCAAGGAGATCGAATGGAGTTTCAGATGAGTCCAGTTGTCCGAAGAGAAGCAACAATTAATCAAGTGAAAGGAAAGTCACTGGAGGATATCAGAGTCGTGTGTGAATTTCCGGATGTCTTTCCTGATGATTTACCAGGTATGCCGCCTGACCGAGACTTTGAGTTCATCATTGAGCTTGTACCTGGTACTGCACCTATTTCAAAAAGAGCATATAAAATGGATGTTAGAGATTTAGCAGAATTAAAAGAAACAGATAGAAGAACTTTTAGCTAAAGGTTATATTCGACCGAGTTCATCTCCATGGGGAGCCCCGGTTATATTTGTTGATAAGAAGGATGGTACTAGAAGGATGTGCGTTGATTACAGAGCTCTTAATGAGGTGACTATCAAGAATAAGTACCCGCTTCCTAGAATTGACGTTTTGTTTGATCAGATGAGAGGTGCAAAAGTTTTCTCCAAGATTGATTTGCGTTCAGGCTATCATCAAGTGAAGATTCGGAAAGAGGATATTCCTAAAACTGCCTTCACTTGTAGATATGGTCTTTATGAGTATTTGGTGATGTCGTTTGGTTTGACAAATGCACCTGCAAACTTTATGTATCTGATGAACAAGGTATTTATGGAGTATCTTGACAAGTTTGTGGTAGTATTCATTGATGATATTATGGTGTTCTCCAAGAATGAGGAAGAGCATGAGGAGCATTTGAGACTAGTATTGCAGAAGTTACGGGAACATCAGTTGTATGCCAAGTTCAGTAAATGTGAGTTCTGGTTGAAGGAAGTATCCTTTCTTGGACATGTCATAACAGATGGAGGAATCATGGCAGATCCGAGTAAAGTGCAGGATGTGTTGAATTGGAAGCCACCTCAGAGTGTGGCAGAAATCAGAAGTTTTCTTGGATTGGCAGGGTATTACCGCAAATTTATTGAAGGTTTCTCCAAAATTGCTAAACCCATGACTTTGTTGTTGGAGAAGGGACGAAAATTCAAGTGGGATGATGCTTGTCAACAGAGTTTTGAGGAGTTAAGGAAGAAATTAACTACTGCTCCAGTGTTAGTGATGCCTGATATTCAGAAAGGGTTCGACGTGTACTGTGATGCTTCACACGTAGGACTTGGATGTGTGTTGATGCAAGAAGGCAGAGTCGTGGCTTATGCTTCTAGACAGTTGAGAAAGCATGAGAAGAATTATCCTACTCATGATCTGGAGTTAGCCGCAGTAGTACATGCATTGAAGATTTGGAGGCACTATATGATTGGAAAACGGTGTCGAATTTTCACGGATCATAAGAGTTTAAAGTATATCTTCACTCAGAAGGATCTTAATTTGAGACAAAGCAGATGGTTAGAATTAATCAATGATTTTGATTTGGATATTCAATATCATCCTGGAAAGGCCAACGTTGTTGCAGATGCTCTAAGTCGTAGGGGTCAAGTTAACTCAGTCATTGGGAGACTGATATCACAAGAGTTATGTTGGGAGATGGAACGACTTAACTTGGGTAT
The DNA here is from genome assembly GCA_015342445.1 of Digitaria exilis. Lineage (NCBI taxonomy): Eukaryota > Viridiplantae > Streptophyta > Magnoliopsida > Poales > Poaceae > Digitaria > Digitaria exilis. Next base: position 1,272,556 of record JACEFO010000144.1, read on the forward strand.
CTGTGCTCATTCAGAAGCTGTGACTATGGAAGTAGAGTCAACATTAGAGCAAGGTATCAGGAAGGGACAGTTAGAGGATCCGAAGATTGAGGAATTCAGAGCTTTAATCCATTCGGGAAAAACTAAGGATTTTACTGAGGATGAACAAGGAACAGTGTGGTTCAGAAATAGGATATGTGTTCCGGAAAATGATAGGTTACGAGAACTTATATTGAAGGAAGCACATGATTCACCTTATTCTATTCATCCAGGGAGTACTAAGATGTATCAAGATTTGAAAGAGAAATATTGGTGGTATGGTTTGAAGAAGGACGTTGCAACCTATGTGGCTTTGTGTGATGTTTGCCAGAAGGTTAAAGCAGAACACCAACGTCCAGCAGGTTTGCTTCAGCCATTGAGAGTTCCAGAGTGGAAGTGGGAAGAAATTGGTATGGACTTTATTGTCGGGTTACCTCGTACTCGTGATGGTCATGATTCTATATGGGTTATTGTGGATAGATTGACGAAGTCTGCTCATTTCATACCGGTCAACACAACATATACAAGTGCTAAGCTAGCAGAGCTGTATATGTCCAGAATTGTGTGTCTACATGGAGTTCCGAAGAAGATAGTGTCCGATCGGGGTACTCAGTTTACGTCACGTTTCTGGCAGAAGGTACATGAAATAATGGGTACACAACTCAATTTTAGTTCTGCTTATCATCCACAGACAGATGGACAGACTGAAAGGACTAATCAGATTCTGGAGGATATGCTTCGAGCATGTGCTTTAAAACACGGTCGTAGTTGGGATAAGAGTTTGCCATATGCAGAATTTTCCTACAATAACAGTTACCAAGCCAGTCTTAAGATGTCACCTTTCGAAGCTTTGTATGGAAGGAAGTGCAGGACACCATTGTATTGGAGCCAAACTGGGGAAAGTAAAGTGTTTGGACCTGAAGTACTTCAAGATGCAGAGCAGCAGGTACAGTTAATCAGGGAAAATCTCAAAACTGCACAGTCTAGGCAGAAAAGTTATGCTGATACCCGAAGGAGAGAATTGATCTTTGAAGTTGGAGATTTTGTTTATCTCAAAGTATCACCTATCAGAGGTCTTCGTAGATTCAAAGTCAAAGGAAAGCTATCACCTCGTTTCGTTGGTCCTTTCAAGGTACTAGAAAGGAAAGGTGAGGTAGCTTATCAGTTAGAGTTGCCAGCTCAGTTGTCAGATGTTCATGATGTGTTTCATGTGTCACAATTGAAGAAGTGTTTACGGGTACCAGAGGAGCAATTGCAGTTAGAAGAACTCAGTGTGAAGGATGATCTGACTTATTCAGAGTATCCAGTTAAGGTATTGGAGACAGCAGAAAGGGTTACTCGGAATAAAGTAGTTAAGATGTGCAAAGTGCAGTGGAGTCACCATACAGAAGATGAGGCTACATGGGAAAGAGAAGATGAGCTCAGAGCAGAATTCCCTCAGTTGTTCTCTGATCCTTCCGAATCTCGAGGACGAGATTCTTCTTAAGGGGGTAGGATTTGTAACACCCTAATTTCATCACATTAAAATTTGCTTAGGCAACTATTTGTCCTAGGTTGTTTTTAGGAAATATTAAAATTTCAAAGTTAAATTTTGGCCTTAAATATTTAAACAACATTTAAATTAGAGTCACTAAACTCTTTGTTGCATTCATGCTGATTTGCATATTTTTGAATGCTTGTTTGAATTTGAAAAAAAGGTTTGCAAAAGTTTAAACTTAAATTTCAAAACCTTTCTTTTCCCTCTCTCTTTTTCTAGCCGGCCCAATCTTCTTTCGCGGCCCAGCTTCTTCTTCTCCCGGCCTTTTCTTTTTCTCCCCTCGCGCAGCCGCGGCCCAATTTCCTTTCCCGGCCCATTCCGTCGCCGCGGCCCAGTCGTCCGTTTTCTCTTCCTTTTCTTTCTCCCGGTCGCTGACATGTGGGCCCGCCCTGTCAGGGTCTTCTTCTTCCCCGAGTTCGAGTCGCGCACGGCCGGGACTCCTCCGGCGAGTCCGAGCCGTTCCCGCGTCGGTTTGCCCCTCGCGCAAGCTTTCCGGCCTTTATAAGCCGCCGCCCGACCCTCTCTTGCCTCCTCAACCCAAAGCCGAGCTTCCGCGTCGCCATAGCCGCCGTAGCCGCGCTCTAACCCTAGCTTCTCGCCGCCGCCGTGTTTCGAGCTCTCGAGTTCGATTCCGCCGCTTCCAAGTCGTCGCAAGTCTTCGCGTGGAGGTAAGGAGTGCGCAGAGCCCCTAATCTCCTTCTCTCTCGCTCTCTCGAGTCCCTGTCGACCTCGCCGCCATGGCCGTGCCGCCTTGGTCCGTTGCAAGCCTCCACCATCGACTAAACCTCGTTTAGATCCCCAAAAACGGATTCGCCGTGGTCTCAGCTCTCTCCCGAGCCAAACGCGGCGAGTTTCCGAGCTTCCTAGCCCTAGTTTCGCCAACTCCGGCGAGTTTCCCGGCGAGGCGCCGCCGCGCGTCGTGGTCAGCGCCGCCGCGTCGATGCCCGTTCGATCTGAGCCGTTCGATCGAGATCTAACGGTCGAGGATCGAGCCGACTCGAGTCAAACCGAACCTTACCGGTCAGCCGTGCCGCTTTTGCAAAAGAGCCCCTAGGTTTTCTAGAAATCAACCCGCGGTCCAAGCCAGTTCAAAAATAATTAGATCTAGGTCCTTTTCTTTTTGTTTAGGCCCCTGAGCTTTCTAAAAATAGAACCCGCCGTCCTGGTTGGTCGTTTTTCACATAAGTCCTTCGGTTTTTATATGAAATTACGTTTTAGGTCCCTGGTTTCTTCTGTTTAAACCCCTGGAGAGTTAGTTTTAACTCAAAGAAGCCCTAAACCTTGTTTTAGCCATATCTTGACCGTTTTAAATCCGTTTTGAGTGATCTTTGCGCTCACGCGATCGTCTCTTCATCAAGAATAGTTCTAGACACGTCTTTGCGTCTTTCAAAGTTGTTTGGTGTATTGTTTTATTTTTATTGATTGAATGCTTGTGTGAAACGTATAGAGAACGATCCGTTCGAGGGAGATCAAGATCAAGTTTTCGAGGAGGAGCCACCGCAGTACTTTGAGCAAGGCAAGTGGATTTCCCCCTCTGCATACTCTATTGAACCCATACACATTGCATAACATTAAAGTTTATATTTATGTCGCGATGCATTAATTTGATGGGTCCTATTTAAGGATGACTAGTCTTTTACACCCAAGCCTTGATACACCGGGTTTACTTTCATGTTGGGTAGCTATGCTAGATGCTTAACCTTGGTTTATGATGGGTTCTATCCAACATTGATGAATATCTTTATTTATATCTTGTTATGTTAATACAAGATCACCATGTTAATCGGAACATGGAGAACCACCCAGGATTAACCGTACAACCACAATACTATATGGCTCTGGTCTTGGCTAATTAATTAGAAACCTTGGTTGGGAATGATCTTACCGAAAGGGCATGGGGGGTGGCGGTTGACGGTGTATAGCCCGGTTCTCTCGGGAAGTGGGCTTGGCTAAGACACTATACCCGTTAGGGAGGGTTATGCCTGCTTCCGATCCGGAAACCTTAGCGGATTGTTTCTAACTAGGGAATCTTTGTAAAGGCCTCGTAGCGTCCCTATGCAGTCACACCTTGGAAGTGTGGTACGTGCCTGATCAGCACAGCATGGTTGGGTTTAAAGTTCTTCGGAGCTTTTACGCGAATTGTGGTGAAAGTGTACAACCTCTGCAGAGTGTAAAACTGTTATAACAGCCGTGTTCGCGGTCATGAACGGCCTGGACCCTCACGTGACTAAACTATCGAAACATGAAATCAAATCATCGCATGCATATGTTATTGGTTATGTTCATTATCTATGTTTATGATTTACTTTATGCTTATTTATTATTAATATGGGGTGGTATATACTTATATCTTAGTAAATAGTTGCTTGTCAATAAAACTTGACCAACTAAAATGCTAACCGCTGCAAAAAAAAAAAAAACCAAGCCTATCCTTGATAGCTTGCATATTTCCCCCACTTGTTGAGTACCAACCATAAGTGTACTCACCCTTGCTTATATTGGATCAGAAGGTAATAATGGAGCAGAGTACCTCAGCGATCTTGATGAGTTCTAGGCATGTGTTCCACCAGTCGGTTGCCTGTGGAGTGCTTTTGGAGACATCGTCTTAGTTATCGTGTGAACCAGTTTATTTTGGCCTTTGTGCCTTATTCGTGAGTGTAATAAATACTTTGTTTATTAAATATTCGTTTGAGTACTGTTTCTGCTGTTCACTCACGGTCTATCATATGTGTGAAATTTGATCCTGGCGCACATATGAGATGTACTCGGTTTTCCTCTCTAAAACCGGGTATGACAGATACTTGCGAAACGATCACATATCAGTATCGGATATTGTCCTGACACTAATACTGGTCCGATCCTTGTCAGATAAGTATCAGACTTTTTAATTAATTTAAAATAAATAAAATAATTCCGATAATTTGGTGATAATGTTCTGATTCTATCTTGGTACTCAAAACCCTAACCCCTCATTCTGCTTATAATAACACCATCTATTCACTTAGCTCCTCTCCACCCAACCCTACAACGTTTTCCAAGTAGCCTTCTTCCTCAACCCTTCTCTCTCAGCCCCCATCCTACCCAGCCAGCCAGTAGGTAGAATCCCTTGTGGCGCTGCCTCAATAGCCTTCTAAATGATTCTGATGAACTATTTATATATTTTAATTTTAATTTATAGCATAAATATATATAATAATAATTATTTTATATATATATTCGCGTATCCACGTATCCATGCTTTTTGAAAAACAGCGTATCGGCGTATCGTCGTATCGCGTATCCGATACCGTATCCGAGTATCTGTGCAACGTAGCTGCCTACTGCCTAGGTAGATTGAGTGTCCGTGTTTCTTGGAGAGGCCCCAAGTGTTGTAAAGGCAGGAGCTCAACTATCAACAGCAGAAAAGAATAACCACTAATTGAATTCATACATATCAAAATATGGACTCTCTCCCTCTCACTCTCAAGCACAAAAAGAAAATGCGAACATGCGTCACCATAGCACAGCAGAATCCTAATTAGTAAAATTAAAATAACAAATCACATAGTAATCATGAAGCCATAGGGTTATGAACTTGCATGGTGGTCTGATGGAGGCATACACATGCAAATGGTGGAGGCACAAATGAGTCGTTAGACACAATACACACACCTCACATGAAGACAGATATATCCAAAGATGCTTGATTTGAACAAGAAAACAAGGTGCTATCTCAAAGCGGTTACACTATAGCATTGATCCTTTTCTACATTTTCAAGGTTCATATTCCAGGTACTGCTTTCACTGTTTATGGAAAAGGAAAACAACAAACCTGGGTAAATCTTCTGGAGATAAAACAGTGTAGTTATGCCATCTTCATTTTTTTTCTGAAGTTCAGCCATGCTGTACAGAACAATCTCGGAGTAATACGGAGTGAACACACTGCATAAAGAAGTGAAAAGACAGTTGGCAAACAACTATAACTGAACCAGAATGACAAAATCGCATGTAACAAGATAACCTACTGTTAACTCAAGTAACAATGGAATATCCAAGATTAAATGAACCAATAGGAACCTCACCTAAAGGAAAACATTTCTGAAACAGGCCTTGCAACAGGCATTCGCATGAACAGTGAGTTCGTAAAGAACTGAAGTCTCCGCCGGGCTTCCAAATTTTTAGGAACATTTGCGGCTGATTCTTTGATTGTCAAAAGTGAATACAATCGCTTGATCAAATTCTTCTGTTACACCAACATAGATCAAACTAATGAGTAATAACCACGGAGAGATGGAAACTAAAAGGAATACACACTCGACAGGTATATCCAGCACCAAGACAGTACCAATCCAGGATCATTTGGCCACTTAAGATTATTGAAGAGGCGGCCCTCAGCCCTTGCTCTATTTATCTGATCCCAGTCATCAAGGCAACCACTACCATTAAAAAACAAAGGGCGTTAGAAAATAATTGTGGACATACAAATCTGAAATAAGGTTAGAATAGAAGAAATTACAAACAGACTGCAGACCTTATATCGATAGAAAACACTTCATGATGAACAACTTCATATAGGTCCTGAATAGCATTAACTGCTCCCTTTTTCAGATCACTTGACTCGGTGGTACTCCTCTATAAAACAGTGTATTAACAGTTATACATACTTGACACTTAACACATGAATACGGTGAACCCATAGCTAAATTTGAGGTTTGACTCCTCATTAAGGCTGTTACATGGACACGTGGGGGAAGACACTTATCACGCGTCCAGCTCGTATTGGACATGGATACGCTGCAGATAAGGCTTTGATGCATGTCCAAGGGAAAGGCTGTGTACAAAAGACCCAAAGTGGTCGGACCCTTCCCAGGACCCAGCGCAAGCGAGAGCTACGTGCACCGGGCTGCCCAATATCATTCGATACATGGGCTGACACGTATCTGCCCAGTTTTGCGATATGGCCCAGTCAGCATGGTAAGAGTGGCGAGCTATGCAGCCAGCTGCCCACAACAAGCCTCGACCAGGATAACTCAGCATTTCAGCAGCAAGCGGTGACCACCTGAGTTTTTGCCCCTTCTGATTCCTTCGGATTCTTTGATCTAGTAGCCTTTTTAATTGATTTCTCCCCTCTCCTTATCCAATCATCCAGTGACATGTTCTTGTCTTCTTGACTTGCTGCTGCTGGTGCTTGATTTTACTTGTTCCTCTTCCTGATCTAACGATGTTCTCAGTTTTCCCACTGGCGAGTAGATGGGCAGCAACAAATTTGACTAGCTCTAGGCTTTTAGCAATAGTTGCAGAAGTCGGGTCAGGGAATTGGAAGTGAAGAATGTTGAGGCTCGTATTTGAAGTTTTGCAATGTTGGACTTTGTGGATTTACATGTTTCAGCTTGCCTATTGGTTAATTGGAAAATTGAAAGGGGGCAAAACTGGAATTGCAAGTTGATGTTAAAGTTCCTTAGGCTGCTACTGCTGTTTTAGAGTTTAGTATGCATCTGCCTTCAGATTTTTTTTAGGGGGGAAATGCCCTATCAGCGTAAACGCATCTGCCTTCAATATGTGTATCCATATCCTTAGTATTAAGGTGACCCATAGTAAGCAAGGCCAGAAATACGAGAACATATAAACTAATGCCAAACTCTAGTACATACCAGTATTCCAAGTACAGCAACAAGCTTCGCAATAACAATATGCATGTTTTTGAAATGGAGATCTTTCTGGATGTTATTCTTTGAAATGCTTTCGTGGATACCACCATAAATTTTCTCCACCCTATATTTTTCAAAGAATAAAGCAACACAAAATTAAAATGTTGAATTTACAAGGTGAAATGGAACAACAGCAAAGCCTTTCTGTCCCGAGAAATTGGGACAGGATAGAGATGGTATAAAATTTTAAAAAAGAATTAATAAAGGTATTTCAGTACAAACTTAATTACCAGAGACGTCCTTCTTTCTCTAGTATTGATGTCAGAATATGATAAATGCTATAGAAGCACTCTACAACAGCATATCGCATGTATTCATCCTTCGATATCCTTGACCAAAGTTCTTCTTGTGGGTCTTTAAAGTCAGCTGCAATATCTTTAGCTACAAAAACCTGCAGTAGAAAAGGGAAGGTGCTCATTGAGAAGAAATAGAGACGGAAACAAAATATACAACTCATGCAAGGGGAAGCTTTTAATAGCTAAAATTGCTTTAATTCATTTACCTTGCTAGCAAGCAAGAAAAGTGGCCACTGCACAATTCTAAGAATTCCATCATTCTTGGGCATCAAAAGTAATTCTAATTCGCTGCAAATAGGACGGGAGTCAAACCAAATTTACGTATGCCGGTCCAAAAGAACTGCAACATAGTTTTAAAGAAGCATTACTTACGCATTGCTAATATAATCTTCTTCCCTTAAATTCCTCACAATTTCATTCCAGAAGGGGGCGAATCTAGGTGCATCAAACTTGTCTAACTCGGCATCCTGGTTAATTTAGTGTTTCCATAGTCAACTTTTTTTAAGTAACAATAAAGAATGCCCAAAGGTCAAATTCAATTTACAGAAAAGTTCCACAACAGAAGTAGCTTTGAACATACCTGACCCGATGATAGAAGTTGTTGCCTGTATAAAAGGATTAAAAAAAGATTTAGACTATAAAACGAAGTAGATAAGCAAGAAACTAGAAGGACGTCACAAACCTTTTTGGAATAGCAACATGAAGTTTGTCCATGAATGCTCTAGGGAACTTCTCAAAGAATCTGTGAACTGCTTCAACAGATCTAATCTGAAAACACAAACAAAAATACAAGAAGGCATGAATTAACAAACAAACAAAACTAATCAACAGTTCAACACGTTTAGTACACATTGATGAATGAAAGCAAGAAAAGAAGACGACAGCGATGAGGGGAATCACATATACCGAAATGGTTCGTGAACAATCAAGTATCAAGACTCAGACTAGATTTTGGCTATCAAGAGTTAAAAGACAGCTTCTCAAAGGAAAGAGTTAAAAGACAAATCACATTCTTCGTCTATGGAAACTACACTAATATCTAAACACATTAAGAATTTGATGCAAAATTGTTTTTCCTAACACTAGCGAACAGGCCTCTACCTGAGTTGGTTAGATGGCTCTAGCAGCAATCGAGTCCTGGTTTCGACTCCCAGTCGGAGCGAATTTCAGGCCGGGGTTAAAAACTTCCCCTCAGCTGCCCCACGCTAAAGCACAGGTTTAAGTCCAGGCCTACGGTACCACTGTGTAAGGGTGGGGTAGGGGTTCGGGGGTTTCTCGACCTGCGTGAGAAAGTCATCTTAGCAAAATGCTTGGGGGCTGTCTTACGCCGCAGGTCGAGTTTTTTTTGTTTACCACTACATTAGTGTGGATTTGAATTCGACCTTTTGTTCTATCTTCGTCTCTAGAACGACATCAACACTTTCTGTTGTTTCTACCTATCAGCACCTTGAGTAAGTTCCTCCAATAATTGTGATGCATTTATCTATTTGTAGCAGCAACATGGGGCTGTTCCTCCATGTGTTGCATCAAAACATCAAAGCATGTAACACCATTATACTGTGCAAGCATAAAAGCATCAAAGCATGTAACACCATACTTAATATGACATAAAAGCCTGGAAAAGAAATGGCACTGCACAATAATAAGAATACAAAATTATAAGGTTCACAGATCAGCAAGAAACAACTTCATTGATAGTACAGTAGTAGTTCAAAGCAAAAGTTCAATAAAAGAAAAATAAGCTAAAGTTGGTAACCTCTCCCAAGCGATCCCGTGCGCCAAGTAGAAATCCATAAATAGCAGACATCACAGTATAAAAGACATGAATGTCCAAAAGGTAAATCTGCGTAAAGGAATATTTAGATTAAGAAAATAATTTTCAAATGTTCACTGCAAATTTCATGTGACAACTACAGAAATAACAAAGAATATTCTCAAGCATTACATTCAGTACACATAAACCATACAGTAATGGAAGATCCCAGCACAATTTGGTCCACATTGACCCATTAATAAATGATGGTGCACACAAAAATGTTGAGAGGGTTGCTGATTAAGCAATGTTATTGTAATAACAGTCCTGTTTGCACATATTACCTCTGGTAGTGGCTGAGAATTCCACAATGTTACAAACCAATTTATAACTAGCTAGAAACATAGCATGCCATTATGCAACAAGAACTGACTTTAAGGCCTACTCAAAATTCAGAATGAGCTGGGAATACAGGAATCGGCAACAAACCAAGATGAGACACCAGATAGATAATCAACAAACAGTTTCTGACTGAGCGTATGGCACTGTCATCTAGATATTTTTATTGCTTATTTTTCAATTACCATTGTTCAAAAGTCATAATATGTGCCTATGATACTGACAATACAACAAAAGTTCAGCAGAGAGCTAGAACCAGAAGCAAACAAATGTTACTTACTGACACCACTGGTGCCCATAACGAAAGAATTGTAATAGCATTATGGTTATCTGCAAGCATTGTAAGAACCAATTAATTACAAGTGATGCACATCATTAACCAATCATGAGGATATTATAAAATAGCGAAACTATTAATATTTATATTTAAAAAGAGATAGGCACTTCTCACAGGAAATTTTTCCAAATACACAATAAAGAAATACTATAGGATCAGATGTTGCAGCAAAGGAAAAACATATAGCAGTGGTGACGTGTGGAAAAAAGTAGTATTAACATACTTTTCGAGACAAAGTCATGCCAGGCATACTGCAAGCCTCTAAAACTGATTATAGTTCTTGTTGGTTTTACGAGAGGCTTTATCTGCATAATAAAAGACACACTTTAGTCTTTAGAGCACAAAGATCAATGCTTACAAAAAGTGGAAACTGAAAACTAAACTTTACCTGGAGAAAATAGGTGAATGAAAATTTTGCGCCAAGAATTACAATCCAGAAAGCAACATATCTGCACCATAAATATAGTAAGTAATGATGCACTTCCGACAGGTTAGCAGATATGCTTGAAAGTTGGATGGGATTACTTGACGTAGTCAAGGGGACTCTCGTGCATGCCTCTTCCAACATAATTGTTCTCCTTCAACAAAAGTAACATGTCAGGTACCTTTTTTTCCAGGGACATCTACAAAGATCTCAAAAGAAAAGGAATAAAGAATTTTCTTAAAAAAAAAAAGACCAGACCTGATGCATCCACTTAATTAGCCGTATAGCAGACCAACGGTAGCAAGCCTCAGTCAAACCACGGCAACAAGGGACGCTTGTAAGGAGGCTCATAATTATCTGAACACCCGCATAGGCACCGATTATGAAAACATATATCTTGAATGTTGCGGATTGTGTCCCATCTTGAAGTGCCTTGCTGGGAAAGGATCAAACTATTAGAAGTTTCATCACAGTGGTACGAACATAACATAAAAGTGTTTGGTCCTCAATTGTAAATCCTAAGTTAGGAATTCCAGCAATTCGACAAGACAAAAAGGTCAATTAAATATCAACTGTTGATTTGGAATTGATACAAAATATTTTCAAATTTTAAAAACTGTAACACTTCAAACTTTTTGTCAAAAATTGGAAGCCGCATAGAGCATGCTCCAAGCATCAGAACAGGCCAGTCAAGAAAATATTGGATAAGACAGACCAGTTCAGAGTTTCTAAGCTTTGAATGGCAATACTTCAGCCCTATATGACCAACAGAGCACCTATAACAATCTTTTATCTCTTTTACAACATGTTACATGTTTGAGTTCTGGATTCAAATACTCTATGGCTTTCATCATGCACCCTCAATCACGTAAAACTACAAATATCATATTTGTTACACCTTAGTGTTCCAAGACTCTATTATGTCATGACCAAATGATAATGACCTTCCCCACAATCCTTCATTCTATTTCTAGTGAGTTCATTTCTATAAAAAAAATGGGTGGGAATGAAATTTCAGAATTCATAAACAGAAGAAAAAACATACACATATAGGTAACAAATCGTCAATGAAGCTACAGTAAACCAGCAGAATCGCCATAGGACTCTTGTAATTGCAGATCCACGAGAAGTTGAATAGGCACCATACATCATTAGAATGTCCAATAGACCTTCGACAAAAACAAAAAGGTAACAAGCAAAATTAGTTAACATAGAGACTTTTATTATATTTGTGACAACCACCAAATTAAACTCAAATTGAGTGTCACGCTGTCATTTGAACACAACAAGCACATAATCACTAAAAGTTTAACTTAGTAGCCCACTTTCAACACTTCAACCGATCGAAGCAACCACCAAAATTCTCACGCAGAGGTGAGTGCAGATAGTAAAAAAGCATGACAAATTTATATAAAACTTTCATGTGAGACTTTTGCTGGTTTTCTCGATCAGATGAACTGTTGAAAGTGGCCTACTACGGCAAGCCGTTAAGTGATTATGTGCCTGATCTGTAAAATGACTACCATCACACTTTATTTGGCAGTTCTGCTACAATATTACAATAAGGAAAAAAAAAGACTTTTGTACTAACTCTCAATAAATTTCATTGCGACATAAGTTGGGCCCAGACTAAGAAGTTGTAATACAGTCTTCATGTCAAAACTACCATTGTTAAAGGCAATGATAGTTAGTCCCTGCATCGGTATAAATATAGAACCACAATTAGGTTACACCATAGGTACATAAAACTCATTCAGGATTATATAAACCATCTAGTTTAACATCATACAAAATAAGAAAACAAAATTAATCATCATGACCATAAAAAAAACAAAAGAATTCAACAAAACTCCTGCTAAACTTCAATTTCAAGATACCGTTTGTGGTAATTTTTTCAATGTTGGCGTACCAAATTGTGCATGCAGACCAGTGTTCGCCTAAACGCGTCTAAACTGCCATTTACACGTGTTTAAGCTGGGCCCTGTCTGGATTTCCAGGGCTAAAGTGTAGCCCTGTCACATCGGATGTTTCGATGCTGATTAAGACTAAACATGACGTAATTATAAAACTAATTGCATAACCCCTAGGCTAATTGGCGAGCCAAATCTATTAAGCCTAATTAATCTATCATTACCAATCGTTTACTGTAGCACCACATTTTCAAATCGTGGACTGATTAGGCTTAATAGATTTGTTTCGCAAATTAGCCTAGGGGTTATGGAATGGTTTTTGTCATTAATCTACATTTTATACTCCTAATTAGTAATAACATTCGATGTGACGGGGCTAAACTTTAGACCATTGAAACCAAACATGGCGCTGTAAACAGAGGGTATGCCCTAGTCGCCGAATTAAACGCTAAACGCTGTAAATAATCAACTTGGTCAAAAAAAGGGTGTAAACAGTGAAATTAAACAGGAACTAAACACATTTGCACAGATAAATGGGTCCTTAAGGTAATAAGGAACATGCTTAGGGATAATTGGGTGCGGGAGGAGAATATTGGGTCACAAGCACGCGTCGGAGAAAATATAGAAGTCTAGAATACCAGGTATGTGGCTGTTATATGTAATGTGAGAATTTTGTGTCACTAAGTATTGTGTGGATGCCTCAAATTGAATGAGTGAAAACTATACCGACTATACCGTATGAAATTTATAACGTTTATATGTATATTTTCTGCTACAGTGCAAAAAGTTTAAACCATTAAATTGATTGTCTAAACTGTTTAAACACTAAACGAAGGGTGACCGATCGTTTAGCGTCTAGGATAACACTGGAACAGACAGATTCAAATCCGTACGAAAATGAATACATGCTGATTCTATCACAGTAATATAAATCTTGGAGCAAAATAAATCATAAAAACTGGAAAAAAAAACTCAGCACTGCCCAGCTAAATTATCCCTCATTTTCTTCCACTCACAAGGTCATGGTAAGTGCAGCTATGATGACGGAACCTGTATTTGGAGAAAAAATGGGTGCGTTGTTTGTTGCAGAGTTGTGGTTTTTATGATGTTCTGTAAATCCTCTAAATGCATCGATCATCGATGCATGAGGCCATGAGTTTAATCTAGGGAACACCAACAGGAAAAACTTGCCATAGTTAAGAAGGGATGCCAAAAATAAAAGTTGGTTGTGTAATTGGGCATCTAGCAACTCAACACATGGATCATGGAACAAAAAAAAATGAAGAATTCAAAAATAATAATTATGAATGAAGAAGTGAGCTGCAAAATCCCAGTAGATACCAATAATGATTCTTGGTAAGAATTTGCATTCACCTGAAACATCATGATTAGGAACATCCAAAGGCGATGAAAGCTGTGGTAAAGATGCAGAAATGTCCTATGTTCCACAAAAGAGGTCTTTCCATAGTGATGGTTCCTATCCAACAAGCCCTGCAAAACCAAATGAGCATTACGTATGAAAACAGTTAAACAGCCAAACAATTAGCAGGAAATAGCAGTAAAATCCAGTATCGTACTGTTGAGATGACTGTTAATGTGTATCTAAACTGACAGAAAATTTGGAACATGACCCAAATTCGTCATTTAGGCCATTTTATTTACTATAACCTTTAGCGTATCCAAATAAACCAGTTGTTGGGCCTTTTGGCTAATTGTGATTACGACTAATAAAACAAACCTTATCCTTTTTACTGGGCTTTGAGAAAAATTGGTTCTCCAGCTTCCATGGCCACCCTAGTTGAAAGCACTTAAGAGACCTAAAAGGAACCATCAGAAGGTTATGAAAAACAGCAACAAAATCAACAAAACCTAACTCAATTGATCTGCTTACCAGAAAAACTCGTTGAAATCATCATAATTTCTCCATGCTGAATGTGGTGCACGCCCATTCTTATTATTGGCTGCTTCCTGCAGCAGAATCAACTTTAAGAAAACCATATAGGACCAAACATCAGAACTGATATTAGCTCACTCAGAAGCTACTCTTACCGCTGCAATTATATCATACAAAGGAGAAATGACATTTTCAAGAAATGACACACTGCCATTAGAACTGCAGCTTTCGGCTGGCTCTGCAGTTTGTTTTCGCAGAATATCCTCTAGTTCTCCTGCTAGCTGTAATATTGAAACATTGCAAGTCATGTATAAATTAAGATATCATCAATGATTATAGGTTTTTGAGTAACTTGCTCGGACCAGACCTATTTGGACAGACATGCATTGAAATGCAACCCGGAGGGTAGAATCAAACATGGCAATCTGGGATTTAGGCCCAGTTATTGTGGAAAAGAAATATATACTCGAAGTGAGTCTTGAGCTCTTGATAGCATTTCAGCATCATATATAAATATTTTTGTAATAGCACATAAACCACCAAGTAACTAGTAAGAAACAATTAGTAGGTAAAGGTATAATTAAAACTCAGAAGTTTGCTGTCATCAGCAGGTTCATGCACATTTCCGAACTCCAACTAACATAACGTGGACATGGAGTGGCCATAAAGGAGTAGCCCTCATCTACCTCGTTGCTCCCTATAAAGCACATTCCACACTCTAATATACACAACTCCCTCGATCCTCCTATAGCACGTGCCTCTCCAGATCACACAGTGCGGACACTGTTCTTGCAGTCACCTTGGATTTCCAACGAAGGTGGTAGGATATTTGTAATCAGGACGCAAAGTGACACAGGAACAATAATTTTTGAAATAATAATGGCGAGCACAAGTCCATTTGACGACGAACAAATGTTGCAGGATTCACTGAGTATTGCTTAAAGACAAGTTACCTTAGAAAGTAACGAATGGCGTGTCAACACAGTAAAAGAAAAGGCAGGGAAGGACTCTTACAAGTACGTGCTCCCATTAGCATGCACTTTTTGACAGTATCCCTCATTTATTTTAGTGTTTCAGTACTGTTCAATCTCACTATGAATTAAGTCTGATTCACCCAAGCTTCATGCAAGGGAGCATGATCAATGCTAGTTGCACCCAAATAACAGTTTCCATGAGATACTTCCAAGATACAAGAGCAAGGAGGAAAAAAAAAGGATATGTCATACCAATGTGTGCATCGTTGAAAAAAAAATACCCTCCGCCAAAGGGGCAAGCGAATGGTGTGAATACAAAAAAAATTCACGCAAAAACAAGAAAATAAAGAAAAATCATGCAGCATGAAAAACTATAATACATAACATCGCAAGAAATGCAGACTTACATGATGAAATATGTAGCATAAGCCCTCTGGAAGAAACCGTACATTGGCAGCTTCACCCCACATCAAGTAGTATAAACACACATATAGCAACTTCTTTTCTTTTGTTAAAGAATCAGTACTGAGAGAAAACAATAGAACGTATTAAAATCAAAATACGGGAACAGTAAAGAGTTAAATAGATTGATGCATATAAAGAAAACATACTTGGTCCAGATAAGATGGTAAGGCAGATAGCTGCACCATTTGATATAGTTATCAAGGGCTTTGTTGAATACAGCATCCACGGCACCCCCATCAATTTTCTAGCAGGAAACAGAAACAACAGTAACGATAAAGGCATGAAAAGCTACTTCAAACAATAAAGAGAAGATTATCATGGGGGCACAACCTGATAGGCGATAACTGATCTCATTAAACTCGTACAACATCAGCATTTTGTTTTCAAAATAAAATATGGATGTTTTGAATTTAAATGTCAATAGTGTAGCAACATCAATGGTCGTAATTTAGTGGGTGTTGAGTGATATGCGATGACAGGGTAAACACTGCACAGAAGAGGACCAGACCAGGATGGCATGGCTAGAAAATGAGGTGACAGAATACTGAAGAGCAAAATATGCTTCTTACAACTAGTATGCTCTCCATATCTACATGGTCAGTTTAAAACTTAAACAGCTGACAAGTGCAATCAGCATGTAAGTATGTAGATGCAGCTTAACTTATCAATTGAAAACCATGGGCAAACAAGAATTCAACCTCGAATCTCACAAGTAAACATGGATGCTACCACATTTCAGTTTATTATGTTATAATTGTTTACAAAACCAAGAAATGTTCCACTTATGATAGTGGTACTACTGGCTGGCTCAAACATTTTTATCCACTCACACACAAGATTAGCAAACAGCGCAAAAACATCAACATCAAGTGTGTGCGTCACATAGACTAATGGCCACAACAAAACTAGAAATTAACATTTAAAAAAGGCTAAAAAAAGATATCAGATACTTCATGTGCGCCTCACGTCTTTCTTTTGTCTCAAAACTAAAACACATTTAAAAGAAAGCTAAAAATAGATATCAGATACTTCCGGTGTGCAGCACATCATTCTTTCATCTTTCAAAGTGAGCACAGCAACATTACATGAGAATAGCTCATATACATGACATCTCAAGAATGCAGAAAGAACTCAAGAAAAATAGCTACTTCATGCAAAGGTGTATTATAAATGCTAATGGAAAGGACTGAAACTCAAGAAAAGAATCAGAAAGAAAATGCTAACTTATTGCTATGATGACAAGTTATGGTTGTTGAATTTCAAAGGAAATCTGGCATTAATATATCCAAAATTGTGATGCACAGAAACAGTAAAATGGTGTCCAAACAATCACATACCGGTTCATTCCCAGATGGTTTGCCCACCCGAGACTGTTCATTTGCCAATAGGTGAACGATATGCTCCCTTTGGTTTTTCACGTTACCTTCCTGCAAACATGAAGGATTACAACGTATTTCCACAAAGGCAACAGCACTTGGAAGTTCAAAATATTGATATACGATATATTAAGGGTTAAGACGGTATAGAAAGTTATAACTGCACTAGGATATATACTTAGATCATTCTAAAACAGATCGTGAACAGTGATTATGTAAATGCCATGTCATCAAATTCTTTTCCTAGCATCTGATTTCCATCCAACGATCAATGACTGCAGATAAGCCTAGTAAAGTTATATTGGACTGGGATACATATTTAGATAATTTCAAATTAGAGTATGAACAATGATGTATGTGAATGCCATGCCATCACATTCTTCTCCTAGCATCTGATTTCCATCAGATGGTCAATGGCCACAGATACTCCTAGTAAAAGGTCCCATAGCACAATAAAAATGAACATGTCAATTTAGAACCTAGCATAACCATAGTTACAAGATGGATTTCATTTATCAACAAAAATACATGCTGAATTTAGGATTTTGATTTGTATTCATTTTATCATATTAGGTTCGTTCCACGATTCACTTTTCAACTTAATGTATCTGGATTTTCAGCATGTATGGTCGCTCATAAGCATTCAGAGACCAAATTTTAGACCACTTCGACAACTCTCAATCATGTTGAAACATACAAGCATGACAGAATATACAGTCAAAGTTAAGAAACAAAAGAGGTATTAAGGAAATGACCAGGTTTGTAACTGCAGCATAGTAAATGTGCATGCTGCAGTTTCTTTTTATAGGTTCCATGTTTGTCGTGTACAATGATATTCCTGTTATGAAATTTACAGCAACACCTAATAACACAACAGCATATAGATTTACTGATGAAGAAATGTGATCTATGAAAGACAAGGAGGTCTGGTAAGACTTTTTGTCAACCATTAGGTTGCCATCCAACACTTGTCATATATTAGCAGTACTACGAAATGAGCCTGTTCCACTGTGATATGATTACAGTGGTTATCAACTTGGAAACTGCACGTGCTAAAGATTGAACAGTTGCACCTTGAGTCCTTGACACACTAACCTGAAAACCAAAGACATATTGCAATAGATCCAGCATATCCGAATTCCTAGCATCAGGGACTGAAAAGGTACCAGGGAGCCTGGGAAGATCCCTATGGTACTGCAGGACTGATATTGCTGCCCTTACCTGAAACTCAAACAAATGTAAACAGTATAGCGACTTCAAGATCTAGAACACTATCAACAACAGAAGACCTTACTCCGAATAATTACCTCTGGAAAGGTCACAATGGCATTAGTTGTAGAAGACAATGCATCTAGAGGAATAATATTATATGGAACAACATCCTCTGTCCTTTCTGCATCCTTTTGCATGACCTTTTTCATCTGAGCAAAACAGAATAAAATTGATCACAAGAGAAGAAAACCCTTTAGAGGTTTTGATAATATTCAAGGGAGAAAATTTGAAAGAGCAAAAGTTTGTAACCAACAGATATCAAACTTTAATCGGAGACTTAGATTCTATATGTAACTTACTCAACTGTCGTATTTGTCTACAAAACAAAAAAGTATCGCCAACATTACTTCAACAAAAATACAAAGTAGATAATTAAAGAGCTTGCCTACATGGTGGACATCCAGCATCCTCTACACTCAGAACGTTATAGTAGAGAGGAAATGTAGGGGGGAAGGTGGGGGAAAAAAACTTGAACTGCGGCATTTGCTTTACAGCATCTTAAAGATACAGGTCTGAACAATAATTAAGTCATAGTTCATACTAAATCAAACTTGAATGCATGCATACCAAAATTAGCATATCATTTGTGATGTAAGAGCCATATTTTAAGTGCTTTTGTTGCATGTATATAATTATACCTTAGGTAAAATGTAAAAAGTTTAGCTTGTCCACATGCAACATTTTGTTATTTCATTATGAGAGGATCTGAAAGTTAAAAGCCTTTGCTTAGTAAATCCAAGTGTTACACCTGAATAAGTTTTGGGTTAAGGTATCTACATATATACACATAGAAGTTGTTAAGGTGATTCTTTGAGTTTAACAAATATCGGAGCAGTAGATGGACAAACTACTCAATACAATATTATCCAATTTCCCGACACCAAGTACTAAAAAAACAAACATAAAGAACAAGAATACAAACCTCTTCAGATATCAAATTTTTTGCATCCTCAGGTGAAATATCCTTTGTCATGTCCTCTATTACTGACCATAAGACCTTCAGCGTCGCAAGTACCTTTTTCCGCTTCAGAGTTTTCCGTTCCAACCTGCTCCAACAATCAGTAGTTAAATTGCAGACAGTAAATGTTGTCAAGTGCCACAAGTTTATTTCATTTATCCTTGATAACATGTCACAAGGTAATGAAATGGCGTTTTTTTCTTTTCTTTTTTTTTACAATAAGCTGTAGAGCAAGTCAATTCAAGCTGCACAAAATACTTACTCTCCAAGGTTACCGCTGAAAACAGCTGATTCCCTCAACTTCATTTCATCTTCAATCAACTCATCCACTTTATGCTTTTCTCTATAAAGCTTATAGAACTCTTGCAGTTTAGCAATATCACCACTTCGGTCTATAGCACCCCCTTCCCTCTTCGCTAACTTTTGCTAAATTAGTAAACCAAAAAAAACTGTTAAAATAAGATACTTAATGTTACAACTCTAAAGATATATTTTAGAACGCTTCATCATTTATCATCCAAGAGTTACGGTTTGTGGTGCTAACATGGTTCTAGATTTTATCAACATTCTACAAAATAGGCCGTGGAATCAAAATTTAGTATTAATATAAAATCACACTATATGTCCAGCTGAAATTGACATACCCTGATTACTGACATCAAACCTGTTTTGAACTGCAATACTCCTCGTCCTTCACTATTTGGATCTAAATTCTGGGCTAGTGTGTAAGCATGCTCACAAACTGCACGAGGTAAAATCATGTTCAGATCAACCAGGCGCATATAAACATTAAAGAAACTAGGAGTAATTGTATATTATAACTGTAAGATATTTTTTTCCCAACCAAACTGTACTGTTGCCTTTTTCGTGTCCCCATCCATTCATTGACATGCAAAACACAGAACCCACGAGCTAGTTTAAAAATATGAGAAACAAAAACAAATAGGCTTAATGGCATATAAAACCATACAGCTAAAAAAAGTTGGTGTAACACATACTAGAAATTAGATGCAGAAATGTCTAATTTATTTCATTAGCATCCTCTGATTTGGTGGAAGTTTGATATTCTGTAGCTGAGTGGCCAGCAGAACTGCAGGACCATGCTTAAACAGATAACTAAGAAGAGTATGGAAAACAGGAATCTAAATGTATAAGCAATGATACAAGCATGTTAATTAAGAATCACAGCTGCACTACTAATGGGAGTGCCAAATACGTTACGTCACCAAGGTCTGAGTTAGCAAAAATGCAGATAGAACTAAAGCTGACAGTCCTGCTGAATGGCCCAGTCCAAAAAAGTGGCAGTTCATCAACGAGAGAATACACAACGCAGCAGGTCAACAAAAGTCTGTCAGCGAGGCACCAGACATGTATAAACTGTGAAGTGTGATCATAAAACTCTACAGGTCACCGGTACGCATGTCAGCTTAATCGAACTATCTACTAACTCGAACGGTGTAACAAGAGTGTAACAGGACAAAAGAGCAGTAAAATTGTACTACAGAATTATGCCAAAGTCTCGAGAAGCAGTGTAGCCACTAGTAAATACGGAGGCAACAGTACGCGCACTGCCCCCAGAAACCTCCGCGGAACAGAAATGGTAGCAATTATAGCAAAACTTACGAATCCTGGCGACGGTGGGGTCCTCATCCTGGATCTCGTCGGCGGCGCGGAGCACCTCCTCGATGTGCACGTTGTTGCGGAGACACGAGGGGACGTTCCCGGCGATGCCGGTGACCGGCTGGCCGTATGTGCCGGCGAGGCGCTCCCCGCGCAGCGCCGCCCGCACCAGGCGGTCCCAGTTGGCCTCCGCCCTCGACATCGCCCTCGGATCTCGAGGGTCGGTCGCGCGAGCTTAGAAGGCGCTAGGCATAGCCCCGCCCCCTCCGAGCTGCTGCTGCGATCGGCTGGCGAGGAGGGCTAGGGTTTCGAGAGCTGCGGGCGGTGGCGGAGGCGGTGGTGGCGTTGGAGCTGTGGGAGCGGGGAAAGGGAGTAGAGGTGGACGATGAGCGGAAATTTGGAGTCGATTGAGATCTAGGGGTGTCATGTGCAGCCTCCTGCGCGTCCAAAGGCGCCACACTAGCCGGAATCGGACCAGGCCACCTGGATGCGTGTCTCCACGGCCCACAGGCCCCTCCCGTAACTGGCGGCCACTGCCACTAGACGAGCGAGAGGGTTTAAGCGAGCAAGTCTCGATTTCCACTAGTCTTCGCAAGGAAGGTTTCCGTCAAAAACTGCGTAAAACCTCTACATCTCCCGTGTTCCCTTGGCTTTGGTAGAGATTAGGCGCGTGACAGTTTTAAGGATAGCATGCAACGTTTGTGTGGCACCTGCTGGCCGGTTGGGATCAACACTTTTTTTGTGTGTGTGTGGTTTCGTGAGCAAGTGTACCAAGAACGCCGCGGCAACGCGGACAGAGTAACGCGGTTTTGAGCGAGGGGAACTGCTGTGGAAACGCGAGAAAGAGAGAAGAAAAAAAAAACTATTCCAACGACAGGATTTTCTAGCGATATGACTTCTAGTCGGCCGAAAGCCAGGAAGTTGTCGTCGAGCGATTTTTTATGGGCCGATATTGCCAGAGTGGAAGAAGATTGGACCCAAGACGAGAGTATCTTTATGCACAAACACAGTAGTAAGGCCCAAGTACTGGTGTAATTTGGCCCAATAAAACATGGGCAACCCAGCTGAACTTGTTTCTTCTCGACTTGTCTGCCGTGCTGTGCAGCGATGCCACAGTTAATTGCCTATCATATTCCTCAAAAAAAAAAATGCCTATCATTATCTTGGTCGGGGTCAGGACAAGGAATTAACAGGTAGTGAACAGCATGATTTGGCCATGTAATAATTCCACTACTCACTTCGCCATCGGTGAGCAGCAAACTAACTTTTCCACAGTACGTGCGCAATCCATTCCAATCCAATTCACCGAGCCATCGTGGTCGCTTTCGTGCTCCATCCAGCTCAAGATCCAGTAGGGCATAGCAGCACCGAAAAGGATTTTGCGTAGCCTGCACACCGCGCCAACGTAGACACAATGTTTCTCTGATTGCACCACTCGCTCTTTCAACCAGCTACACATCGATCCTACACTTTTTAGACTAGAAAGCGCAAGTTTTTGCTACGTGCCTCAAGCCTCTCAGGCATGGCGGGCGAGATAATTTGAACGGCAACTGCTCCCATCACGAGGCGTCGAGATGATGGCTAATTGGCCGTTCCCATGCTGTTCGTACGCATATCTTCGTTTTCTCTCTTTTATTTTTATAAGAGTGAAGTGTATAAACGGTCTCAAAAAATACTCGTGCGGGTGTGTCATCTAGGTCCTGGAACTTTTAAAACGTATTTTTAGTCCCTAAACTTGTAGGTGTGTCATCTAGGTCCTGGAACTTTTAAAACGTATTTTTAGTCCCTAAACTTGTATGAGTGTGTCATCCAGGTTCCCGAACCATCGTAACATCTTTTCAGATCCCTAAACTTGTATGGGTGTGTCATCTAGGTCCATGAACTTGTGTAGCGTGTCATATAGGTCCAAACGATCTCTAAACCCGTTTTGTGTAATGATGTGACATGCCACGTGTAGTTATGATCACTAAAAGAAATAAAAAAACAAAAAAAAATTGTGAGGCTCATATGTTACGCACGTGGACAAAATTAAAAAAAAATTAATTTTCCCTCTATCTCTTCTAGGCTTCAACATGTTGTGGTGGCCTAGCCTGCTACTGACAGATTCTGGGGAAAGGGTGGCACCACAGCGTGAGGTTTAAGGGTGGTAACGAAAAATTTGGTCAATGTGACTGACATATGGGCCCCATAAATTTTTTTTTATAACCGTAAGTACACGTTGATGCTACATGACAAGGCACGTTATCACACTATAAAAGTTTGGAGACTGTTTAGACCTATTTGACACACTACACAAGTGATAGGGACCCGAAAAGACGTTATGAGACCTTGGAGACCTAGATGATATACCCATGCAAGTTTAGGGACCTGAAAACATTTTAAGAGTACGGAGACCTAGATGAGATATCCACGCAAATTCAGAGACCGTTCGTGCATTTCATTCTTTATATAATGCTTTTCTTATCGCGACGTCGTGAAGGTAGGAGTATATATCACTCGTAGAAAACGTGTGCCATCCATCAGAGCCGTATCTTTCCTGGTACCAGACGGCCGGACAGCCATGATGTTCGACGAAGGCGACCTTGTCTTCCACGGGCATCGTCGTCGTCCTGGCAAGCGGTGCTCCGATCCATGCGCGAGCGGCGGCCCCGGAAGCTGCCGAGCCGGAACGCATTTCTCTCGTCGATCGGGCGGACACGTACTGCTGCGGCTTGCTCGACGACAAGAGCGTCTTTCGGACAGAAAGTACCGGCGCTTAAGGGGAGCTTTATCGTCGCTCAAGAAACTGAAAATTCTCACAGCTTTTCAGGCGACGAAAGCTACGACAGACAGCTGCATGGATATCCACATAGCTCGTCATCATCGATCGGCATCGCCGGCCGGCCTGGCCTCTTTTTTTTTTTGCTAGTTTTTCACTTTTCACCGCGAGTAGTGAACCGGTGGAACTCTCCGCTGTGTACCATTTTACGACAAGTCGCGAGAGCTGCTGGAGTAGAAGTGTGTACTGTATGTACTGCTCTGGGACGAAAGCATCGCCTACTACTAGGGTAGTACGTATACGTCAATACATACTATGCCTAGTACGCAGCCAGTACATGCCGTGCACGGTAACGAGCGTGTTTAGTTAAAAGATCTTTTCAACTTTCCAATTCATCCCTTTCATAAAACACGCTTCTTAGAAAAGTTTTCCTTCAAATCTTTTCAACTTTTTTATTCATCCCTCTCACAAAACACGTTTCCTAGAAAAAAAAGATTTTTTTCACCCTAATCCAACTAAACACAGCCAATAAGATTCTGCGCAACAATTGGGCTTGGCCCTTCCCTTCCATGCCGCTAGAGGCAGCAGCATGAAGCATGAGCATGGGTGCATCGCATGCGTGGTTATCCAGAGCAGCAGAGGAAGGCAGCTTGCCGCATTGGCATTCGGCAGGCTGCCATTCGAGGTGGCGAGCTGCTGCCTGCTCGATGGGGACGACTCGCAGTCGTTCTTTTTATCGCGGGCGTGGGGTCTCCATCTGACGGCTGTTCCAGGACAAACACACGGGATGGGATGGGATGGGATGGGACGGGACGGGACGGGATTGGGGCACGCAAGTTGAGCACGCAGAGACGGCGCCGGCGCCACGGTAGCCGTGCTGCCACAACGCGATCGTGCAAAGCGACGACAAGCCCCGCTCCGCTCCTCTCCTCTCCTGCACAGAAGATAGATAGCCTGGGCTCAGGTCGACGGCCAGCGCTGGGCGGGGGCCAGCAGGGCAGGCGTGTCCGTCCGGAGCGGGCCATGGCATGCATTCCGATCCGTCCCCATTGAATCCAAGTCCACGTCAGCGCAATGATATGCTAGTACTAGCTCCGTCCGTGGCGGGGCGGGGCACGCCGCGACAGACAGCTCGACGCAATAACGCAGGACCATCAGATCAGGACGTGTCCGATCGACCTTGGTCACACCACCCAAGCGGCCATGCTGTTCGCCCTCGCCACGTACACCACCCGGGCGTGCGTACACGGCCGCGTCGTCCGTCCATCCAGTGGCCGTGGGACGGCGCTTGCTGCTGCCGCCAACTTGTATCGGCGTCAAGCGCAGCCACCGTACCGGCTCTGGCGCGGCGCGATGATATGATAGGGGTGTGTGACCAGTCAGATTGTTGGTATGCTCCTCCTCCTCCGGCTCTGCGTCGCCCCCGCCCCCCCCCCCCCCCCCCCCCCCCCCCCCGAATGAGGAGGGTGCGCGGACGTCGTCCCGGCAATCGGCGGCCAGGCACTGGTCGCTTCGCTTCGCGATCAATCATCATGCATGGAAGCAACATCTCCAGCCTGCATGCCTTGCCTACGTGGCCTTTGTTGGACCCGATCAATCTGGAGTCGTGGACTGGGTGCTAGCCTTCCTGGATTGACTGACCTATCGCATGGCATGACTGCATGCACGTTGGACTTCTCTTCTCTTCCGATCCGTCCCCTGAATCTGAATGCATCGGCATTGCTTGGACTGACGCTTGCATAGGAAGGCCCTGTTTAGATGAGTTGGTGAAAGTTGGCGAAATGTCACATCCATCCTTTTGACACTAATTAGGAGTACTAAATATAGACTAATTATAAAACTAATTACACAGATGGACTCTACATCGTAAGACGAATCTATTAAGCCTAATATGTGCCGTCATTAGTGCATTTTTAATGACGGGTTACTGTAGCACGACAGTGTCTAATGACGAATTAATTAGGCTTAATAGATTCGTCTCACGATGTGGAGTCCATCTATGTAATTAGTTTATTTTTATACCTATGTTTAATACTCCTAATTAGTGTCCAAACATTCGATGTGACAAGTTGGCAAAATAAGTTGGCGAAAGTTGGCGATCTAAACAAGGCCGAAATTAGGAATGGAGACATGGAGTAGTACGTCAAATCAAAGCGTGTGGGTGGCCACCGCCTCTGGACGGGTTTTGACCATCGAGGACTGAAGGCGTGGAGCCATGATGATACGCCTTAATTTGTTAGCACTGCATGAGCGGAACGTAATACTCTTTACGTGCTAACAAGACGTGTGTGCAGTAAAGGTTTTGTTTCCATTTTGACCCAAGTTTAATTTGCACGTAAGTAGGCCCATGTACACCATTCTGTTATAATTAAAGATGGATGCACCGAAATAATACTATTAGCAAGCAAGGTTGGCAAATACTGTACGGGTGTACTGGGTATAGCCAAACATATATCGGATGATGGCATCCTTATCCTCGATCGATAGCTATTCCAACCCAACCGATTAATCATATCACCCAACAAAGCAGATCGATCGAATAAGAAAAAACGCAGCTAATAATTGGAGAGGATATATCTTTGCCAACTTTGTGCCCATATAGACAGAAAGAAAAAGGCTGCGGAATGTGACTGATGGGAGTCTAGTATATACGCGTACTGCTCGATCATCATATCAGTCATTATGCATGGGGTGACGGGGGCAATACAAAAATACGCCGGCGTACCAAATATTCCTACTGATGGAAGTGGCAGCAAATTATCTTAGCTTTCAGCGGAGAGCTTTAGGTTAGGCAAGCAGCGGCGGCGGCGCGATGCAACGTAACCATTTTCTTTTAGATGCCTGTCGGGCAGAAGAGAGGAGGGGGGGATTCGGCGGGCGTGGGGCTTGCTTATCCGTTATTAGGCATCAATTAATCAGTCCATGGCCAACCGTGCAGCATGCTCGAATTAAGCCTGGAACGAAGAACAGGGGCCACGAAAAAGCGAGGCGAGGATGCCGATCGATCATTAGCGCGCCCTAACGCTGACGGCAAGTCTGTTCTGTTTGGTTCACAAACGTCTCCGTCGCCAATAATTAGACTCTTCCGGTTTATGATAATCGGTCCAGATAAGGCTGTTGGGTTCAGGCATGGGGGAATTCAATTGAAGGCCGCAGGAGCGGGCAGGGCGTGCGCGGCAAGGCGCCCAGGCGGAGCCGGTGAAGGCCGCAGCTCGCCACGCCGGCATCTGCGCACGTGTGTGCCTCGGCGCGCCGGCGCCGGGGGTTGGTCGATTCGCGATAAGCCTGCCACGGCCAAGTTAGCCCGAGCAAGGACAGTTCCTTGTTATATTTATGTGTATGCTAACCCAGGGGCCGGCCGGACCCTGATCGATGAACGGATCAGCTTCGCTTCGCCGGAAGGAAGTCGCATCGCAGGTGGACTATGCTTGGGCTAGCTGGATCGCACACGTACTTATTTGGGTGCGTTGGGGAACGGCGCCGCGGGAGCTAGCGACCAGCAGTGGCGCGTGGGACGTGGGGAGGGAGGAGCCAGCCGAGGTGCCCGAGGCGGTTCGTGCGCCGCTCGCTTCGCTTCGCTTCGGTGGGGAACCGAGCTAGTAGTGCGTGCGCGCGCAACGACCGGAGAAAAAGGAAGGAAGCCTGCCGGAGAGAGCGCCGAGCGTTTCGCTCGCAAGGAACCGCGCGCACTTAATTACGTGTTCGTGCCTCGTATACGTGCGTTTCTCTTCCTTCCATTATTGGCCGTGCGCCGCGCTTTGGTGCGTGGGACTACGTGTACGGTGGCGAGGTGATCGTGCTCTCCTCGCAAGACGCTGCGTGCATGCATCCAATGATGCCAAGGTTTGGTGGACTCGCAAAAAGGAAGGCTTCCCTTTCCCCGGGGGAACGCGCATCATTCTTCGACCGTCAGACAGACAGAGCTACAACCCAAACACTGGAAACTGACTACCATCCTCATCCTCCTCCGCGATTAGTAAACTAGTGCTCAACTCGTATTCTATCTATCCGATCCGTGCCTCTCGAACAAAAGGAACGTTTCCGTTCTTTTTTTTTTTCTAGCTACGAGACTAGTACGAGACCTGCGATGCAATGGCATTGAAATCCTCGTCTCCACGTCAAGATGTTGGCGCAGAGTACTCAACAAGGCAGGGGTCCTCTTCTCTTTGGGTCCCTCCCTGGCCTTCCGAACAATCCTACTCCATGGACGATAAAAATATCATCCATCATCCTCTTGACGAAAGCTCCTGCTCTCATTTTTTTATAGTCCAATCCAAGCACACTCGATCTCATGCATGCATTCTCCCGACGCAAAGCGACAAGCGGTTCCGGAGAAACGTTTTCGAACCCCGTTCAGACACCTGTGTCTGTCTACGGGAAAGCCGCCGCGGGGTCAAAGCATGATTGACCCCTCCACCGCTTCCTCCACAGATAACTAGACCCGCTCCCACCCTGCGCCACGGTCTGGCCCACCGACGCATCATTAGCACAGTCGCCGACATGTGGGCCCGGACCCGAAAGCGTCCGCACCGATCGCCATCAGTTTCAAGTCCCCACCAAGCCAATGCGTTCTGCATGCAAAAAGAGATTACAGTACAGTGGTGAGTGGTGAGAGCTCCAAAGGAGACGACGCGAGCGAGTCGCGCTACCGGCCCGGCGGACGCCCAGCTCACGCGCCGCGACAGCCATCCGTTCCACGGGGACGACGCGGCTTGGAATGATGTCGCTCGCTGCCGCTGTGTGGTGTGGTGCCGTTCAAAATGGCCTTGCTCTTTTGGTGCTTGTGGTGGTGGCCGTGGCCACTGGCTTTTGGCTTCCTCCTGTTTGGAGCACGACACAGGGCCTGTTCGTGCCTGGAAGTGGCAACACAAACACCGCCGGGCTCGCTAAAATGACTTTCAAACGCAGGGCCTAATCGTGACAGACAGGAGCGGTACCACAAAAAACTATTCATTCTGGAAATCTGTTGCGTACTCCTTGACCTCTTCTACCTTCACAAGTATCAACCATATCCCATCCTAAAAGTTACCCTACCTCAACCTGTGGAGTTACTACTCCACGTCATTGCGTTGGAGCGTGGTTTCAGAAACGATCCATCCATGAAGACGAAGCAGACAGCTCAAAAGGCTGTGAGAAATGAATTGCAGGCCGCGCGAAATCCATGGACATCACCGGAAAAAGTGAACTCCAAGGACGGCCTCTTTCTAGAGGGACGAACAGCCCCGATTGACACGTCGTTTTCTGATCCAACGGTCGCCGTGGTCTCTCTTCGAACCCGTGGGGCAGTTACTACTCACCACAGCAATGGCAATGGCATCATCATCGTCGTCGTCGAATTCAAATTCAATCGAGTCCCCCCTCCACTCTCTCTCTCTGCTTGGGTTTGGTTCTGCTATCCAGCTCACCGCCAGTGCTCTGCGCTGCCCATCCTTCCCCCACCCACTGCAGCTGCCTGCCGCCCCTACATAAACCCCGGCATCACCCTCCATGTCGCCACGCCACTCCCCTCCCCCATCCCCTTCCTCGCTTCAAATCAAATCGATTCGGCGCTAGTGACTGAGCGGCTGCGACCTCCCCCTGTCAGTGTCTTCCTCCTCCACTCCTACCTTCTAGCCTGATGAGGACCAAAACAAGCCGCCACCTTGCCTTGCTCTTCCTCTCGTCCTTGGCGGCGCTACTCGCCGTCTCCTCCGCGCAGGAGCGCAAAAACTATGTTGTTCACCTCGAGCCCAGAGACGACGGCAGCACCGGTTCCGTCGAGGAGTGGCACCGCTCGTTCCTGCCGGAGGCCACGCCGGACTCGGCCGGCGATGGCGGGCCGAGGATCATACACTCGTACACCCACGTGCTGAATGGGTTTGCCGCCCGGCTCACCGAGGCGGAGGCGGAGAGCCTGAGGAGCAAGGAGGGGTGCCTGCGGCTGTACCCTGAGGAGTTCCTCCCGCTGGCGACCACCCACTCGCCGGGCTTCCTCGGTCTCCACCTCGGCAAGGACGGCTTCTGGAGCCGCTCCGGGTTCGGCCGGGGCGTCGTGATTGGCCTCCTCGACACCGGCATCCTCCCCAGCCACCCCTCCTTCGGCGACGCCGGCCTCCCGCCGCCGCCCAAGAAGTGGAAGGGCACCTGCCAGTTCCGGTCCATCGCCGGCGGCCGCGGCGGCTGCAACAACAAGGTGATCGGCGCGCGCGCGTTCGGGAGCGCGGCCATCAACGACACGGCGCCGCCGGTGGACGACGCGGGGCACGGCACGCACACGGCGAGCACGGCGGCGGGCAACTTCGTCCAGAACGCCGACGTGCGCGGGAACGCGCACGGCACGGCGTCCGGGATGGCGCCGCACGCGCACCTGGCCATCTACAAGGTCTGCGCCCGCAGCCGCTGCTCCATCATGGACATCATCGCCGGCCTCGACGCCGCCGTCAAGGACGGCGTGGACGTGCTCTCCTTCTCCATCAGCGCCACCGACGGCGCCCAGTTCAACTACGACCTCATCGCCGTCGCCACGTTCAAGGCCATGGAGCACGGCATCTTCGTCAGCGCCGCCGCTGGCAACGACGGCCCCGTCGCGGGGACCATCAGGAACGGCGCGCCATGGATGCTCACGGTGGCGGCCGGCACCATGGACCGCGCCATCCGCACCACCGTGAGGCTCGGCAACGGCCAGGAGTTCGACGGCGAGTCCCTGTTCCAGCCACGGAACAACACCGCCGGCCGCCAGCTGCCGCTCGTGTTCCCCGGCCGGAACGGCGACCCGGACGCCCGCGGCTGCAGCACGCTCGTCGAGGCGGAGGTGCGCGGCAAGGTGGTGCTCTGCGAGAGTCTCTCCATCGGCGAGCACGTCGAGCAGGGGCAGACCGTGTCGGCGTACGGCGGCGCCGGCATGATCCTGATGAACAAGGCGGCGGAGGGGTACACCACCTTCGCCGACGCCCACGTGCTGCCGGCGTCTCACGTGAGTTACGCCGCCGGCTCGAAGATCGCCGCCTACATCAAGTCCACCCCGAAGCCCACGGCGACCATCGTCTTCCGTGGCACGGTGATGGGCTCGTCCCCGGCGCCGTCCGTCGCCTTCTTCTCGTCGCGCGGGCCCAACAAGGCGAGCCCGGGCATCCTGAAGCCGGACATCACCGGGCCCGGCATGAACATCCTCGCGGCGTGGGCGCCCAGCGAGATGCACCCGGAGTTCGCCGACGACGTGAGCCTCACCTTCTTCATGGAGTCCGGCACCTCGATGTCGACGCCGCATCTGAGCGGCATCGCCGCCATCGTCAAGAGCATGCACCCGAGCTGGTCACCGGCGGCGATCAAGTCGGCGATCATGACGTCGTCCAACACCGCCGACCACGCCGGCGTTCCGATCAAGGACGAGCAGTACCGCCGGGCGAGCTTCTACTCCATGGGCGCCGGGTACGTGAACCCGTCCCGCGCCGTGGACCCCGGGCTGGTGTACGACCTCGGCACCGACGAGTACATCGCCTACCTCTGCGGCCTCGGTCTCGGTGACGACGGCGTGAAGGAGATCACGGGGCGGCGCATCGCCTGCGGGAAGCTCAAGGCCATCACGGAGGCGGAGCTCAACTACCCGTCGCTGGTGGTGAAGCTGCTGTCCCAGCCGATCACCGTCCGCCGCACCGTGACCAACGTCGGGAAGGCGAGCTCGGTGTACACGGCGGTGGTGGACATGCCCAGCAAGGAGGTGTCCGTGGTGGTGCGCCCACCAATGCTTCGCTTCTCCAGGGTGAACGAGAAGCAGAGCTTCACCGTGACGGTGCGGTGGAACGGGAAGCCGGCCGTCGCCGGCGCCGAGGGGAACCTCAAGTGGGTCTCCGACGACCACGTCGTCCGGAGCCCGATCGTGATCCCGCCGGCCAAGGCCGTCGCCTAGGTTGGTTGTTTATCAGTCCGTGCGCCGCCTAATGGCGTAATCGTGTCAGTCAGTCCAAGGCTATCAGTAGGAGTGGTTAGAGGTAATCATGAGTGTGCCCGGTGTACGTATGGTGAAGGGAAGTACTGTAGGAGATTTGTTGTTGTTGTTGTATAGGCAGGCAGCAGGATACTAGTACTACCGATCAACTCATCTGCGACGCAGCAAGCTCAGCTGCAACTCCAATGGCGTCTGTAAAAAAAGTGGCGGAAAAATAATCGCTTCCGAAAAACAAAACTCCAATGGTGCCTCTGTTCCATTTGCTATGTAGTACTACTAGCTCATCATCCATTAATTCCTATTCATCTCCCTCACAGAACACACATCTCTAAAATTTTTTTTTTACCTTTTCTATTCATCTCCTACACATAACACGTATTTCAGAAAAATAATACTTTTTTCCACGCTTAACTAAACACGGCATTGATCAAGTAAATATCCACGTCGACCAGTCCTTGGAAGGAATGAAGGGTCCTTGTGCCAACGCGCTCGGAGTTGGCAAGCGATAGGGTAGGCCTTTGATTTCTTCCAGTACCACGGCGATCAGCGAACTCCTCTGTCGTTTCGTTTCACCCAACAAGCCGAGCTCGTCGGGGTAGAGCTGTTGCTGCCTGGGTGTCCGTAAATGCCAGCCAGGAGGCGTCGTCACCGGAGTAATAGCGAGGCAGCAGCTGAGCGGAGTGAGGTGAAGAAGACGCGCCCGCGTCGTCTCATACGCGTACAAAAGGCGGCCATAATAACTGCCCCGTTTTGAAGGCGCTCCATTGCTGCATTTCACTTTCCAGCCTGTAAAAATTCATTTGCTGCGCCGCCGTACCACCACGACGTCGTGATGAGCGAGCGAGTCTGAACGGGGGAGTAATGAATCCCTGCCGTCGCCGCTGTACGCTCCGGCAATTGTTGCATCCTGAACCTGCAGCATACGTTCGCCGTACTACTGGTCTCTGCTACGGATCCGGCAGCGACGCCACGAGAAATTCAGCGCGAAGAGATCAGAGTACTAGAGGAGAGGTTACGAGCATCGGTGATGACGACTTGACAAGGAACACGCAATGAGGGATTTGGTTTGGACATGTAACTACGTGTCAACAGTTGCAACCTTACTGTTCAGAGTTTAATCGCTGCCGCTGGATGGAAATATCTCTCCTCTCCAGCATGTGACGCTGTATTAACAGCAGCAACGAAATGGGTAGGGACGCTTTGGTGGGTACCAGGTACTACCTGGATCTGGCTTTTCGTTCATTACCAGCTTCACCGTAAAGTTAGTTACCATCCAGCATATAGGTTTCAGGCAGGCTGAAGGCTTCGCCAACGCCAAACCCCTCGCACTGATCCAGTGGTTGGTGGATCAAGGAGCTTTCAGTTACCCGAACAAGCGAGGAGAGTTACCTTTGGGTTGAAGGCTAAGAACCAAGGTGATTGGATCAGGTAGTAGCAGGAAATCCGTCGCTGGTCGCTTCCAAAACAGTCGATCGATGCCCCCCGTTCCTCCTTGCCCGAAAATGACGATCGAGCAAGACTACATGTTCCTCCTTGCCCGAAGAGGAGAGAGCTGGCTCTGCCTGCTCTACTCGAGTCAGTCGAGCATCTGGCCGGTGTGGACACCACTGTGCATCTGTGCGCTACTGTGTTTAGATTGGAAAGAAAAAGTATTTTTTCTAAATAAATAATGCATTGGAAAGCGTGTCTATAAGTGGAATGAATAGAAAAAACTTGTTGGAGAAGTATAATTTCCTGAATCTTGAACACAGCGTCCAGTCCGGTCACTTTGCTGACTCGCTGTCCCGAACCGATCGATCTGCGCGCACGCACGAAGATTTGTATATGAGCAAAAGCAACTTTTTGATCTGCCAAAAGCAACCTATTTTTTACTTTCTCAGGGAAATGTTTTTTTTTATCACATTTGACATCCTCGATCGTTTGCTGACGGCATCTGCGAAAAGTAACCGCGCATAGACGGGCTGTGGAGCCGCGTTGTGCGTCACCTGCCGTTCCATGCTCGCTTTGAGCCTGCACGATCATTGTCGGAGGCGCCTCCCTCCCATCAGAAGGCCAATGAAACAAGCCACTCGCTTTTGGACTCCGGATCAGCCGACGATGCGATAGCGTTATGTTCCGGATCGGACATGCGAACAGCTGTTGGGCTTTGCTTGGTCTGGTTCTGGTCAGCTCTCGCGGCAGCTGATCGCTAGAGACCAGGAACAGGTGTGCAATCAAGTGGCGAGTACACACACGACTGTTGTGTGGGTGCTCTCATGTTTGCTGCAGAATCTCCACACGCTCGGGACATGAGCTGCTGCTGCTGAGAGCTGCATGTAGCCAGGCGGCCTGGACCACGGGCGCCATAGGAACAGCGATGGCATGCGTCCCTGGCCGTACCCGGAGCGGATGAGCCTGCAGAAAGGAGCCATGGCGTCAGGGGATTCAAATCGAACGCACACGCAGCGGCCGCTAGCGGGTGTCCCTCCCGTCCCGTGCGTTGTTCGTCCGTGATGTCTGCCACCAGGCCAGGCCAGGACACGGCAGCTGTACCTGTGATGCCCCTGATGTCTTTGAATCCGTCAGGAAGAAAGATGACCTATTCGGCTTTCAGCCCACATAATCTACTGGGCCATGTTGTAGGCCCACTCACTACTATCATGTTGCTGCTCCCGCCACTCGTTGTCGAGCCCATCCAAGTGGACGACGAGACGAACCGGCCATTTCCCCCGCCTCCAATTCAGGGGGAAGCAGCGAGCGATCCAGCATCGACGACGAACCGCCTCCAATTCACCGCACGCGGCAGGGACGATCGGATCAGGAATTCAGGATGTCTCAGCAGGAGGACGACGAGAGCGTGGCGTGGGTGGGCGGCGGCTCCGGCGACGCGCCGGCGGTGCTGCTCCACGGCAGCCTGGACATCTGGATCCACGAGGCGCGCAACCTGCCCAACATGGACATCCTCTCCAAGACGGTGCGCGACCTCATCTGCACCAAGTCCAGGGCCTCCGATCAGGCGATGACCAGCGACCCCTACGTGACCGTCCAGGTGGGCTCCGCCGTGGTGGCCCGCACCTTCGTCATCCCGGACAACGAGAACCCCGTCTGGGCCCAGCACTTCGTCGTCAACGTCGCCCACGAGGCCGCCGCCGTCAACTTCGTCGTAAAGGACAGCGACGTCGTCGGCGCCGAGCTCATCGGCGTCGTCTCCATCCGCGCCGACCGCCTCAAGACCGGCGAGAGGGTCGAGGGCACGTACCCGATCCTCGAACGCGGCGGCAAGGAGTGCTCGCCGGGCGCCGTGCTCCGGCTGTCGGCGCAGTACGTGCCCGTGGCGAGGCTCACCATGTACCACCACGGCGTCACCCCTGGCCCGGACTTCGCCGGCGTGCCGAGGACGTACTTCCCGCTGCGCCGCGGCGGGAGGGTCACGCTGTACCAGGACGCGCACGTCCCCGACGGGACCCTGCCGGAGATCAGGCTGGGCGACGGCGCCTGCTACCGGCAGGGACAGTGCTGGCGCGACGTCTACGACGCCATGTCGCAGGCGAGGAGGCTCATCTACATCACGGGGTGGTCCGTGTTCCACACCATCCACCTGGTGCGCGACGGCACGGGCGGCATGGCGCTCGGCGACCTGCTCAGGAGGAAGTCGCAGGAGGGGGTGCGGGTGCTGCTGCTCGTCTGGGACGACCCCACGTCACGGAGCGTCCTCGGCTTCAAGATGGAAGGATACATGGGCACCCGGGATGAGGAGACACGAAGGTTCTTCAAGCATTCTTCGGTTCAGATACTGCTCTGCCCACGATCTGCTGGGAAGAGGCACAGCTGGGTCAAGCAGCAGGTCGCTTAACTGCTCGGATCTCATGATCTCATCTGATCACCCGCCGTATGAGATTACTACTCCCATTCATTTTGGGATGTGCAGTACTGATGGTAACTGCTGGTTCCAGGAAACAGGGACTATATTTACTCATCACCAGAAAACTGTGATCGTGGATGCTGATGCCGGGAACAATACAAGGAAGATTGTTGCCTTTGTTGGAGGCCTTGATTTATGCGGAGGGCGATATGATACACCAAGACACATGCTGTTTAGGACTCTTCACACATTTCACAAGGACGACTATTACAACCCAAACTTTGCGGTGAATATCTCACATATGCGGAGGGCTACTTTATGCGATGACCTCAATACAATTTGTTGGTCTCAGAACTCTGTTGGGATTTGGTAGATCCTCATAAACCAATTTACTTGCAGGTGGAAGATGCCCGTGGCCCAAGAGAGCCATGGCATGACTTGCATTCCAAGATCGATGGTCCGGCAGCATACGATGTCCTGAAAAACTTTGAGGAGCGGTGGTTGAAGGCATCCAAGCGCAGTGGGACTAAGAAACTGACCAAATCGCGCAATGATACATTACTCTGGATTGAAAAGATACCTGATATTGCAGCCATTGACGATGACGTGTATTCCAATGATAATGATCCAGAGAGATGGGATGTTCAGGTAAGTCTTGAAAAGTATTCCTCTATTAACCGGAACTCGAAATTTTCAGTCACACCTGATAGAGCCCTGAGCATTTTAACTGGAACAACAGATTTTCCGATCAATTGATTCGAACTCTGTCAAGGGTTTTCCAAAAGATCCACGAGAAGCCACCAGCAAGGTAACTCAAGTGTACTATATTTCTGTTTCACATGGAGGCTGGAGCTAAGCACATGCATAGTCCTCTAGTGTTTTTACTTAACATACCCTTTTACTTTGGCTAACAGAATCTTGTTTGTGGGAAAAATGTACTGATCGATATGAGCGTGCATACAGCTTATGTGAATGCAATCCGAGGTGCTCAACATTTCATCTACATTGAGAACCAGTATTTCCTTGGTTCTTCATTCAATTGGACTTCACATAAAGATATTGGTGAGCATAAAGAATTAATTTTGCCTTTTAATCTGAAGTTCAGAACTTGGATCCCGCACACCCCCACGGCGTATTGGCACTCTCCCGTTGTGTTTACCACTCCAAATTCTTTTTATTTCCCAAATAACGCCAGAAAAGAAACTATCACAGTACTTCAAAGTTTAGGATTCTGAAGTACAGTACATTGCAGGTGCTAATAATTTGATACCCATTGAGATAGCACTCAAAATTGCAAACAAGATTTATGCAAATGAGAGATTCTCAGCATTTATAATAATCCCAATGTGGCCGGAGGGTAATCCTTCCGGTACTCCTACGCAAAGAATTCTTTATTGGCAGGTTAGATTTTATTAACCCTTCTATTGTCCTGAATCTGCTTCGCTGTACTCCCCTCTACAGTGTATAAACTCGTTTTTTAAAACCATACAGTAACTGATCTTCTGCAATTCATTTCTCTTTCCTTTGTCATTTGTAGAAAGAGACAATGCAAATGATGTATGAGATAATTTATAAGGCATTGGAGGAAGTAGGACTATCTGGTAAATATGAGCCGCAGGATTACCTGAACTTCTTCTGCCTTGGTAATCGTGAAGCTGAGGACACTTCATGCTCTTCCAGTGGATCTTCTTCGGCCAACAACCCACAGGTGAGATTGCAGATTGTACTTCTGTTTTCTCCTGTGAATTGTGGCATACTGTACAAGTGGCCAAAGCAGCAGGCTGCATTTTTCTGAAAAAAATCAATTATGCTGATTGCTGAACTCGCGGTTCTCTCTCTCCCTCTACACTTGGATATTCAATCAGGACCAAGCTAGGAAGAACGGAAGATTCATGATTTATGTGCACTCGAAAGGCATGATTGTGGATGATGAGTACGTGATCATTGGGTCGGCTAACATCAACCAGAGGTCCATGGAAGGAACTAGAGATACGGAGATTGCAATGGGTGCATATCAACCACAGCATACATGGGCAAATACACTTTCTGCTCCTCGTGGACAGGTAACGTGCTTCAGTTCCGCTAAGTTGGTAAACTTAGTAGTGTCGTGGTATCATCCAGTGTATCATATTTCCTGTGGAGAAGTGACAAAAAAGAAGTTCATACCACATTTTGGATGTTAGTTTCCTTTTGAAGAACAAGCAGGAGAATTATGTATTTTCACATAGAGAGAAATGAGCTGTAATAATCAGTGGCTTTCACCTGCAGATTTTCGGGTACAGGATGTCACTGTGGGCAGAGCACATCGGAGGCATTGAGGAGAGCTTCACCAGGCCAGAGAGCCTTGAGTGCATGAGGCAAGTGCGGCAAATCGGGCAGCACAACTGGGAGCAATTCATATCCAGCCATATGACCAAGATGAGGGGCCATCTGCTCAAGTACCCTGTTAGTGTCGATCCCAGGGGTAAGGTGAAGCCTCTGCCTGGGTGTCCCACGTTCCCAGACCTCGGTGGGAACATCTGCGGCTCGGTCCTGAACATCCAAGAAAACCTCACAATATGAAAACAAGCTTATAGGCTGCGCAAATCGCTACAGGTGCCCTTGATGCCATTCCTTTCCATGAGTCGGGAGAAAAGAAAATTCAATGTTCCCTATTCACAAGATATCACCTAGCTTTCTGCAGGAAGGTCATTACCAGAGATTGATAGTTTAGCACTTCGTAACCAACAGCAGTGTCACGAAAGCTTTTTGTCAGTTCAGTTCCATGAATAGTAACATGAGCACATTAGTAGATTTGGCTTTGTGTTTTTCTCTGTAAGTTAGCTTTATTACTCAGAACTTAGTTCTGCCAAAGGAAAGATTACTCAGAGATAAAATAGTTTCTGCAGCAGCTAAAAATGGAATGTAGATGACCTTTGGAGTGCGTTGGTCTTTCAAAAAAACCTTTGGAGTGCGTTACTACTTTGGTTGTCTGACATATAGCCAACAAAGCTTTTCAGAAATGCCTAAAGCTCATTTTGATGTTACTAGTAACCAACTTGAACAAATTCATGAAAATTTGACACTTCATGTAAAAATCAAACATCACCAAGTCTAGCATACCAGAAAAAAGAGAACTGACACAAGCGCAACCTATGGGTTGGCAATATTTTGCAGCCTGAATTCTACTGCAACAACAGGCTAAAGTCAGATGCACAAAAGAGGCCCAGAATGTTAGATTGCAATGCTATCTTTGTGTCAAATTAAAGGGAATTCTACAGTAAGTACCGCATAGAACAGGTCGAAAGAAGTAGATTACTCTTTTAATATTCAAACACAGAGATTCCTCACCATCTGGAACTAGACATTCCGATTGCACAAACGCCCTCTGGATGCATGCATAGCAAATCATTGTGCCAAATTCAGCTAGTTCAACCGAGGCTTTTCCACTTTAACATATTTGAGCGACTTCTCAAAATCTCCATCTCTACTCGGAATTGCAGTGCCACCTGCCAGAATTCGTTATTCGAGATAAATCTGCCAGGATGTAAGAGGACAAAGACGAAGAGCGAGACGGTCACCTCTGTTATTTGTTGTCACCAAAGCCGGGCGCCCCAACCTGATTGTTATCCTCGACGTCCCCGCATCCCCCGTGGCCGCATCGCAACGCCATTGCCGCTGCCCCGGGGTACAGTTTTCTCTTTCAGGCGTCTCCGGTATTGCAACCGGCAATCTCCGCCGGCGCACACTGGATGTACCTTCGAGCTCGCAACTACGGGGAACAAGCGCCGTTATTCATCTGTTTCAGTCATCCTCCGCGGGGAATCAACAGACCGGGGGGTCGTCTGCACTCGTAACAGGAGATTGGAGAACGAAGACGCCGCGACAGGTGGTATCCGGTGGGAAGAGTAGGAGAGGCCCGGAGAAGGAGCGGAAGGGAAGCCTATTGACGACGACGACGGGCAGTCGCCGACTCGCCGCCGGCGGGGAAAGCCGCCATTAGAACGGGAGAGCGAGGCGAACAACAAACGAGGGATTAATCTGAAAACTTACAGGGTGGTTTATATAAAATATTGGATCGCGATTATTAATAGCTATCCAATATAGGGGGTATTATGCATAAAATCGGATCGCGACTATTAATCGCGATCCATTACAGGGGGTATTTTGCATATTAACAGGGGGCTATTTTGAAAACAAATTATTGACCAGTAGTCTCGATCCCCGAGAGGCCGAGACCCCGATGCCACCGAACCGCAAGAGGCGAGCACCAGCCATGGAACCCGCTGCACGAGGCGCCGGCCAGCAGCGCCAGAACAAAGCTCCGGCGGGCAAGAAGGCAAAGAAGGGCGGCGGCAGCGGTGGGGGATGGCCGGCAGTCAAGCCCAAGAAGGATCTCCAGATCAATCGCCTCAAGGGCACCCATCTCCTCACCGTAAGCACACGGCCACACCCCTTGCCCCGGGAATCCGTATTCACCCATGCTTGCATCCAGCTTCCTTTAGCTCGAACCACATGTGAAGAGGGTAATCGCAATTACTAGGGTTGATGCTGCTAAGTAGCAGCTTGATTGGACGGGGCAGCCTAGATTTTGGCTACTCCTTTTTGGGGAAAGGAAAACCTTGATTTGAGCGTTATATAGACAAGCGAGCAGGTTATTTGCCAAACTGTTCTCTGTTAGGAAACACAAATCTTGATATAGCATGATTAGACTCCT
This sequence comes from Digitaria exilis, assembly GCA_015342445.1. NCBI lineage: Eukaryota > Viridiplantae > Streptophyta > Magnoliopsida > Poales > Poaceae > Digitaria > Digitaria exilis. The sequence goes on from JACEFO010000144.1 coordinate 1,312,695, forward strand.
GATAAGAATGCCTCTCAAAGTAGAGGCCTAGAAGGCATCTTTGATGCCATGCTGCTCGATTGACAATGAACAGCTGCCAAATGGTTGCTAATTAGGTATAAATTAACCCGATCATGTCTCTTCTGAGCAATTCCTGCACATTGTATAGGTTCCAGACTTCTTCACTTCCGCTGAGCAATTCTGCACATTGTATAGATTCCAGATTTCTTCACTTCTGCGGAGGCAAAGGCTTTCATTGATGTGGCTGAGTCCATGGGCTTCACGCACCAGGGCAGTTTGGGGCCACTAAAGGGGGAGGCTTACAGAGATAATGATCGGATATCTGTAACGGACCCATTGCTTGCTCAAGCGATTTGGGAATCAGGGATAAACAGAATATTTACAGACATCAACGTCTCTGGCAAAGTAGCTACAGGATTGAATCCAAATATCAGGTTCTACAGGTATGTACTGCTAGGAGTTGAACACTGATCTGCTACTGGGCCAACATCACACTGTTGGAAAGCTCTAAGTCACTAATGGTATGAATGCTGATTTTGTTGCATACAGGTACACAGAAGGCCAGCGATTTGGTAGGCATATCGACGAGAGTGTTGACCTTGGGGATGGTTCTAAAACGTATTATACACTATTGATATACCTTTCTGGCAAAGGAAGTGCAAAGGATTCATCAGGACAAGCTCTTGTTGGAGGGGAGACTGTCTTTTACGATCATAGAGGTGGAGTTGTTGCTGAGGTACTTTCTGGTTACAAAATCCTCATCTCGTTCATAGAATAACTTCAAATTTGTCTCACTGCTTCATCCGAAGAAATTCTTTCATGGAGAAGCTGTGCTGCTGTCAGGGAAACAAATTTTTATCTTGTGTCTGGTTTGTTGCACATACGGATGAATATGCAAGTGCTGACGTCCAGTTTAGTAGTGATCTAGATTAGGAGAATTAACCCAAGATAAGTAACATATTACAAAGGAGTATGTCATGCAAGTGGCACTTATACAAGTCTTCCTTGCAGTTCAGAACTTTGTATAGATCATGGAAAACAGTACCACTGTCAGAATAATCTTAATATGATCCTGCTGCGTGATAGGTTGCTCCAGTGCAAGGAATGGCCCTCCTCCACCTACATGGCGCCAAATGTATGTTGCATGAGGCCCGGGTTGTGAAAAAGAATGCCAAGTATGTGCTCCGTTCAGATGTTGTATTTTCCTAGCTGAAGAAGTGCCTCAAGATCGTTCCACATCAATCAGTCGTCTCCCCACCCGTCAGCCACTCACCAGCAGCCAGCGCTGGCTGCAGTGCAGCCAGACAAACAGGGCCTATGGCACGACAGATCTGGGAAGTACATCTAGTTAGTTTCCCATTTGGAAAGATTGCCATACAATGATACAAGAGCCCTGTAACCTTTGCAACGTTGAAACTGATCATTTGACATCAGAATTGTGTTTTCTTTTCCATTGCTGCAATTTGTTGTTACTTCAAAGTGCAAAAGAGGCGATAGCTGAGTTTCAGTCCCTTGTTGTGCTAGCTGTGAAGGTATCAGGGCAAAATGATGGCTTCTAGTTTCAGTAGCTCGTACAATCCGAACAAAACATTAAAAATAAGGAATAAAACATGAACAAAACTTCACGAGATCTCTAGTAAGCAACATATAATCCAATTAACCATACAGGACAACAAGAATTGCAGGTTCTGATACTGAACCAAATAAGAATTTCAGAAACGCAGCTTAGCTACTTTAGGCCTTGTTCCAATACGATGCATCCCCTCCAATACGATGCAAATCGAACAAGGCCTTGCTGGGTATCAACACACCTTGTTCACCCAGGCTAACTGATAGGCAGGGACTACCTGCTGAGTTTCAGCAACACCCTGTAGTCACTAACTAGCAACAATGCCATGGGCATACTAACTGATAGGCACAAAAAGGAAATTTTGGAAACTGTAATTATCGCTGGCATAAGCCTAAATTTTCCACACAGAATGGACCATATGTTTAGCACAGTAGCATTTGCCGCATACGGATTTTGGTAATGAAACCGCAATGCATTTACATCAGTTCTTTCTTTCATTACAACGAATTACTTTTCTCAAAATCCATGTCACTTTAGTAGCCAAATTCTGCTTCCTCAACCACGATAACCATGGAAAGACAGTAACATTTGTACAAGATACTGATATATGCTAGACATCTTCATCACTGGAGTATGTTTCAGACATTTCAACTGAACAGTAGCATCCTGTATTCCTAGCCGTAGCATCGACATAACTTTGCTCCTAGCAACATGACCTGTGAGAATTTATGTCTGCAAAACAAAGTATGCGATCAGATAACACTACTTTTGATGCATCACAATGCAACAGTATAACTAGTTTAATGACATTGCCAGGAGCCTATATTCAAAGTTACAAACACTTTTTTTGTTTGAAAATTACATGCACTTTAGATTTGTTGATAATTTTTTTTTTATCAAATTGCCATGTTATATGAATGATAGGGAAGGCAGAAAGACAAAAACTACAGCTCAATTATATTCATGTAAACATAAAAAGTTGAGCCTACATCTAGACAGTACTTATGTATATTTGATAAAGAACATGACACCAATGCTCTTGATAGGAAATTATGCAAACCAATGAAGCAAGTTAAACAAGTATTTAGAAGCATTGGTGGATATTATATATAAATGACAATACAGGCTTATTTTAGGGCAGATATACTTACATCAGAAGTATTGACCAGTTTTGGACGCCCTGTTTCCTTGTCTATCTCCACCTTGAGACCTATGTTAGCAATCTCTGGAGTTATAACAGGTTCTTGCATCTCAAGTTCAGAAACCTCCTTCTGATTTTCTTCATTTTCTTGAAGCAAGTTCTTAACAGCTAGCAGCCCCCATTCCCTCAAATATGGATTATCTTCATCGATGACGCACTGCTGCAGTAGTAACAAAACCCCACCTAGCTGCCTAATCTCATCCTGCACCTTCTTCCTTCCATGCAAGCAATTAGCAATGACTGCAACTAAATCTCTCCTGTAACCAATATATGGGCAGACCTTTGCGTCTTTTACAAGGCCAGTCTGCAATAGTGAGTCAACAGGACTTTGAGTCTCTGACGAGGGGGATTCCCAAGCACATATGTCCCTCAGGAGCTGCAGCGTGTATCCAAGGATATCGACTGCGGGACACCCAGTTGGAAGAGGAGACATACCTCGGTGAGTAAAATCCACGGTCTCAGCAGCATGCTTGTGTACATTGAAAACATGATGTGCAAAACTGTCCGAGACAGTAACCTCTTTGGGATGGTTGTTCAAACACATTGACAGCGTACCCAGAAGAAAAGCATGCTTAGCATTATATTCGCCGTTGTCTGTGCACTCGACATCATTAGAGCATAAGGCATTGAACAAGGTCTCAAACTTCTGTTCCTCAACACAGACTTTGAACAGAAGCCACTCCAACCACTCTTCCTTGTGCTCCACTGCATTTACATAAATCAGGTCAGGGTCACATACACCTCTTGAACTTGTAAATACAAAACAACACAAAGAGCAAACCAAATAAATCCTTGTGTTTAAGGCTACTCTGTATTACATCTACACTTATCGACTATAGAGCAAACAAAATAACCATAACGTTTTCTGTACCAGTTATAGGAAAAAAGTATGCATTCCAACTATGATAGCTAGCTCAGACATCTTTGTCATGCAAAAATCTGATTCTGATAAAATGCATTACAATTCCAACTGACAAATTACTTGACAGACCTAATATAATAGAGAGTATCTGAATAAATCATACAAGTTCATGGCACTGATTTTGTTCATCCTAAAAAGACTTCAACAACATTGAGCGGAACTCGACTCACCTTGCGAGGCCGTATTGACAACTTGGACGAGGATTGGCAGCCCCAAGTCCTCGTGGCACAGCTCGTTGAGTCTCTGGCGACCCCCTTCCCCGCCGCAGCACGTGTCGAGCACCATGCAGAGGGGGTCCAGGACCCCCGCGTCCCTGACCCCGGCGAACTCCAGCAGCGCCTCGGGGAAAAGCGCCTCCCAGACGGCGTCGCGGTGGAACTCCCCGGCGAGCGCGGTGTTGCCGAGCGCCTGGAGCGCGGCGCGCGCGGCGTCGGGGGCGAGGGAGGGGGAGGAGAGCACGGAGGCGGCCACGACGGAGGGCCCCGAGCGCTCGATGAAGGCGTACTGGTTGAGCTCGTCGCCGGCGAGGAGGTTGCGGAGGAGGCGGAGGCGGAGGAGCAGGAGGTGGGACGGGGAGGCGGGCAGGAGGTAGAGGGTGTCGGCGAGCTCGTGGAGGCGAGCCCGCCGGCCATCCGGGGTTCTAGAAGCTTCTATGAGCTCGGAGAGGGTCTCCTCGTCGCCGCCGATCTCGTCGGCCCAAGACATGGTGGGGGGTTTTGGGTGTCCCGATTGTTCGTTCCTCCCTTGTGATTTCTCTCTCTCTCAAGGGGCCAAGAAGAAGAAGAAGAAGCTGCTGCCTGCTTGTGTTGCCCTGCGCTTCGTCGTTTGTTATTTGACGGACGCACCACCGATGAAGCATCGTCGACCGATGACCGATCGACGGTTGCGATCGAATCGAGTGTAGGTGTTGTGGATGGATTAGTTTTGGGTGGGATTAATGAGCCGTCTCATCTAAGGAAAATCGTCACAAGTCATAATTCTATGCTTGAGTTTCCATACGTGCAGCAGTATCTTTTTTTCGAAACATGCTTTCCTTCAGACACTAGAATATAACTAAAGCATTCCCAACTATTCACTATTCATTTCAATTTTTCACTATTCATTTTAACTTTTCACTATTTCTCCCTCACAAAACACGTTTCCCTACAGTGTTTTTCTTATGTTACAGTGTTTTTTCCTACAATCTAAACACACCCTAAGAAACTTCCAAAAAAAAAAAGGAACACGACGCCAAATTCTACACCTAATCCAAGGCTCAGACTTCAGAGCATTAGCTGGATCAGGATTCAGAACAAGCAATCATTTATTTAAACATCATAACGTAAATCTAATCGGTACCTTGGCGCTTATTCAGAATTCTTACATCCCAGCAGTGTGCTTGATCTGAATTTCACAAACATTGATTCCTCCTATAGAACTGAAGGCACCAGAATTTTTTACCAAGCAAGCATTACAACAATCGCGTAGCTCTAACTAACTTTACAGCCTTGGAACTGGGAAAAGATTGATCTAAGCTCCAGCTTTCCCTCCTAACAGATTATCTAAGAACACCCGCATGCTTAATACACCCCACCGTTATTGGCTAGTTGCAGCTTCAAGCTGAAGACAAATCAGTGGCCATTGGACACTGCAGGGGTGACACTGTCGCCTTTCACGGCGTAGAACCGTCGATACATGGAGTCGACGTGGGTGAGATAATATGTGCCTGCAGGTAGCAGACTAGTATCCTGACTGGTGACGAAATCTTTTGCCCCATAGCGGTGCTCCATCAGTTTCAGTGACTCGATAAATTGCTCCGGCGGAACCTGCATGGAAGATACCGATGGGTTCATATCAATCTTGAGGTTACCATAAGTCCAATGCAGCAACAGAGCTATTATAGCTATCCAAACCAACTTACTATATATTTACATATATATAATAAATGGAGAAATTCCTGAAAGAATATCACTAATACTTACCACATATCTTGCCTTCATTTTATTGGAAACATCCAGTATGCTTGCGATGTTTAGCAGACTGAATGGATGCTGGCCTTCATTAATTTTGAAAGAGAACAGTGTTGATGTCAAGCCACTCCCATATGAAAACATAAGAATCCGCTGGCCTGCCTGGACATATCAAATGGATAGGGAAAAAAACAACTTACATCAACATCGATTGAAAGATCTTGTAAAAGCAGAAGAAACATTGTAAATAGCATTATACCAGAGTTTCATGTCTATTATGGATAACTGAAGCAAAAGCGGCATAGAGTGATGCTGTATACATATTCCCAACTTGTTTTGGGATCAATGTTGTTGGCTGAACCTTGGACTCGTACAGGTTTTTCGCAACTTGCTGAGATGCCTATGTAGCACAGCTTAATTGATCAGTGCTAAATGACTTGACCATACGGAGATATTTCTAATTTTAGTAATATTTCCTTTCATACCTTTTCAAGGTCTCGACTCTGGTAGCTTTCTTCAGATGACAGACCGGCATAGGGTGCCAATTTTTCCCTAGACTCTTCATCAACCGTGCTGATTGACATGAGCAAGAAATCTTTTAGTTGACCCAGTTCAGTTTTTAACACATGAATAAATTAGGGAGATTTTGTATGATGCATGAAAATATAATACAGAAAATGACCAACCTGCAGTTTCTCAAGAAATCATTGTAGTACAAACGAGCAAAGCTTTTCTGTACAAGCTGCACAAACCAAAAGCTCATAATAAGGAAAGTGGATAATATAGCAAAAATTTACTTTACAGAGAGCAGTAAATGCTAAGCTGACTTCGTAAGAAAATCGCTGTAATGCCACTTATCATGTGCACTGTGCAGCTGAGATGTTAAAAGCACGTAATGATGTTTTCTGCTACCTTGTTATATGGAGAATGGAATACAACATAATCTGCGTCAAAAATTGAAAATTGTTTTCCCTCATGCTTTTCGTACCTGAAATGTGGGAATACTGTTCAGATTGCATCGGCTCAATCAACTTGGTTAATGTGCTGAAAAGTCTAAAATAGAGGGGTATTTCTTACTTTTTACAAAATACATTATAACAGGAATCCAACGCCATAAGATAGCATGTCTGTGATAGCTTCCCATCAACCACCTACATGCATTGCATATGACATGAATTTCTTTCCATTAAAAATTTCAAGTTTATTGCATCCATTTTTTTGGCATGCAAGACACATGTAGATTATAGACAGACCGGATATTCACTCGCAAGATCAGGCTTGTAAAAGTCATATGCATGGGCCATATGAGATCCCCTGTATTTGCTTTCAAAAGAAATAGGAGCGTTTGGTCCAATCAACATAGCAATAGCAGCTGCGCCACCAGTAGGACGAGCGGGACCTTCAGCATAAACCTGAAAAAAAGGGTATCAAAGTGGATAAAAATTATTAGCACTTCTAAAGCTCATGTAACAATGTTGTCAGCAAAATATCAAAATACTCAAGTTACAATTGGGAGACTAATAATATGTTTCGTACCGCGCTGTCTGTGCAAACAACAAGTCCATAGCGTCCGTCCCATGAGTTGCTTTCAACCCAGTTAACACAATTAAACAGCGCAGCTGTTCCACCATAGCATGCATTTAAGGAGTCAACTCCTTCAATGTCAGTGTTGCCATATTCCTGAATTCAAATAAGGCCATTAAAAACTGTAACCAAAGCCAGATCAATTCAAAATTTCTGGGTTTTTTTACATGGAAGGAATTTATTTCACTTTTTAGTTTTATCAACAATCGCCATTTTGATCCTGACAGAAAGTTTTGACCATCTAAAATAAATAAAAAATTGAAAATCTTAGTTGTATTGACAGGAACAGACCTCAAATATTTGCATCAGCCATGTCTTTATAGACTTGCTCTTGTCTATTACAGTTTCACTGCCAACCTCCAAACGTCCAATGCACTTTGGGTCAATGTTATATTTTTTCAGGAGGGACTTCACAACTGTCAAGCTGACACAATATATGAACAAATTACAAGAGAAACAAAATACTGTATGTGCATTGGAAAATGAAACGCTATTATGCTAAGTTTCTGATTGCAGCATCCAAACAGGTCATAACTATTTGGAATGTGGATTTCAAGGTTGACAGGATAAAGCTAAGGAGCCTTAAGGACACAGTTATTTTACAAATAATGGAACTATTGAACGTTTCAGGCATAACCAAATAGCTGAAAACAAAAGTGCTGTAATTTTAAAATACGCCCTTGCTTATGTTTGTACTCACAGATGAAGGAAAGATCAAGATAATAGCAAGAAGAAGAACCACAAGGAGAAGGAAAAGTATATAGAAATTAGAAGAATGGTATAAATAAAACAAAAACAATGATACTAGGAGCATTAAGGACTCATAAAAGTAGTAATACCTCATTGAAATAACGTCCTCTACTTCAGCGCAAAATGACATGCTATCCTGCCCAAGACCAATGGTGTATTTCCCTCTGCTCACGCCATCATGAGTTTCCAACTCTTCCTGTAGCAATAGTAGGCTGTAAATTTGCAATACACTATAGCAACTAGTAAGTAGTAACAAACAAATTTAAAGCAAGCCAATAAGCTGAAGAAAAAACCCAGATATTATCGGTGATAACAACAGAAAACTGAGTGTGTTCTAAAAGTACTGGTTATTTTGAATGGGATGGTGCTCGTTAATGTCTGAAGACCTAACCGTTTGATTTACAGTCTTTGCTTGCTCCTTCTCCTATTCAAGCACATACTGTGGACATCTTCTATAAGAACTTTGACATGTTGACCTATTTACTATCCTACTCGTAGAAAATGTATTGAGGTGTTGACCTATTATTCCACCCTTGCAAAATATATAGTAGAAAAAGGCATACACTTGAAGACTGAAAGCTTAGGCATTGGTTTCTGTAATATAGTAAAATTCCAGAGCACTAGGTGATGGATTCTCCATTGCCGTTATGCCGTATGGCTGTGTAGGAGTACAACTGAAAATAGGTTTGGACAGCTGTTGATCAGCATCTGGTGCTTAAATGCCAGCACCACCTTGAACAGGCCACTAGGGTCCTACTACTAGTAACTAGCAGGCTCCTTTCAATCGGTATCGTCTAGGCCTTTTCCTTCGTCCCGGACACATCATTTCATTTTCCTTTTGAACAAGCCCAACAATTCCCACGTCAGCAGTTACGTCTGGTCCCTTTTGCAATATCTGTGGACTGTGGTGGAGAAAGACCATTGCTCTTTAGCAGGCTTCTTTACCAAACCTATAGCTGGTACTTTACGGGGCTACAGTTTTGTTCTTTTGGCTGAATCCACGCATGGTTTTCTGACTACAGCTAGGAGTACTAATGAGGTATAAATAAGAGCAATTAGGCGTATTTAGTCAAGTACAGTAAGCAGGGGGTGCACGACAGGCATTGTTGCACAGCACCAGAAGGAGTCCAGTGAGTCCACGGCCGGGCACGCACGTCGTCGCCAGATGCACGACGTTTTTGGGAGTCGCAATCCCGCGCGAAGAAAGCGGGGGCGTTTAGGGCGCTTGGAAGAGGAACCGCGTACTAGGATTGGATCGCGGGCGGCGCCTCATGGCGGAGAGAGATTATAGAATTGAGGGAGTGGCGCGAGGACCTGGAGCACGCAGGTGGGCGGGAAGTAGATGTCCATGGCGAGGATGCCGACGTCCTTGGCCTCCGACGCCATCTCTCACGCCGCCGCCGCCGCCGCTAGAAGCGAAGCTGCAACAGCAACTGGTTTAACCAAAACTTACTAGAAGGAGGCCTTGCGATCTGGCCGCGTATTGGAAGAGAGACAGAGAGAGAGGGAAGACGTACCAACACGTCTACGTACCAGTGAGAGAAGAAGAAGGCGGGAGCGAGCGCGGATTGGGGGGGAGGAGCCTAGCCTGCCTACAAGCGCGGATCGCAGGCAGAGTCCGAGATGCGGGCGGGGGATGGGAGTGTGCGTGGTCTCCTCTCCTCTCCTCTCCTCTCCTCTCCTCCGTGTGTGTGTGGTATATATACTCGTCTCTCGACGACGCCGCTTTTTTGAAAATTCTTTTCGCCTGCCTGATCGAGGAGTGAGCCATGCCGGGGGTTGGTTGGTGGTGGTGGCAATTGCAGATGGAACTGCTCCGATTCACATTCACTGGAGGCATCCCCTCGGTAGTATCGCCTGCCTCGGGGTTCTAGTCCAGGGCACGTGGCCCGCCTCTGGATCCTGCGCGTCCGCTGCTGATCCTACGGCTTATTTTTGGGCGCCTTGTGTACGCGAGAGAAGAGGCGTGCCGGGGCCTGCTCTGCTCACTCCGCTCGGTCTTTTAGCAGTGCAGATCGGATCCGCCCAGAACTTTGTGTGTGGATGGTGTCAAGTGCTAATTTTAGACTCCCGACCACCACTGTTAGAGCCAACGCGTGCACGTGTATTGCTAATCTAGGCCGGTCCGGACGAGTGCTCCTTGCTGCTCTTCTCGTGAGCTGCCTAATAACCAATTAACTATTCTCGTGGATTATTTATCGCAAAGCACATGCAGAGTCCGGTCAGTGTGTCAGACTATAAGCGTTCTGTGACGATCCTAGTCAGCAATACCACTCCACTCCAGTACAGACTACAGACACGTCGTCTCTCTAGTCTCTACCCGTACTACTTGTGCGATCCAGCTGCTGCCGACGGACGGGAGAATGGAATGGAAAGGAGCCCGCCGTGCGCGCCCCGTACGCTGGGATGCATGCATGCACACCGCCCACGGCCAGGCAGGCACGCCGCACGCATGGGAACGGCATGGATATCGATTGGAGCTGGAGGGATGATGGGATTTCACTGGAGCAGAGCAGCATCTAGTTAGTGCGAGAAATTAGTTGGGCGTTGGGGCAGTCAAGACAACAGGCAGCTTCTGGCCGGTCTGGGATTTATTTACAACCAAATTGAATTGAATTCGGTCGCTCGGTGCTGCTAGTTGGTGGGGGAGACGCTGGCCGCCACATGTTATTGGCAAGAATGGTATTACAGACACAGATGGGGTCAGAGCTTCTCATCGTCGATATGATCATGGCGCGGCCGGCGTCTTTATCTTTTCTTTGCTGCTGCCACTGTCATGTGTTGCCATCCGATCGAGCATGCGGTTGCCTTCAGCCGTTTTGACGGAAATAAGTGAGTCTCGGCTTTTCAAGGTCAACAAACGACCGCTGCTGCTTATTTCTGATGGGAAAATTGGGAATGGCCGAATGCCGAATGCGAATGGGATGTGCTTACTGCGACTGCGCGCCCACCATTGCATCATCATCTTCTTTTTTTTATTTGAGGGGGATTGCATCATCATCTAGAGTTCTAGACCTATCATATTATCTATATCTATACTATAAAGGATTGAACAAATTGAGAACACTTTTCACCCACAAACACACCCCTTTACCCCTCACAGTGGACCCACCTACCAGGACTGAATGGTAGGCCTAGGACGACCAAAGGGAGGGAGGAGATTGATTTGTTCGTCCTCACCCAGTTAAAAAACTCCCCTCCCGCCTTATCGCCCCTAAATTTTTTTCACAACAAATACACCCAACAACGGAAGTAAAATAGGAAATATTCCCCCCGCTCTCACTAGATCCCATCCCAACGGCAAAAAAAAATGAAAAGCCCCTTATATCAATAAGAGAAATAAAGGAAATAAAAGGAGGTGCTACTAAAAGGAAATAAAAGGTGTGCTATTGAAAGGAAATAAAATGTGTGCTATTAAAAGAAAATAAAAGATGTGTTATTAAAGGGAAATAAAATTCACCTTTCCATGACCACCGTTTGCTTTCTCTGCATTCCATCTATAAAGGAATGAACAAATTTGGAAAGTAAAGACACTCTTTGATTTCTCTGGTCTCTTAACGAATGGAAATAAAAGGCACCCACATAAATGCAATTGAAAGCAACCCACGTAAATAGAAACAGAGGATCCCATAATCTCTCTCCAATCGCAAGTTAAAGAAAAGCCCCTGATCTTTCCCCCTAAAATAAATCCTTCCCTAAAATCGTTGAAGGAAACATAAACAGATCATGACAATCATCAAAAAGTGCGTTCAAAACTTCAAATCATGATTTCTTCTTGTCATACCCGGTTTTAGAGAGGAAAACCGAGTACATCTCATATGTGCGCCAGGATCAAATTTCACACATATGATAGACCGTGAGTGAACAGCAGAAACAGTACTCAAACGAATATTTAATAAACAAAGTATTTATTACACTCACGAATAAGGCACAAAGGCCAAAATAAACTGGTTCACACGATAACTAAGACGATGTCTCCAAAAGCACTCCACAGGCAACCGACTGGTGGAACACATGCCTAGAACTCATCAAGATCGCTGAGGTACTCTGCTCCATTATTACCTTCTGATCCAATATAAGCAAGGGTGAGTACACTTATGGTTGGTACTCAACAAGTGGGGAAAATATGCAAGCTATCAAGGATAGGCTTGGTTTTTTTTTTTTGCAGCGGTTAGCATTTTAGTTGGTCAAGTTTTATTGACAAGCAACTATTTACTAAGATATAAGTATATACCACCCCATATTAATAATAAATAAGCATAAAGTAAATCATAAACATAGATAATGAACATAACCAATAACATATGCATGCGATGATTTGATTTCATGTTTCGATAGTTTAGTCACGTGAGGGTCCAGGCCGTTCATGACCGCGAACACGGCTGTTATAACAGTTTTACACTCTGCAGAGGTTGTACACTTTCACCACAATTCGCGTAAAAGCTCCGAAGAACTTTAAACCCAACCATGCTGTGCTGATCAGGCACGTACCACACTTCCAAGGTGTGACTGCATAGGGACGCTACGAGGCCTTTACAAAGATTCCCTAGTTAGAAACAATCCGCTAAGGTTTCCGGATCGGAAGCAGGCATAACCCTCCCTAACGGGTATAGTGTCTTAGCCAAGCCCACTTCCCGAGAGAACCGGGCTATACACCGTCAACCGCCACCCCCCATGCCCTTTCGGTAAGATCATTCCCAACCAAGGTTTCTAATTAATTAGCCAAGACCAGAGCCATATAGTATTGTGGTTGTACGGTTAATCCTGGGTGGTTCTCCATGTTCCGATTAACATGGTGATCTTGTATTAACATAACAAGATATAAATAAAGATATTCATCAATGTTGGATAGAACCCATCATAAACCAAGGTTAAGCATCTAGCATAGCTACCCAACATGAAAGTAAACCCGGTGTATCAAGGCTTGGGTGTAAAAGACTAGTCATCCTTAAATAGGACCCATCAAATTAATGCATCGCGACATAAATATAAACTTTAATGTTATGCAATGTGTATGGGTTCAATAGAGTATGCAGAGGGGGAAATCCACTTGCCTTGCTCAAAGTACTGCGGTGGCTCCTCCTCGAAAACTTGATCTTGATCTCCCTCGAACGGATCGTTCTCTATACGTTTCACACAAGCATTCAATCAATAAAAATAAAACAATACACCAAACAACTTTGAAAGACGCAAAGACGTGTCTAGAACTATTCTTGATGAAGAGACGATCGCGTGAGCGCAAAGATCACTCAAAACGGATTTAAAACGGTCAAGATATGGCTAAAACAAGGTTTAGGGCTTCTTTGAGTTAAAACTAACTCTCCAGGGGTTTAAACAGAAGAAACCAGGGACCTAAAACGTAATTTCATATAAAAACCGAAGGACTTATGTGAAAAACGACCAACCAGGACGGCGGGTTCTATTTTTAGAAAGCTCAGGGGCCTAAACAAAAAGAAAAGGACCTAGATCTAATTATTTTTGAACTGGCTTGGACCGCGGGTTGATTTCTAGAAAACCTAGGGGCTCTTTTGCAAAAGCGGCACGGCTGACCGGTAAGGTTCGGTTTGACTCGAGTCGGCTCGATCCTCGACCGTTAGATCTCGATCGAACGGCTCAGATCGAACGGGCATCGACGCGGCGGCGCTGACCACGACGCGCGGCGGCGCCTCGCCGGGAAACTCGCCGGAGTTGGCGAAACTAGGGCTAGGAAGCTCGGAAACTCGCCGCGTTTGGCTCGGGAGAGAGCTGAGACCACGGCGAATCCGTTTTTGGGGATCTAAACGAGGTTTAGTCGATGGTGGAGGCTTGCAACGGACCAAGGCGGCACGGCCATGGCGGCGAGGTCGACAGGGACTCGAGAGAGCGAGAGAGAAGGAGATTAGGGGCTCTGCGCACTCCTTACCTCCACGCGAAGACTTGCGACGACTTGGAAGCGGCGGAATCGAACTCGAGAGCTCGAAACACGGCGGCGGCGAGAAGCTAGGGTTAGAGCGCGGCTACGGCGGCTATGGCGACGCGGAAGCTCGGCTTTGGGTTGAGGAGGCAAGAGAGGGTCGGGCGGCGGCTTATAAAGGCCGGAAAGCTTGCGCGAGGGGCAAACCGACGCGGGAACGGCTCGGACTCGCCGGAGGAGTCCCGGCCGTGCGCGACTCGAACTCGGGGAAGAAGAAGACCCTGACAGGGCGGGCCCACATGTCAGCGACCGGGAGAAAGAAAAGGAAGAGAAAACGGACGACTGGGCCGCGGCGACGGAATGGGCCGGGAAAGGAAATTGGGCCGCGGCTGCGCGAGGGGAGAAAAAGAAAAGGCCGGGAGAAGAAGAAGCTGGGCCGCGAAAGAAGATTGGGCCGGCTAGAAAAAGAGAGAGGGAAAAGAAAGGTTTTGAAATTTAAGTTTAAACTTTTGCAAACCTTTTTTTCAAATTCAAACAAGCATTCAAAAATATGCAAATCAGCATGAATGCAACAAAGAGTTTAGTGACTCTAATTTAAATGTTGTTTAAATATTTAAGGCCAAAATTTAACTTTGAAATTTTAATATTTCCTAAAAACAACCTAGGACAAATAGTTGCCTAAGCAAATTTTAATGTGATGAAATTAGGGTGTTACAAATCCTACCCCCTTAAGAAGAATCTCGTCCTCGAGATTCGGAAGGATCAGAGAACAACTGAGGGAATTCTGCTCTGAGCTCATCTTCTCTTTCCCATGTAGCCTCATCTTCTGTATGGTGACTCCACTGCACTTTGCACATCTTAACTACTTTATTCCGAGTAACCCTTTCTGCTGTCTCCAATACCTTAACTGGATACTCTGAATAAGTCAGATCATCCTTCACACTGAGTTCTTCTAACTGCAATTGCTCCTCTGGTACCCGTAAACACTTCTTCAATTGTGACACATGAAACACATCATGAACATCTGACAACTGAGCTGGCAACTCTAACTGATAAGCTACCTCACCTTTCCTTTCTAGTACCTTGAAAGGACCAACGAAACGAGGTGATAGCTTTCCTTTGACTTTGAATCTACGAAGACCTCTGATAGGTGATACTTTGAGATAAACAAAATCTCCAACTTCAAAGATCAATTCTCTCCTTCGGGTATCAGCATAACTTTTCTGCCTAGACTGTGCAGTTTTGAGATTTTCCCTGATTAACTGTACCTGCTGCTCTGCATCTTGAAGTACTTCAGGTCCAAACACTTTACTTTCCCCAGTTTGGCTCCAATACAATGGTGTCCTGCACTTCCTTCCATACAAAGCTTCGAAAGGTGACATCTTAAGACTGGCTTGGTAACTGTTATTGTAGGAAAATTCTGCATATGGCAAACTCTTATCCCAACTACGACCGTGTTTTAAAGCACATGCTCGAAGCATATCCTCCAGAATCTGATTAGTCCTTTCAGTCTGTCCATCTGTCTGTGGATGATAAGCAGAACTAAAATTGAGTTGTGTACCCATTATTTCATGTACCTTCTGCCAGAAACGTGACGTAAACTGAGTACCCCGATCGGACACTATCTTCTTCGGAACTCCATGTAGACACACAATTCTGGACATATACAGCTCTGCTAGCTTAGCACTTGTATATGTTGTGTTGACCGGTATGAAATGAGCAGACTTCGTCAATCTATCCACAATAACCCATATAGAATCATGACCATCACGAGTACGAGGTAACCCGACAATAAAGTCCATACCAATTTCTTCCCACTTCCACTCTGGAACTCTCAATGGCTGAAGCAAACCTGCTGGACGTTGGTGTTCTGCTTTAACCTTCTGGCAAACATCACACAAAGCCACATAGGTTGCAACGTCCTTCTTCAAACCATACCACCAATATTTCTCTTTCAAATCTTGATACATCTTAGTACTCCCTGGATGAATAGAATAAGGTGAATCATGTGCTTCCTTCAATATAAGTTCTCGTAACCTATCATTTTCCGGAACACATATCCTATTTCTGAACCACACTGTTCCTTGTTCATCCTCAGTAAAATCCTTAGTTTTTCCCGAATGGATTAAAGCTCTGAATTCCTCAATCTTCGGATCCTCTAACTGTCCCTTCCTGATACCTTGCTCTAATGTTGACTCTACTTCCATAGTCACAGCTTCTGAATGAGCACAGATACCCAAGTTAAGTCGTTCCATCTCCCAACATAACTCTTGTGATATCAGTCTCCCAATGACTGAGTTAACTTGACCCCTACGACTTAGAGCATCTGCAACAACGTTGGCCTTTCCAGGATGATATTGAATATCCAAATCAAAATCATTGATTAATTCTAACCATCTGCTTTGTCTCAAATTAAGATCCTTCTGAGTGAAGATATACTTTAAACTCTTATGATCCGTGAAAATTCGACACCGTTTTCCAATCATATAGTGCCTCCAAATCTTCAATGCATGTACTACTGCGGCTAACTCCAGATCATGAGTAGGATAATTCTTCTCATGCTTTCTCAACTGTCTAGAAGCATAAGCCACGACTCTGCCTTCTTGCATCAACACACATCCAAGTCCTACGTGTGAAGCATCACAGTACACGTCGAACCCTTTCTGAATATCAGGCATCACTAACACTGGAGCAGTAGTTAATTTCTTCCTTAACTCCTCAAAACTCTGTTGACAAGCATCATCCCACTTGAATTTTCGTCCCTTCTCCAACAACAAAGTCATGGGTTTAGCAATTTTGGAGAAACCTTCAATAAATTTGCGGTAATACCCTGCCAATCCAAGAAAACTTCTGATTTCTGCCACACTCTGAGGTGGCTTCCAATTCAACACATCCTGCACTTTACTCGGATCTACCATGATTCCTCCATCTGTTATGACATGTCCAAGAAAGGATACTTCCTTCAACCAGAACTCACATTTACTGAACTTGGCATACAACTGATGTTCCCGTAACTTCTGCAATACTAGTCTCAAATGCTCCTCATGCTCTTCCTCATTCTTGGAGAACACCATAATATCATCAATGAATACTACCACAAACTTGTCAAGATACTCCATAAATACCTTGTTCATCAGATACATAAAGTTTGCAGGTGCATTTGTCAAACCAAACGACATCACCAAATACTCATAAAGACCATATCTACAAGTGAAGGCAGTTTTAGGAATATCCTCTTTCCGAATCTTCACTTGATGATAGCCTGAACGCAAATCAATCTTGGAGAAAACTTTTGCACCTCTCATCTGATCAAACAAAACGTCAATTCTAGGAAGCGGGTACTTATTCTTGATAGTCACCTCATTAAGAGCTCTGTAATCAACGCACATCCTTCTAGTACCATCCTTCTTATCAACAAATATAACCGGGGCTCCCCATGGAGATGAACTCGGTCGAATATAACCTTTAGCTAAAAGTTCTTCTATCTGTTTCTTTAATTCTGCTAAATCTCTAACATCCATTTTATATGCTCTTTTTGAAATAGGTGCAGTACCAGGTACAAGCTCAATGATGAACTCAAAGTCTCGGTCAGGCGGCATACCTGGTAAATCATCAGGAAAGACATCCGGAAATTCACACACGACTCTGATATCCTCCAGTGACTTTCCTTTCACTTGATTAATTGTTGCTTCTCTTCGGACAACTGGACTCATCTGAAACTCCATTCGATCTCCTTGCGGACTTGTGAATAGCACTGCCTTCTTGGCGCACTGAATAACTCCATCATGAGCTCCCAACCAATCCATTCCAAGTATCACATCAATTCCCTCAGACTTCAAAACCACTAGGTTGGATGGAAATTCTATACCCATAATTTCAAGTCTAACTCGAGGACACACATATCTAGCTTTCATTTCACCATTTGGGGAATTTACTAAAAGCATATTTTTCATGGGTTGCTTAGGTATGTTATGCTCAGACACAAATTGTTCAGTAATAAAAGAATGCGATGCTCCAGAATCAAATAATATTGTAGCAGGTGCTGAGTTTATGGAGAACATACCGATGACCACGTCATTGGCTTCCTGAGCGGCTTCAGCTGTCACATGGTTGACCCTGCCACGAGCATAGTTCTGCTGTCCCTTGTTGCCTTGCTGGGAAGAAGATTGAACGGACCTCTGGCCATCGCTCCTCTGAGCTTGGGGTGTCTGGGGGTTACGCTTGGGACAATTGTTAGCATAGTGTCCCACATCACCACACTTAAAGCAACCATTAGGTGGTACTGGCGTGACTGGATTGTTGGTTCGTGCTGGCGGGGTGCCATTGCCAGAACGGTTCTGCTGCTGGTTAGGAGTACGAGGTGTCTGCTGGGAATACCTCTGAGCCTGTTGACCAGAACGTTGTGCCTGTTGTCCCTGTTGGTAATGTCCACCATTACCTCCTGAGCGATTCTGGTAACCTTGTGAAGAATTGTAACGAGGACGAGTGTTGCTTGTCTGCCCTGATGACGACGACTGGAACTTCCTCTTCTGCTCACTCAACTCCTTGCGTGTATTCTCACAACCAATGGCCTTATCAAGCATTGTCTGAAAATTGGGAAACGTATGAGTCTGCAGCTGGTACTTGATAGGCCCAATCAAACCTTTCAGGAAACGACGTTGCCTCTTCGCATCGTCATTCACATCATCAGGTGCATATCGAGATAGCTGAGTGAATTTATCCCGATATTCACACACGCTCATGTTTCCTTGCACCAATGCACGAAACTCTTCCTGTTTTAAATCCACCACACCCGCTGGAATATGGTGTGTGCGGAAAGCATCCTGGAACTGCTGCCATGTGATGGTGTCAGGAGCGTTATGCGCGTTAACGTACGCATCCCACCAATCGGCTGCTGGGCCTTCCAATCTTCCTGAAGCGTACAAGACCTTCTCACGATCAGTGCACTGAGCAATATTCAGCTTCTTTGCAACATTCTTGAGCCAATCATCAGCATCCAATGGATCTGCAGAGTGAGAGTAGGTAGGAGGATGCTGGCTCAAAAACTGCCTGTGATGATCCCTAGGCGGCTGGACTGGTTCTGGTGGCGGTGGTGGTTGCTGGTTCTGCTGTGCCTGCAAATTGGCCACTGTCTGAGTGAGCTGCTGGATGAGTTGCATCTGGGTTGCTAGGAACTGCTGCATAGCGGGATCCATTGCGTGTTGAGGCGGTGGTGGAGGGGGTGCTTGATTCTGCTGGTTCACCACGTGATCACGCCTCTGACTAGGAACGTCTCTACCTCCTCCGGTCCTGGTGTTAACCATCTGAGTGTTAGATAGATATGATTCAGAGAATGATACTCAGACAGATAAGAGTAAAGGAAAGACTCTACTGCGAGAGTATGAGATAGCATTGAAGTTAAGAAGAAAGAACAAAGCAGAGGAAAGTTAACTATTCAACACCACTCAGATTCTGTCCTCCCTAAACATTCATCCATAACTGTCAATTCGTGCATCCAAAAATTATACCAAAATTCCAGATCAATACTCATAAAGTTATGAATCTAATCCAACTGGAATCACCTCAATCGGACCTCTGAAACTCCGGATACAAAATAATCAAGCTGCCTGTGTCAAGCTGGAAAAACAGATTCTGTTCCTGAAAACTTTTGGTGTGTTTCCCGCGACACAGATTTCCAAAAATTATGGAAAAAATCACAGAAATTCAGTCATCAAATTCTGAAACTAACCCCACTGGTTTGAGGTCAAACGGATTTGTGTAACTCCCGAAATTATCAAAACAGTACTGCTGACTCGGATATCGGCGCGATCAGATTTCAGAATAAGGGATATGGATGCCGGATAGACTTGAGATAGATAAGAAACTAAGATCAAAGGATAAGAGGGGTCTAGAATTAAACTCAACTAATATTTTATTAATATTTTTCTTTAATTGTGGTCATCACTCCACAACCAAAGACACACAAACAAAGATTCCAACTCATACATTTATCCAAGCAACAGGCATTAAACAAACGATCGACCTCACAAAACCGTACTAACGATAAACTTACAAAAGGAAACCTAAAGATAACCTATTCCCTAAACTGTGTGACGGAGAAAGGGACTCCAAAGCGACACTTCTTCCGAGGTGGGGACCGAGCATTGGCCATCCTCTCTTCAACATCCTCTTGGCTTGGTTGCTGGAACAGCTGTTCTTCGAGTTCTACAATCCGCTCTTGGGCTTGGGCGAGTTCATTAATAACACCTTCCAAATCAGTATTCAGCGCTGCAGTGACTCGGGCAAGAACATTGAGACGAGGATCTGCTGTTGGTCCTCCTCCCACTACAACTGTTTGCTCAGTTCCTGGACGGCGACGAGGCAAGTGACGGTACTCTGTGTGAGACAGCTCCTTTTGGTACTGGTGGCTGATAGATGTCACTGCCCTCCTGGCGGCGTCACTGACTGCAGCTTCATAGGAGGTATGTAGAAGGCTTGACTCATGAATAGACCAAGTCCTGAAGCGAGAGGCATTCTCCATTTGCGCCCTAACATGAACCTGAGTATGGTAATACTCCTGGTAGTTTGCAGCGGAACTGTAAGTGGTTATGTAGAGTGGCCTGGTGTAGTTGCCCAATGCTTCCAGAACATCCTCAAGCAAGAGTGGGAAAGCACCAAGCTCATTTATTGAAGTGATCATCTCCACCTTGGGCTCTTCTTCATCATCCTTTTCATCCTCATAAACTTCATCACCTTCATTCCCAATACCATCTAGATTCCCTTCAACATTTGCTGTGGGTGAAGCAGAATCAGGTATATCCTCATCATCAGAATAGCATACCCATACGGGATCTCCTTGCACATCATCATCCATCTGTGGGGCTGGGTCAGTCTGAAAGCTCTTGGCCATCTAAGCATAGAGAGAGAACCTTAGTAAAGATAATTGAAATAGAGGCAAAGGTGACCAAAGAAAAGAGAAGAAGAACAGAGAATTTTTAACTAATAAAATAAGACCTCTAAAGAAACTGACTTGGCTTGCTAAACTAAATCCTTACTTCGACCATTCTAACTAGGCTAGCGTCCTACAGTCAGCACGGCTCTGATACCACTCTGTCATACCCGGTTTTAGAGAGGAAAACCGAGTACATCTCATATGTGCGCCAGGATCAAATTTCACACATATGATAGACCGTGAGTGAACAGCAGAAACAGTACTCAAACGAATATTTAATAAACAAAGTATTTATTACACTCACGAATAAGGCACAAAGGCCAAAATAAACTGGTTCACACGATAACTAAGACGATGTCTCCAAAAGCACTCCACAGGCAACCGACTGGTGGAACACATGCCTAGAACTCATCAAGATCGCTGAGGTACTCTGCTCCATTATTACCTTCTGATCCAATATAAGCAAGGGTGAGTACACTTATGGTTGGTACTCAACAAGTGGGGAAAATATGCAAGCTATCAAGGATAGGCTTGGTTTTTTTTTTTGCAGCGGTTAGCATTTTAGTTGGTCAAGTTTTATTGACAAGCAACTATTTACTAAGATATAAGTATATACCACCCCATATTAATAATAAATAAGCATAAAGTAAATCATAAACATAGATAATGAACATAACCAATAACATATGCATGCGATGATTTGATTTCATGTTTCGATAGTTTAGTCACGTGAGGGTCCAGGCCGTTCATGACCGCGAACACGGCTGTTATAACAGTTTTACACTCTGCAGAGGTTGTACACTTTCACCACAATTCGCGTAAAAGCTCCGAAGAACTTTAAACCCAACCATGCTGTGCTGATCAGGCACGTACCACACTTCCAAGGTGTGACTGCATAGGGACGCTACGAGGCCTTTACAAAGATTCCCTAGTTAGAAACAATCCGCTAAGGTTTCCGGATCGGAAGCAGGCATAACCCTCCCTAACGGGTATAGTGTCTTAGCCAAGCCCACTTCCCGAGAGAACCGGGCTATACACCGTCAACCGCCACCCCCCATGCCCTTTCGGTAAGATCATTCCCAACCAAGGTTTCTAATTAATTAGCCAAGACCAGAGCCATATAGTATTGTGGTTGTACGGTTAATCCTGGGTGGTTCTCCATGTTCCGATTAACATGGTGATCTTGTATTAACATAACAAGATATAAATAAAGATATTCATCAATGTTGGATAGAACCCATCATAAACCAAGGTTAAGCATCTAGCATAGCTACCCAACATGAAAGTAAACCCGGTGTATCAAGGCTTGGGTGTAAAAGACTAGTCATCCTTAAATAGGACCCATCAAATTAATGCATCGCGACATAAATATAAACTTTAATGTTATGCAATGTGTATGGGTTCAATAGAGTATGCAGAGGGGGAAATCCACTTGCCTTGCTCAAAGTACTGCGGTGGCTCCTCCTCGAAAACTTGATCTTGATCTCCCTCGAACGGATCGTTCTCTATACGTTTCACACAAGCATTCAATCAATAAAAATAAAACAATACACCAAACAACTTTGAAAGACGCAAAGACGTGTCTAGAACTATTCTTGATGAAGAGACGATCGCGTGAGCGCAAAGATCACTCAAAACGGATTTAAAACGGTCAAGATATGGCTAAAACAAGGTTTAGGGCTTCTTTGAGTTAAAACTAACTCTCCAGGGGTTTAAACAGAAGAAACCAGGGACCTAAAACGTAATTTCATATAAAAACCGAAGGACTTATGTGAAAAACGACCAACCAGGACGGCGGGTTCTATTTTTAGAAAGCTCAGGGGCCTAAACAAAAAGAAAAGGACCTAGATCTAATTATTTTTGAACTGGCTTGGACCGCGGGTTGATTTCTAGAAAACCTAGGGGCTCTTTTGCAAAAGCGGCACGGCTGACCGGTAAGGTTCGGTTTGACTCGAGTCGGCTCGATCCTCGACCGTTAGATCTCGATCGAACGGCTCAGATCGAACGGGCATCGACGCGGCGGCGCTGACCACGACGCGCGGCGGCGCCTCGCCGGGAAACTCGCCGGAGTTGGCGAAACTAGGGCTAGGAAGCTCGGAAACTCGCCGCGTTTGGCTCGGGAGAGAGCTGAGACCACGGCGAATCCGTTTTTGGGGATCTAAACGAGGTTTAGTCGATGGTGGAGGCTTGCAACGGACCAAGGCGGCACGGCCATGGCGGCGAGGTCGACAGGGACTCGAGAGAGCGAGAGAGAAGGAGATTAGGGGCTCTGCGCACTCCTTACCTCCACGCGAAGACTTGCGACGACTTGGAAGCGGCGGAATCGAACTCGAGAGCTCGAAACACGGCGGCGGCGAGAAGCTAGGGTTAGAGCGCGGCTACGGCGGCTATGGCGACGCGGAAGCTCGGCTTTGGGTTGAGGAGGCAAGAGAGGGTCGGGCGGCGGCTTATAAAGGCCGGAAAGCTTGCGCGAGGGGCAAACCGACGCGGGAACGGCTCGGACTCGCCGGAGGAGTCCCGGCCGTGCGCGACTCGAACTCGGGGAAGAAGAAGACCCTGACAGGGCGGGCCCACATGTCAGCGACCGGGAGAAAGAAAAGGAAGAGAAAACGGACGACTGGGCCGCGGCGACGGAATGGGCCGGGAAAGGAAATTGGGCCGCGGCTGCGCGAGGGGAGAAAAAGAAAAGGCCGGGAGAAGAAGAAGCTGGGCCGCGAAAGAAGATTGGGCCGGCTAGAAAAAGAGAGAGGGAAAAGAAAGGTTTTGAAATTTAAGTTTAAACTTTTGCAAACCTTTTTTTCAAATTCAAACAAGCATTCAAAAATATGCAAATCAGCATGAATGCAACAAAGAGTTTAGTGACTCTAATTTAAATGTTGTTTAAATATTTAAGGCCAAAATTTAACTTTGAAATTTTAATATTTCCTAAAAACAACCTAGGACAAATAGTTGCCTAAGCAAATTTTAATGTGATGAAATTAGGGTGTTACACTTCTCTCTCCCTTCCTTCTATCCACCTCACCTCCCATCTTGGCACGCGCCCCTCCCCTGTGCCTCGCACTCAAGCTCTGATCCGCGGAGTGGAGGAAGTGGCAGCCGGTGAGGGAGCATCCGGCGGCGGCGGCGTTGCACGGAGGTGGGGCGGCAAGGGAAGGAGGTGGCGGCACTATGGCACCCGTCGGTGCCCAGCAGATATACCGAGGCAGCCGTATCAGCGTGGGCACGCCTCCTCTCTCGGATCCAGCAGTGCACGGGACCCACACGAGCGCATCGGCTCTCGGCTGTGCACTCACGAGGCTAGCGGCCTCGGCTACGGCGGGCGGCGCGATCTCCCAATGGTCAGCACGGCTTCGTGAGGACTCGGCGCCCGAGCGCGCTGCGGTTTCTTCGCCAAGAACCCAGACCCCCCTCCCAACGATGAGCTCCTTCTCTCCTTTCCCAGAAGGTACCGCAACTTGTTTCCCAATCCGTCTGATTCGTTGGTAGGCCTGTGGTTTTTCCTTCTCGATTGAACTGTAATTTGATAGTCCATTCCCATGAGTGCAGGCGCAGAGCAAGATCGCTTGCAATAGTTTGTAGATGGATCTCGCCCAGTGGCAGCCCAACCCTCCCACCGGATTCAAGCACAAGGTCTCTGATAACCTCCAAAGGCGTCGTCTTTCTCGCCGCGACCCTCCCTGCACAATTCCTCACTCATCATGTCTTCCTTTTCTGCATGTTTATCATGAGCTTTTTTTCTTTGTACTTATTAATTCTCCTATATGGATGGGCTCCACCGTTCAAGGTCCCTTTCCTTTGTTGATCTCTATTCTTGATTTCTAAGGGTTCTTTTTTATCTCAGTCACTGTGTGTGGAGGCGGATATGGACTACTCGCCTTATAGGATATTTATCTCTCGATAACTGAACAGGTGGGTAATTAAGGTCACCGGAGCAGCGGGTACCCTCTATCCCGGCAAAACCTACCAGTTGTTGGTTGACTTCGCCGAGCTTCCCATGGAGACACCTCAAGTTAGGTTTTCACAACAAAGATGCCACCTTCAGTTAATTATATCTACTCTTTTCATATTGTCCTTCCATTACATCTGATTGGATGGTAACCTCGTTTTGCTTCCAGGTTGTTTTTCTCAATGTTGTGATGATGCATCCACATTTGTAGTAGCGGCTGCATCTGCTTAGGTAAAAAAGCTGTTTCTTTTGCATCTTCTCTCATGGTCAAGAATTGGTGTATGACTCACTGCATTTCTGATGCCTTTCATTAACTACTAAAATTTAGATTTTCTTGGTGGTGAGTGTTGGTCAAATCTAATTATAGCTGTCATAATAACAAACATGTACAACTTTAGTATGGTACCTGCAATATGCAATTGCAATTGTTGATCTTTACTTTAAATTTCATTGTTGTTTCATGTTTCTTGTTTCTGCATACATAACAATCTATAGCGTTATTGTATCATGTTTTTTTTTAATATTCAAGACTTTTACCTTTTTGTCTACGGATTTGTATGATTCATAGAACATTTGTTTAATGGAGCTAGGATTCCATTGGAGAATATCCTATATATTGGTTCTCTGAATATCGCTTCTAAAATTTACAACAAACAATATGCAAATGCATGTATTTTTGGAGCTAGAAAGCCGCTTGCCAAGTTTTTGAGGCAGCCTCATTTTATTGTGTGGGATAATAGTGACCTTATCACTCATGAAGCCATTATAGGCTTATAGAATGTATATGCTATTTGTGCAGGTATTTTCCATAGAGCGCACTTTAGCTAGCAATGCCAGATTTTCTTATTTTAGGAATTCATGATTTTTTATTGATACTATATAGGGCATTGCTAGCTAAAGTGCGTTCTATGGATCTTAGTGCAGTCACATCGCAACATCGGGTATAGCTGCATCCATCATGCATGGTGGTCGAACAACACACTCAAGGTTCAAGATTCCAATCAAGTTGGGTGACAACAGTCTGTGTACAGCTGAGCTGCTAAGAAGGGTGTAGCTCATAGTTCCGGATGAAGTAGCAATGACTAAGAGGCAGGCGGTTGAGTTTCTTGATAGAATATTGCAGGATGTAATGGATTGTACACAACCATTCTGTGGCAATGTTTTTATCTCAACTAGACCAATAAATTGTGTGTTACCTCCCTCTTCCCTTCTTTGAAATGGTTTTGATGAAGTTATTTGTCTCAACAAAATAGTCACTCGTATTGAAGTTGATCCTATGGCCTAGGAATTAAAATAAAATAATCAAGTAAATTATGGAAGTTTAAAATATTCTATATTATTCTATCTACTTCCCTCTTACATCTCACAGGTTGCAAAGTGTGAAAAAGTCAATAAAACAAAACTTTAGAAAATAAGTCTGCGGGTTTCAAGATTAGCCTAACAAATCATAATTATTTCCTTTAATTGCTTTAGAGTGATCTGACGCATCTTTAATTGAGTCCGGCAAATCAACCTTTTATTTCTTTTCTTAAATACCAATCATTTGTTTCCTATATACTTTGATTGACACAATATTTTTTTATTATGATTTTGTTTCTATATTTTTTTAGACCAGCCAAAATAACATTTGTGGCCATCCAATCATTTTGATTTTGTTTCCTTTATTTTTTCACTCTGGCCACCTTTTGCCATAACCCTTCCGTTAGCCTTCCCATAAATGATCATTTTATTTGTCATGCATCTTCTCTTTTATGAAAGATCAATTCCAAACTATCTTCCCCATCATAAAACACACAACCTTGTAATAGGAGCACTCGCCCATGGACCAAGGCTCTCGCAGTTACGTGACCTTGAAGGATGCCATGGCACAGTGTCATGGCGCGCATGTTGATGTGTCGGCTTTGTTGGAGCAGCCGATCCTATTCCTGGACTGATGAAACTCTATTTGTGTGACAAAATGTTACTTCAATTCACCATTTCTTCATTCATTAAACAATCATATTGTTGTCTTACGACGCTAACTCTCAATCGTTCAGTTCCTTAGCTTTCCTCCGCATGGTCAATGACAATGAAGACGAAACACATCGACTATTAGTTGAGCCTAAAGTGGGCAACCACTTTGTCATGCTACAAAACGTTACGGTGGACAAAAATATGAGTGAGTGCTCTTTTCTTATTGTGTAATTGTCATGTTCTTACATTCTATCTCGTGAACACTTCGAAGAAGGACGGATATAATACTATCGAGTTTTACTTTTAACAGCATGTTTGGTGGCTAACAATCTCATTATTAAAGATGAAATTAACTCATCTCTGTCAGCACTCGAATGTGGTTAATTAATATTTGAATAGCAATTTATTATAAAATATTTTTATTTGAAGCTAAATTTTTACTATGTCTCACATTTTTCAGCAATTAGAAACGATATTCACAATGACTATGGACTTCACGAAAGCATCAAAGTTGATGTCACCACACGAATGGAAGATCTTAAACATATATCCGACACATCGCTGCCCGAGTTCAAGGACAACCCGGTTGGCCAAGTAAAGAACTCCACATAGTTTTGTTATTTGAAATAGTATTTGACAAGCTCTCAAAAAATATTTAGAAATTTTTTTCTGGCGTACTTGTTTCAGTGAGTATAGATTTTTTGTTTTAGAAAACTGGTTGGCCAGGGAAAAACAAAAATAAAGAATAAGTATATATGCTCC
This sequence comes from Digitaria exilis, assembly GCA_015342445.1. Classification (NCBI taxonomy): domain Eukaryota; kingdom Viridiplantae; phylum Streptophyta; class Magnoliopsida; order Poales; family Poaceae; genus Digitaria; species Digitaria exilis. The sequence goes on from JACEFO010000144.1 coordinate 1,340,156, forward strand.
GGCTATTGTGGAATCATGCTTGTTGTTCCCTATGGGAGGTGATCCGGATGCTCAAGGACAAAATAAATAAACAATTGGTTAGGCTAGAAAGAAAGGAAAAATGCCGCACTATGAAAAAATATATATGATATGTATATGTATATGTATATGTATATGTATGGTAGGGAAGCAATTGACATGTAAATCTTCCTAAATTAATAATTATGATTAATAAAATCATGGAGGAAATCTCTTTCATGTCGGATCGTTTATTGCTATCCAATTCAAATTTATGTGTCTATCTTTTGTAGGGTTATCTTGGAGTATTGCAATATGTTGTATTTAAAATTTATTATGTTTATTATAATTCATATTTCAGTGTGCATATGATTTATTTCTGTATGAAATAGAATTAGATCTGGTCACTGAATAATTATAGTTATGTTCTAATCATATTTTAATTGCACTTGCGTGTCGCACGTGCCAAAAGACTAGTCTTCCAGAGAAAAGGAAGAATAATGATCGCACACTGGCCCAAGCCGTCGAACGGGGGACCATTGTGGCCCCTGCGAGGGGGGAGGCTGCGACGTTGGGCATAATTTTTCAGCCTGGCCTGACCAAATGCATTAGGGCCCAAGATAGCCCATGGGCTGTTAGTGCGGCCACCCTTGTTGGCTTCATATACTTGCCCTCTGAAACAATTTTTGCATGAAACAATTTGCATTTCAAAAGTTGAAATTCAGGCATGAATCTGTCAGCTTGTCAGCCTACTGATTGTTGAGTCTCCTTCTATTCTATCTGTTTTCTCCAGATAACATGGTCCATCAATGCGAAAGCTGGTCCTCGCAGATCATTCATTATACCAACAAATGCCATGTGTATAACCTAGTACTGCTAGTGATAATTATACAAAACAATCTCTCGTCTCCTCAACAACTAACTAGTGCGTGCTGCTAATGCTTGTCCTCGGCTCCCTTCCTGATCCACCTTTCCCTGAGAATTCTCAGCCCCATGTACCTGTCCAATTGAATCTCAGCCTCTCAGCCAAGCACAAGCAATTCCTTTTTCTGAACCTGCTGCTTGCTCACTCAGAGAAAAAGAAAACAAAAGGAACACTCACCTGCCAAGCATCATGACGGTGGCCTGCGGGTTGGTGCCGGGCGAGTACTTGAAGGTGGAGCTGTCGACGACGCGCAGGCCCCGGACGCCCATCACCCTGTAGTCCTGGTCCACGACGCCGCCGACGTGGCATCCGCCGTGGTAGTGCCAGATGGTCATCACCGTCTCCCTGCAGTACTGCTGCAGCGGCCGCGTGTCCCCGGGGTGCCGCGGCAGCAGGTTCACCGGGAAGTGGGCGGCGCCCCGGCGGAACGCGGCGTCCATGGCGCTGTGGTTGGCGTAGGTGAACCGGGCGAACGCCGGCGACCGCACCACCCGCTCCATCGCCTGGATCCCCCGCGCGCACCGCTCCACGTCCCGAGGGTCACGGAAGTAGTTGAAGGTCACCGCCGGGTTCGCCCGCGCGTCCGTCGACCGCAGCTCGATGTGCCCCGTCGACAGTGGCCCTAGGATCTTCTCCAGGATGAACCCTCCACGGAACGCGCGTGGGTCCAGCCGACGCATCACCTCCGCCGCTCGCCGCATCGCCTCCGGCGTCCTCTCACGCGGCGGCACCGTGCCCAGCTGCCCTGTCTAGAATCATGTCGTCCTCTCCCGATTCATCAAAAGAAAAAAGAAAAAAGAAACTTGCTTTGATTTGAACTTTTGATGAAGCAAGCATGACTTGAACGTACCATGGGCGAGAACATGCCGAAGTTGCGTGCGACGGCGTGGCTCGCGGCGGCGCGGCCGTGGAGAGGGATGCCGAACTGGGAGCCGGAGACGCCCTCGATGAAGCTGCCGAAGCGGGTGACCCCGACGACCTGGACGAGGGAGAGCGCCACGGGGACAGGGGACGGCACGAACACCGAGTTCATGGGGTTGTCGGCGACGCCCTGCCCCACGCCGGGGTGGTCGTGGACGGTGCGGATGCCGTGCCTCTCCAGCTGCACCCGCGGGCCCACGCCGCTCAGCATCAGCAGCTGCGGGCTCCCCAGCGTCCCCGCCGCCAGGATCACCTCGTTCTTGCCGCCCCCTCCTCCTCCGCGCAGGTACACGTGGTGCTCCCCGCCCACAGAGTCCGTGAACACCACCCCGTACGCCACCGGCTTCTTCTTACCGCCGGGCCTGAAGAGGACCCGCGACACGGTGGCGTGCAGGAACACGGTGAGCCTTCTCGGGTGAGCTCGCCGGAGGAAGTCGGCGGCGGTGTGGCGGCGACCCCTCCGGTCGAAGATGGTGCCGCCGATCTTGGTGCCGGGGAGGTGCTCGAGCGTGTAGCCATTGTCGGGCGTGACGCCGGCCTCGAGGAGGCCCGCGTGGAGCGCGCGCTGCCAGCGTGGCACGCCGGGGCGGAACACGAGGGCGCGCTCCACCCAGCGGTAGGAGGCGTTGACGAGGCGCGCGTCCCACCCGGCGGCGCGCACGTACCCGGCGCTGGCGCGCGTGTAGAAGCCGGCGTTGAGGCAGCTCCCGCCGCCGAGCACGCGGGCGCGGGCGTTGACGACGCCGTCCTCGGAGACGAAGCGCTGCGCCGGGGACAGCGGTGACGTGTCGGCCAGCGCGTCGGCGAAGTGGTACTCGCTGGACACGTTGCGGTTGCCGTAGGGGAGGCCGCCTCGCTCCAGGAGGAGCACCCGCGAGTGCTCCGACAGCGTGGCAGCCAGCGGGCAACCCGCCGTGCCGCCGCCCACCACGATGTAGTTGTAGTAGGACACCGCCGGCGCGTCGCGCGCGTGCCGGACGAACCTGAAGTTGTACCGTCGCGCTGCACGCCAACACGACATTCCCAAGCATGCATCAGAAAGAGCTTACTGGAATTTGATTTCCTTTTTTGTTTTCTTCCATCGCAACTGAACGTAGTACCTTCCTTGGAGGCGACGGTGACGCTGACGCTGACGCAGGAGGAAGCAAGAAGAGTGGCAAGGATGAGGGCCGCAGCTCTGCCCATGTGAGCAGCCGACATGGTGACGGAGTTTAAGCTTCAGCGTTGGGGAATGGTAAAATGCCACGGCTTTATTTGGTTATATGCTGGGTGCAGCGAGTCGATCAGATGAGTGGTAGATGCCGATTAGGTTGTCAGGATTTGATGCACGGATGGCTCGTAGCGCAAAGATGGTCTCCGAGTGATGCGGTCAGCACAAAGACGGGCGTCATCAGGACCTTTCTTGGCGTGGATGGTACTTAACTACTGGGCCACCTCTGCATCAAATTGGCGCGAACCACAATAGATGATGCCTGGCCCAAAAGAAATTATCTGTAAATTGGGCTAAACCTCAAATTTGTCCTTGATTGGTTTGGGCCAGCAATAATAACGGAAAAAACAATGGACTGACAAGAAGTGTTATCTTCTCATGCTCTAAAAAAGTGGTATCTTCTTTTTCTTCTCTCTCTCTCAAAAAAAAAAGAAGTGTGATCGTCTGCCGCTCGGATCATGACAAATTCAAACCATGACCCGAATTGAGGACGGATTCCTCCAATCGACCATTCCATCCAATCGTATCCCCCCTACGGTGGTGCAATCAGCTCAGATGAACCGGCGCAGCAGGTCTGCAGGTGCTCCACTTCCACTTGAGCCTCACCCGCTCCCACTCCAAGGCTCCAACGGTCATTCCGCCCCTGGCCTTGCGCCCACCACTTAACTGAAACGACAGGAATCTTCCACTAACAGGGTGCTGACCGTAGACGCACATGCCCAAATATTTGCTATCAGGGAATCTTCAGTTCGTTAACAGACTGTTTACAGTGATAACCCTGCTTCTGCTTGACGCCTTGACCCAGATCAAAGTTCTCTCTCCATCTTTTACTGAACCATTAAGACGCTCGGACCATCCATCAGTATTGAATTCCTGACGCAGCCGTTGGGCTTTGCGTGGCGTCAGCCCAGCGGCCGCCCCGGTGCTACGTGTTGCCGCCGGCCTATCCCGCCACGGCGAGAGGGGCGCGGTGTCACTCGTTGGCCACAGTCGTCACGCAAGCGCAGCAAAAACTGATCGGAGCAGAAACCATCTCTTTACACTCGTCATCCAACCGAACGCATGCGTTAAAGCACAGCCCTTGATGTCAGAAAGCAGAGCAAGCGAAGATTTTCATCTCAGAGAAAGCGCAGACGAAGGAAGGAAGACGAGGAACAACAGCAGCAGGAATAGTATGTTCATCTCATGAACTTCTCTATTCACAAGTGATGTTGGCCGTACGTACACACAGGCTAGGCAGTCAAGTTAGCCACGCACGCTTCAGAACAGCAACAGCCACACCCTGGCTGTTTCTAGCTACCTCCTCTGCATTAGCACACTCACTCTGGATGCAGAACAGAGAGAGATACAGCAATGGTACTGTGGTTGATTTGTTCCAACAGAACACAACACTGGTGATGAGTCTATCTGGGCTTGGATGGCGTGATCTTGATGACGAGGCCGGGGAAGACGTCGTCGGGGTCGTGCACGTGCGGGTTCTGCTCCAGGATGTAGGGGTCGCCGCACTTGTCGCTGATGCTGTGCAGCGTCTCGCCCTCCGCCACCACGTAGATCTCCTCGCACGGCCGCGCCGACAGCGCCGCGCCCCGCACCACCTGCCTCTCCACCGGCGTCGTCCCTGCTCCGGCGCCGGCGAGCGAGCACACCAGCAGCAGCGCCACCACCGACAGCGCCAGGCACCACGACGCCGTGTCCGCCGCCGCCGCCACCCACGACGAGGGCCACAACTTGAGCTGCTGCCTCGCCGCCATGTGCTCCAACGATGATCTCTGCTACTAAATGCTGCTTGGGCGAGAGTTCGACTTGCTGTTTTCTTGGTGGTGGGTGGATGCCGGGCCTTTATATAGGGAGCTGGGAGAGGAGTGGGATGCAGCTTCAGGCAAGTATCCGTTGGAAGATAAGCTCGGCGATCTCGGTGTCGGGGGCTCTGAGCTGTCAGTGTCACAGGGAGTGCCGTGGCATGTCCCTGCTGCCGTGCAAAAATAGGAAGTTTTTTTTTTTAAAAAAAAGATGGTACTAGTATGCAAAAATAGCAAGATTAGTGCACGTTTTCTTGAGGATGGGTGGCTCATCATCTTTTTTGTGGGAACTGGTTAGGAGTTCGAAATAAGCTTCAAGATCGCATTGACATCAACTGCTCTTGTTTCTCTGATCATAGGGGAAAGGAGGCTATTTGCACCGAATAAGTTTCTCTGACCTCGTCAAATACTGGAAAGGGGAGCCGCCTGTGCTGTGAGGGAGGAAACCTGTCACGAGCTGAATGGGTGGCCGGCCGGGCGCCTACAATGGGCACCAACCAATGATGCACCAAGTGGCGTTCCGGTGTCCGCAAGGAGGTATCACTGAGCAGAGCAGTCCACCGGCAGTCGCCGGCTGCCGCGCTCTTGAGTGCCCCACTCCCGCCGTCCCAACGCAATGCAGTGCAAGAACCCACCACGTAAAACAGCGACATCCACTCCACCACCCAGCCACCGGCAAGGCAATTCGACGCCGACTCCTCTGCTCGACTCCTCTGGACCACGCACGCACGCACGCACGCACGCATAGCTAACGAGCGAGGATACATACGTGTGCCCTCTGGCGCCGGAACGCCAAAGGCACGACGAAATCCGCACGCACCGAGTGGTCGCTCCATCCTTGGAATCTCACGCCGCACCGCACCGCACGCTTCGGCTTTGGAGCCCTTTTCGGCCTAGTGGAATCCCCTTCATCACCATCGTGCTCGGCCAGCTGCTGCCATGCCAATATGCCATGACATGCCGAAGATGGTGTGCCCAGACTCCCAGAGGGAGACGGCAAGCAACGGGTCGCGACTGGGATTTCGCAGAGCACTATAACGCATGCTTGCGTTCTTTGCCTTGCTTTGCTTTTCCTCTCCCGTGGAATCAGACAAAGAATTTCGGAGCGATGGGTTCGGCCAGACGCACACACACAACGACACAATGATGCTCTTGTTTATGTTATCTCTGTTACTACTACTGGTTTACTGCTCTGTTGTGCTCCTGAATCCCTTTCTCTTGTTGGACTACCATCTTGTTGTTGCCGTGCATTCCTTCCTGTTGGACTAGGAACTACCCCTTACTACTAGATGCTCTGCCTTGCTTTACAGCTAGTAGCTTTAGGGCAACCCAGTATCAGTAACTTTTTTTATTATTATTATTTTGTTGAGAAGAACCCAGTATCAGCAGTAACTAAACAACACTCCGTTAACGACAGCACTCCATGATGCATTGCATGGGCTGAAAGGAGCAGAGTCCATGGCCCAGAAACGAGGCCCATATGTTACTTGCAGACCATTCATTCTCGGCCCATGCACGATCAATTCAGTGCCTAGCCCGATGAATATGCGGCGGTGGCGCCATCACACCCCCGCCTCTCCCCTCCTAAAGTTGCTGCTGGGCCAGAAAGAAACTACTAGTACACTCTCCCTCCTGATGAATTCTGAATTTTAGCAACCATTATCTTGTAACCAAGATCTATCTTGTTTCCACTGGAACGAGTGGAATATAATCGCCGCTAATCAGCCGCGTCTCTGTCGACTGTCGCTCTCGAGGGCTCAAAGCAACAGATTTCTTCAGGATGATGTTGTTTACCATTGTTTGGGCCGTCGATGTTGACACCCCGGATCCATCCTTTTTATCCTCCCTGTTTTTATCTTTTCATAAGATGACTCCATCCCAATCATCATTGGTTCCTGCTAAAGATATGTCAACGCACTTTTCCGTTTCCGTTTTATTAAAAAAAACGGGGTTCGCAACGCAACAGCGGGACGCGGGGCCCACGAGCACGATCGGACGGCGCTGCACGACTTGACGGTGCCCCGCGGCCTATCCGGCCCGTCGGTTATTTTTCTCGCTGATCATACTACCTTTTTTTGTTCCGGAGAATGTGGCTGATTAAACTTTTGATACCTTCACATCAGGTACCCGAACGCCGCTGCACCTGCGAGTATGACCCGTCGGAGCCTGGGGAGGCCCACCCACCCAGCGACCACCGGTGCATTGCGGTTGCGGGTGTGAGATTTTCGTTCCAGCTCATTGACAGGGAAAGACCTTTCAATGGTTGTCACTCGTGTGGGGGCCCCAGCAGCGCCTGAAGATTGACCTTTCAAACGACTTTAAAAAGCAAGGTCCCCAAGAAACCCGGAGTTTTTTTAGGTCCCCCTTGCTTCTGTTTACCAGCTGGTGTCTGGTGGCTCGTTTTTTCTTTTTTCTTTTGCAATGTTGCATTCAGCTTTGCATTGTAATCGTTGTTTCATCAGGTTTCGAAGTTGGCGAGAACATTGGAAATTCTAGAACAAGGTGACTTGTCCGGGGCCAAGACGAGCGCACCACACGTGTTGGAATTTTCAAGGGCAGAGAACGGGGGGCAACGACCGAAGAAAGCGAAAACCGCGGCTCGAGTGCCCTCTCCTCTCGTCTCCTCTCCTCTCCTCTCCTCGGCACTCGGCAGGAGGGATAGTTGGCTGGCATTGGGCGCCCAAACAACGACGCCGTAGAAAAGCCTTCGTCCGTTACAAGATCCCGGAGAAGATTCACGCGTGTGCTGCGATCCCAGTCCTCCAAACCAAACGACCTTGGTGTGATCGCAAAACAGAAAAAGAAAAGAAAAGAAAAAAAAAAGGCTCGTACCATAGCAACACGCTGTCTTGTGGGCAGCCAATGCAGCAAGAGACATGGAAGACAAGGCATCTTGACAAATCACAAGCTTGGAGCTCCCACTTGTGTGAATTGTGGCCGCTTTGGTTATGCGATGGTGAATGAATATTTTACTTGCAGAGAGAGATCCGATTTGTTGTGGCAGCTGTGTGCACCGGCATTAGTTTACGGTGCCTCACCGGTCTCGTGGGCGCGTGGTGGACTGGGGGCCCTCTTTCTTTGGCCTTTTGCCGCTGTGTCAGCAGTGTGTTGGCGTGGCGCCCTCCCTCACATTCCAATGGTGGCCACCCAGGCAAAAAAAAACACGGCGCGCACGCACAACCACACCCACACACCCCCCAAAATCACCACCTCCCGTCCCGACCCCCTTTAGTTCCAAAAATTTTCTAAAAAATATTATTTATCCAACTTTTTATTATTTATCTCATCTCTCTTATAAGAACTCAGCAGCTACTGTGGATTTTTTTATAAAAACTCAGTTACAGTGGATTTTTGATAGTACACTAGATTTTTATGTAACTAAACGCAGCCCAGATCTCTTCTCCCCCAAACACCACACGGGGCGGACTCCGGCACGAATCGAATCAATCACGCCACGGCCACGCGCACATCCCTTCCCTGCGTCCCGGAGAGGAGAGGAGAGGAGAGATAGAGAGAGATAAAAGTCATCGCCTCCCTCCCCCCTTGGCCTTGGCCTGCGCTCCGCGTTGATGGATCTCCGCCTCGCCCACTAGGGGCAACTGCGGACTGATGGGGGCGATGGGGCTCCCGGGGCGGAGGCCGTGCCTGCTGCCGCTGCTGCTTCTCGGCCTCGCTTTGGCGGCCGTCGCCGATGCCGCCGCGGAGGGCGACGCCGATCCGCTCTACAGGTAGCCTCCCTCTCGCCGAGATCCCTCACCGTCTTATTTTCCTTGCTTGGTTGGTGCTTCTACTAGTCGCTCCCTCGGCCCCGCCGGTGGTGGCGCTGTGCTTCTGCGTCGTATGGTCTGGTGTGGTGGGGGCACTAGAGTATGGCCCTGTACACGCCTTTCTCTTCCTCCCTTTTTAATCAAGTGCCAGCTCGAGCGGCCGATGCGAGGTGCCGCGGCGCTTCATGAAGATTGTTTTTTTTTTGTTGATATCTCAGATTAGCTCAGCTCAGGATTGCTTGCTGCAACTGCAGTCCCCAACTCGCCTGTTGGTCTGTAACAACATCTTATTGAAGCAAGCCTTCAGAGTTTCTCCGGCTTAGTTGCACGCTGTCCTCACTTGTTGGCTACTAGCATTGTTCCCGCAGGTCATAGTTACGTTCCATGCTTCATAGCTTTCTCTGGGTTGGATTTCATGGTGTTGTGATTCCACAGGAGGCTGAGCTAGCAAACACTGAGTATCGTAGCCTGATTCTCGATTCAAACTCTTCCAATCTCCTGCGGAGGGAGGAGTATAGCTAGCCTGACAGCTATTCGAATTCTGATCCCGACTTCCAAATCCTCTACTGTTTTACTAAATCTAATCCAATGCGTAATAATTATATAAGAAATCAACATGTAAATAGTATTAGTGTGGTATGGTAGTTCCAATATCTCGGTCTAACGACTTGGCAACCAAGAGCAACCAGCTCCAGCAATCACTCATGGTTTCCTTTGTTTTTACCAGAGCTTGTGTCGAAGAATGCCAAAACACGGGCTCCCTGAAAGACACTTCAATTAAGCACTGTATGGTGCCAACAGATGGCACACCTGCTGACAAATCGTGGTACACGCACGAGCCGCTCTACTTGCAATGGAAAGAGTGGAACTGCAAAAGTGAATGCAGATACCACTGCATGATGGAAAGGGAAAACGAGAGGACAGAGCTTGGCTTACCGCCTGTTAAGTATCACGGCAAGTGGCCGTTGAAGCGCGCATCTGTGTTTCAGGTACTTCATTGCTGCTGCTTTGGACTGGGCTTCTCATTTCTTTATTCGGACAGTTAAATTGGACCTTTACTAGATTTTTTCTTATATATATGTCATCATCCTTTCGTTCCCAGGAACCTTTATCTGCCGCGCTCTCTGCTCTCACTCTTGTCGTGCAATTCAATGGATGGCTATCGTTTTTCCTGTTGCTTTATTATAAGCTACCCCTACGGCCGGAAACTCATAAGACATACTATGAGTATACTGGCCTGTGGCACATTTACGGGCTCCTAGCCATGAATTCATGGTTCTGGAGTGCCATATATCACAGTTGGTAGGTTCCATCCACAATGGATACATCTTTTCTGATAATTTTTTTTATAACTTAATTGACCCAGATCTTCTGTTCTATCTATTACAGTGATACTGTTTGGACAGAGAAACTGCATTTTTCGTCCGCTGCTGCCTTTCTGGGATACTCTCTCATCTTGACGATATTGCGGACTTTAAATTTAAGAGATGAAGCTTCTAGAGTTATGGTTGCTGCTCCTATTCTGGCTTTTGTGACAACCCACATTTTATACCTCAACTTCTACCAACTTGACAAAGGTAATCCTGAGCATGACGGATAACCACACTCGTGATATTCTGAATGTGGGCATTTTTTTCAGAATTAAATACTGTGCCATATGTTATGATGCCTAAAGGTTCATCAACATGCTAGTTATGACTTATGAGTAGACTCAGGGCAGGGATCAATATCTTAGTACGTTTATGGTTGTTTACCTCAAGCAAAACACGTTTACCTCAAGGTTGAGCTACTCAGCGCATGGATCAATATCTTAGTACCTGTATGGTTGTTTACCTCAAGCAAAACACGATTACCTCAAGGTTGAGCTAGAATATCTATCGGAAAATTATGAATTTTCTTGAACAGTGAGCTAGAATGTCTATGGGGAAACCAATGAAATATTGTAGAATTTGTCAAATTGAATGTAGAGCTGTAGACTCTCTGCTTATAGCAGTCGGTAATTTGTTTGTTGGCCCATAATAGTTGAGTAGCATGGTGCTTCATTTGAACTTGTTAACTTATAGCTGTAAAGCCATTCCTGTTTTTCACTGGATATAGATGTTCGACGAAGAACAAATGCTGCACTAGAAGCTGACGCATTTATTTATATGCTTTGCAGGCCTGAACATGAAGGTTTGTACTGTGATAAGTATTGCTCAGTGTATCCTGTGGGCACTGTGGGCTGTCATGACTCGGCATCCTTCACGTCTGAAGATCATATTTGTTGCCGTTGGAGGTGTGGTTTCAGTATTTCTGGATGCTTATGACATCCCTCCACGGTGGGGATATGTAGATGGTCGTGCTATCTGCCTTGCTGTGGCTATCCCCTTGTCATACCTTTGGTGGAGTTTCGCCAAGGAAGATGCTGAAATGCGAACATCAGCAATCACGAAGAAGACACGATAGCGAGCAAATATCATCTGCCATCTGTGTGATAATTTTATGTCTGCACCCAGCCTTTGTAAAGATAAACGTTTCACGTGTAATCTTAGGTAACTTAGTATGTGAATTATCACCTATTTTTTCCCACAATGTTTGCCTTGGTTCAAAAGGCCATATGGTTGAATTGGCAACTTCTATATTCTTTAATTTATAAAAAGAACTGGGTACTGAACATTTGGTAGGATCGTTCGTCTCCTATATTCAAGAAGATTGTTATGATGCCTTTCTATCATTTAGAAGTGTGCTGTGTGCCTTCCCTCTACGATTTGCAATTCCTTGGATATCTGAAGAAAGCTATCTACCGTTTTATAATATAAAAATAACTGGAAACATATCATCCTTACATAAACATAGCAGCATGAATATTCAGGGGGCGGGGGGAAGATAAACACATGAAGCATATTTACTTTCAACAAATAGAGACCAAGGCGGTAATCTACTTGATATTCCTGAATACATCACACCAGATTCGAAATATCCAGCTGAATGACAAAAATGCAGAGAGAGAGAGAGAGAGAGAGATAGAGAGGTTCATAAAAGGAGTGAAACGAGCGACTTAAGCTCATACAAATGCCAACACACACCACACTAGCAGGTCACTGTACCATCTCAAGGTCCTTGAAGTACTCGTGTTCAAGAGCTTGCCTAGCTGTGATTCTTTTGCTTGGCTCGTATCGAAGCATTTTCTGTCATCGAACAGAAATAGGTGGATTCAGTACAGTGAAATTATTTGCTGCTATAGTTATGACCACCAAAAGAAATGCATTTGACTTACAGAGAGAAGGTCCAAACCAGCAGGTTCAAGATTTGGGACGACTGTTGCAAGGTCCTGGAATGAGGGTGTAAACAGGGGATTTTAGTGGGCATGGGAAGATATAATAGCAAGCACGAACTGTAAGGTACGCTCTTGCCTTGCATGCCTAAAAATGCCTGTGCTGTTTATCTCATACCTGAGCTGGCCACTTGGGGAAAGCACTCTTGAAGTCAGGCAAATAGCTGACTCCTGGCCAAGTTTGTTCATTTGGTGTACCTAGTATCCTACAACAATTTTGAGTTAGACGGAGTATAAGATATGCAAAAAGAAATTCAGAAATTTAGTGCCAGCAAAATAATGGAAACCTGAATATCTTAAACAGCTCGTCGATTTCAGAGTCACCAGGGAACAACGGCTTTTGATTGACCATTTCCGCAAAGATACAGCCCACAGACCAGACATCAACTGGTGTGGAATATTGTCTCGCTCCAAGAAGAATTTCTGGAGCTCTGTACCATAATGTCACGACCTGAAAAATACTTCCACAGATATCCATTGTGAGTTAACGCAACTGCAAATACATGGGTGTAAAATAGCAACTCCACAATAATATATTTCCCCTAACAAGAGGATTCAAACTCTGTTTCTGAAATTAGAAGCACAAAGAAGTGTACCTCATGAGTAAATGTACGGACAGGGATTCCAAATGCCCTGGCCAAACCAAAGTCTGCAAGCTTCAGGGCATTAGTACGGCGATCTATCAACAAATTCTGAGGTTTCAAATCTCGATGAAGAACTCTATGGGAATGGCAGTAAGCGACACCGCGGAGCATCTGGTGGAGGTATGACTGGAGAAAGGGAAAAATAGCGACATTTAATATTAATTCACAAGCAGCTGGTAGGGCATAAATATACTAGAAATGAGAAAGGGGAATCCACATTGAATGCTCTACGCAAAGCGTAATGGGGCTTGAAAATCGCTAAACAGGTTAAGAGGATTAGCGGAAGGAAATGCGAGTAATTCAGCTGGTACCACATTGAATGCCACACACAAAGCGTAACGGGACCAGCAGACCGCTAAACAGGTAAAGATGATCAGTGGAAGGAAATACAGTGTCAGTAGTGAGTTACCACTACAAAGAACAGCAGGCATTGCGAGTGGTGCCCACATAAAGGATCATACAGTACTGGGATGATCATGCTACATGGTCAGTCGTTTTACAGCAAAAAATTGGCACTAACAGTGGAAACATGTGGGGCACTTGAAGGACCTACTGTGAAGAAAAAGTTGATATTAAAGTCAGTAGGGTAGTGTTTCTGTTTATTTGAGTAGATAAAACCAGGTGCTCCGCAAAAGCTCCAAGGTATCCTTATAAGGAAATATACTGTCAGAGTCGCAAATAAACTCAATAGCTGGTCCTAACATGCTACTAAGAGAAGCATTAGAGGCTACATGAACATTCCGATCTCACCAGAACAATGCAAGTTGATGGTAGTTCCAAAGTTTAAAATAGAAATATGTCCAAACTGCAGGCACGTGTTTGCTTTCCAGAAATGGACACTAATATTTACAGTGCCACGAGTCTGAAACCAAGGAGCTGTTTGATGCAATTTACACGTGGATCCTTCTTCCACAGTTGCGCATGCTGATTTACGTTACTACAAGCCTAGCGAGTATCAAAAGTCGAAACAGGTACTTTCCTCCTACCATATACAAACACAGTGATGTTCAAGTTTGACGGAACAAGACGACAGGTGATAGCGCTGGAGCTCACAACATTGATGTGGGCCCAGCAATGTCTTCTACTGGAGTTCCCATGCATCAGAGGGAACCGGAATTTTTACATTAAATAGGAAGACACAAGATAAGCCTCTAGTCAACCATGAACTATGCTTTAGTTAGATTAGTTTCAGTTCCAGATGGGCATTGCAATCTCAATTCCAAGACTAGAATAGCGAACTGTGTGGTATATTAGTAGATCAGTAATTAATAACTGTCTGAGCCAACTATCAAGTTTATCCATATGCCGAGATCAATAGAGGCAAGTCACAGTTACAGACTATAATGTTTTGCACTTCTCACCTTAATTAAAGTGGGATTCTTCGCAAACTCCGGACAGGAATCCATGAACTTCTTGAGGTCCAGATCCAGGTATTCAAAGACAAGGTATATGCGCTTCTCGCTGTGGACAACATCATGTAACCTACACACAGCAAGTAAAGGTTCTCAGCACACTAACATTGCAGAGCCTCTCACCATCAATGCAACGACATTACTTCATTGGATAACGCCATCGTTCTCATCGACGAACCAATCCTAAATGGCTAAATCACACCTACCCACTGTTGCATAAAAGCAAACCTACCTAGAGACACTGCCCACTCGACCAGCCAATCGATCGATCGCGGATAGTTCGGTCGATCAATCCTAATAAATCCATAAAAAGTAACAAGCAATGCAAAGAGGAATGGAGGACGGTGGAGCGGACCTGACAATGTTGCCGTGGTTCATCTCCTTGAGGAGAGAGATCTCGCGGATGGCGGTGGAGGGGACGCCCTCATCCTCCTGCTCGAGGCGGATCTTCTTTAGTGCGATCGTGTTGTTGGTGACCTTGTCCAGCGCCTTGTACACCACCCCATAGGTGCCTTCCCCAATCTTCTCCTGCTTCTCGTACTGCAGCACGCAACGCATGAAACACACTCAGAAATACCAAATCGAAACCCCCAAAATCCGAATCGAACCAGATCGCCGGCCTACCTGCTCCATTGAGTCCCACCCTCAGCGCGCAATGCGGCGGCGGGGGTTGCGGAACAAACAGGCGAGGAAGTTGGAGGAGGAAGTGGATGGGGAGAAATGGAAGGAGATCAGGCGGAGAGGGAGGGGAGGTGGGGAAAAGCGGGACAGGCAGCGGCGGGCAAAGCTGCAGCAGCCACTGGGGACGCCTCGCCGGGGTGCTGCTGGTCCTCCTCGCCCCGCTGCTGCTGCTGCTCGCTTCTATTGCTGCCCTGGTGGCTTTGGCTTTTTATGTGCTCATTGACTGCAGCTTTCCACCCCCAACCCTCATGGGCTCATGGCCTTCATTGCCTTTGCCTGTCTTTTTTACTGCTGATGATCTGTCCAGTTACTGGTTTTTGTTGGGCTGCAATGCAGCATTACTGCATTAGGGTGTACTAAATGGGTTTGTTGGGCATGTTTACACGTCTAATCAGTTTTCTATTATGTGTAGTTTTATCAAACATGCATATGAGGGGTGGGGGTTGCGGGATATGGGAGGTTTCTTATGTGGCTCATGACAACTATTCAAAATTATATTCGCTAAGCTCTAACTTTTATTATCACATGGTTTATGATTTTTTAAAAAGGTTATATAGAATTTTATCCATTCTAAGTTATTGTATGAGCACTTTGGTGATATGTTTTGTAATGGTTGTTTGAAATGAAATTTTATATATTTTGACTATAGTTGTGGAGATGACCAAAACACTCAGAGATGATAATTGAAATGTTAAGTAAACAACAAATTCATCTTTAAGATAGTTGTAGTATAGGTAATTTTTATTACGGTCTTTATGTGCAAGTTAAGCACGAGGATATTGCATTGATGTTAATATGTTGCTCTTCGGGTTTTTTTATCATCATAGCTTAGACAACCATGGTTTGTGCTTCTAAGTGTAGGGTTTTGCTCTTCGGTCTATACTTTTGCACAACTATTGAGGATTTTGTATGTCATTTAATAATGTTCTAGTAGCATAGAAATATGGGATTTTGAAAAGTACTAGGTATTCCAAATGTATACACTAGGACCCCTCCCCCACCAAAAAAAAAAATCAACATGACACTAGATTTATACCATATTTTGCATACAAAATCGTTAAAAATGCATATATGTATATAAATGGACCATATTTTTTTTTAACATCGACGAGTGATTTGCTTGCCCTCCTCCTTCCCCCACCGTGTTGATTTTTTGCTGTATTCTTTTTCACAAATGTATCATCACTTGTAAAGACAATTACTATTGTCTTTGGTTAAAGAAAGAAATACGCTGTGGCATAGCCATTGCAGCCAAACCTGTTACGGTTAGTAGTGAGGTGCCCATACCTTTTAGTAAAATACAAGTGCGTGTTCTGCAAAGCTGAACCCCGTGGGCGTTCTTAATTAAACATCTCTACAACATACTCCATATATCCTAGTTTTATCCACATGCCAACAAGTTTTGGGTAGGTAACCCCCTTTCATTGTCTTGGTAGTGATTGGGAAGCTGAAATCAGCTTAGATTCAAAAGGACACCGACGGAAAGATAAGGCCAAGGAAGCACATAGATGGAAATTATATTAAATCAAAACAAGAGCCGCCATCCACGAACATGTGGGTGCTGATGGATCATAGAATAATAAACCGGCAGAGGTAGATCGATCGATTGATCGTCGCTGAGGTCGGGGGGTTCCCAGTTCCTCCGATCGATACATACACGGACACAAAGTGTTTTGGCGCGATCGAGGATGGGGCTCAGATGATGGATGGATGGATGGATGGATGGATGGATGGGGCTTTGAGCCCTCGCCGCGAGCTTTATACGCGTGGAGGGAGCAGCAGCGGAGACAAAAACAAAAAGTCTCCAAGAACCAGGAGGCCCCGCTTTGGCGACGGCACCAAGGCCCGATCGGGAGGGCACCCAGCTTTCTTTTCTTTCTCATCATCGATCATGGCGCTCACTCACCATGTCGCGCCGCTCTAACCGGCCGGCCGGCCAAGGAAAAGAAATGAATGCTTCCCGGCGCTCGGCGTGGTCGTGGGCAGCGACGGCGGCATGTGATGCCCATAAAAGCGCGCGGAGTAAATCGGAGGATCCGTGACGAGGTAACAAGGCACGCGACAGGCAAATGCTATAGCTTCGGTGTCGTCCGCTTCGGCTTGGCTCTGGAACCGGCCTTTCCCTGCCTCTGCACTGCACCTATGGCGACTTCACGTACGTACTCCCTCCCTCCCAAGAATACAATTCTCACGTCATCCTGAGAAGTCAATCTATCCCAACTTTGACCAAATATATACAACAAATTAATAATATTTTGACACTAAATAATCTTAATTAAGTTTATCATGACATATATTTGCATATCATATGTATTTAATATTATAGAAATTAATAATATTTTCTATAATCTTAGTTAAACTTTGGAAAATTTGACTCAGCTCCATCCTAGAATTGCATTCTTTCTTTCTGGGACGGAGGGAGTACGTGATGCATCTGGCCTGTCTGGGTTCAGGTTGGTCGCAGCCATTACTCGGAGCTCCCCTCCCTCCCGCGCACGTCATGTCATTGCACCTTGCAGCTCGGCTCCATCCATCATCGTCGGAGCACGGACATGGTAGCTGCCCTGCCCAACCAGAGCGCAGACAGAGTGACTGAATGGCCACTGTGGGCTCAATGGTCCAGATGGGCCATCCAAACTTGAGCTCTCTTCTTGATGGACCAAGTGAGTAGGTAGGTATTGGCAGAAGCCCATATCATCTTAAGCAGTCCATTTTATATCAAAACAGTCCACCTTACCCCATTATATGCATAAGAACAAGTAGAATTGAAAATGTTTATCACCTAATTTAGGCTCACTTTACCACTCACGTTGGGTCCATATATATAAGGGTCAACCGATATGGGAGGAAGGTCAAACCCATCAAAACTGATATTTAAAAAATATTTCTGCCAAAATCAAAATTCTTTTCTCACCAATAATTTGCTACCCACCCCACACAAGCCGTCCTCGACGTCGCCGTGTTTGTCTGCAGAATCGCGATTGCGCGCGCCGCACCCGCACGCTACCCTTGTTCTTCGATCCCGGCGGCCGCGTCTCCCTTCGCTTCCTGCTTTGCGCGTGAAGGGCCAGCGCTGGCCTCTGTCACTAAAGAAACAAGCTAGAGCTAGCCATGCATGGCTAAGCACGCGGTACTGCCCTTTGCCATGGCCACCATCATGCCGCCGCTGCTGCAGCCCCCGCCGCTAGCGAGCGCACAAAACGGAATTGCGATGACTTCCAGTATTCCGTTGCACAACTTCTCCCGCGACTTTATTCATCAGAGCACCGACGAGGGTGGCCATCGTGGGTCCGTCGGACATGAAGGCCGGCTATGGACGTGATCTGTTTTTCATGCACTTCGTTGTTTTCATCCATGTAGAGTCAGTGTCACACAAATCCTTATCTAAGCTTTTGTTTCCTCGTGAAGTTATAGAAAATTCCCTATGACGATTCCAATTCCTGCGATCAGTTCTGTGTGCAATTTAATAAATTAACTGAGGCCTATTATAAGTATTTAACCCTTTTATGTTTGATGTCATTTGAATAAAAAAAGAAACATAATGCTACATAAAGGAAATTATGCTCGATTAGTTCATGCATTAAACTTGGTATATATGCGTCCTTACGATTTCGATCCCAACAAGCAACTAAATCATAAGAGTATTCTATACCAGCACAATTTCAAAATGTTTTGTCCGTATAGAAATACCTTATTAGCTACTACTGAAACTTCAAAATTATTTCATCTGTCCCAAAATACTATCTAAAAATATGAACTTTGGATCATGGGGCCGGCTATAACCTATGTATTACGTGCGTGTCGCACGTGCGCTTTTCCTAGTATTAAGCAAAGGTTTTGCAAAATTGTGTATTTTACTGTCTCGAATGATTACAGCTGTCCATTTTAATCTCCAACAACAATAATTGTGGTTACAAGACATTGCCAGAGCCTTTCACGGTTTCGCTAACTCACTACAGTTTTTTTTTATATAATGAAAAGTGATCGGTTGTTCTTGGTGTTATTGTTTTTAGACTCTCTTTTTTCCAACATTGTATCTCAGGATTACTAATCAAAGTTAAAAGATGACTCTGATCCGTAACAATAATAATATGTTTTCCATTTGCATTACTTGTCGACCGTTTGGACACACACGTCGACAAAACAATTTCACCACAGTTAACTGAATAGTACGCAAGAAAAGCGAGAGGGAGAGAGACTATCGATTCCTGTTATGCTCTCACATGTATCCTATCATATACTCTTTTTCTAGTTCTTATAAGGCCGACTTTCTTTTGGGATTGTTGTTCACCAAGAGCCAGCCTTGTTTTGCTTCAGTCAGTTTCTCACACTATAACAATGTTGTGCTTTCATCCTCTGCCAATTCCCTGATCCCCCGCTGCTTGTCGTCCTCGTCAGAGCGCTCCACCTTCTTGGCCTGATGCCGGCGCGGGGCGCCTTCCTTGTTCTCAGGCAGGAGCTTGATCACGATCCCCATGGTTATGAGGAGGAGCCCCGTGGCGTGCTGCTCCGTCAGAGGCTTGGTGAATATCAGGTACGACAGCAGCAGCGTCACTGCCTTCCTCGCCGTCGTCACCTGCACAAAATTCGACATGAATGCATCCTTGTGAGTGTGTTGCGTGCGTGAAGATGAGGCGAAAGAAACGCTCGCTGACTGACCATGGCGGTGGTCGCGGCACCGAAGAGCGCGATGAGGGAGAGCACGGACACCTGCCCGACGAACGTGGCCATCGCCTCGAACACCAGCACCGCGTACACGTACAGGTGCTGCAATGCGTGCAGTTCAGTGGACACGGCGTCAGTACAGCTCTAATATTCTTCAGGAAAAACGGGATCAGAAGCCACGACCAAGAACAAGTTAGCTAGCGACACTTTTTTTTAGCGGATCTGATTCTTTTCCTGACAACCAGGTCTGGTCACTAGAATGAGGACGAGGGATTCAGTATTCAGAACTTCAGATTACTCCCTATTCGAACTGTAAAGATCGATGGATTCCTTGAAGGGAAGTAGTACTATAAAAGAGCACGGAGCAATTGATTCTTTTCCTGTCGCCTGGGCAGCTGGGCTATGCACATTCTGAAATTAAACTATCGCGAGTGACGGCTAAATTAAGCTACGCACGGTGACATTCACTTACCTGGGAACATGAAGTCCATGCCGTCATGAGCTCCCCAGTTAACACCATTGGCACCGCTAGGAATGGAAGGCCAACAACAGTGGAGCAGAACAGCATCTCCATCTAATTTCACAGAATGTCTAACTGTCAACACTGCAAATTCTGACGATAAAAACAACATCCAATTGCAGTTAGCGTACCTGAGTCGTGTCTGGATTCATCTTGAAGATTGCTTCTTGCAAATTGCCAAGGAAAGCATCCATGACGAGAGCCCCAGACACCATGGCCACGCCAACCATGCTAAAATTAGGTGATGTTTGCGCATCCGCGAGCGTGAAGAGGATGAGGCCAATGACAAGCATCACGGCTGATACGTACTCTTGGAATGGGTATTTGCGTCTCAAGCCGGGGATAAAAGCCCCCATTATCATCACTGGTAGAACCTAAACACAAAGACAAACAACTTAACCTCTCCTCTGCTAAATAGTACTACTAATTTGTTACGTAAGATCTACTCAATACAGGGTAAATGGGTAATCAAGTTTCCTATCCATCATTTTTTTTAAAAAAAAAAAACTGTAGATCTGTAAACATCCATAGGGTACCTTGTTTTCATCACATTGGATGAGAAATTATGAGGTGTTAAGAACAGAAAAGTGCTAAACTAATTCTCGCGTTAGTAGTGCACTACTGCTATCCACAATGCTTTCCATTCTGGCCAGACAAGTAGCATTCCACCTCAAAAGCAGAAAGATACATGACATAACTGGCTAGCTTGGCACCAAACCAAAGCATCAAAATCTGATGCTGGACTCTCATATTGGACTTTTCTACGTGCATATCGTGCACCTTCTTTAATACCTGTACTTAAATGCTGCAACGTTTCTCGAAACACCGTACTGTACTATATGTATCAGACTGCGCTGAAACATCAAGAAATGCATTTTTTTTATCTTAAGAAAACGAGCAGGGCATGGGACATTGTTCCCAATTATTTATAGTATTATGCGTTTTCCAGTGTATGGGTAACAGTAATGAAAAGGGGGGGGGAGGGGGGGGGGAGTTTACCTTGGTTGACTTGAACATGATCTGTGCGGGGTAATTGAGGAAGCCGAGGGAGCCCTTGGTGAGGCCATGGGAGCCCATGAGCACGGCCGAGAGCCGGACGTACATTCGCCAGGGGTTCACCATCTGCTTCGTCGTGAATCCCTGAAGCCGGATCAGCGCCAAGTACACGAACCCCTGAACGAACGTGAAGTACCAGCCGTAGCTGAGGGCATACAGCAAACGAAAAAGTTTCAGAAACGCAACTCGAAGATGATTTGCAGGTGGCACTGATAACTGCATATGCAGTGCAGCAGATAGAGCAATCAGAAAAAAAAAAAAAGGCCACCTGAACTGAAGCCTGTTGTACACGTACTCCTGGAGCATCAAGCATGCATGAGAAGACCAGAAATTAGGCACCACAGATGAATGTTGGGAGAAGAAAAGAAACTCAAGCTAATAAAAGTGTCGCTGTCAGGTAATCGAAAATTCTGTGCAGGCAACGAAAAGTATGGGAAATCAGGGCAGTGCTTGCAGAAATTTGTGAAAGCCATGTTGACTAAGCAAGCGTATGAAGTGTCCGTGACGACGGTTACGAGGACAGGAGGAAGAAAATGCATGCAGTTGTGTCACGCAATTCCACCTATTTGTGGTACATATAAAAGTACTCGCACGCACAATTTCAAGCAATTTGCGGTTGGAAACCCACGAATTTGTCGAGTAAAAACCTTTTTTTTAATCTTATTTACCGCTACATTGAAGCAGGTTTGCATCATGAATAGCAGTATTGTAAGAAGAAGAAGGAGGAGAGGTCGATTAGTACCTCGCAGACGCCATTGACGAGGTAGCCGAAGAAGAAACCGGAGGCGCAGATGAAGAACTGCTGCCACCTGGGGCGGTCCGTCAGCGACACGCCGAACAGCGTCCTCCCCTGCTCCTCCGATCCGGTCATGGCGAACGGCGAACGGAGGATCCAGTCAATGGCCGGCGGGCTAGCAGTTAGTTACGGTGAATTGATGAGGACGAAGCCAAGCCTGAACAAGGAAGGAATAAACGGAGTAGTCGTTAAGATTTGCAGATCAGGCCAGGGAGAGATACGCATACATACATACATACGGCGGCTTCTTCTTCGTCGCGTGAGCTGCATGCAGGCCGCGCAAGGCTATGCCTACGACGGAGTATATAGGAGGGGCCGAGGGAGTCGTCCTCACCTCAGTAGTCAGCAGTCATCAAGAGCTGCCTCGTTTGTCTCTCACAGCTTCGGATGGGTCTTTCATCTTCACCCAGCCTACTAGGGAGCCGGTGCGTGCCACGCGGCGTTCCACTGGGCGCATGCACCTGGCATCCTTGCGTTTCCGCGGTAAGCTACCCGACGGCCATTGACAAGTAGGCTCATGTTCTTGGTGGGACCGAAATGTCATAGGCGAAGAATGAATTTCGTCCGGGGTGCCAACTCCGTTGGATCGCCAAGCAGGATCCAGAGAAAATAATAAATATTAATTATGATTTAATCCAAGCGGTTTGGATTCTATTATGGATTTTAAATCGAGCAACTTGGATTCTCTACTTGCTATTCGGATTATAAGTTAGCAATCATTATAATCTAGTAAACGCTCTAAGCAAAATTGTTTGATCCACTATTCGGATTTTTATAATCTTGTGGATCCAGAAGGCAAGATGAAAAGGGTAAAGACTCGCGTGGCCTACGCCACGGCAATGTGCATGCAAGTCCTGCCGGTGCCGTAGGAGCTCGTTAATCATCCAGCACATACAGCGACAATTTTTTCTTACGACGATTGAGTCGTAAAGCCAAAGGGATGAGTTTACTAAGCTTGCTTTGGACAGCAGCAATTTGAGCATCGTCCACCAAAGAGTTGACTGTCACTCGAGATTCTTCTTTCTTTCATCCATCACACCGCGCGCCGGCAGTCTAGCACTGGCGCACTGCACGCAACTGTACAAATCCAACTCGTCGCATCGCATGAACGAACGTCGAATGAAAGCATTGGGGAAACTGTGATGGGGCGAGAAAGGAGCCCATAAACGTACTAAGGCCCACTATACTTGTCAAGGTTCACGAGGCCCATGGACCCGGTGAAAGAAAGGTCATGGACTTCGCAGGCCTGAGGAATAGGAAATTGGGCCATCGCTCAGATCAGGACGTCTCTGAACATCAATCATATTTGTTGTTTCTTTGTCTGATCGCTCAGATGAGGAATAGTTGTTGTTTCTACTGGTACATACCGGCCAGTTACAAGTTGAAACAGTTCTGTCCCAGAGCGCTCGAGTTTTGAACTATTCCTCAGCTTTTATCTATCTGATGACTAGTTGTGAAAAAAAAAAGACGCCGGAGTGTTGCTGTTTCAGAAAATATCAAGGACGTAGTACGTGCTGACACTGAAGCTGCGAGCAAGCATGAGATGCATATGGATCACAATCCCAGCTAAAACCACAAAATTTGGATGGAGCGACTAGCGACCTCGGATCTGCTGTCCACGGCGGTCGGAACCTCGCCACGTCAACACTCGAGTTAACGTTTCCCACACAACAACAACCAGCGACGACGAGCACTTCGTTCGTTCCTAGGACGGACGTTCCTAGGTGCGTGGGTGCCACTAATGGCACCGCCATCGACGGCCATCGTTGTGCCACCGAGGCAACACCAAGTCTGCGACCATCTCATCGACGAGCTCGTCCATCACGACCCCCTCCACCTCGGCGCCGACGTCGCGCTCCTCGTCGCCGACGCTCATCCACCGCCGGCCGCGCTCCATGTCCTCTAGCGCCGCCTTCCCCGAGAGCATCACGTCCCTGATGCCCCACTGGAGCCCCGCGCCACGCAGCCACTCCGCGGCCGCCCCCACCAGCAGCGCCTCCGCCGCCACCTGCTTGTCGCGGTGGTCGCCGTCGTCCACCGACCTCATGAGGACGACCGTATCGGCGAACGTGGAACAACGGAGGCGGTGGATCCCCTCCGCGAAGAAGTCGAGCACGATCGCCCGGGAGACCTCGTCGTCGACTACGGCCGCCGCCGCCGCCGCCGTGTCATCTTGGAGCAGCCGAGCGAGCAGGCGGTGTTCGTCGGGCTCTTCGTCCTGGTCGTCCGGTGATGATGGCCGCTCCACGCTTTGGTGCTCCTCGCCGTGGCACGGCGCCGTCGTCGTCGTCGCGCTAGTTGTGTCACTTGTGTCCGTCGTTGTCGTCGTTGCGAGGTGCGTGCTCGCCTCGAGGGATTCGCCGGACTCGGAGGTGGCGGTGAACCGTGCCTCGAGATCCACGGGCTCCACTGACTCGCCGTCGTACCGTCGGATCTTGTGCAGCAGCTGCACCTGCTTCGTCGTCGTCCGGCCTGCAGTGAAGTCCAATGCATGATGAGATCCGAATCGAAAACCAACAAATTAAAAAAAAAATGAGAGTTAAACTGATTGGTTAAACTACTTATTACTGCTACTTACGTATTCCTACTGTACGTACATAATTGGCAGCAATTGTACAGCTACTGCCTCGTCCTCAGGGCACGTACAACGGGCCGTCGCCATGCACGGAAGTTTTGCAGAAACACCCCCCGCGCGCGCGTCGCCGAGGCCTGGTCATCGGCTCGCTCGTCTACGAGCGGAGCTCGTGCTCCGAGGCCCGAGCGACGACTCGGCGCGCGTTGCAGCAGCCGCTGCGGGGAGACGGCGGGCGCGGGAGAGACTGCTGCGCCACTCTCGTTTCGCGCCAAGAAGATGAGGCAGCACACCGCACACCAAGAAGATGAAATCGAGCATAAAGATCAAATGGAGGTCTAAAAAGATGAAATCGAACACCAAGAAGATGAAATCGAGCACCAAGAAGTCCAAATCGAGCTACAAATCACCTTCAAAAAGATCAAATCGAGGCCCAAATCACCTGCGCCGCGCCGGAGAGGGAGGGGGACGGCAAGCGGAGGCCTTCTCATGCCTGCCGGAGAGGGGGAAGAGGAAGGGAGGCCGCCACGCAGAGACCTGCTCGCCGCGGCTGCTGTCGCGCTTGCCTTCGCGCCATTCTTCCCTTCCCTTCTTCTTCCTCACAGAGCAGAGCCGATCTGCCAATGGCCGCCGCATGTGAGCAGAGCTCGAGCTCACCGTAGCAGCAGGGGGACGTCCGCAGCAGAGGCACGGCGCTGCCTCCTTGAGCTGGACATCGCAGCAGCAGCAGCAGAGGTGCGGAGAAGACGAGGAGGAGATGACGGAGGCGCTGGCGTCCGCGGAGGCTCGCCGTTGGAGGGAAGCGTGTGCGGGCGACATGTGCGAGAAAGATCCAGATCGAGCGAGAAATAGGGGTCGGGCGGAGAATGAGGGGAAAAGAAAAGAGAGAAAAAAGAAAAGAGCGAGAAGAGAGAAAAAAAAAGGAAAAAATGAAAAGGGGAGAAGGATCGAGAGATCGCGTGAAGGCCCAGCGGTGAAAAAAGGGGGGGGGGGAAGAAAATAATAGGAGAAAAGAAAAGTAAAAGAAAAAGTGACCAAAGAGAGGAATATTTGAATGAATTTGCATGGTCTCGTGTATGCAACAAAATAGCTACAAAGATCAAGTATGCACTAGATCTTTATGACTTTGTGTCAAATGATTAAATTAAATATCCTGCAGACAGCCAAAAACATCAACTGTACAAACTGTCTATTTGCGCTGAACCGACAGCAGCCGTAAACACCGTTGTACTTGCCCTTGGTCGTCTCAAATGAACAAATTTACTGTTCCTATGAGTTTGTTTAACAGGGACGATGCACATCGCAATTAGTTACCCAGCTAGTTGACCTAGGTACAGTACATACGTGATGCGACAAACGTCGTCATAACGTGGCATCGATCTTGGGCCAGCTACGAGTACTACTCTATAGATCGTGTGCCATGTTAATGCGTGATCGAGGACATTTGATTGCAGTTGCAGCAAGATCGAGGGGGGAGAGGCGGCAGCAAAGGCAATGCAAATGCGCCAATCTCAGCAACAAGAGTCAAAACTCTACCGTAGCCAAGGCCCAAGGAGGAGGAGGAGACCGGGCAGCACACGAAACGGAATCGGGGAGTATTCTGTTTCCTTCTACAACGCGGCTGCCTGAGTGTGGCTCAGTTGCAGAGAGGAGAATCTCGGAACGGTTTACGGGCGGCATTGGAATGTGCTCCACGTTCGGCCGGCAAGAAAGACCGACAATTGAAGATGAAGAGAACTGGTGCCCATATCGCGTTGGCACACGAACCGAGCCAGTGTTAATTCGACGGGCATCAGCATTGACATGAACCGTCCTATAGCAAATGACACTACAGACAACTCACTGCCTACTGCTGTATCTGCTGATGACTACTGGTTACTGTATTGTAAAAAACGGAGTATCAAAAGGTGCAGTTAAAAGTTAAACCAAGCAATGCAAGTAACAATTGAAGGAAGCAGCTTCTAGCAGCGAGATTCATTGGTGGCTTACTGTGGTGGAGAAGAAGATCCTCCGGTGGCGTCGTCGTCGGGCAGCAGCCCTGGAAGGAAAAGGAAGGCGAGCACGTGCCGGCGTCGCTCCGATCGTCGTCATCGAAGGGGAAATCCAGAACGGACACGGGGCTCAGCTGTTGCTTGTCCTCCTCCCTCCCCAACTTGCCGTCCGACTGCATCATCTGCACCCATCATTACCACCAAATCGTTAACACTGCTACATCCATAAGTACGTGGTAAGTACAAGGCTACTGCTTGCTAGTTACTGTACGAAAACGGCAAACGACAGAAAAGTCCAAATGCCCATGGCTAGTTCGTTCATGCCAAAAGACCAAAAGGGGGGAACACGCATGATTGTGACTGATCGGCCTTAATTTCTTATGGCAGATTATGTGTGTCTTCTTTTTCCGCATTCTTTCTTTGACGAGACCACAGACATTTTGTCATTTCTTTCATTTTCATGGAGCGTGTTTTTTCTTTGGCATAGTACGTCCGAGGCATGATGGGTAGAGATTACGGTTTGGCGTCTCTCCGGAAGAGCATTAGGTCGATCAGGATCAGCACGAGATGAATGGACAGTGGTAGTTGTTGCCGAGTGGTGGCATACTGACAAGCATGGTGCTGCTGGTGCCATCCGTCCGTATTTTTTTTTTCTAATCCGATCCAATCATGTGACATGGTAGTGCCAGTAGATAATATGACTTTTTATTTTACAACATAGTTAATGGAAGTAGCAGATACTACTCCTACTGCGCCATTAAAACACTGTACAGTATGTATGTAGATCCAACAGGCAAGCATCTAGCCTGCAGAGTGTGGATTGGCCGGACTGCGAATGCCAAGGAAGAGGAGAGTGGAGTCATTAAAAGCGGTGGAGCAATCAGGCCTACCTGCTCGACCGCTACACACAATCTTTTGGAGCTGCGTGACAGGGATAGCGTAGCTAATTTCCCCTCTCTTTTTTTGAAAGATTGTAGCAGGAGTTTACGAGTACCACTACGGAGAAGAGCGACAGCTGGATTGGAGCGTACCGGTAGCAGTAATCTACTCCGGCGCAGGGTTATTTTTTTCGATCCGGTAGTTCGAACCGCCGGCTAGCGGTAGCGGCTAGCCGGTCCGGTTTGACCGGTAACCGCTGGAAACCGAACAAATTCAAATTTTGAATTCAAATTCCCCTTTCCGTCGGTTTGCTTCGGTTAGCCGGCCGGTTTGACCGGTAAGCCGAGCGGTTTGGACGGTAAGCCGGCCGGTTTGGACGGTAAGCTGGCTCAATACATAATTTGTCATGTTTTCAAATTTAACTAAAAATTTAAAAAAATAAAAGAAAAATTTCTAAAAATATTTCAAGGTGCGTAGAATTTAATGGTGTCAAAATTTTTCAAATATTAGTGTATTTAGTATTTTTTGTGTGCATTAGAAATTCAATGAGCCGATTTTTTTCTTTTCCTTTTTTTGTTGAACTTCTAGTGCCTGCAAAAAATATCAAATGAGCAAATATTTGAAAATTTTTTACACCAATAGATTACATATACCTTGAAGTATTTTTAGGAATTTTTTCGATATTTTTCCATTTTTTTAATTCAAATTTAAAAAATTTCAAATTTGAACCGGTTCAAACCGTCCCAAACCAAACGGTCCGGGACGGTTTGGTCGGGAACCGGTCAAACCGGACCGGTTCCCGACGGTTCGGGGAACCCTGCTCCGGCGAGGCGTGACGGTAAAAAAAAAAGAAAAAAGAGGTCCCTTTTTCTGGGGCAGGTCGCCTACTCGCCTTCGCCACAAAAGGGTAATGTTACCACGGAGGACCCGCATGTCAGTGAGTGGAATGGTACGAAGCATGCAGGCAGTTGACTGTCAATTTACGGCTGATCACCTGAGTAGACGACGCACGCGCGTGCTCCCCAGGAGGCCAGGACAGGTGAATATCAGAATCATCCTTTTCCATCACATCGATGGGGGAATATTTTGGGCCACACCGACGAACACAGAGCCACCCCATGATCACCATCTCTTAACACTACTCCGCGCCACACGTGAAAACCTCCTTCGCAGTGTGGTTTTACTTTGGATGAATTAGCAGGTGGAGATGAAACAAAAAAGAATAGTCGATAAGAATCTTCAGAGAGGGTTTTGAGTTTGTACTAGCCATGCATAACTTGCAGTCTTAATTAAACTAGTTGCAAGATTTGAAATTTTCAAGCTCTGCGTGGCAGTGGCAGTGGCGCTCAGCTCACTCATAAAAGGGACGCAAGTCTTTTCAAGTATCCTGCTGCTTGGTTTGCTAGTGTTGAGATGCTAGCACAACCGAGAAAATGCAGCAAAATGCTAGTACTCCTACCGTTGGTAAATTCGCGCATTATTGGCCCACTGCGGTACATGGCTGGCCATAGCGATGGATGACCAGAAGGAAGGTTTCGAATTTATGCCCGCCCAACCAACCCACAAGGCGGCATTAACACTAGCACGCCACCAGGACACAGGAAGCAGAGGAGCACTCACCTCGTTCTTCCCGGCTGCCGCGGCGGCGGCGTCCGTGTCCGTGCAGTGGTGGTCTGAGGCCGAGGTTGACGACGAGGAAGAGGAGGACGGTGTCGCGGGCTTCCCGCGCTCGGACGCTGACGTGGACGCCATCTTGTCAACAACGGCGGCGACGTCGTCATCCGACTCGGACTCGGCGTCGTGCTCTGACGAGGCGGAGGAGCAGCTGCTGACGAGCGGCGATGGGAAGCCGCACGAGTCCCGGTCGTCCAAGTCGTCGTAGAGGTGGTGGTGGTGGTCGTCGTCGTAGTAGTCGCGGCGCCTCCAGAAGCCGTCCTTGATCCGGCGCGAGAAGCTCCTGGAGAGGCTGGAGATCCTGGCGAGCGCGCTGGGGCTCCTGAAGAAGGAAGAGGACGGTGACCTCGAGGGGCTCCGGCGGAGGAGGGTGTCGTTGTTGGCGCCGCCGCCGTGGGAAGGGAGGGAGCGCGGATAGGAGCGGAAGCCGTCGCTGCTGGAGTCGCAGGCGAGCTCCAGGAAGTCCCTCAGCGTGAGCGGCCCCCTCGCCGCCGCCATAGTCGACTCGTCTCGTCGTCGGTGCAGTGCAGGCAGCAAGCAGCTGCTTGAATTGCTAGGGGTGGGGAAGCAGGAGGACCATGTGGGGCAAGAACGAAATGAAATGAAGAGATGGATGGATGTAGAGGATGGACGGAGAGGGAGAGGAGTGGCCGACGAGGGAGAGCGATGTGCCGCTGCCTGCCCCTCAGCTCAGGAGAGGAGCCCCTGGACCGCTCGCTCGCTTCGCCCCCCTCGGTTTTAAGTAGACGCACTAGTTAGGTGCGTCAACCCCGGACACAGTTTTGAGTTTCAGCGAGGAGCAGCGAGCGAGCGAGCGAGCTGCAACTACTTAGGAGTCAACTCAACCCGGGCGTGCGTGCGTGCGTGTCACTCTTTAACTGAATGCTAAGATCGGCGCCAAACCCATGGCCATCGTGTGCTCTTTGGTTGGTTGCCATCTTGAATCGTTTGGGGGATCTGCAGTACCTGTAGCATTATTTTCCAACCAGACACGCTACGGAAGCAGCAGCAGCAGCAGCGTCGTTTTGGTTCACCACTTTCACCTGCTCTCAAGACTACTCCTTGCTTATCCAGGGTTCCCCCCCCCCCCCCCCCCCCTTTTTTTTCATAATATATTTCCGCCGCTTAAGGCTTAGCAAGTGTTTAGGTGAACAAGAACCATGAAGCAAGCCGGGAACCCTGACGTTCGAGCGCATGCACAACATCATTCGTTAGTTCACCTATTCATAGAATGAACACGGAATCAAACACCAAGCTGCTATTTTCTCCGTATCATCTTCGTCTAAGGCCATGTTCAGATTCCCAACTATTCACTATTCATTCTAACTTTTCACTATTCATTCTAACTTTTCACTATTCCCCCCTCACAAAACACGTTTCCCGGCGAATGCTAATGTTTTTCTTATGCTACAGTGTTTTTTCCTACAATCTAAACACACCCTAATAAGTCTGCGTGCAGAGTGGTGCTAATACCGACCCAGCAACCAAACCACCATACATATCAGTATGTGTTGCCGTCGGCGTTTTTATATCGTCGCAAGTGAAGTGTCCTTGTTCCCGTCATGCATCCATCCGTGTCAGCATTTATCACGTGAATCGCCCCCCATGCGTATGTACGTGCATGATTGTTCCTTCCAGCCCAACCACACACACGATAGATCGAGCAAGATTTTCCGTCGTTGCCAAGGCCTGTCCGTGCTCGGATCGCACTGGGCCCCCCGAATTCAGTGTCGTGTCAAGCGTCAACGTCGTTGCCGATTTTTACATATACGACTGGCAGACAAGAAGGATCCCTGGCGATAAATTCTGGTTGACAAATTCCTCCGTGTTGCCATCGTATCGTACGTAGAGTATACAACACATTATACTGATACGGTATACTAGTCTCTGTAGTACATTATATTCCGCGCGCGCGGTAGGAAGCTGCTGTCGGTGCCTGATTTGGTCGCACCGGCACAGACAAGTGATTGCGGTGCTAATCCTCTCGTTGCCCCGATGGCGGGTGAAGAGACGGGGGTTTTTATCCTGGTTCCGGCCACGGGGCCGTACGTCTAGCAGTGGTGCGGAGCACCGGTTTCGTGTTGCTCGTAGTAGGGGGTTACAAGCAAGGTGGGAGAAGGAGATGAGCTCCTGAGTCCCTGTGTCTAGCTTTCGCTGGCTAAGTGTCGTGTGTGTGTCTGGCTGTGTATCAATCTGCTGTCGCTTGCCCTTTTGCATGGGCTTCCCTCCCCCTTTTATAGACCAAGGGGAGAGGGTGCGAGTACATGTGTTCGTGGTGTTGACGTTACTAAGTGCACTGTGCTGTCCATGCCGCGCACTATGCGAGCGGGAATCGCGCCTTCCAACTCCGGCTGACGACATGGCAGTGGTTGACGTGATGTCCTTCCTTCTTGTGACGACTCACGGCGTCGAGGGTGGCAACTTGCGTACGGCGTCCGGATCGAGTCCCTGTAGCCTCTTTCGAGGTTCGCCTTCGAGGATGGTCGCGCATCCGAGGCGAGCAAAGTCAAAGGAGTGGTTGGCACAGTGCTACTGCCAAGTTAGGTCTGGCCGTGCAGCATGGCGCTCGGAGGTCCACTGTTGCGAGTGGATTTGACCGGTGTCTTCTCCGGGGCATGGGTGGTGGCGTGGCGCAGTGATTCCCTGCTTTTTGACTGCAGAGGAGCGTCATCATGACTTTGAGTGATGGGTCGCAGAGCCTCGGAAGTCGTTCCTGGTGAGGCCGGCTCGAGCTTGGACTGCAAGCTCGAGCTCGCTGAGCCTCGAACGAGACGGAAACGCTGGCTCGAGGGTGGAAGTCTCCCTCGAGGCCGCTGAGCCTCGATCGTCACGGACGTCCCCGCTCGAGGGTGGTCGTCCTCCTCGAGCGGGATGGGTGCCGAGGATCTGTTGCGATG
The DNA here is from genome assembly GCA_015342445.1 of Digitaria exilis. Classification (NCBI taxonomy): domain Eukaryota; kingdom Viridiplantae; phylum Streptophyta; class Magnoliopsida; order Poales; family Poaceae; genus Digitaria; species Digitaria exilis. The sequence continues at coordinate 1,371,875 of JACEFO010000144.1, forward strand.
GTGGGCCTTTGCTGGGCTGTAGAGCCAGGCCAATGTCGTTGTGGGCCTTGTCGCCAAGTAGTTTTAGGGCCCAAGTTAGGGTACCCCTACTATTGGTACCCGACAGTAGCCCCCGAGCCTCCGCGGGAGTGAGGTTCAATACCGCGGAGGTTGATGTTCGTCGAGGCTTTCGAGGCCCTTGTCCCTTCGCGGGTTCTGGGAATCCGTGGGGGCGCGCTAGCGCACCCGCGGGTGTAGCCCCCGAGGCCTTGGGAGAGTGGCCGACAGTCTCTCAAGGTCTCAACTCGATGTAAGGTGTTTCTATTGCTTCCCCAGGTGTGGGTTCGTCCACATCGCCTGAGGTCCTCGAACCCAGCCATGTTTGGCATGGTAGGGGAGATTTCGAGCTTTCTTTGTGCCTCGTGCTTCCCGTTCGGGGGGACTGAGGAGGAGGCGACCCGTGGTTCCCTCGATGGGATCGAGCCATGGATGCCTGGTCGAGCTGGTAACGGGTGGTTCGAGCGGACGTCCTTGCCCCGTTCGATGAGGGTAGGCTCGTGGTCATAGGACACGCCCGTTAAAGCTTTTCGCAAATGTATGCTAGATGGGACTCGACCTCATTCGATAGAGGCCGAGGGCTCGATGCTCCCCCTCGAGGGGTCCCTTGATCTAGGCACTTTGCCTGGCCTCGAACATAACCGGTTGGTTTCCTCGAGCTTTCGAGCTTCGAGGGTACCGTCGATTATCCCTGACTCAGTTGATCTGGGACCCTTGTCGAAACCCTTTGAAGGTCCAAGGTTCGAACCCCTGATCAGTAGCACGATGGCTTCTTCACTTTGAGGAGGAAGCCTCGAGCGTTCATTCCATGGGTTCCGCTCCGCGCGGGGTAACGAGACTCTCGAGACCTCTGTTCCTCGAAGGGGCTTCCTCGAGCCTTCGAGCTTCGAGGCTTTTCCTTCGAGGGTGGGCGCCTTGAATGCGCCCTTCTTTGTTCTGCGCGGGTCATGATGACCACCAACAAAGATTTCATGGTTTCGTGGGAGAAGTGGGCGCGCCATTTCAGGCGAGGCGTGCGGGCGCAGTTCGACACGACCGCACGTCTGCCGCGCCAGACTTCTCGAATATTACGACGTAGTTAAAGCGGTTGTGCGGTTGACGCGGCCCGCGCCGTTGCGTCTCCCGGGGCGGGCCTGACTGTCAGCCCAGGGGGCTGTCGTGTCAAGGCCGGCGTCCTGCCGCGCCTTGCTCTGTGGGGGGAGTATAAATAGCACGGCAGTGCCCATGCCTAGGGTACGCCTTCCTTAGCCTTCTAACCTTTGCCTTCAGACTTTTGCCTTCTAGCTTTTTGCATCATCCTCTTCCTTCGCCTAAGCTCCCCCTTGCCGCCATGGCCCAACTCGTCGACCCCGCGCCGTGGAAGCCATCGAATGCCACCAAGACCTGTCTGGATAGTCTTATGGAGGTTGGAGTGCTGCCGCCAAACGTCGACGGCGAACCGCCCGTTTGGATCTCGCCGGGGGCCGCTGCGGAGCCCGACCCGCCGGCGGGCTACGTCGTTAGCCTCGTTCGTTTCCATGAGCGGGGCTTCGGCGTTCCGGCGGGGAGATTCGTGCGAGCGTTGTGCTTCCACTACAAGGTGGAGCTGCACAACTTCTCGCCCAACGCGATCTCGCAGGCGGCGGTATTCGTCGCCGTCTGCGAGGGTTACCTGGGCATCGAAGCCCACTGGGACCTTTGGCGCCACCTCTTCTTCGGCGAGCTCTTCTTAGAGGGCGTCTCCAAGGGGGTCCGTCGCCCCGCTCGCGTTGGTGGCCTCGTGCTCCAAGTCCGGAGGAGCCGCAAGGACCTTTACATCCCTTGTTCCATGGTTTCCAACAACCAAGATTGGGACAAGGGGTGGTTCTACCTCCGCAACGACGGAGGGCGTCTGCCGCCCTACACCGGCAAGTTGCTGACGAAGAAGCGGGACCACTGGTCCTACGGGGTGTCACTGCCAGAGCAGAAGGACAAGCTCGCTCCGTTGATCGAGGCGCTCCAGCGCCTTTCGAGGCACGGCCTCACCGCCGGTGGGGTCATCGCCAACTTCCACCGGCGGCGGGTGCTTCCCCTTATGCAGAGAAGGCTCCCGCTGTTTGGGATGACCCCTGGCGCCGACGTCACCGGCACAGCGATGGCGGCGGAGCCATTGCCCGTCGCCACCGCCGTTCAACGGGCGCGGCGCGCCGTCGACAAGCTGCCGGACGACCCGTGGGCGGTGCCCATGCGGCCCGAGGATGGCCACCTGAGCTTCGTAAGCTATCCTTTGTCCCTCGTTTTTGCTTTTCGTTTCGGTTTCGTATTTTTGACCTTGTGACTGGTGTTTCGCAGGGCCTGTCCCGCGGCCACTATTCCAAGCCCCCTGTCCCCGAGGACAAAGCCGTTAACCGCACCCTCGCCGAGAAGGCGAAAGAGGACAAGGATCGGAGGGAGGCGCGGCGGAAGCGGAAGGATCGGAAGAGGAGGAAGCATTTGGCGGAGAATCGTGAGCGGGAGAGGCAGGGGCTCTCACCGCTCCCGACGCTGGAGTCTTCCCCTGATCCCGATGGATCCGAGGAAGACGGTGGGGCGAGGAGTCCGTCTCCTTTCGAGCTTCCCATCTCCTCGCGGGCTTCCCACGGTGGGGCCGCCCAGGCTGCAGCGTCTGGGGCCGGCAGCGGAGAGATCGTCGACCTCGAGACTCCGCCGTCGACCGTGGTGCCCGCTTCTGGGAGCCCGTCGGGGGCAGCGACGGTTGCTCTCGAGGAACCTCAGGATCGAGGCGAGGCAATCCGAGTGGCCGAGCGCTGTCGAGGAGGCCCCAGCCCGTGGGCCAGGAAAGGAGGCTTCCCAAGGAGAAGCCGACGCCCCTGCGGAAGGCGGGGGGGGTTTCGGGGCTGACTTCTCAAGAAGGGGCCGGCACCTCTACGGGAGGTGAGGCTTCGAGGATGGCTCCTAAAGGGGAAGCCAGCGCCTCCACGGGAGGCGAGGTCCCGGTGGTGGCTCCCGTCTCAACTTCGAGGCCAAAGCGGAAGGTCCCCATCGTACGGTAAGTTTTCTTCGTTGCTCGCCTGTCGTTGATACTTCGTTTTTGTCTCTGGCCGAGCTTTTTTCGTGTCACAGTCGGTCTGGGGGGCGGAGAGTGCCTTCCCTTGCGCCAACCAAAGCCCTCAAGGTCGGGCCAAGCTCGTCGCCTCACCCGTCCTCGCAGCTCCTGGGCCCGGCGAATGAGGTCGTGCAGGGCTTCGTCACCTTCTTCGACGCTCAGGCGGGGGTGCAGGTCGAGCGACAGCCGTGCGAGGAGGCGCCCCGGATCCTTGAGGAGCCAAGGCCGCCTCAACTCCTCGAGGGCACTGTCGAGCCCCGCGCCGAGGCTGCCCGGTCTGAGGATGCCACCCCCGCGCCTGGGGAGGCTCTTCGCGTCGAGGAACCGTCTGCGGCGCCCGTGGAGGCGGAAGCCGCGGTGGCCCCCCTGCATGAGGGGGGAGAGGGACGAACCCTTGGCGGTGGGTTTCCCCATCTGAAGGAGCTGGCAGAGGCTCTGGGATTGGGAGCCTCCGTGACGCAGGGGCGCGAGAGCGGCGGGGCCGCGCCGTCGACTCTTGTCGTGGCTCCGCCGGGGCCAGCATCGGCCAGACCCAGCGCGACGCCTGCCCGTGGATCCGCTGAGATGTGGCAATCCCGCAGCGAGCTTCCCGAGCAGTTCGTTGGTGAAGCCGTGGCGGAGGAGCGTCTGTGGGACGTTCAGTCGGCGCACGGTCAGGACGTTCGCAAGGCGCTGCGAGACGTTCTCCGTCTTCATGATGAGGCCGGCAAGATCCACCAGGTGCGTTTCGGTGCAGCTAGTGTTTGTCGTAATTTGTTCTTCAAAAGAGGCTTAGCTCGTCTTTCGCAGGAACTCCGCCAGCAAGCGTTCGCGAAGAACGACCAGATTGCGGCGCTGTTGTTGGAGCTCCGCCGCTTGTCAGGGGCGGTCGAGACTCGAGACCACCAGCTGGCCGACCTCCGAGACGCTCGGGACCGAGTTGTCGCCGAGTGTCGGGAGAAGGGCGAAGTCATCACTCGCCTAGATGGCTCGGTCATCGCCCTGCGCGGGCAGCTCGCGAACAGCAGCACCTGGCTGGACAACGAGCAGGCCGCGCGCAGTGCGGCGGAGTCGGCGCTCGAGGAGGAACGGCGTCTCGTGGTCGAGGCTCGAGACCAGCTCGAGCTGGAGCAGGCGGCTCGGGCTACGGCGGAGCGGCAGGCTCGAGAGGGGGAGAAGGCCCTCGAGGCTTCCCAGGGTCAAGTCGAGGGTAAGCCGATTTAGCTCGGGCTTCCATCTTTTTTGCTCTGTTACTTTTTCATTTCTGACTGCCTTGTTAGTGCAACGTTGAAGCGGGCGCTCCAGGCCGAGACGGAGTCGAAGGAGGCCGTGCTAGTGGCACACTCGGCGACCCAGCGCGAGCTCGATGAGCTGGTGTAGGCCGCTTCGGCGGCCTGCAACGAGATCGCTGGCGCCGATGTGCAGTCCGGCAGCTCCCTCGCCAGTCGCCTTCGAGCGCTTGGGGGGCACTTCACCTCGCGTGTGAAGGAGGCCCTTCTGCTCGGGGTTCGGAAGGCGCTTGGAGTGGTCACGACCCACTACCAAGCGGACCTCTCGAAGCTCGCCGCCGGGTACGTCGTCGCCGACGACCTTAACAACGAGGAGGCAGTGGCGGCGATGGAGGAAGCCGATGCGGCCGCTGACGGAACGGCACGAGTGCTTGCTGGCCACTTCGAGGGCGTCCTTTTTCCTGGCGAGGATGGCGGCGGCTGGGACGACCTTGGCGGCGGGGGCGATCCCTGAAAGTCTCGGGCCATCGAGCCCGAGTGTAAAAAGTAGTTTAGAGATTTAGACTTTTTTATGTAAGACTAATTCGCTTATATTTGACTAAACATCGTTTATTTTGTTTTAAACGCGATGTTATTTTTATGCGGTGTCTTCGCGACGTGCAGTGTGTCCGATGCTTGTGCCTCGAGAGGAAAACGTCACTAGGATCGATCGTACGTGAATGACTTAGGCGGAGGGAAGTGATGTGTTGCCGTAGCCTCGAGGCGTAGGCGAACACTCGGCTCAGGCGACCCTGCCCTTATCCGTTTCACGCCTAGCGCGTTCCCTTCGAGGTTTCGCAAAGGATTTTTGAAAAAAGTGACGATTTTTTCGGGGGTTCCTCCCCATTTAGCCCCCGAGGGAGGGATGACTCTACCAAGGGTAGAGCCAAACCTTCCTTGAAGCGTGAATGGAATAAAAGTTTGTTTTATTTATTTCCAAACTGTGGCGGTAAAACGTCGACACTTGATTCAAAAGACTTGTACAAATCTAGAGTATGTACAAAGGTTTCGAGGGCGACGAGCCACTCTAGGGATAGAAACGACGTAGCTGTTGGATGTTCCAGGCGTTCGTGAGGATCTGCCCGTCCTCGTCAGCTAGCTTGTATGTCCCGGGCTTGAGGACTTCGGCGACGATGTATGGCCCCTCCCATGGGGGTGAAAGCTTGTGCCGTCCTCGGTTGTCCTGTCGAAGCCTTAACACGAGATCTCCTTTGCAGAGATCTCGATGCCGGACCCTTCGAGCCTGCTGTCGACGTAGGCTTTGCTGGTACCTTGCCGAATGGAGTAGGGCCACGTCTCGAGCTTCGTCGACCTGGTCGAGCGAGTCCTCTCGAGCCTGGCAGTTTTGCTGTTCCTGGTATGCTCGGAGCCTAGGGGACCCGTATTCCAGATCCGTGGGGAGGATGGCCTCTGCCCCATAGACGAGGAAGTACGGAGAGAACCTTGTCGCTCTGCTTGGGGTCGTTCTCAGACTCTAGATCACCGATGGTAGCTCTTGTACCCACTTGTGCCCAAACTTCTTCAGCTTGTTGTGAATTCTAGGCTTTAGGCCTTGTAGAATCATGCCATTGGCACGTTCTACCTGACCGTTCGTTTGTGGGTGGGCCACCGCCGACCAATCCACTCGTATGTGGAAATCATCGCAGAATTTTAAGAACTTCTTTCCCGTGAATTGGGTGCCGTTGTCGGTGATGATAGAATTGGGAACCCCAAACCGATGGATTATGTCGGTGAAGAAAAGCACTGCCTGCTCAGACTTGATTCTATTGATGGGTCGAGCTTCGATCCATTTGGAGAATTTGTCGACCGCCACCAATAGGTGCGTGAAGCCCCCGGGCGCTTTTGCCATTGGCCCGACAAGGTCGAGGCCCCATACGGCAAAAGGCCACGTAATGGGGATGGTTTGCAGCGCCTGAGCAGGAAGGTGCGTCTTGCGTGCGTAGAACTGGCACCCTTCGCAGGTTCGTACCACTTCCGTGGCGTCCGCCACGGCAGTGGGCTAGTAGAAGCCTTGTCGAAAGGCGTTGCCTACGAGCGTGCGTGGGGCGGCGTGATGTCCGCACACGCCCGCATGGATGTCGAGGATGAGCTCTTTTCCCTCGGGTATCGGGATGCAGCGTTGCAGGACCCCCGAGGTTCCCCGTCGGTATAGCTCCCCTTCGATGATAAGGAACCGTTTAGCTTTTCTCGCAACGCGCCTTGCCTCCGTTCGGTCGTTGGGCAAAACGCCTTGGTCGAGCCAGTCGAGGTACGGGCTCCGCCAATCTCGAGGCGCCGGGACCTCGTCGATTTGCATCGCCTCCGCTTTGTCTTCCTCTTCCGAGCAAGCCTCGTACCCCATGGGCTCGTCCTCATCCACCAAGAGCTCCGCGCTTGTGGGGTCGAGGGCGGTCGCTCGAGTGTCGGGTGCGGTCGAGGCTCGGGCCGAGGTGGCGATGGTAATTGAGGGTCGGTCGATGTCCTTGGCGAACACGTTCGGGGGAACGGTGGCTCGTCCTGGCGCGATCTTTGCCAATTCGTCGGCCTCCTCGTTATATCTTCGTGCGATGTGGTGGAGCTCGAGGCCATCGAACTTGTCTTCGAGGTTACATACCGCCTGGCAGTACGCCGCCATCTTTTCGTCGTGGCAGCTGGATTCCTTCATCACCTGATCAACGACCAGTTGCGTGTCGCCGCGGATGTCGAGGCGCTTAATGCCGAGCTCGAGCGCGATTTTCAAGCCGGCAAGGAGCGCTTCATACTCCGCCATGTTGTTGGACGCGGGCAAGTTGAGTCGCACGACGTATCGAAGGTGCTCCCCGCGGGGTGAAATGAAAAGCAGGCCGACACCGACGCCGGTCTTCATCACCGACCCGTCGAAGTACATTTCCCAGCACTCGAGGCTGGACTTCGAGGGGGGGAGCTGGGTGTCGGTCCATTCGGCTACGAAGTCCGCCAAGGTCTGAGACTTGATGGCTTTCCTTGGCGCATAAGCGAGAGTCTCCCCCATCATCTCCGTTGACCATTTCGAAATTCGTCCAGAGACCTCGCGGTTCTGGATGATTTCGCCTAGTGGGAAGGACGATACGACGGTCACCGGGTGAGCCTCGAAGTAATGTCGCAGTTTACGTCGAGCCAACACAATGGCGTAGATCATCTTCTGGATGTGGGGATTCCTCGTCTTGGTCTCAGACAGGACCTCGCTGATGTAGTACACCGGTCGCTGGACCGGCAGAGAGTGTCCTTCCTCGGTTCTTTCCACCACTATGACCGCGCTGACGACTTGAGTGGTCGCTGCGACATAGAGGAGGAGAGGTTCGCCCTCTTTCGGTGAGGTAAGGATCGGCGTGTTCGTTAACGCTGTTTTGAGTCGATCGAGAGATTCCTAGGCCTCCGCAGTCCAGGCGAAGTGTTCTGACTTCCTCAAAAGTCGATACAGAGGTAGTCCCTTCTCCCCGAGACGAGAGATGAAGCGGCTTAGGGACGCCAGGCATCCCATCACCCTCTGTACACCCTTTAGGTCGCGGATCGGTTCCATCTGCTGAATGGCCGTGACCTTTTCGGGGTTGGGCTCGATGCCTCGTTCGGAGACGATAAAGCCCAGGAGCATACCTCGAGGCACACCGAAGACACACTTTTCGGGGTTGAGTCTTACTCCGTGCGCCCTAAGGCAGCTAAACACGACCTCGAGGTCGCGCACCAGGTCGTCCGCCTTCCTGGTTTTTACGACGATATCATCGACATATGCCTCTACGATACGACCTATATGATCCCCGAAGACGTGGAGCATACAGCGTTGGTACGTAGCCCCGGCGTTTCGAAGGCCAAAGGGCATCGTAACGTAGCAGTACATGCCAAAAGGGGTGATAAAGGAAGTCGCGAGTTGGTCGGACTCCTTCATCTTGATCTGATGGTAACCGGAGTACGCATCAAGGAAACATAAAAGTTCACATCCCGTCGTGGAGTCTACAATTTGATCTATACGTGGTAAAGGAAATGGGACTTTCGGGCATGCTTTATTCAAGCTGGTGTAATCTACACACATTCTCCACTTCCCATTTTTCTTCTTCACTAGTACAGGATTAGCTAGCCACTCGGGATGAAAAACTTCCTTGATGAATCCGGCCTCCAAAAGCTTGCGTACCTCCTCACCGATCGCCCGCCGTTTCACTTCGTCGAAATGGCGGAGGCGCTGTTTGACCGGCTTGGAGTGGGGGCGGATATCAAGAGAGTGCTCGGCGACCTCCCTCGGAATGCCTGGCATGTCGGAGGGGCTCCACGCAAAGATGTCAGCGTGGGCGCGGAGACAGTCGACGAGCACCACTTCCTATTTGTCACTGAGGGAAGAGCTGATCCTCAACGCCCTGCCGTCGTGGCTGTCGGGGTTGAGGGGGACAGTCTTGGTGTCCTCAGCGGATGCGAAGCTCCCCGGTTGTCGTTCGTTGGCGTCAGGGGGCGTGTTGACGATCGCCTCTAGATCAGCTACGAGGGTCTCGTCGAGGGCGAGAGCCTCCACGAGCTCAATGCTCTCGACGTCGCACTCATAGGCGTGTTCGACCGTTGGGCCGACCGTGATGACTCCGTGAGGTCCTAGCATCTTCAGCTTGAGGTAGGTATAGTTGGGGATGGCCATGAACTTGGCGTAGCACGGCCTTCCCAAGATGGCGTGGTAGGCTCCTTTGAAGCCCACTACCTCGAAGGTGAGCACTTCCTTGCGGAAGTTTGCCGGGGTTCCGAAGCAGACGGGCAGGTCGATCTGCCCGAGAGTTTGGACGCGTTTCCCGGGCGCGACTCCATGGAAGGAGGACTTGTTGGGCCGCAACTCGCTGGTGCTGATCCCCATAAGCTCCAAGGTTGGAGCATACAGGATGTTGAGGCTGCTGCCGCCGTCCATGAGCACTTTGGAGAAGCGCGTGTTGCCGACGACGGGGTCGACGACGAGGGGATACTGTCCGGGGTTCGGGATGGTCTTCGCGACCGAACGAGATGGTCTCTGAAGACCAGTCGAGATATGAGGGGGTCGCTGGCCGGGCCAGCAGGACCTCCCTGCGTTCCCTTCTGCGCTGTCGAGGTTTTAGGTTGGCTGCGGGGCCTCCCATGATGAAGAACACATGTTCCACCTCGGGGTATCCGTCGTCGTCCTTGCCGCCACCGTCCTTATGCTGACCGCCATCCTTTCGAGGGATGCGGTTGTAAAACTTCCGCAGCATCTCACACTGCTCGAGAGTGTGAGCGACCGTGATCTTGTGGTACGGGCACGGCTTCTTGAGGAGGTCGTCGAAAATGCCCCCACCACGCGGGGGACCCCGAGGCCCCTTGTGGTTAGGGTCGACTGCGAGGGCCTCATCTTCGACGTTGCCTGCTTCGCGGGGCGCCCGGAACTTCTTTCCCTTCTTGCCGTGCTTCCGCTTCTTTGAGGGACCCTTTGTTTTGTCGTCCTCCGCGGACGCTTCCTCGGGACGCTTTTCCTTCTTATCATTAAAAATGGCGTTGGCCGCCTCCTCCCCCGAGGCGTACTTCGAGACCACCTCGAATAGCCGGTTTGCGTCGGGGGGTGGGCTCCTCCCCAACTTGCACACCAAGCTATAGCATGTGGTGCTCTCGAGGAAGGAGTGGATGATCTGATGGTCGGTGATGTTGGGAAGCTCGGTGCAGCGCTTGGAGAAGCGCCGGATTAAGTCCCTCAAGGATTCGCCGGGTTTTTGTTTGCACCCTTGAAGGTCCCACGTGTTCCCAGGGCGCACGTAGGTGCCCTGGAAATTCCCCACGAAGGTCTCGACCAGGTCGTCCCAGTCGCGGATCCGGTTGGGGGGCAGATGCTCGAGCCATGTCCGCGCGGAATCTGCCAGGTGGAGCAGCAGATTGCGGATGATCATGGCGTCATCTGTGGCGCCGCCGAGCTGGCATGCTAGGCCGTAGTCGTTCAACCATACCCTGGGATCCGTTTCCCCAGAGTATTTGGTGATGGTAGTAGGCTGTCGGAAGCGGGGGGGAATCGGGGCGGTGCGGATGTTGCGACTGAACACCCGAGTTCCTGCTGGCTCTGGGACCGCATCCCGGTTCCACCCAACGTCGGTGCGCCCGCGTTGGTGGGTCCAGGCTCCCTCTCGCTGCCTTATCTGGTTCAGCGTGTTGCGAGCGTCGCCATCGTTGATCGCGCCTCGGGTGTCCCGGAGGTGTGATCTCGCGGGCACCCTCGCGGGAGGTGTTCCTGCTTCGGGTGCACGTGGTTCGCTAACGTGGCGTCGCGCCATGTCCCGGTGGGAGTCGCCCCGGGACTGTGCTCGTGTGCTGCCATTAGGCCAGGGTGAGCGCACCGATGACTCCCCTCCTCGTTCGCCCTTCGAGGCTGACGAGCGTCGAAGGCGGGAGGCTGAGCTCTCGGCCTGCTGCCGGGCGGCGTTCTCAACCAACTTTTGGGCCTCGAGATGCTGTTTCCGCCCCTCGGGGGTGGCTGCCTCCGGCATGGCACGGAGCAGCGCGGCTGCCGCGATGAGCTTTTGGCTCGTTCTAGGAGCGAGGTCGTCATCTTTGCCTTCGGCGAGGATGCGGGCCTGAGCTACTCGCCCTGCGAGCCGTGCGTCCGCGCCGTGTTCGTGGCCTTGTTTGGGCGGCTCGTGGTCGGAGCGTGCCGGTGGTGAGACATCACCACTTCCCAAGTCGCGGGGGTGAGCAACTCGTGGCAGGCGGCGTGGATGCCGCTCGTCCTCGGAAGGCGAGTGATCCGATGGGTCCGGTGGCTGCGCGTCTACCGGATCTACGCCGTTGTTGCCTCCCTGGTTGTCGTCACCACCATCGTCGTCCGACGTCGATCCTTCGCTAACCCACCCATCGCTGATAACGAAACACTCCCTGGTCGGATCATACTCATCATCGGAATAGCCAAAGCAATAGTCCGCCGCTGTTTGGAAGGCCAGAAAGGCCTCTGGGTCGCGGAGACCCGAGTAGTCCCAACCAGGGTGCTCACGCTCAAAGGCGTATCGATCCTCTGATTCCGCGCGGGGATCGTCGGGCGTCAGAGCGGCGAAGTTGCGTCCCGAGGCTGGATGACGGCCTGGCTGGCCATCATACGCACTCATGGCGGTGCGGACGAGCGAGGCGTACGTGGCCGTAGGGCCGCGTAGCCCGTAGGGATAGGGACGTGCCGTCGTAGCACGTGGTGCAGACATGGGTTCCGGGAGGAAAGGAGCAGCCCTCTCCTGTGACCCTGATCGCGGGATCTCTCCTTCCCTCGCGGGAGGAGGGATGCTGACGTCGGCGGCGCGCCTTGCAGCGCGCGCTCGTCGTGCGCGAGGTCCGGGACGACTCCGTCGCCGCGGTGCTGCCAGTGGCAGATGAGGAGGCTCCAGTTGGTTGCTTGGTTCCTCCTGGAGGATGCGCATGTGGTGACCATCGCCACATGCCTGGAACCGTAAGCTCCCGAACCAGATCTCCTGCCCTACTGGGAGCAGATTGCTCTCGCCCAGCGGGGGGTGTCCTTGGTCGAAGTTCGCCATCGGGAACGAGGATTGCGCAGCGCTGGTCCCCTACCTGGCGCACCCGCCATCGGGGCAACAAGAGGATTAGCACCGCAATCACTTGTGTGTGCCGGTGCGACCAAATCAGGCACCGACAGACGCTCTAGTTTACCGTGCTCGATCTGCTGCCTGGGACAGTGATACTACTATACTCCACTGATATCCCCAGCCAAACCATGGCGATCGAGGCATTGACCTGCAGCGATCGAACGAACCTTCTTCGGCGCTGTCTCCGGGGAGCATCCGGCGCCGTGGGACTCGGCGTTTTGGCGTTGCACGCGTGTACGGACCCACACGTGTAGTATGCTGCTGCCCTGTTGGGGTAGTCGGACTGCACTGGAGCATCTATCTATCAGAGTCTGTTCATCTCCCAGCTGTGCGTCATTAATCGTAAAGATGCCCCTTGCCTGCTGCTTGTTAATCCGTCTCGGCTCGTCACCCCTGATTTGGAAAACCTGGATCCTGTCAGGATTGGTTTATTTTACTCTTTTATTATCTTCAGTCACCGAGTTAATCTCTGACGCTGTGCCTGTTCCGAAACGTTCAGGGATGAGTGCGATATTTGAAATCCCTGCCGCGGGTGGATTGTAGTTCAATGAGCCCACACCTGAAGAAAGAGAGAGCCGATCTGAAGCAGCAGCAGACTGCAACTGACACTAATGCATGATCATGCGCTAGGCCAGAAACCAACGACCCATAACCAGACTGACATGAACGTCGCCGGCCGCCGGACGACGCGCCATGGTGAGAGGTGGCCCGCTCGCTGCTGGGCATGGAGGACGACGCGATCGAGCGAGAGTGTACCTGCATGCCACAATAACCACGCCTGTAACAACCAGGTGTCCACGGATGCCTTCGCCGTGCGCTGCAGAGACGGATACATTGCTATGCGACGGGTTACTCTGAGCGTACCAGTGCAGGACATGTTGAGCTGCTGCAAATCTTGGGAAGAGAGGATCTGACATTCTGACTAGGTGCGCCCTTGCGTCATGCATGTCGCGCGTGTCCAAGGAACATTCGCACACCTAAAAAAAAGGTCCAAGCAACATGATCTGATCTACTATAGCTATGCGACGCATCTAGCAAAGTGATAACCCAACGTGCGCAGCAGGGAGTCTGCTTCTCGCAACACGGTTACGCGGTGCGGCCAGAACACGGCGATCCGGGTGCAGCCCAGCCGTCCAATGAAAAAAGTGACGAACGCCGGCCGGTCACCCACACGCTCGGCCTGGCGGCGTCGTGGCTCCGACACGTAGCGCACGGCTGCACCGTCCTTGAGACGCCCGGCCACCAGCACCGCGCGCCTTCCAATCCGTGGCGGCGCACACGCGTCGGACGGACATAGAGGACCAGGGTCTACCGTCTACGTGTACGTGACGACGGCACGCACAGGCAGAGCCTTTTTTTTATCTGTTTCCGCGTACTGCTACACTGATTGCCGGCGATGACGAGCCTAGCGGCACGGCACGGTCCATTTCGCCATTTCGGGCGGCGAGGACGTACGCCACACAGGCACACAGCACAGCGGCGCTAAGAGGACACGACGCCGGCTGGGGTACGCCGTCGCGCTGGTGGACGACCTCGTCAGTAATTCAGAGCGCAGGTCATGCCGTTTCGGGCATGGCATTTCATTCACTCTCCATCCGTCTTGTGTACAGCAACCAAACAATTAGCCCGGCAGAAATCTCTCCGCCAGCTGTAGGGATCTAGTACGTCTATGCACGTCTACTAGTGTACTAAGCAAATGCAGTGACTCTACTCCTGTATTCCCAACTAATCTGCCCTTTGCATTGGTACAGACAGATTCGACCACGTTAACATGGTAGCCGATCGATCCAGTGAGATCAGATCTTGCAGCGTACTGTACTGCCAGTAGCAATAGAGTAATGACAGATCTTGAGAGAGAGCGAAGGAATACAGCAGAGGCTGCAGAGGCCATGCGGTACTGGAGTTGCAGATACATGTGTTGAGCGATTTGGCGGCAGAGTATCAGGAGCATCGATCCACTAGGACAAGCTCCATCCTTCCACACCGAGTACATTTCTCGGTCGGGTAACTTCGATCGTGGTGAACGTGTAGCACTAAAAATGCATGTATAGATAGGCTGCATTCAAACCAAAAAAAAAAAAAAAAAACCCTCAACAAAGAAGAAGCAGCACTAGCAGCATGCGTCTCTACCAACCACAGGTCGGTCCACAGCACATAAAATGGCGGCGGTGGCCTTAACGTAGGCAATAGCCAGAGGTCCAGGTGCCTCGTGATGGCCAGGTCAGGTTCTATACATTCAGCGTACGTGTCAGGGTAGGATGATGATTCAGGTGTGATCCCACAAGCTCATGCCCCCGTCGTTGTCGTCCTCCTCCTCCTCCTGCGCCCCGTCGGCTCCGTCCGCCGTGGGGCTGAGCCTCGGCGGGCTCATCATGAGCCCCTCGGCCATGCCCTCCAGCAGCCGCGGCATCTGGAACACCTCGTCCTCGTCCACAATGCGCCTGCTCTCACCCGCCCGCTGCTCCGACGACGCTCCGGCGGCGGCCTCCGACCCGCACGATTCCCCAGCTGGCTGCTGCGGCAGATGGGAATAATGGCCGGCGCACTGTCCTCCTCCCGGACCGACCATCGCGGCCGCTGCCGAAGCCGCGGCGGCGCGGATGTCGTCGGGGGAGGACGAGGCCGGCGCCGGGCGTGCCGCGGCGGCGCCGGGGAAGTTGAGCGCGGCCTCGGCGCCACGCAGCGCCAATGCGGCGGCGTCGTACGCGGCGGCGGCCATCTCCGGCGTCGCGTACGTGCCCAGCCAGATCCTGTTGGATTTGCCGGGCTCGCGGATCTCCGACACCCACTTCCCTCCTCGGTACCGGATGCCGCGGTACACCGGGTGCCGGGTGTCCGCGCGCACCCGCCTCCCCGGCAGCGGCGTCCCGCCGTCCGGCTGCTCATGCTCCATCTCTCAATGTTACTCCACCGAAGAACCCGATGCTATTTCCTAGTACAAGAAAGTGAGAAACGTGCAGGAAATGCTGCTACGATCATTGCCATTTGCGATGCTACTAGGAGCACGAGGGTTTAAAACACAGGGGAGTAGTTGGTTGGACGAAAAGAAACTTGGGAGAGACGACGCGTCTGAGTGAGTTCGTTGCTTGTCTCGTTAAGGCTTAGCTGGGAAGCACAGGATGCAACAAAGCCTAAACTTTAGAAGCCTTTTCGGCAGCGGTCGAATGGCAAGTCGCCACGTTATGTGGCCACCGGTTGTTAAAAAATGTCTTAGTGCGCGAACAAGGATACGGCCTTTTCATTAACGTTGTCAAGAATGTCCAGGTCACACCCCCTCATGGTGTCGTTCCGGTTGACTGGTAAACTAGATTAGGAGGAGGATGGGTCAGAGGATCACTAACATGTTGACTCGTTCTTCTGGGGAACAAATCATGATTGCCCACCACACCAACGGCTGGGGACAAGGATTACATTATTCTTCCCAGGCACCAAACGTATCCAGAAACAAGATCACAATGGATTAACAGCGACAAATTTAGATACACGAGGATCTTTTAGTGATTGATACAACTATGTACACTGAGGCTATATATGCACACAAAAAGCTATAGATCTGACAGCTACACAATGGAACATGTAAACATTGCTGCTTCAGTTTTTTCATGTGAGAATAGACAGCAGAAACTAATTAAGCCGCCAGCAGATACAGGTAGTCCTCAATTATGGACATCGCAGATGAGCGGTACCCAGAGCCAAAAAGATTGTAGTGATTCAGATAGTGGTACAGGAGATAGAGGTCCCTCCTCTTCTCAAATCCTGGCTGCTTCGGCATCACCTGTACGTATCAGAGTAAATTACCATTAAAATCTTCATCAAAACAGTGAAGAATTGAGTAATCCACCGACCATAAGGCTGTAGTTTATAAATAGGACAAGACATAGACAAGCACTCAACAAGTAAAGCAGGAGGTGGGAATGATCCATAGACATTCCCTACAAAACAAGCAATTTTCATTCCAACACATGGACCGCCATATTAGGTGGTGTAAGACAGGAACTATGTTGCTGACACAACTTTATGGAAGGAACCTTCCTGCTACAATTTTCAGGTCCACTACTTTATAAGCCAACAAAAGGTAACTCGATGAAACAAATCTGACCCATAAGCGTCAACCTCAGACGAAGGATTGTTATCAGTACGTCTATCATTCGTTTTCATATGCAGATTTACCAGTGCTCCAATCAGATATGCAGTGAAAACAAGTAAATACCTGAAAATAGGCATTATAAAATTCCCCACCAAATCCAGCACACCAGGACATCCCAAACTCTGCCTCGTTGTGCCCATCTGCAGTTTTAGAACCGGGAAACATATCTTCATAAACCGTATATTGATTGTAAATTGCTAAATTTCAAGATACTGCATAAATCCAGGGAAATGTTCATCGACAACATATTAAAAGTGAATTAACTTGGTGAAGTCATGATTCTGAATTTGGATGCTAAAACCAGTGTATTTTACTTACAGTAGCAAGCGGGATCCAATATAACAGGATCTCCATTAGTGTCAGAGCTTATGTTTCCGCTCCACAAATCACCATGAAGCAAACAGGGTTCAAGAACAGCGCCATAAAAAAGTGGACGGATATTCTTGATCAATCGCTGACCTGTGCACAGGAATTTATGCATACAAAAGGAAGAGAGAACGCATCAGTTACGACGCTCCCAGAAAAAAAACTTACCTGTGAAAGAACAACCACAAACCAGGAGAGAAATGATAAGTACTTATTTAATCCCACTTTCCCGCTGTACCTTTTTCATATATGGCTGAATCTCCATATCGCCTCGATGCCAACTCCAACTGGTAGCCCAATCTATGCTTGGAGTAAAACTCAATCCAGTCAGCAGTCCAGGTATTAATTTGTGGAGTGCTACAATAACAGGGTGGGTGGATTAGGGAAACCGAGGTAACATTTCTGACGAACTACAAGTAACATGTGATGTTTAATCAAACCGATTCCACCTTCCAATAGTATTGTCAACATGGAAACCATATCCCTTATCAGATTTGGCAGCCTTATGCATTTCAGCAAGCTTCCTTCCGAAAACTGACTGATAATTTTTTTTTTCTGTTAACTACAATAGAGAGACAAAGAGAAAAGGAACACAAACTAAAGATTGAAACATGTATTCTATAGTTACCTGGTCTCCCCTAGAACGTCCAAATTCAATAAACTCCATGATGATAAAAGAACCACCAGTGGGTAATGATCCAACCTATACTAATAGGCAAATATAAAACAATGATTTAAAAATGAAAACAAAAATTGAATGAGAGAGATACTAAAATAAGTGAGCCTGATGATTAACAATCTTCACTTCAGTGGAACAAAAGTATGAACATGTATGCTAGTTCTAGTTCAGTATGCTGTGTGCATTCTCACAGCACAAATAGCTAGGAATGAAGATTTCAGAGTTACTATATGAGTATTTCCATCATGTATGGGTATCACGGTGTTGGTCATGTAAAAGTATCACTCCAGATGCTGATGTTAAAGCATTCCACACATGCTATTTTACATAATCCTGAATATGCTAGTTGTCTCACCATGTATGGCAAAGGAACCCGTATAGAGTTTGTCTCATACATTGCCTTCAAACCAAGAGCTTCTCCTTCAAACATTTCAGGACCAATACGACTGTCGTAAACAAAAATTCTATCAATTCAAATATTGTCGAAACAAAACTAAATATCATCACTACCTACACAATTCCAGGACAGCAGTTATGAGTTCACGAGAATTTTTTTTAAGCACACCTATTGGTTTTCACAAAGAAGGGGCCTGCGTCGGTATCATAGCGCTGAGCTGAGTTAATGCAGCCACCACCAATGGACCTGGTCCCTTTGATCTGCGTGGCCTTCCCTTCTGTAAGAATCCATTCCTTGATTGGGTCATCGCCCAGCGCCGCCACTGCCGAGCAACAGATTCCAGGCAAACGGATGGGTAATTCAGAACTGAAAGATGCACAACACATGTATTCTGAATCTAAGATTTCATCACTCGTGAATCAGGGTAGGAGTATGCTAATGCATAAAACCACGCCACCACCAGCAGCAGTCCCAAACATCCAAACCCAACGTCTCTCCGACATCAACTGCCAGCATTTCCAATTCACCATCCCAGTTACAAAGCGATTCTCCGATGATCCTAGAAGTCTAGAACCGATCGAGACAGCACAGCACAGCACAGCACGGAGCAGCTAAGGTATACTAGATAACAATTAACAGCGATGAAACTGAATCGGCGCGAAAACTCGAGAGGTCAGCTGGTACATAGCGGCGAGCGGGGAAGGGAGCTTACTGATGGAGAGTCGGGAGCCTGCTCTTCGGGGGAAGGCCGCGCGGCAGTGAGGTAGAGGGCGGCGGGAGAGGAAGGAGGCGGCGGCGGCGGAAGTGGAGGGCGAGGAGGCGGAGAGCAGCGCAGCGTTTGCGGCCATCGCGCTCGCCAGAGTTTTTTTTTTTTTTTTTGAGCGAAATCGCGCTCGCCAGAGCTGAGACGGGTGGCCGCAGCCAATTGGCGTGTGTGTGCCGAGATGCGGGTGGGCCTACACGTGTCCCTACATCCGGCCGGGCCAGTTCTGAGATGATTGGATATATTGGGCCAGTAGTCCAGTACTGAAAGGCCCAATTATGGGACGATTGGTGGGATTGGCCCACCCAGATATTTGTTCTGATTTTTGTTTCTCCAGCAGGAGTTCAATCATATTTCCCTAAAAAAAAAAGGAGTTCATTCATATGCTGCTGAGCAATTCTGCATTGTTTCATCGGATTTTCTCACCAGGCTGGCTAATCCGTGCACGGAAATCTAAGGCTCAGTGTCACTGGTAGGTAGGGACTGCATATCCTAATCAATCTTTGGTGAACGTGCATAGCACGATCGTGTTATTAGGCGTTCTCCAATGGCCGCATCTCGTCCTAGGTGGCAGGGGGAGGAACCGCACCCACAACAGTATGGGCACCCTCGAGGAGAGAGAAGCACCGTATCCTATTTTGGGTTCGAACACTACCGAGTAGAAAGAAACTTCTATGAGATGAAAACACATTGTTCGAACACTACCGAGTAGAAAGAAACTTCTATGAGATGAAAACACATTTAATGTGAGAGAAGAGGAGAAATAAAGGCACCAGCAATATTTAATGCTTAACCGGTCTTTATAGGTGGGCCCAAGTAAAATAACTTTTGGCTATGGCCATTGGCACAATGTTTAATGTCTAGTTGCAACATAAGATTGGGAGCAGGAAACCAGCCGTACCACAGCAGTGCCACAGCAGCAAGAGAGAAGAGGGAGAACAAATTATTTTTTTATTCCTTACTATCAGTCCATAGCGCTATGGTCGACTATTTGAGATTCTTTCATAGGGTGTGTTTAGATTGTAGGAAAAAACACTGTAGCATAAGAAAAACACTGTAGCATTCGCTGGGAAACGTGTTTTGTGAGGGAGAAATAGTGAAAAGTTGGAATGAATAGTGAATAGTTGGGAATCTGAACATGGCCTTATGGAGTGGTCTCACAGTGCTTATGGATGACAGTAGTGCAGCATTTATTGCCTATAGACCACTTTTTTCACACATGGCTGGTGCCCTAAGGTGCAGTTGAGACATGCAACTGTTATGTTAGAGGAGGAGGAGCTGGTTTCTAACCGACAAAGGTAGCCCAGTGTCAAGCGTAGAATTAGGATTGGGACAAAGATATCAGCATTATCCAACAGTAAACAGTAATAACCAAAAGTTACAGTTTCAATTATTCAATGAACCACCGATCACGACAGAATAACAGCTCATTGCATAGGAACCGACTGCACGACGACAAGGCATGACACCAACCAAGATCTAATCTTTCCCGGCTACGGCATCCACAATTTCTTCCACAGCAGCAGCATTATCGCCGGCGACCAGATCATCGGCAGGCGCAATGGTCTCTTCTTCCACCCAGAACTCCACGGGGGGCACCACCACGTCCTTGTAGCTGCAGACGTATGGCGCGTCGCGGCCGTGGTAGGTGCCGGTCCACCTCCCCTCGTCGATGTCGCTGGCGTCCCACAAGGAGGCGTAGAGGCGCATCGGCTTCTCCGGCCACGGCTCCCCCTCGCGCCGCTCCTCCCTCCGGATCAGCTCGCCGTCGACGCGCCACTCGATGGCCTGGGCGTCCCAGGCGATGGCGTAGTGGTGGAAGTCGTCGGAGGGGTCGAAAGGGAGGCGGTGGATCTGCTCCCTTCCGCCGCCGCCTCCGACGTGGTAGTTGGTCTGGAGGGCGCGCTTGTCGTGGCCGAGGAACTCGAAGTCGATCTCGTCCATCTCCCTGCAGCCCTCGAGGGAGGAGAGGTAGAGGTTGTAGTTGAGCCCCGCGGTGTCCCCCGCCGGGGTGCGGATGCTGGCCGCCACCGCGCTGCCGGGGCGGAACCGTTGGTGGGACCGCCACCGCGACCCGTCCCTGCCCTCGTCTTCGTAGGTGAAGCTCACGTGGATCTCGCCGGCGTCCGGCGAGTGGCGGCAGGCCTCCGGGCGGTAGTCCACGGCGATGGCCGTCAGCGCCGCCGTGCCACGGGGGTGGTGCGGGTGCGCCGCCGCGTTTGCGTTGCAGGACTCGGACTCTGACGCCATTTGTGGATTGATGGTGAGCAGGAGTGGAAGGAGAGCAGAGCAGACTGCGTCGAAACTCGACACCGAGCTGTGCGCAAGCGTAGGCATCCTCTTCGTAGGATTTTATTGAGGGAGCCGGTGGTTCCGCCGGCGACGACGACGGGCACGTGCCCTCCACTGATCTCGGTCTCTTGCTCAAGTGCTCGACTCGTCTTCAAGAGTTAAACGATTGTTTTTTCTTTTTTCTTCCGTAGATCACGCGGCAGCTTGGAGAGCGTAGGGACGTGCTACTTCAGTAACCAATTCAGCACGCCATGGTAGTCGATGCAACTGCTGACGAATCAGCTCGATGCAATTGGAATGTACAGTATGAGTATGACTCGATCAGATTATCTGGCAGCTGTGAAAAATACGGGAATGCAGGAGTGCGCAAATACACTGCTCTGTATCTCAGTAGCATGGAACCAGCTGTATAAATACAAATCCCCCTGTTGTAGCGGTTTACAGGAGGGCAGAAAACAAAAACTGACATGATAAGTTCACTACTGATTCTTACAGAAATGATTCTAGACATAGCCCTCCAGCAGAAGGCTCCCATTCACTTCCCTGTGCTCCACGTTCTTCAGTGGAAACGATTGGCTGCCGCCAAACGCCAGGTTGTTGAGCCCTTCGCTCGCCAGCCAAATTGGCAGGACCTCCACAACAGCCTTCTGCACCACCTTGTCCTCCTGGAAGTCACTCAGAAGCGACGCAAAGCTTTCCCCGGCCTCTCTGAAATCCACCAGCACGCTGCAAAGCCCTCGCTGTGCAAGGAGCTGAAGAATGGAGTCCAGATCTATCTGACGGAGGACCGCGACTTCAACCCCTGCTGGCTCCACGGTCACAGGACTATCGGCAAGAACTATCGCCTTAGAAGCATGCTCTTCACTGAGAGATGGGATATGTAGTCGGGAACTTTCTCCCTGTGCTATGATGATGTACTGAGGTTGGTTTGCTCCAGCTTCATGCGACACCGGTAAGGTTGACATTTTGGCCAGGTCGCTTGAGATTATGACTCCATCGTATTCTTTCATCAATTGCGAGTAGTACCCACCTGATTGATCAGCTCCCTTCCCAATTTGGTTTGTGACAATTCCATTCATTGAGAGTGTAACTCTGTTATTCATTACCAAAAAAAAAATTCATCACCAACATTGCATATTGTATTCAGAAAGGGGGCATAGAACACGGGCCTTGTATGACGGATTGATAATGGATATTACTACACTAGCAAAGAGCCCAACATTTTGCCAGGGTGAAAACAATCACAGTTTTGATAAATAGACTACAAAAACAAATATTATTAGCCTAGCATAAATGAAGGACCGAGCACTCAACATTCTTACAGAATCTAATGTCCAACTTATATTTTAATATTCTGCTATGCAAATTGAAGACAGATTACCAGATCCCTTAGAACAAATGCGACCACAGATTTCAGCAAATATTTGGAGTTTGATATTTACCTCAAAGTTGCGAAAGCCTTCCCTGTTAGCATGCGATGGATGTAAGCCTCGTTCAATCTGCGACACAATGCTTCCTCCACACCCACTCTCACATCTATCCCAGCACCTTGGAGCTTTTCAATCCCTTTGGATGCCACAATAGGATTTGGATCAGTCATTCCGACGACAACTTCCTTTACTTTTGCTTTGATGAGTGCCTCAGTGCAAGGAGGAGTCCTCCCGTAGTGGTTGCAGGGCTCTAAGCTCACATATGCAGTTGCATTTTCAGCTAAATCACCTGCATCTCTCAGAGCAAATACCTGTGCATGATTTTAACACTACAGTCAGTTATGATATTACACGGACAATGTTACTTTGGCATGTATTAAGCCAGTGTAATACATATACATAAGTGTGGCAGTCGAGAATTTAAAAGTGTGAAGTGATTTAAATTCTTGTAGGAGGGAATCTTTAAGTAGAATGAAGTAGGAAGATTCAGCATCTACTGTCCCAAAATAAAGGACTAAATATTCTTCTAGAAACATTCCTACATAAAAGACAATTGATGTCACTGTTATCCTTGTTTATTTAGGAGTTACTTGATGATTACTTTTATACACCGTGATGTTCAGTGCTTTAGCAGAAAGCTTAGTGTTTTGCAGCATAAAAAATACTAGTCACAACTGACACTTACAAAGTAAAGGGACAGGCCTGACGAAACTAGTCACTACCTAGAACATTGATAATAAACCAATGGATGGCTAGTAGTTTTACAAGATACAATTGTGATTGTGATGCACTGATCTTCTTTTCTCAGCAAATAACTTTGTTGCTTCATCCTGATATGTACAGTGCTTTGCGTCAACTGAAAAACAGTGACCAGTTTCCATAAATGTCATGAGTTGATGTTTCATTAATACTTGTTTAGTAAAAAAAATAAATTTGATTGTTTTGGCGTCAAATGACAGGAATCTAGATAATAAACTGGTTCTTATCACACAATCAGATATTTTGATCTACTCTTCTATGTGATACCGTTTACTTGAGAAGAAATCAATTTGTTGTGAGCAGCACCGAGTTTTTGACAAAAGGAGGCAGCAGAACCTGAAACACCTAATGTGGACTCTGCTATGATCAATCGATCATAATAGCACTAGGGACAAATTCCATTAAGCTTGATAAGGATCACGCATCAGAATATTTTACTTTTGTGTAAGATTAAAGCATCCAATAAAGAAGCGAGATTGTGCAAGACGTGTGTGACCTCGGCGTGTGGCTGGCCGGCTTTGGGGTGGAATCCCTCTCCGACGACGCGGCCGTCGCGGACGATGACACAACCCACCATAGGGTTGGGGCTGGTGTGGCCGGCGGCCTTGCGCGCCAGCTCCACGCACCGGCGCATGTAGTGGCCGTCCAAGTCCCCCGCCGCCGCCTGTGCCTGGCACCGCATGCCGCGCCCGACAAGGCCACCGGCCGCGACGCGGGCGCGGGAAGGGGAGGCCAGGGCGGCGGCGCGGACGGGCCGCGGAGTGAGGTGCGGGCGCGAGACGAGCGAGGAGGAGGCCATGGGCGGCGCGCGGGGTGATGCCGCGGAGGCAGAGCTTGCCTGGCTTGTCTGCGGGAGGGCGCGTACCTGCTGTGTTCGCTGTGGGTTTGGTTCCTCGCACGGTATCGTATTTGTTTGGTTAGGATTTGGTTCAGTGTATGCGGTTTTTAGAAATTTCAGTATATAGAAATTGTGGAAATCGAACGATACACTGCAAAATAGATATCCGACTAATTCGGTATCTCTTAAATTGGTTTGACGTTCAATTTTACTAAATTTCATGTAACATAGCGTGGTGAAACAAATCATGAACATCTCAAAAGAAAGGACAACTTTAACAACAAATTTGATCGGAGAAAGGAGCGATAAAAAAACATACAAGAATCAAACAATAAAAATATTAGTTCGTATGGACATTAGTCAATTTGAGATGACTCACTTTAAATAATTAAAATGACAAAGCAGCAAATAAAAATATCAACACGACACAACTACAGTTGCACAAATATCATGTTTGTCGGCTACCTATGCACGAGACTTGTGTTGTGTCTCTTGCCATTCTCGCCCCGTGTTGCATGTCACTTGCCATCTGGCGTGATGTCTGACTCACTAGCCTCCACGTTTTTCTCGATTACCCTCACATGTCGCTCACTGTTGGGTTGGGTTAGTTAGATCACGGATAATGAAGTCATCGGCTCGTGGGCGCCTCGTGCGCCACCTGACGCGAGCAGTCTAGTGGGTGGTCACGGGGCTGCAAAATATTTAATGCCTTGCGTAGCATAGGTGCAAACGTGGAATAGTGGGAGAGGTAAGAGGACCAGCAATGGCCAATTGAGAAACAAAATAGGGCATTGCACCCGCTTTTCGCCGTCGATTCGTGAGACGGATGCTCGCTTCTCTCTCATGTTTTCCCTCCCCGTCACGTCAGATGTTGATGACATGTCTCACCCATTCGCCTACCGATGTAGGACTATAATACTTACTCTTAGGGTTTAGAGGAGCCGATACATGATGTGTACTTTCTCCGTCCCAGAAAGAGTGACGTTTTGGGTGTCCGTGTCATGAGTTTGACTAGATTTGTAGAAAATACGTGCAACATTTAAATCTTCAAATATTTTTTTTTATAAAAAACTAGATCTAAATATCTATCTAATGATATTTATATTGCATCATAATTTTTAATATATATTTTTATATAATTGACCGAAGAGTTTTCTCGGGAAGTTGAGAAAGACACTTATTTTGGGACAGAGAGAGTAGCTACTATACTCTTGTCATGGGCTATGGGCGGAACAATAGAGTAGGCGATGTGGCTGGCATAGACGCCTATAACCAATAGGAGATGTTGGCGTCTACATGCTAACAATGATGATTTCGGTTCATCGGGTCGGTATGATCCCAAAATCGATACCATACCGTGAACTAAAGTTATCAAAAACATAAACATATACGGAAACCAAAAAAAAAACATTAGTTCACCTCGGATTGGTTTTTTGTTATCGGTTTAAAAGTGTCCAGACTTATTTGTAGATCAATGGGTATGTATGGTACGTCGTCAGTGTACGTGAAGAGGGTGTACATTTGGTCTCATAATCGTGGAATAATAAAAAACGTAAAGTTATTTGTTTTATTGCACGATTGGCTAGTAGGTACACGATATTATTGTGCGATTGACCAACAAAGTGATACAATATACACATAATATGTATGAAAACAAGTTTTCCATCTTCTTGCATAAAACAATCAAAGTAAGGTTACATGGATCTACTTATGCATAGTGCACATACGAGTAACTAAGATGTGTTTGGTTAATTGTATATTTTTTAAATACCTACAATATGAAAAAAAACTGGCTAACGAGTAGATAGAATGTGATACAATGCACGTAAAATAAAGGTTGGTTGGACGAGCGGATACAATAAATTTAATGACATGATATATTGTTTAATTGTATAGGAAGATGAAGCGGCACTATATAACACAATGCATCCATGGAGACTAGTATATGTGTAGATTGACTTATGATTGATGACTGATTTAGATAGTGATGAGTGGGCCCTTATGAACACAATGCATCCACAAGACTAGCGAAGAGGAATGATTCTGGATATCCATAGAGTTTCAGTGGCAGAACCTCAAGAGCTGTACCCGTGTTCTCTCTTTTTCCATGTTTAATCCTCCAGGGCATCGCAGACGTCAAACTTGCATCTTCTCTAATCTCAACAGCGTCCCACGCGGCGCGTCGGTCGTCTGTGCTTCACATTTGGTCCATGTTATCTCTTTTTCCATGTTTAATCCTCCAGGGCATCGTAGACGTTAAACTTGCATCTTCTCTAATCTCTACAGCGTCCCGCGCGGCGCGTCGGTTGTCTCTGCTTCACATTTGGTCCGTGTTATCTCTTTTTCCATGTTTAATCTTTCAAGGCATCATAGGCATCAAACTTGCATCTTCTCTGGTCTCTACAACGTCCCGCGCGGCGCGTCGGTCGTCTGTGCTTCACATTTGGTTTGAAAATGAGTCATGACGGTCGATTCGGAAACGAACGCACGTGATGAAGCGAAAGTTACATGGTGACTTGCCCAAGCAAAGTCACGCTCCTCAGCTAAGCGCTTGGCTTTTCCTCCCGTGCTCCTCCTTTCTCGTCGCCTCCCTCCCTTACGGCGGCGCGCCGCCTCCCCCTCCCCTCCACCTCGTCGCCGGCGCCGTCCTTCCCCTCCACCTCGCCGTCGTCTCCGCACCTCCCTTCCTCACTCCCTGTGTCCCTTCCCCCGCCTCTCTTCCTGCTGTCGCGCCGTCGTCCGGCCAAGGGGACCCGTGGCCGGCCCAGCTCAGATCCGCTGCAAACAGAGCCTACATCTACGACGCCTTCACCGTGCCCTTTGACATCGACGAGCACCCACGAGGTATGCCCGAACCTTCTATTCCCTTCCTTCCTGCTGTGCGAAATGGAGATCCCAAAACCCTAATGGAAGATGTATTCATATCTTACCTAGTTACGATTTACCTGCTAACTTCGATTTGTTTGCAAAAAAAAATAAAATATTGTCCAATGCTGGGTCCGCTTCTGCAGGCAGGTGTCAGGACATGCTTCGGTTTCACCTTCAACTTTCAAGGCAGGACTTGTGGTGATTTCACACAGCAGCTGTCTTGTCTTGTACACTGAATATGTGGACCAACATTTTCAAAATAGTAAGCCATATCCGATGCCTTTCTGTTCTGTTAACATCCCTGTGTTTCCTTTACGCAACACCAAAACTTGTTAATTGTTCCACCCTATTTCATCATTCTTGCTAACTGATTCACTTAACCCTGTTAGAAATTCTTGACACTTATCTAACTGTGTTTTTTTTCCTTTTTTTGAAATTTTACGAGCTAGTTTTCATATATGAGAAGTTTATGAGTACATTCACTACTTGAAATATGTGCATGATTTGAATAATCAATACTTCCTTAAGTTATAGAAATATGCTGTCACATTTGACAAAAGTAATAGCCACATTTTGAGAAAAGTAGGAAAGGCCATAGATTTATGGCAAGATCATTCTACAACTCTGACTGGTGAATTTTTCGTTGTCAACACCAAAAGCTGCAACTCAAATAGTTTCTTTTTCCTTATTGGATCATTTGTACAAAAAGCCTACCTGCCCATGTTTTCATACGGTGACAGGTATGCTTTTGCTTTATTCTTACTTCTATGTTTTGCCCTAACAGGGGGAGCTCCAAACAGTTTCATGGTTTCAGTTTCTTCCTATCGAACCAGATCCAAGTACAACTAAAGAGAGAAGGTGTTGTATATAGTATAGTATATACCCCTCTTCTATGTTGTCTCTTCATTTTCTTTGGGCACTTATTATTTTATGTTTGGAATCATTTGCTCCTTTTTTGGATCACATGTTCCCTTTTCAGTTCAAGGGCTGAGCAGAAAGATGCTCTAAATAACATCGTGTTGTCGGCATATCTTCACTTACAAAGCGAGGGTTTCCTAAGTACCTGGACAAATTCCTTTGTTGGCCCGTGGGATCCATCTCAAGGAGAGCATAACCCTGGTAATACTTATATGCGGTGCCTGTTAAATTAACTGTGTATGTATTTTCTTTTTTTTTCCCCTTTCCCCTTAAGTTTTGATGCATACTGCATCACTTTGTTCTAATTACAGATGAGAAGATCAAGCTCTGGTTGTTTCTTCCTGGCCGCCACTCATCAATATCTGAAATTGCTCAAACTACTGTAAACAAATTAAGAGGTTGTCTCTGGTTGATGTTTTTTTTTTCGTGGTGTCTTAGTCCAATGTTCCAGTGCTTATGAATTTGGATCTTCCTGCTGGGTATTTTGTTCTGTAGTTTCTTCAAATGGTTTATGGGTAGCCCCAGGCAACTCAGAAGAGGTAGCAGCTGCACTGTCTCAGGCCTTAAGAAATTCTTTAGAAAGGTATTCTTGTGTTTACTTTTATTGTTGTCACAAGAACTACAGGTTTGCCTGTACGCATTTGATCGTTTTTTTGGGTGCAGATCACTAAGGGGGCTTTCTTATGCAAGGTTTGGTGATGTTTTTACAAAATACACCCCTCCTACAAGAAACCAAAACAGCTTTAGGTTTGTTCGCTAAGGTTCTTATACTTATATTTGTTAATTACCTTTTTGCTCAGCGATCACATGATGATAAACTGGCTGTCAATTAGAGTTCATGCATGATTTTTGGGGTTTGGGATATATGCTGGCACCTTTTATCACAAATGCCAGCAAAATCTTTCATTGCAATAATAGTATATGGGACCTAATGATAGAGTCTGCTACTCTAGTATTCAAATAGGCTTCTGCTTATCTACTGATACAGTACTTTGTTTGAACATTCCTTATTGGATCAACAGACGTTATTGCAACTTAAGCTTTATAGTCTGCTGTTGTTCCTTTCATTGTAGGTTTTACCAATAATTTTGGCCATTTAATTAAGTTTATTAGAGAATATATTGATACTCTGAAGAGATTGTTTCATTGCCTTATCCTGTGTAAGTGCATGTTGTTGTAGCTACTAGTATTCAGAGACTCTACCTTTTCTTGATTCCTTTATTCTCATTCTCATTGTTTTAGGCGAGCGCAGCCTACAGTAGAGTTTATCTTTGCTGCCACTGAGGAAGCGATATTTGTGCACGTCATAATATCTGCTAGGTTAACACTCAGTGCCCATGATTTTCTATTATATTACGGATTTTTGCTTTATATATGTATTAGTGATCTTACTTCTAAAAATATATTCTACAAGGTACATGCGAAACCTTTGTAGTGATGACATAGAGAAAGTTCTCACGCATTCTCCACGCTCTGTTGGTGAAGGTCTTCCAGGTACTGTTCCATCCCTTAATGGGTACTATTGCAATGCTTTGAAAGTCTATTCTTTTTTTTTTTGGCAAACCAAATTTGTTTGGGTTATATTTATATATTTGACGATTAAGCAGAAAAAGCGAAAATTTAGTTTCCCTTACAATATGGAACACTGGATCCTTTGAAACGGGATTGCACAAAACTGTATATGTAAAAATGCATATGGTGATTGGGTGACTCAATTAATATATGAAGTTACAAAAAATGTTTCTCTCACAGATACTAAGAAAACCTATATTATCTACTCCCCTACAATAGTCTGGCATGTTAAATTTACTTGCCTCTCAAACCAACTATCGTGATCAATGGGCAAAGAAATTGCGTATTGAAAAATTTAGCAAACACTAAAAGGAGAGGGGGGGGGTTGGGAGGTATGGGGTACGTGTGTGTGTGTATGTATGTATATATCTTGAAATCCTAAATCAGTAAACAGCAAAGAACACTTTTGGCAAGGTAAAACAAACAAACAAAACGGAGAATGGACTTACTTATCCAATTTCCCCATCGCTTGACTTACAAAGATATTTCCCTTTTGTGTTCATACATCGAGATCGAAGAAATTGTTTTATTGGAAATATCGATTCTCTAAGCAAGACTATTGTGACAGTCATATAATGGTTTGATTTTTGGAATTGTGTATCGACGTTGGCCATTTGACTCAAAAAGTTGAGATGGTTTTACTAATTATTCCTGCTCAGCTTATCAAGAGATTCGAAAACTCGATTGATGTGTAACTTTATTTTTCTCAGTTGTTGGCATCATTTATATAAATTTTGCTTTATATTTATTTCATGACTTGTTATGTTGAATGTTGCAGTTGTTGTTGCTCCTAGTGGAATGCTGGGTAGGCTTGTCGGATGTTGTCCAAGCGATCTTGTGAGACAAGTATATCAAAGGTATTTCAAAAGAAATCAAATTTACTATTACGTAAAGCTGCATTCTGCATTCTTCATGTCTGGATACTCATGAAAAGAAAAATCTTGAAATCCCTACTGATGAGTGAGACTTGTTTGGTCTACCTTTTGGATGGTTGCGCTTGTAGATAGGTTTTGTTTGATGTTCTTATGAAGGTCTCGTTATGATTATTCTTTGAAGACACTCATATAAACAGACAGTTCATTTTGATCATGTTATCTGTTGTCTCATGTTAAGTTTCTTTAACAATTTCAGCAAATCCTCGGCACCAAATTTGCCAGGTTTTACTCAACCTACTGTATGTCAGCTGAGGGGCCAAAGTTACTATGTTGAAGTTGCACTTGGCTTTCCTGCTGCTTCAGCTGACAAAGTCTCTGAATCAGAACATATTCAGATAAAAAAAGAAATGGATTCAGTGAAGGATTCTCAGTCGGGCGCTGATGGACTGCGAAAGGCAGAATCACCTGATAGCCTTCCAGTTCTTGAGAGGACATATATTTACCCACCAGAGGCTGTTTTGGTACCTATGGTTCATCAAGCATTTGTTCGTTTTTCTAGCAAAAGGTACTAGGCCTACTCTAATTTTCTTGCTATAATTCTAGAAGACACCGACATGGCTAATATAGTTATATTCGGTTCTTTGTAGAATGTGTTTACAGGGCTCTCTGGGAGGTTCTTCTTGGGAGGCATGGCCCTTCTGGAACTTTTCTCCATCTTCTTACTTTCAGAACAGGTCAACCTTAAATTATGTCTCTGTGGCTTGCTCTATCAATGATACTAAAAAGATAATTGATTATTGGCTGTGATCATGTTTGTCCAGTCAGGACGTTCTCTAAGTTTTGGGGCTCTATGAAAACAAGCGAATAATTTGTTGTACTTGTACATGGTTATACGCATTCCAGATCCTCTTTAAACAATCTTCCATTTGGCTGGATTAGTTTTTCTTTCTAAATGTTTGAAAGTGTTAACAACAGCTGATTTTCTTCTGGAGCCAAATCAAAACACTTAAATTTTGATCTTGTGCAATACTTCTGTTCTGTCATATTGTTGTATATGTTTGTAGAAGCCACCAATTACCCTTTGCTAACTGTGCTGCTTATTTGAAAAGAATCTAAACTAGGGAATAATCGTCTGAATCAGTCGCATGCGTTTCTGTTTTCTCCTGTAAGTTGAGTTTGCAGCTAGAACATGACCTATCTTGGTCTGTATTCTCCCCAGATCCTGTAGCCATCAGCATTTAATTTAGTCTTTATTGAAAACTCAAACTAAGATGGAAATATTGCAATGTACACATAATGTTCTTAGTACGTTTTTGCACATGCAAGGGTGTGAACTTATTATATTTTAAGTAAATCCTTTGTGTAAGGATCACCAGTTACCAAATACACCTGAGATCTCTTTACGGCTGTATATACTTTTTGCTGATGGAACATGGTTTGTATACCCTAAAGTTTATGAAAGAATATAATTTAAATTGATTGTGTCCATTGATCATCAAACCAAAAGAATAGTAGTAAGCTGTTCTATGTGATGTCTCCTTTGTTTTTTTAGTTTGTTGTGGCCATAACCTATGTTCTGTCCATGATTTCTCCTACTTTAATTGGCGTGCTCTGTTAACAGCTCTTTGCTCGTATCTTCTCGTGGACTTGGAGTGAATTCTAATTTTCTGAGACTAAGAAGAAAAAAGAACAAGTTCAACAGCACGGCTAGTAGTATTAGTAGTGTGAGTAGCACTTCTGATGGAAGTGAGCGCGCAGTTGCTACTGAAGGTGACCTTTTAGCTGATGCTGACTCTATGGCATGCCGTCAGTCTGATATGCCTCCTGACAAGGATAATGCTGGTAGCAAGATGGTACTGCATTCAATTCCTTCACTTACACATTTTAGTATACTGAGTTGATCTTTCTCCTGTATTTTGCTAGCGAGCCGGTCTTCATTTTCTTTTTTCTTCCTTTTTTGATAAGTTATAGTATTGAGATTATGTAGCAACCTGCACTTATACACAAAACTGTCCAATTATCTGGCACCATCTTGAATGAAACACAACTGCAAAACAGTGGATAAAATGCTTTAGCATGTGAACATTTTTTTTCTTGTAAATGCATAACACTTTTACCTAATAAATAGTTAGTGTGAGTAAGCATATTATCTTTTTTATTTCTGGAGAACTATTTATGCAGTATTATTTTCTGAAGTAATCTTTAGCTATGCACGATCCTTTGAGTAACTGATGATCTAAATATTAATGACATTTAAAAACGAAACACAAAACTGGACAGTACTCCCTCCGTCCCAAAATACTATTCATTTTGGCTTTTCTAGATACATAACTTTTACTATGTATCTAGACATAAGCATATATCAAGGTGCATATCAAAACTTTGTATCTAGAAAAGCCAAAACGTATAGTATTTTGGGACGGAGGGAGTAATAAATAAATGGAGTCCTACTTATTTCAGTACATGACAGTTCATAGAAGCCGCATATGTACGCTGTCACAGAGTTTTACATTCTTTTTTCCTGAAAAAGAGCCTGAGCCTGATAGGAAGCAGCTTGGCCAATTTGTATTTAGAATGTAGGCACCAAAATTCAAGCTGAAGAGGACTCGAATTTGGATGATGATGGTGTAAACCCATTTCCCAAATGAGCTAGGCCAGTTTTCTGCATATAAATGTTTATGGCACTATAATTTCTTTGCAAATATAGATATACCTGCACCTCTGTTTAGATGAAACACATAGTTCGCAGATTTATTTGTTCCGTTGATGCTAAAACAATTAGAATATTATTTCTTGTCTAAATGGAGCTAGCTGTACACAGAGTTCTGTTTGTGTGAATAAATCTTCGTTTTCCATGCTGCACTATTGATACTGTTGGTACTCTGTACATGAATGAAGGACATCGGTGTATGTTTGTGTGAATAAATCTTCGTTTTCCATGCTGCACTATTGATACTGTTGGTACTCTGTACATGAATGAAGGACATCAGTGTAATCATGATGCTCTGTG
Source organism: Digitaria exilis (assembly GCA_015342445.1). Lineage (NCBI taxonomy): Eukaryota > Viridiplantae > Streptophyta > Magnoliopsida > Poales > Poaceae > Digitaria > Digitaria exilis. The sequence continues at coordinate 1,404,680 of JACEFO010000144.1, forward strand.
TAACCAGGTTTCCAAGCGGCCCCGTTCTGAAATAGAGGAAGTTTCTTTTCATGCTGGCAAAGATGTTAGTGAAAATGTACAAGGCGCAAATGGTCAAGTTGGACGCCCTTGGGGCTGGGATGATGAGGGTGTTGAGATGGACATCAATATACTTCTCTCAGAGTTTGGAGATTTTAGTGAGTTCTTTCAACCAGAGGAGTTAGATTTTGGTGAGGTAGGAATTCTATATTATTCTTTTTATCCATTTCAGACATCCGGTACATTTCAATTATGGTTGATATGTTTTCAATTCATTCGTAATCTGCTAAGTGCCAGCTAGCTGCAATAAACTGTATTGGTTCCTGCAGTTGCATTTTGTGCTGCCACGTTGCTGGGCAAAATCTGTAACATTGCTATCTTGCCTAGATTGTACCAACAACTTGACTACTGCAGTGTGTGAGTTATTACCAATGGCCTCTGTTAGAACTCATCATAACTTAGATGTGCTGAAGTGAAGCATTTAGTTGTCATGTCACCAAAACCTGTGAAAGAAGTGCAATCTCATCCCGTTTTACCTTCTACTTTGGTTGATTGTCATGAAATGACTATTGAAATTATCTGTTTGTGGAGCTGAACCATTTTGGCGCATAATATTTCTAGAAAGATTTAGCATGTTACCTGTGATGATAGGCAAACACACTGCGTCACCACCGTATGATGATATACGACTGTTTAAAATATAATCTTTATGGGCATTAAAAACCATTGCTTCATGTAACCAAAATTCCATTTTATATAGCCTCCAGGTACTGCTGAATCACATGCTCTAGTAATTCCTGCTTCCGACTGTGGAGATGTCACATTCACGGATAGTCCATCCACAGCAATGGATATCCCTGAACAAAGACTTTCTCCTGTTGGTTTCACATCTTTGGATGCATTTGAGCCCCAAATTATGGCCCCTGCCCAGGATGCCATTTCAAAAGTTCAAGAAGCTCAGAAAGATATTGCAACACCCGCTCAGTCCCAGTCGTTAGTTTTATCATCTGGAAGATTTGATTATCTTACTAAAGCTGAAGCAATGCTCACATTTGCTCCGGAATACGCAGCTGTTGAAATTTCTGTTGCTGAGGTGCCAGCATCATTGTTTACAAATCCATACTTACCGAGATCAAAGAGACCAGGCAGTTCTAGTTTTAGTTCAAGAGTTTATTCATATGATGTTACACAAAGTTCTCAAATTGAGTCCGTGGGAGACAAGGCTAAGAAGTCTTCTAAACTAACATCTGGTAATTCTTTACGTGATGTTGATTCATCAAATTTATACACACTTGTGCAAGGTGGAAAGAAAGAGAGTGACAAGAGCTTAAACAGTACAGACATACAGCCAAGCAAGGGAGAAACATCACCACCTGTTTCTGGTGTGACTTCATTTTGTTCTTCTCTTGTTTCACAAAAGAAGAATGACAGCATGTTTAATGCTGGATATTTTCTGCTATCTATGAAGACTGCTCTTGCAACTGAAATTGAATGCATCACATTCCAGGCTGCCATGTGCAGAATTAGGCATACCCTATTGTCTTTGAGAAGCAAAGCATCTGCTGAATTTGACAACACAACATCCAGTTTTATGCAGACAGATGTCAGCAATAAATCAGATATCGCCCCAATAAGAAAGAAAGAAATTATGCCCATAAGGTTATCTGGTGATGTTGAGCATGAAACGCATGACAGATCCTTAATGGAAAGTGTGGGAGTCTGGAGGCCGGTTGTTACTCCTAAAGGGGCAAACTCTCTGGAGTCTTTGTCTGCTAAAACATTAACTGGTGCAAGCCCAAGTCTGTCTATGCAAAGGCAACCTGTCGTGGATCTTCTCTTTGCCATGGCACTGCTTGTTCAACAATCTACTTCATTTGTTGATATTTCACTTGATATGAATGATGGGGATGGTTCCTTTTTCTGGCTTTCCATGGATGAGCAAAAGAGACGTGGTTTCTCTTGTGATCCTTCAATGGTTCATGCTGGCTGTGGTGGTCTATTAGGAACATGCCATTCGAAAGATTGTGCTGGTGTTGATTTAGTTGATCCACTTTGTGCTGAGGTAAAATTTTGTGCCTGCCCTTTTCCTTTTAATCTCTGATTGTTATGCAGCATATTGTTTCTCCTCCTTCCATTATTCATGTTCAATTTCTTTCGGGTACAGGTTTCAGAGTCATCCATGTTTAGCTTGTTGCAGTCAGATATAAGGACAGCTCTCAAAGCCGCCTTTGCAAACTTGGATGGTCCGTTATCAGTGATTGATTGGTGCAGGGGTCGATGCAATCCAGCTGAGTCTGGAGCTATAGGAGATGCGTACTCTTTTCAGTACTCCAGTGGTGATATCCGAGAGCTGCCAAGCAGTATGTCCATTGGTGGGGATTCAATGAGCCCACCTCAGCCGACCAGTAGCAACCGAGGTATGCCTGTTGTGTCTTGGTCACTGTACTTGATAATTCTGTTGCAAAAATAATATTGCCAAAGGAGAAGAGACAGTGATTTCACAGGAGATTGAGTGTCAATGCAGGCACTTCAGAGCTGGAGCATCAAAAGGGATATCACCGTGTCAGACCAACCATCGCTGTCCTCCCTTCACCTTCTATGCTTGTTGGGTAGTGTACCTTCTCTTCCACGAATTGTTTTCTCCTAGATAAGCATATTATATCTGCACGATTTACTGATGCAAGCGTTGAAACTGCAGTTACCAGGATGATTGGTTGAAAGCCTCGGTGAATAGTCTGAAGACCTGGGAGAAAGCTCCTTTTGAACCTTATGCTTCGCCCAAGCCTGTAAGATTAGTTTGTTAGTGTTCTGCCACCCCTTTTCTTGCCTCCACTCCCCTCATGCTGCTTTTAGGGAAACAGAAGCTTTTGCAAATAGGGCTAACCACTTCGCAAATGATCATTTTAACACTATTTTTGAGGCATCGCATAGCTGCATTGCTAATGGATTTGCAACAGCAAAGATACCATAGTGCAAATGGTACAATACAGCAACATTATATTTCCCTGATTACAGTTAGTGGCTCCAGATTGTTATATTTGACCCAACGTTTTGGTGGCTCATAATTTTCTCATTTGTTATGTCTTATAGGTTACTTACTATGCACTTTGCCCCGATATTGATATGCTCACTTCAGCTGCCACTGATTTTTTCTCTCAGCTTGGAACAGGTAAGTATTATTTTTCTTCTTGCTTCAGATCTTCATTAGTTATGGTTCAATAATATATTGCTGATAGAAGCTGCTTCTGTTGAGTCTTCCTAAATAGTTATCACTTTAGAATATATGAGCCCTAAAATGTAATCTTTTGACATTAAGATACATAAAATCGTAGTGTTCAAAAAAGATACATAAAATCGTATGCACCTTTTACATGGAAATAGTTGGTACTTAAACTCAAAGAGGACACTCATTTTAGCTGATTCTTTTCTATGCACTGAAGATTATTGTTAGCATAAAAAATGAGATGCCATCGTGAACATAAAACACTCGTTCCTTCCCTCTGACAACACAACTGGCGTAGGCAAGATACTATTGTCACTTGGGCAGATTTTCATATTTAAGCATTTTCTGACTACACCATTATGATGAATTGCGCTTTTGATAGCATTTTCTGATTATATTATCTTTTGTGCTGTAGTTTATGAAGTTTGCAAACTGGGAACTCATTCACCACAAAACAGTGGAGGACAAATGGAACTGTCCCCTGGAAAATATTTGCCTTCAGGGCTTGTTCTAGTTGAATGTCCTGATCAGGTGAAGAAGTTTGGCAGTGGCCATTTAAGTCCTATCAGTTCGATAAACGACTGTCTTCAAGTTTTTTCAAAACATTGGAGTGTGAAAAGCTTTGTAACATCTGTGTCGAGGATACTTCGAGATATAAAGCTCACATCAAGCATCTCTACAAATCAAAAAGAAAGCAGTAGTGGACCTTGCACTGTAAGGCCCTTTTCTTTTCTTTTTTCTTTTCCATCAACTTTATTCATGTATGTGTTTTTTCTGTTCCATCTATACTGATTGTTTTATGTTTTATAACTTTGCACTGCCTTTGCCCTTTTTCTTTTTCAAACATGGCCAGTTTAGAAATTCGCATCCCAAACGAAATAAATAATTTAATGTCATTTCAAAAGAATTTGCCAAAAGGAAAAGAGAAGTCACTTTATTGGGTTTAGATGTTCCTTTAGTCAGATGTAATAGGTTTCAGTTGTCTTTGTTTGGTATAATTAATCTTCAGATGTTTTTGTGTTGTGATACAATATGCACTTAAATTGACTCCGCATTTTTGTTACTTTCTTGATGCTACCACGACCAGGGCTCCTGTCATGGTCTCATGGGTAGGTGCAATTCAAATATTTTTTGAACTTAGCCATTGTTCAAATATTCACTCACTAGAAGTGATGCAGTATACAATCTTTATTATGCATTTATTGTTAATACACTACACTTAATACAGAAACTCTATTTCTTCTAGAGAAACTCTATTTATTATGCAATGCTATTACATGGTAATTCATTCACCTTGTTTTTGACACCAGAGATCTGTTATCCATGCAGGTAATTTATGTAGTCTGCCCATTTCCAGAACCATGTGCAATTCTACAGACGCTGGTAGAATGTTCTGTTGCTCTTGGATATGTTATTTCATCCCCAGAGAGGGAAAGGAAATCACTATATTTCCAGGCTGCCAAAGCACAAAACAGCAGTGCTTCTGCAGATGAAGCATCCGCATCAAATGTTGTAATGTTATCTGGGTTCAGTATACCTAAGGTTGTCTTGCAGATTGTTAGTATTGAAACTATACTAAGAATTGATAAGCCAAGCAATGAGCTTGCTGTTTTGAAGGACATAGCATTTACAGTGTACAACAAGGCACGTCGGATTCCACGAGCTGTTTCCACAAGCGATATGTTTCAGTCACCTAGTTATTTGGGTAGATCTCAGTCCACAATGATGCATGTTACATCTCCTGCTCCTACCCTTTGGAAAGAATGTTTAGTTCCTCGGATGTCTGGACCAACTCTCTCGAGGGAAACAGATTTTGATGCACCCATGAGGTCAGCAACATGGGATAACTCATGGCAGTCTGGTCGTGCTGGAGGACTGCTAGACCCAAGTAAGATACCAGATTTATGTGCTCAAGATGACAGGAAGTATGCCTTTGAGCCACTTTTCATACTATCGGACCCTGGGTCTGTTGATCCTAATGCTTTAACGGAATCGTCAAAATCAGGAGCAGATGCAGGTGGCAGTGGGTTTTATGGCTCAGTCTCAGGAGGCACCGCTGATAGTGGAGTGAACCCTCTACTTGATGGATCTGAGAATGACAGAGCAGCAAGTCTCCATTGCTGTTATGGTTGGACTGAGGACTGGCGATGGTTAGTATGCATCTGGACAGATGCTAGAGGAGAGTTACTGGATAGCTTAATATTTCCTTTTGGTGGTATTAGTAGCCGCCAAGACACTAAAGTTCTCCAGAGTCTTTTCATTCAAATTCTGCAGCAGGGCTGTCAAATAATTTCATCTTCACCTGAGGCTAGCAATATGAGGCCAAGAGATGTCATAATAACTCGTATTGGAGGTTTCCTTGAACTTGAAATTCAAGGTACTAACTGCTTGCATCATAAACTCATTTTTCCTTTTTTAGACAATAGCATATGATTATTTAATCTATTTTGTATGCAGAGTGGCAAAAGGCAATATATTCTTATGGTGGTAATGAAGTCAAGAAGTGGCCTGTTCAGTTACGGCGATCCATACCCGAGGGCATTCCATCTAATTCGAATGGTCCTACACTCCAGCAGCAAGACATGGCCTTAATTCAAGATAGAAACATGCCTTCCTCACCAAATCCTTTGTACAGTCCCCATTCAAAATCAAGTTTTATGAAAGGTGGACTTGGACAATCAGGCAACAAAAAACAGATCCTTGTGGAACAGACTGGGATGGACAATTCAAGGGGTTCACTGCACTTAGTTCGCAGCATCAGTTTGGTTGCAGTTTCCCAAGATCACTCATTGCATCTCACATGCCAAGCGGATCAGTTGACCAGGCCTGCTTCTGGTAAGCACAACCTGTGTATACAGTCATATAATAATATACAAGATGTCACTCTGAGCCTATTTGATGTGGATATTTATTCAATGACGCATTTTGTTTCAACAACAATTAATTACTAGTCACTTGTTGACCACATCTCGCATAAAATAAGTTTAGTTGCTTAAAACCTTTTCTAGCCTATAACAATGTATTGCTACATAAGTATACATTAATTAGCAAGGTCCTCCGTTGTCTGTATGAAAACCGATAGTAAGAAACACAATCACATTTATTTAAGCTTGTCAAACTGTGGCCTCTTTTACAGGTGAAGGAAATCAAGGTAGTGGTGGTCCTTCGAATTACTTGGAAGGCTTCACCCCAGTGAAGTCCATTGGATCCATGGCAGCATCACATGCATATCTCCTAGTTCCATCTCCAAGTATGAGGTACCTTTCTCCTGCAACACTACAGCTCCCGACATGCCTGACATCAGAATCTCCACCACTTGCCCATCTTTTGCACAGCAAAGGAAGTGCAATTCCTTTGGCAATGGGCTATGTCGTTTCCAAAGCCGTCCCACCTGTAAGAAGGGACTCTGCACAGCTTACCAGGGAGGACCGGCCCTCCGTTCTCTCAGTTAGCATCATCGATCACTATGGAGGCAGCATTGGCACGGCTCAAGAAAAGATTAGCCGAGTCACTGGTGGCAGCAGCATGAACAAACAGGCAAGGAGCTTCACTCAGGAAACATCAACTAGAGACCTCGAGACGGAGATGCATAATGTGCTGGAAACCGTGGCTGCCGAGCTTCACTCCCTTTCTTGGTTGACAGTAAGCCCAGTCTACACGGAAAGGCGCACCGCTCTGCCCTTCCACTGTGACATGGTCATAAGACTGAGGCGGCTTCTACACTACGCTGATAGGCATCTAACTCAACCAACAGAGAAAGTAGAGACGGCTTAGAGGGGCGACTAATTGGCATGTAGCTGTTGCACAGGAAAATTAGGGCTAGACGGTGCTCAAGTCCCAAGTGTCTGTTGTATATCTAGGTAGGTAGGTGAGGGCACATAGTGTTGACGAGCTCCCTAGCCCGATTTTGCGTTGGTGGTGGGTGATAACTATTTGTTGGGTTGAGGATGTAATTAAGCGCTTGAGCAGGCTGATACCTCTGCTTTGATTTAATGTAATATTGTTGTAACATTCTTTTTTTGCTTACGAGGTTGTGTTAGTATAGAAGGGACTCGTAGATTATCATAATGCATAAACATGTTGATACCTTTTTACATGGCGCAACGGAGTTGCAGACGGCATCAGCTTTTTGGAGTGGGAAAGGGAGGCATCTGCAAGTTTGAGCATGGATCGTCTTACTGTACAACCGATAGCCTGCGCGCGCAGTACGGTACGCCAGTAACGTAGGGCCCACCATACTCATATCTGTCGAGTACATACTCTTCATGAAAAGGAAGTGATTCGACAATATAATTACTGTTATGTTTTGTATGTTTGGATGATGCCATACCCTAACATCATTTATATACTTCCTCCGTCCCAGATTTAGTGCATTCCTAACATTAAAAAAAAGTCCCAAATTAATTGGAACAATAGATACTGGACATCGGTGCAGACTGTCAGCAATCCGGCCTGTCAGTTTTTGCATGCGCAGTCCCGTTTGTAAGAAAAAGCGAACCAAAGAATTCTCGAAGCGTCCTTGGGCCGCGTTTAGTTTCCAAAAGTACTTTTTACTTCATATTTATCCCTCTCACAGAACACGCATCCTCAAAAATTCTTTTTTCCTCTTTCCTATTCATCCCCCTTACATAACACGCATATCAGAAAAAAAAAGTACTTTTCCCTCACCACAACTAAACACGGCCCAACTCGCATGATCACCTCAACGCCGCCTGCTAGTCTGCTACTCTGTTGCAGTGACTACGGGGCAATATTGTAATTTCCAATCATCACTAAGTGTGCAACTCAAATGCTAGAAATGCACTTAAAACCGGAGGGAGTATCCCACTTCCTCAATTTTAGTCGATTCCAATCACTGAAATTTTCTATCATTTTAGTCGCTTGTAGTTACAGTAAATTTCTGGCCGGCGTGAGATCACCAGCGGTGTTGATGTTTTGTAGGAGGGTTTGTCAGTGTATTCCACGGGCTTTGAACGCGGTGGTGACTAGAAGAATGTAGATGATGCTAGAACGATTGGCTGAAGGTAGATGATGCTAGATCGGTTAGATCCAAACCAAATGGATCGTCACATCTTAACGATCAAAAAAGAAAGGATGAGAAATCAAGGCCCATTATTTATTCTCCAAACCATACAGTACGGTGCATTTTCGTTCTGATAATCATCAAACATGCATATGGCAAGGCCAAACATAGGTGATTTGGGCACTTTATTCTTTATATAAACCAGCCAAGACAAACCCTTAACTTCTATCTATCTCAGTTTTTTTTTTTTAAAAAACTTCTATCTATCCCTCTTTATGAATACATATGTAAGGACTCCTATTTTTCACTCGTTTTCTCCAATGGCGCATTTGTTTGCAAGAGACATCAGCTCCTGGGTTCAACGAAGACTGCTGCTGTTCTCCTGGGCACGGTGAATCGACCTGCGTTCGCCTCGTATGCAGATTGCCGGACTAAAGCATCTGATGAGTTCACCTGAACAATTTGTAATGGCCGTCAGATATTCATATTACCTGCCGGTGGTAGCAGTCTGGATTCATGACTCAATAGTGTCTGCACTGAACCTCTTAATTACAAAGTTGTTTCTCCCTACAAATTAATGATTATTCCATACAACTGGCAGATAAAACAGCTTTCAAACTTTTACAGGGACTACAGATATGCAAGTGCAATCCAAGCAAGCAGGCACTGGAAACACCATATGAAAAAAAAAACAGTTGTTTTGTCTTCAACATACTGCAGAAATTAACTTCCCAAGCACATTATTAGGTTTCAGGATTGGACTAAAAGTACAACCCTAAGAGAACAATGCTTGTGACAAGTGCATTTTGCTGAGGCTGAGGAGATGACAATTACTAACAACTGAGAACCGTTACCTGGACAGGATGCAACTCAAGGCCCATTGACATCAGATCAGGGATTTCTATAGATACTTCATGCGGACATGCATTGAAGACTGTAACCGCACAAGAGAAGCTGCATGAAGACACATGTTGTTAGCTACTGAAGCGAGAACTAAAAGATTCATAACATATATGTGGAAGTGCAGAGAGCAAAAAAAAAAACACTTCAAACGCTTTTTGATTTTGAGCCAATAAACACTTGTATGTTTCCAAAGACGGCAATATCTGCTGCTTACTTTTTATCAAGCTGGGCCATCTCATGCATATCATTCTGTGCATCATCAATGCTCATGACAATAACTCCTGGAACCAAGGATGGGCCTGTGTTGTGAAAGTGAACCCGTTGCTGAAATGAGATAGGAATACAATCAGCTCTGGAGAAAGCACAGGAGATAAAATATCACTAAACAAGTCAGCTCCAATACACGTAGTAGCTTTTTTTGTGGCAGTTGCTTTCTGCTAGTTATTTGTTGTTCTTATATGTACTGGATCCAGAAATATCAATAGATCGCAAGAAGGATTACATTATTCTTTATCATATCCAACACCAGGGTGTAATTAGCATACACATGTGTCCCATTGGCAAGTCTATAGCTCCAGAGTGCATAAAATTCGTAAGTTTTAATTAATACATAGATCAAATTTCCAGAAAAGCAGTTTATGCTTTCCTTGCAAGAACAGAGAAGGTGCTCATCTAAAAGATATCACTAAAGCAGTCTGGTGAAAGTTTAATTGATAGCTCCAGAAAAGCAGGTTTAACTGATGGCACAAAAAATGTTTACCTCAATGTCACTTGCTGTAGTTAGACGAAAGAGCGGCGATGAGTATCTAATCTTCAGCATGTCAACAAAATTGTCTAAGGCAGCAAGAATGTGATCTTTTGTAGGTTTGAACGACAGGTTCTCCAATCTTGGTTTCATCCTGAAAAGTCCCCGATTGTACAATGATCACTGAATTCTTTAATCCAAAGGAAACAGATATACAACAGAACGAGTATGTGTTCTCTGAAGCTGCGATAAATTACAGGAGTGGCATATGAGGGGTCAAGGACTAAAACTTACAAAGGCCAACTCCCTTCATTCTTTTCCCTTGGTGGAAGCCCAACACCCCAATTGTTTGTTTCGTAGGTAAAATCAAGCCTGCACACAAGGAAGAAAGCAGAACATTTACCCCTGCCTTGCTTTCAAAACATGCTTTGGACCTAAGGTCCTCTAGCCTAGTGGTTAGTGACTGGTGGTATGGTCGCACCAACCCAGGTTCAATTCCTCAAGGAAGCAGATTTATGTGTTGGTTTTTTTTAACAAAAAATCCCCTCGTCGGTGTAGCCGGGGTTCGGGGATTTTTCTAGACTCAGAGAAGGTCTCCCTTCTTAATGAAAATCCCCAGGGCTCTTACCCCGCGGGGTCTAGTTTTTTTTTTTAACATGCTTTGAGAACTTTTATTCAACTTAATTTTCTCCATATATAATAAGAATTGAGAAGTTATGGTAGTAATAAACAATTGTTCCAACTTCCAGGTTGCTGAATAATTTTGGCTTCCTTGAAAGCAATTCAATTGTTGTTGCTAAATGGTGAATTGACGTTTTCATCAAGGTCAATAGGGTAGCAGGTTACTTGTTAAACCAATCGCCAGAGTTGTATGAATCTCGATCAAGCGACTTAGATCGCAGTATCTCATCACCAGCATGGAAAAATGGAATTCCCTGGAATTAGACATGGTGATATAAAAATGAGAAACCCGGTTCCAAATGTTTAAGCTATGGTCAATGCATGAAAACATATAATAGAAGTTAATATTAAGAAAAAGCAAGAAACGCATGGTGAGCAGATCAACAGAAATATCGAAGTGGTGAAAGCTGAAAAAAAATTTAGGTCAGCTCGTGGCATGATGCGTTTCTGCTGGATTTTAGATAGGACTCAAATTATTTATAGGGTCCCAATATTACACTACTAATATCCTAGGAAAAGAATTTTCATACTCCTATACTGATGATACAATTTGCAATTTGTATTAGCAAGCATAACCATGTAGTGACTCCATATATAGCAGCAAGTTTAAGGTTGAGCTGATTTGGCTAGAACTAAACTTGCTAAATCCATGACACACATTTTACTAAACCCGTTATTTTAGTAGAAACTCATGATCTGGGCTATCAACTCCATATAATATGAAAAGCAAATGATCGATAAAAGCTTCCATACCTGGGATAATGCAATCATGCTTGAGGACAAATGATTAATCCTGCATCTCTCATCAATTGAGAGGCTCATCAGGGTCTGCACAAGCAAACAAAGGAAAAAACTTCAGAGAGTATCACTGCTGGAACTAAAAAGGTAAAACTGCTCATGAAAATCCATATCTTCACAGGAATAAGATGCTTAGTGTATCAAAATAGAACATAATGTCCAAGGTAACAAATACTGCTAGCAGCCAAAAAAGTGACATTTTTTAAATTTTTTGAACAAAGAAGAAAAATGATTGATTTGCAGACTGATGATGCATAAAAAGAATGCAACAGCATAAAAAGAATGTAACATCTATTAAGTTTTGGGGTATCATGATATACTCCAATACTCCATACCTTTAGACTAATAATATCAAATAGTGTTTCATTGTCATGAGCAGAAGCATAGTTGATCTGAAATGCAAGAAACAGTGGTTATTTCAGTAATTCATTTGTAGCATAATTTAATAAGTGAGACAATGAGATAACTTACCCAATCAGGAAATGCGAATCAGAAAACATATTGAGCATTTCCAGAATGTAAGATTTGATAATTTACATATACTGTTTAGCTTGTTTTGGAAAGTTCAGAAAATGCACAACATCCTCCTCATAACTAATAGGTGAGCCTAGGTGGTTGGTTTTCTAAGGGACTGTTTATTCTCTCCATAATACAAGATAACCAGCTCTCCTGCGCGTTCGAGAGAAAAAAGTAAGTTAAGAAAATTTACTGTTTCTATAGGTGATGAAGTATAGCCGACTGGTGATCCACCAAAAGTGCAAATTTCAGATCCTTTCTTAGCTTCTCCGGTATGAGATATTAGTACATAGTCCTTCAGATTACCAGCTAACCCAATCTGGAAAAGGAAAATAAAATCAACAAGGATATGCTTATTTGTCTGAATAAGGTTCCCACATGGTGAATATGCAAGCAATAACAAAATTTCGTGCTATGTGCATAGCTAATGGTAATAAAATAAATATAAAGTTTGTCTGCTGACACAAGGTTATATACATGGTCAAATTTGCAAATCCTTCTTATAAAAAAAATTATGCTTGTCCTGGACCAATTAGTAGCATGCCTGATGCTTGTACATCCTACATGTTCAATGTTCATCCCACATGTACAATGTTCAAGATACAACAGATGGTGAAGATCAGTCCATATGCGTCGAAATGTTGAATTCAAGCAATTGCTCTCCATTTTTCCCATGGGCCTCTATTAACTTTGTATATTTACATAATCCTTGAAATAAGATGATATAGTCAACAGAAACTGTTTCTCATTAAATCTGAATATAGGTAAATAACTAACTGAAATTCAACTGGCAGGCAGAAACATCTAGAAGGAGATGAATATTGATGTCCAACCTGTATATGATCAGCATATGTAGCAAGCGTTAGCCTGGTTTCTATTTCATTGCCCTGATAAAATCCATTTGGCTGCCCAAAAAGATCAATAGACTAATAAGAAAAGTAATTTTGTGGGAGCTAATCTAGAAATATTTTCAGATGCAAGTTGATAGAATATATCACAGGCCGAGGTAATCATGAAAGTTGAAGAGGTTCAATCAACCCCTAACTGTACCATTTACCTTAAGAGCTACTCCCTCCGTCTCACAAAGAGTGCAATTCTAGCCTTTTCAGACAAATTAGTGGTGGCATGAAAAGACTCCCATGCCCCTGCATGCAACTAACTGGACTTTCTAAAATGGTAGCCAGGAGTTAGCTTCGGCATGCCAATCAGATCTACCTACTTAATTAGGCAGTCTTTTCGTCGAATTGCACTCTTTTGTGGCATTTTTTTTAAACGCCACAATTGCATTCTTCATGGGACGGAGTGAGTATGCGCACAGGTCCAAACCATCCAACAGAAGTGGCAGAGAACCGTAACACATAAAGCTCAAGCGGGAAAGTTGTACAATGCTTGGTTGACAACAGGACAAATGAGTACATGATCTAAACAGAGTTTTATGGCTAGCAACACGAATTCACAGGCAACTCCAGGAAGCTACAGGCATATCAACACTGTCAAGTGGATCTTTTATCATGAGGCTGTTCATAGTCTTCAGGTAAACTATTAAAGTTCAAAACATATCTCGGTCCAAATACTGTATTTTAGAAAGAACGACATGTAACTGCAATGTTTTTCAGGAATATAAAAGCAGCAGCTTGTTACCAAAATGTCACAGTACCTGACATTTTCAGAAAGGATAAAAGGATAAAGGGCATGAAGATTACCTCTAAGAATAAACCTGTAGAAAACCCCTGTTGTAGTGGATTACCAAATGGACTTCCCCCATTAATAGCATCACGGATTCTATCATTGAAACTGCAAATGCAAATACAGTAGTAATACTGGATATTGTTATATTGTACAATGCACAATGAACACCAAAAGAAAGTTTCCAAGACAGGTGATTTACTACATAAACTTCACTAAGATGTTTTTACAAACAATTGGTATTTTACCCTTTTTATACATTCCAGGTGTTAATTGTAAAGAAATATAGACTTCACTTTTTTTTTCTGCACGTCCAACAGATCGGCTAATTTGCAGGTAGAAAATAAAATACTGTATGTTCAACTTAGACTTACCTGCCGATTCCTGTGCCACTCATATTAAGCTGGGATCCATTTATCCCACGTTTATTTTGTGCGACTTCACCAAAGTCCCATCCTTCACCATACCTATCCCGATGTCAATTTCATATCAATTCAAAAAAGGGTGAGAGTGCCAAAATTATGATAACTAGTTGCTCTGAAACTGAGAAATCTCTGTGCTTACAGGTAAATCTTTGAACCATCCACTCCATGTTCATCCATTGTAAGGCTTCGAAGAGCAGATTGTGCTCTTACCTGCATTCAGCAACCATAAGTATTCTCAAGCACAAAGGATAACACCAAACGAAATTCAGCCAGCAACAAAATTTAGCATACGGCTACACGCAACAAAGTGAACAGACAGTTAATAACCTTTGGTTTACTAAAATATCATAAACCGACTTTTTTCCAGATCATTTTTGCTAACCACTTTCCAGTTGTGGTAGTCTGGTAGTAATCAGAAAGTTGCACATAAAAACTGAAACCAGAAACCCAATTTCTGAATAATCTGCACTGTTGCATTAGGTTTTTTGTATTAACATTTCATACACTAACTGTTCAACTCTGGCTACTTATTAAAAAGAAGTATTCTCCAAATTAACAGACATGCTAAACACTGATTACTAAATGCCCTAAGGCTAAAAATATCCACCACCTAAAGCCATGAGAAGGCATAAAATTCAGCAACCAAATACAGAGCATGCAAACGAAGCTTTATTTTTGCCTGAAATATATCTTGCAGATAGAGGCCAGACTGAGGTGAGATTCCATAAATAGTATTTATTAGGTTCAATCGGATCAACCATTCCAGGAAGTTAATATGCCGAAATAAGAATACTTATTAAATCGAAGTTTACTTACCATTGTCTTTTTCATGATATGTCCCATAAGATCAAATCTGAACCCGTCAACCTACAGTGACAGGTATAAGATCATAAAGAATAGAGGAGAATAAGTTGTGTTAAAAGACATGCAGCCACCAACATGAAGCTCTTTAGCCAAAAAGGAAAGAAACAAACAGCATGTTGTCATTAAAATATATTTCCTGCGGTTTTAATTTTTGTAATCTCTGATAGAACCATCAAGTCTTGAACGAACGATATCGTAATTATGCAATGCAATAATTATAATGTAAGTAGTACAGCTCACTTTGTAATTTAGTGCCCAATTCAGAAGGTCATCCACAATTAATCTATCAACCATGACATGCTCACTTGCTGTATTGTTCACGGCTGCACTGTTCTCAATCTGACCATTAGTGTCCCTTCTAAGGTAGTATCCAGGTACAATCTGCAAAAATCCAGTATAAACAATAAGATAGATTAGGACACATATGGAGTGTCAAAAGAATAAAATGCTTTGATTTTTCTGTCCAGCAAAATATAAACAACTTTTGTTTTAATTGGAAAGTTCATATATTTGGAACTACAAACATTTTATGGACTAAGGAACAAAAAAAATCAAGAGGCAGTGAATTCAAATCACTGCTGCTTCCTAGATAAAGCTATAGTTCACTTATTTGTTCAATGGAACACAAAATAGAATCAGAGTTGAACAGTCACCACACCAATTGATATGCCATGTGCTTGAGAGAAAAAATTGATACACGAGTGAAACATTGTCTAACATTAAATATATACTGGTGTAATGTTCTGATGAACAAGTGTGAATAGATGGACTGTGATTCAATTGCCAACTTTGGATTGCATAATAATTAGTAGACTGACTGATCCATAGGCAAAATCAAAACTGAGAATCCCAAAGTTCATACATGCACGATTTTCATCACAAAAATAAAAATGTGATAATTTAAAAAGAGTAATATGCATTCATGAAACGAAGCAATTGACTGTCCTTAATCAGTATTGAAAAAATTGAGATGGGAAAGGGCAAACAGCCCTCCTGATTTGATTTAAGAAGGAGCAGGACTCGAACCCGGGTCTCCTGGCTGAGAGCAAGCTCTGCTAGCCAGTAGCCCGCGAGCGCACCTAGTCCTTAATATTGCATCCATCCACAAACCATGATATTACTTGCCAACGAAAGTGTCAGGTAGCAAATTAAGACAGAACAGCCACACCAAGTGCTTCAAGGTGAAACATCAGGCAAAAGGGGAAGATGGATTAAATCCACTAAAAAAAGAGTACTTTTCTTTATCTGATTGTTTTGCTCCATTGTTAAAAAGAAGTCTCCAAAGAACTAGTTATAAGAAGTAACTTTGTTTGGACATTAATTTCATATGCTCTTGAGTGCACGAGTTTCAATGAAACAACATTATATTGCATTTAACTCTACAAACGAGAAAGGATGTAGTTATGTATGTAGAATAAACATCACGCGATAGTTTCGTATTTGGAATGGTTAGAGAGAAAAAAAAAAGAATATAACTAAAAACCGATGCAACCTTATCAAGCACGGAAGTGATGGCAGAAGGGCCACTTGAGTATAAATGATTGTATACAACATCCATGACAACACGAAGACCTAAGCGATTCAGGGCCTGCAGTAAAAAATTATCAGAAAGGTACGTGTTATCCTACACAGACTGCTGCTCAGATCAATACACCATCGCAACAGACTGGCTGCTCAAATTGGCTGCACATATATGGAGGAAAATTCAGGGTTAAATACAAAAGCACACCTGGACCATCTGTCGGTATTCGATGATACGATTTGGACCATCTGGGTTACTTGCATAGCTTCCTTTCGGAACCCCCCAAAGCACAGGGTTATATCTTTAGTTGCATGTGAACATGTGTTAGAATAGTTTATGACACATCAGCATATTGTGAATCTTTGAGAGAAAAATGAAACAAAGAACAAAAAATGAATACCCCCAATTATAAGGGTCCTCTTCCTGAATAGCTACAACTGCATCTTGTTGTATATCTGATCCTGGAGGGAGTTTGGCCAGTTCAGCCTCATCTGCCAGAGTAGATGAAGTCCCCTAGTTACTCAAAAAGGAATAATCAAATGAATTAACTAAAACATAAGATGGAGATGGCGGTGTTTAGTTCAATAAATTAATGACTTACTAATAATAATCACTGAAACCTATCTGCCAAATAAGAAAATGAAGATAGCTGGAACCACATTAAACTCTAAA
Source organism: Digitaria exilis (assembly GCA_015342445.1). NCBI lineage: Eukaryota > Viridiplantae > Streptophyta > Magnoliopsida > Poales > Poaceae > Digitaria > Digitaria exilis. The sequence continues at coordinate 1,421,756 of JACEFO010000144.1, forward strand.
GGTATGTCAATACCTGGAAACATAAACTTTCTGACGTCTATGTATCCTAAATTCCTAATATTCTATATCAGACTGTAGAAGCTCAAAGTAAATACAAAGCGTGTACGTTACAAAATTACGTTCCATTTTAAGCATGACTTAGTATTTTTGACTGGTCAAACATACAACAAGGGTCTTTACCAACAAATTTCCAATTGTTTTTAATGTCATCAACACCTCCAAACTGAAAGCTTGGCAACAAATGTACATGAGTCAAACCCGCATCAGACAGTCTCTTTAGATGATGTGTTCCTGCTGTATCCTGTATTATAAGTTCCAGGATGAAGATAAGGTGCATGTTGAAATAAGGTCATGAAATATATTACTCTTCTAGTAAATCAACTGTGAATAACCTGACATGTAAATGCACTGAATCCTCCTCGAGAATGACAGTCCACTGTGCTATCATGGGCGCTGTAAATAAAAATGACAGAAAACATGGTATTTTATTTAGTAAAATGAAGAAGTTGGGGTAGGCTAGAGATAATTTAGTAAAATGAGTGTGCAAAAAAATTTAAATCTGATTAAAGTTACAGCCAAACAAAACAGCAAACCTGAAATCACGAATATGCAATTCATATATGCTTATGTCAGAAAAGGAATTGAGCTTTGGCTTTTTAGCAGCCAATTCGTCCCAAGAAGGTGGCTTCAATGTTTCACTATTAATGTCAACCAACCATGTCCGTGTTCCATTTGCAGAAAGACTAGTCAAAACAAGATAACATTAATGCCTTCCACTTCCTCTATGGGTAGGATTAAATTATGAAGCAATCAAAATGCTCACCCTCTAGCATAGGGATCATCAGCTAAACATTTCTCAACTTGTGATGTAGCTGGATGATATACTGTGACTTCATACAGATAATATAGGTTCTCCCAGTTCCTTGGACCAGTAACACTCCAAACACCATTTGATTCATTGAGTTGCACCGTCTCCAATAAAGGCCCCACTGGACCATCATAGAAGCACACACTCACATCCTGCAGCACTATTGAGAAACTTTTAATAGAAGTGGAAAATATACAGGAGTACATGATCTATGGTAATAGTAAGGATTGTGCGGTGCCAGAAGGATTTGAAAATCCAGAACCTGTGCTGTAGGAGCCCATAGATACAGGCTTACAGCTTCCTCACAGAACACTGCACCAAGGGGACCAGTGTAGGCAAACATGTCATCCAATACGCCAGGCAGTTGCAATCCGGTAACATCTTGGCTTCTCCCATGAACTGCTTGTAACAATACACATTGTCCTCAATCCTCATGAACCCTTTGTCGAGAGGTCTTTAAGGAAAGGCAGCCTGGTGTAAGGCTTACCATCAAAAGAAGCTACAGCCAGTTGGCATTTCACAAGGCTGGCAACATCAACAGAGCTTGGAACTGTGAAGGCTCTATAGGAGCTTATAAAAGGGAATTTCTGGGTCACCTGAAGCATGTAAGTGATAGCCCAACATTAGATTGCTTCTTGAAAACAAAATACAAAGATGAACAAGCAAAACAAGCAATGCAGAATAAACTCAGTTGCGATAACTCAATGATACTCGTACACTGGATGGAAGTCCACTGTGTTCAGGTTGCAGCTGAACTTTGGAATCATAACCTACCAAAACAGCAGGAATTGTGACATGCATTAGACTGTTAACCCTCTATTATAAAAATTAATCAGTGAGAAGAGTTCAAAAGACTACAGTTCACTTACCTTCAATAACTCCATTTGACATGCACATTGTAGCACTTCTGCTTGCATATAAGTACAGGGAGGCTTCTTGATCACTGACATTCCAGGCAATCAGAGAGCTCGTGACCCAGTAAGCTCTCGCATCTGACAACAACTGCAGAAGCAACATCCAGTTAGAGTAGAACAGCTCAGAAACACGGCATAAGACAAATGAAACATTTGAAAAAACTCTTAAAGAGATGGTTATGAATGAACCAAAGGTATCGTTTTTCACAGAACTGATCACGAATTGTGGTATAGCTGTGTTCTGCTACCACGTGTTGGGTAATGGCATGAACTTAAATATGGAAATTCGTTTAATACGTTTGGATCTTAATATGTTACCCAAATCTTGGAATAACTATACGAGGGACTTTTTTTTTTGTAGATGATTGAAAACAGACATTTTGAAAGCGATAAACTCATGGGTTTTTTTTTTTTTTTGCAGCACCTGAAGAACCCAGGGGTTGATGTGAAAGTGATATATGCATAGTGTGGCTGCCACTCGGACCCACATCCAAACCTGGAGGGGTAATCCGTGATTTTTTCCGCAATCTAGGCGCCATGCGAGAATTGCACCGACTCCGTAATAACTAACGGGATGGTGCGAATGCGAGGAGTGGGCAGCAGCGGGCGCACCTGGGTGGCCTCGGCGACGCTGACATCGGCGCCGGACCCGTCCTCCCCCGTCGCCATGGGGGGCCTTGGCGCGGCGGGAAGCAGCCTCAGGGTGCCACGAGCAGCGGCGCGCGCGGAATGCGCCGTCGGCAGAGAGGCCCCTGATCTCCTCCGCAAAGCGGACGACGTAGCAGCGGCGACGCGCGGCGGTGGCGCGAGGGCGAAGGCGGAGCCGGCGTGGAGCAGCATTTGCATCCGCTTTTGGATTCGAGGGAGCCAGGGGAAGGCGGAGAGGCCAGCCTCGTATAATATAATAAATTAATAATATAGCTGATTTATTTCATCATCAGTTATATAGAGGACAGGACAACGAAAAAGGCGCAAGAGTGTGTGCTTGGCTAATATGGCTACCGTGTTTGCCTTCTTCACGGTGCTTTTGGCCATTTTCTCTTTCTGTTTCTCTTTTTCTTTTATTTTCATGTCTTTATTTTAGTCTTTTTTCCTCTATATGACTATATGTTAATCCACACGTATGGATCATGTACATTCCTTTTAAGTTTTGTTTCTCTCTTTCGCTTATCGGCATTTCTTGGTTTATGCGTGGGTGCACGCTTTAGTATGCTTTTCAGCTCCTTTTCTTCTATGATCCCGTAGTTATCTTACTTTGTTTCGCTGAAATAAAGTGGGGGAACCTTGTCTTAAAAACAAACCCATAGTTTTCGAGAGAGAAAAAAAAAAGATGTGTCTATGTATATCTTTGTGTGTTTGGGCTTTCGTACAGTACAAACAAATATTGTCAGTACTCACTAGCATCATGCTTGCTCTGTGCTAAAAACAGAAACGTGTGGCTTGTTTTCCTTCTCTTTTGAACTATATATGGTTTGTACGTGTAGGATTCTGTATTAAAGGGCCCATAGACATTGGTTGCAAGTCATAGACATTGTTTGCAAGCCAGAACATTTTAGCCGTGATCCATAGTTGGCGAGAACAAGGATCTTGCCATATTGGGTGCAATCTCTGAAGAATGTCTCGCTGATAAAAAGTGAATGGCTTATAAAAATTCAGTACTACCGCTGTTTTAGAATATAGCAACATTTAAGTTAACTTTGAGGCACACCGGCCAGGGCGGGGTGGCAGCGCGGACGTGTCGGAGGAGGCCATGGGCGGCGCGTGCATGTGCATTTCAGGGAATCAGGTGTATTAGGCCCATGTGCATTTCTTGGCCCATTACATTACATGACTTGTAAGGTCCGGCCCAGATTGTTTGCTCATCAAATTCCTTCCTTGCTAGACTCCAAGATCGACTTGTACTTGTCATCTCATCCCAATCCACACAAATCGAATGGTGCGGTGAAGTGGCTGAGGGAGAAAGCTGCTCCAAGTCCTGGCCTCGGCTAACACCCGGTAGGTAGCAGCCATCCCTCCTCTGTCCACACCTTCACTTGGTCTCCACCGCCCTCCTTGTGTCATCACGAGCAAGAGGTAATTAGAGTTCCCTGCGTTTTGGTTCAGTCCTTCAGTTCCAGTGATGCTCTGGAGTTCGCGTTGTCTGTCTGTGTGATGGATAGATGAGCTACTTCAGTAGTGGAAGTGATGCTATGCTGTTAGCTCATTCAATCCATACTGATGCAATGCACGGCGGTTTCGTATGCTTGGCTAGTGTGTTGATTGTATATGCCTATGATTTTCTGAATTCGTGCATCCTCCACCATCTCAGTCAGTGAGGACAGGAAGATGGGTTCGTTAGATGTCACGCGAGCTGAGCTCGGCCTCCTTGTTCTGTACCTGAACAAAGCCGAGGCTAGGGACAAGATCTGCAGGGCGATCCAGTACGGCTCAAAGTTCATAAGCAACGGGCAGCCTGGCACAGCACAGGATGTCGACAAATCAACCACCTTAGCTCGAAAAGTTTTCCGTCTCCTCAAGGTCAGTCAGATATGATTGTTCTGCCAACGTATCAAACTCCAACTGGTCTCATTGTTGTATCTCTCAATTTCGTTTTCTTGTTTGAGAGAGATAGTGTATCACGCAGCTGATGCTTGTTTGATGTTGCATCTCCAGTGGGTCAATGATCTGCATGCTCTAATCACCCCACCGGCTAAAGGGACTCCTCTCACACTTGTCCTGCTTGGCAAGGTACTCTATAATTCCTCACTGCTCACCAAAAATTTCTCCGTTTCAGAATGATAATTGACCTACGGCGCCTTTCTATATTTCCAGTCCAAAAATGCGCTGCTTTCAACGTTCTTGTTCCTGGATCAATTTGTGTGGCTAGGACGAACAGGAATAATCAAGGTCTGTCTTGTCGGGATTAAAAATCTTATTCTCATGCATGATGGACAACTGCATAGCGTGTGATTTACTGACAGATTTGTTTTTCATTGAATTCTGCTGCCAGAACAAGGAGGCGACGGACCGGGTTGGCAGGATATCTCTATACTGTTGGATGGCTTCTTCGGCCTGTGCAAGTCTAGTTGAGGTATACACAATTGATTTCTTCACGGACACTTCAGGTTGGTTGGTTTGTCTATGGAACACGACGAACTGATGGATCATGTATATACGAGTTTGCAGCTCGGAGAGCTCAAGAGGCTATCGAAATCAATGAGGAAGCTTGCAAGAGAGCTGAGGGACACCGATAAATACGAGGTCGTTTCTGCTACTGACTGATCATAAACGAGCATGCGGTCCCTTAAATTGTTCCTTGTGTGTCCATTTGCAGAATGAACAGTACCAGAACAAGATGAAGGAGTCAGATGAACGGCTTCTGGCCCTGGTGAAGGCGGCCATGGACGTGGTCGTGGCCGTTGGGCTCCTCCAGCTGGCACCCAAGAAGATCACCCCCAGAGTGACGGGAGCTTTGGGATTCATCACCTCGCTCATCTCCTGCTATCAGGTAATAACAGCTTCTGTCCGTGCGTTGCTGTGCGATTATTCTTGGGGAACGGAGAAGTGAGATGCTAATGTGTTCGACGTCTTCCGTTGTTTTTTCCATGGCTGTGCAGCAACTCCCTTCTCGTGCTCCCGTGGACAAAATCAAGGCTTGAAGAGTACCATGGCCATCGCTGGAACGTCGCCATGGATCGTATGATAGCTGCATGTGTCAGTATAGAATGCACGGTTTGGCAGCGTTACCTCCTGCCATATTTTTAGGAGGGAATGAAAACAAGAAAGAATATCATCTATTGCGTCTCCAAGTTTGGTTTATGCATTATCTTTTCTGCGTTAGTAAATGCCTTGTATGTTCACATGTTTGGTGGATAGTTTCTTTTTCTTTTATTATGTATATACTATTGTGCGTTGTTACGGGGGCGAATATAACGCGAACAACATAATTTTACTCTATTTTTTTTAGGAAAACGGCAGTTCCCTGCCTTGTTTTATATATTATGGATAAAATAATATGTACAAATTACAAGACCCCAGGCCAAAAAAAAAAAGAATGATGCTTATAACAGACTACTCAGCCAAACAACTATCTTATCCTTTAACTGTGAATTAACCCTTAGGGTAATCGCCATCATTCCTTCAAAGAAACTCTTTCGCCACCATGCAAATGCCAAAGACCCGCAATCAAAGATAATACTATTGCGGTGCGTCCAAATTGACCACATCGCCATGATAATGACCTCCCTGAAAATAACTGAGCCAAAATTCACTCTAGCTTGAAGCATCATTGTTTGAAAGTCAACCAAAGTATCCCAATGAATATCCAGGTATGTCCAACAGGCACTTGAAAAAGGGCATCCAAAGAAGAGGTGCATAATATCTTCATCAACATTCTCAACACACAAAACGCAACTGTATGAATCCAGTTGCATGTTTTCCCTACGTAGCATAATGCGAGTATTCAGACGTCCATGTAGCAGAAGCCAAAAGAAGAATTTGTGTGTATGCTGGGCCTTTGAATTCCATAACCACTTAAAGAGAAGTGAAGCTGGGGATGATCCCCTTAGACACTCGTAGGCTTTGTTACAACTGAAAGCTGTTGAACCCCATAGTAAGTCCAAATATCATCCTCTACCTCACTTAAACCAAGATCCCCAATCTCATCATTCAGAAGGTGTAACTGAGAAGAAGCCTGCAAAGATAAAGGCAATCTGAAGATTCTTCCAGTGTCCCAACTCAAAAATTGTTGCACTGATATAGAATTTTTCCTTGCAAAAGAGAATAGCTGCTAGAACCTCCATTTGGGAACACCTACATCCCACAGGTCGTTCCAAAAAGAAACTATGTTGCCTTTCTTAACATGGCAGGAAGCAATCATGAAAAAATTCACTGAAAGAGATAAAACATCTCTCCACCAGAAGGACCCTACGCCTTTCCTAGCATGTGGAGGAGTACCATTTGAGTACAGGCATTTCCAGGTTAGTTGCACCCATGGTAGATCCAGATTGTTGTAGAATTTGTGCAAATACTTCAAAAGCAGGGTTGTGTTCTGGGTTCTAAGATTTATTATACCCAAACCACCATCATCTTTACTTTTACATACCGTCTTCCAAGCAACTAAATATCCCCCTTTTCTAGACAAATCACCACCATGCCATAACACATGTTTCCTGTTACTATCAGCCTGGTCAAGAATCTCCACTAGCAACTTAAGAGTACACATGTAAAAGGTGGGAATAACAGAATAGATGGCATTAACAAGAATTAACCTTTTAGAGTAAGTAAGGTGTCTTGATATACCCATCAGATGCCTCTCCATTCTAGTTAAGATAGGCAGGAAGTCCTGCACCGTTGGTCTAGTAGTCCCTAAAGGAAGACCCAGATATATGAATGTCATAGCCCCCAATTGACAACCAAGAGTGGAAGTGAGCTCTGCATATCTGTTTTCATCAACATTAATAGGTACCAAGAAATATTTCTCAAAGTTTACTCTCAAACCAGTGGATGTAGCAAATGTTCCCAAAATGTTTTTGAGATGTGTAAGTTGTGTAGGATCAGCATGCATAACTATTAAAGTATCATCTGCATATCGGACTATAGGATAATCTCCACCAAAATCAGGTCCCAGAGGATGAGTTAGAGCACCAATTCGAGCATCCTCATTGATACCCGACTGAAGTAAATCAGCACCAAGCACAAATAACAGAGGGGATAGGGGATCTCCTTGCCTGACCCCACACTTACAATGAAAGGATTTTCTAGGGACACCATTGAGCAAAACCGAAGATGTACCCGAGCATAGAATGGATTTAACCCAAGACACCCACTTTGGTGAGAACCCCTTATGCTGCATCACTTGCAAAATCACCTCATGCTCTATCTTATCAAAGGCCTTTTCAAAGTCCAATTTGATAAGAGCAATCTCTTTTTTAGACTTATGACAGATGTGTAAAAACTGAAATGCCTAGGCTAGACAATCCTAAATTGTTCTACCCTTAATGAAACCATACTGATTTGTGTGGACAACTTTCAAAATGATCCCTTGCAGTCTATTAGCCAGTAATTTGGTGAGAATCTTGACGGAATAATTCAGAAGGGAGATAGGTCTACAGTCATTAACTGTCACTGGGCAATCTTTCTTGGGAATCAAAGTGATGAAAGAGCCATTAATACTGCTTAAATAGTGCTAGAATAATCTTTCTTGGGAATCAAAGTGATGAAAGGCACATGTTTGGAGTCCTATAATGATAAATCTCTCATCTTTTATTGGCTGATCTGTTAGTTCATATGAGAAATTTTGTAAAGCGATTTTGGTTTGTTTTCCTGAGCTCTATTTGCACAAAAATCTGAGCTGTGATTTTAAACGAGTTTCAATATATGGAAGAGGAATATAGTTTAATTGATTCACGTTGAGATTCAACTGTCAAAACATAGTGTATTATTTGATTTTTTTTCCATCTATGCTGGTATAGTCCTCCCCGAGGATGAACTTTGATAACAAAACATGTGGTTCAGTATAGAGTTGCTGAAATTGACAAATGGAAGGCGAAGGTAGCTACAATTACGAGCTACATCTCACGTTGCAGATAGTAATAACGTTTCCTCTTATTTTTAATAATATTTATTTTTATCTTAATACTTATTGTTATTTTCCAGTTTATCTTGCCATGATTGCACATCAAGGGTTTTATGCTTTACTCGATAGGTTTGCGTTACTACGGGACAATAAAATTTTTGGTACTAAACCACACGGATCGCATGGTATGGTAATAACATTGTCAAATTAACAATCAGGGTAATATACCAAACTTTAGCGATACAACAACGTATAACCTTTCAGTCTCAAGAAAGTTGAGTAGGCTAATATACCAAACTTTAGCTATGGCGTTGCAAAAAGAATTTATCAACCTAATAAAATCAAGTACATTTCACATAGCAGATCCAAGTTTAAGTGCCATTTTTTACTTAACACCAAAAATCACAATAAGTAGAGTGAACATCAAACATAAATTATATCAGTGCATCTGCTATTCTGCTTCTAGTAGAACGAGTTAAAAATGGTTGGTTTCTAGCTGATTTAGTATATCCAATCTCCCTACGTTTTGCTTCCAAAGCCTGCATGTCAACTTGTCTTTGGTTCTTCCAATCCCCATACACTGTGAAGGCTTAATTAATTTTTTGCCCCTTTTTTTCACGGATAGCACTCGACCGCATGAATAAAATTAATTCAAATTAAGCCAGCAAGCCATCCAGGCCATGTTCAGATTCTAAAAGTACCTTTTACTTCCTATTCATCCCCCTCACAGAACACGTATCTCTAAAAATTCTCTTTTCACATTTCCTATTCATCTCCCTCACATAACACGTATCCCAGAAAAAAAGTACTTTTCCCCACTTCATCTTAACACAAGTACTTCCGTGTCCCGTCACGATGAAGATCATCTCCATCACCGCCTTGTACGTGCTGCCCACCTCGCCGCGCCCCACCATCTCCGCCGACACGCACAACAACTCATCGTGGCTGTACATCTCCGCCACGCCGCGTTAGCTCGCCGCGGCAGAACACAAGCTTCACGAACGCTGCTGCTGCCAAGACATCAAATAATACCACGACTCCAAGCCACCGTCTCGCCGGTAACGACGGCAGCGGCACGGGAGGCGTCGGTGCGCCGATCAGCAGTGGTGGCACGGACCACAGGCGGCGTCCCCTCCTTGGATCTTTCCGTTTGTTCACCACCACGTAGCCAATAATGCGTTCTTTACTTCTTTTCATCCCTTTTCTTGGGGTGTGATGATTTGTTTCCGTTTGTTCACCACGATTATATGGCATCATCTGGTTCTTATACCCAAAGGTGAGGGCGTCACGCACGCCTCTGGGTTTCGGCCCATTTCTCTTCAAAACTGCCCCATGAAGTTGTTCTCCAAAGCCCTTGTTAACAGAGTCAAAAGAGTCATCCCAACCCTCATTGATGAGGACCAGACTGGTTTCGTTCAGGCAAACCATGTCTGAAAACTTCATCTACGCGGCCGATTTGCTAAGCTGCTGCCACAAAAGAAAGGCCCCTACGGTGGTGCTCAAGCTTGACTTTAAGGAAGCCTTCAATTCAGTAGCTTCGGGCAGCCTAGACAAAATTCTAGAGTGCAGGGGATTTGATGGCCGTTGGCAAGGCTGGATTGGCAAGATACTGCACACTGGAAAGAGAGCGGACGGTCATGCTCAATGGTGTACCAGGCAAGCGGATCACTTGCAAACAAGGTCTGCAGCAAGGAGAACCCCTCTCTCCCTACCTCTTTATCATTGTGGCCGATGTGCTGCAACGCCTCATCAAACAAGCATCAGCACAGGGTGCCCTTGTCCACCCCCTCCTTGATAACTACCCCTGCCCAGTGCTCCAGTATGCGGATGACATCCTGATTCTCATCAAAGGCGAGGTCTCCGCGGTCCTGGCTCTCAAAGCGGTCCTCGCCTCTTTGTCCCACGCCACCGGACTCGAAATCAACTTTAACAAATCCACGTTTGCACCTATTCATATTCCGAATAGTGACGCAGCCCGCAAGGCCGAAATCTTGCAAGATGGAAGGCTCGACTACTCAGCACGGGGGGTTGCCTTAACCTGGTGAATGCAGTGCTTAGTAGCCTACCGCTCTATTACATGTCTTCCTGTCTCATCCCCAAGACAGTGATCGATGCTAGCTATCGGTGGTCGTAGGCACACATTTCTCAATGCTTGATCGCTTGGCAGCGAATCTGCCAGAATAAAGAGAACGGTGGCTTGGGAATCAAAGACCTTGAGTGCCAGAACCATTGTCTCCTCAAGAAAGTCATCCATAAGCTTCATGACTCGTCGCCCCTTCCGTGGAAAACCTGGTTCTTCAGTCAGCATGGCACGGAACTAGGCAACCTCACTGCAGACCCTTATATCGCTAGGCTCGTCACCGAGGAGCTTCCGCGCTTTCGTAGGATCACACGAGCGAACATTGGTGATGGGAAAACGACCACCTTCTGGCATGACAATTGGCTCCTTAACACCTCCCTGGCAGAGGCTTTCCCAGTCTTGTTATTGTACTGCACCAGACATCACATTCTGATCTCCGAGGCAATCTTGAACCCCCTAGAGCAACAACTGAGGCCCTGACTAAGCAGCTCTGCGCATGAGGAGCGACTCAACCTCGGTGATAGTCTTCGTAGCATTACTCTCAAGGACAGGCCAGACATCCGCTTGTTTGGCCAAAATTCCAGCCACTCCTTCAAGACCGACGACATTGATACATCGAGAGTAGTATATATGTAGAGTATTTGGTGGATACTGTGAATCAATGAGGAACCTAACAAATCCGATACAATGGAGATGAATTTTGCTGGCAAGTTCTCGAGCTCGTGCTCTCCACCGCCAGGCCAACGAGTATCCAAGTCAATCTCTATCTTTCCTCTCCTTCTCTCTTTAACCGCGTTACACGCCACCCTTCCATGGCTGCCCGTTACATGGGACCAATTACTTCTTTACCCACGCCGGCCCACTAACTCGCGTACTGGGCTTCCTGGTCTGTGAAGACTTGCGCAACTCCATCTCTTCCTTAGTCTTCCCATCTCCGCTTCCCGCCTCCTTGGTTATAACATCCCTCCCCCTGATTTTTTGGCTTGTCCACAAGCCGAAGTACTAGGTAGCATGTGACGTACCACATCTTCATCCTCCCAGGTTGCCATCTCCACTGGCATCCCTGACCACTTGATCAGCAACTGTTTGATCACCCGGTTGTTCTTGTTCTTGAGTCGATCATCCAGCACCATTTCCGGCCTTCGCATCGTAGACACATCAGAAGGTAACGTGGATACAGAAGTGGGTACCATACATGTCACTTTCTTGCGTAGAGAGACGTGAAACACCGGATGAACATTGCTTGTAACTGAAAGCTTCAACTTGTAAGCCACTGGTCCAATTTTGCTAATGATTTCATATGGTCCAAAGAAGCAAAAAGAGAGTTTATGACAAGATCGAGCCCCAATCCCCCACAGCAAAAGATCGCTCGGAGCGATGCTTATCTGCCTGTATCTTCATCCTCTGCTGGACCCTTAGTAGTTGTTGCCTTAGGAGCTTGGTTATCTCCTGTCTCTGTTTCAACCATGCCTCCAAGTTAGGAACCGTACAAGTATCAGTGCCATCGATTCCAAAATGCCTTGGCCCATGCCCATATAGAATCTCAAAAGGTGATTTGTTCAAAGCAGAATGAAAGTTGGTGTTATACCAAAATTTTACCAAAGTTAACCAATCAGACCACTTGGATGGGCAGGCTTGAATAAAGCATATGAGAAATGCCTCCACACATTGGTTAACTCGCTCTGTCTGTCCATATGTTTGAGGATGATATGCAGAGCTCATCCTCAGATCAGTGCCTATCGACGGGTGACACACGGGTGCCTCACGCCGGCGAGTGTCGATCACAGAACACACACGTCTCGGTGGAGAATGGTTCAAGAGACGCAAGACAAGGAGTTTATACTGGTTCGAGAGAAATCCTTACGTCCAGTGGTGGCGACTCGTGGTTGTATTGCTCTCTTGACGGTGGATTACAACGAAGGCCGGTTCAAGCCTTGGGTGTAGAATGCGTGTAGGGGACTAAATGTTCTAGGGATCGAAAGTCTCCGGAATCGGATCCCCCACGCAGGAGGGAGCCCTCACCTTTTATAAGCCAAGAGGAGGGACTTGTTACAATGGTGTTTTACCCATCTATCCTTGGAGGCTGGCGCCTCCGGCGGTTACTTGTCGTCGGCTTAGTGCGTCCGACGACCTCCTCGTTGATTGCCGCGTGTCCCTGGCCCGCCTTGAGGTAGCTTCGCGGTAGCTTCCTTCTAGCCGCTGGCGCGACAGAGCATGTATTGTTACTTTTTTCTCTTGGCGCTGTGCTGCAAATCAGCTTTTCCCATTGGCAGGTTTGTGCATGCTGTCGGGTGTCGGTCGGGAGAAAGCGTGGGCCGCACGCTTTCTCCTGTATGAGTCCGGCCTAGCCCTGGGGCTAATCCCGAGGCCCTCCTTGATTCTTCGTCTGGGCGCCGGGTCGGGTGACGCGGGGGTCAGCCCTCGGGGTCTGATCTCCTGACCTGGTGGGGCGGGGGTCGGGCGAGATGAGAGTCCCCAACCCCCTCGTTCGTCTGACCGCTGAGAGGGGTCGGGCGAGACGAGTGTCCCCGAACTCTTCGTCCGTCTGATCGTTTGGGGGTCGGACGAGACGGAGGCCTCCGACCCCTTCGTTCCCCGGACCATTCGGGGCTCGAGTGAGACGGAAGTCTCCGACCAGCAGCAGACATAATCGCCTTCTTTCGTCATCAGGCTCTCTCATTATCTGCCTGCCGTTTTCAGGTGTCATGTTGGTGGGGCCCCCTAATTCATGACCCCCACAGTGCCAGACAACTTGAACAATTCTTGCCACAACTGACTGGTGAAAACTTTGTCTCTATCAAAGATTATGGCTGCAGGCATGCCATGAAACTTATAGACATTGTCCAGAAATAGTTTAGCTACTTTGAATGCAGTGAAGGGATGACTGAGCTTGATAAAGTGGGAGTATTTAGAAAACTTATCTACTACCACCAATATACAGTCATAATTGGAAGACTTTGGAAGGCCTTCAATGAAATCCAGTGTGACAGTGTGTCATGCTTGCGAGGGAACAACAAGAGGTTGTAACAATCCAAGATATGGTACTCTTTAGTTTTAGCTTGTTGGCATACCGAGCAATTAGCTACAAACTGCTCAATGTGACTCTTCATTTGAGGCCAGTAAAACAATTTCTTGATCTTTAGATAAGTCACTCTCATTCCAGAATGACCTCCAATAGGGTTGTTGTGGAAGGCCTTTATCACTTGTTGTTGCAGAGTTGTGCAATGACCGGGCCAAATTCTGTCACTATACTTGATGATACCCTGAACCAAAGAAATTTTGTCCTTAGCTCCACAAAGTGCCAATTCTGCGAGCAGTTTCTGAGATTCCTCACTCTGCTTATAGCTATTGTGCAGCTCATTCAGCCAAATTGGTTGTGCCACTGAGACTGCTGAAAGTTCATGAATGTCAGAGTGAGACACCCTTGACAAGGCATCAACGACCTTGTTCGTAGAACCTTCTTTGAAGCATATTTTATATTGAAGTACCATTAGTTTTGTGATTGCCTTTTGTTGCCAATAAGTATGCAGTCTTTGATCATCCAAATGTACTAGGCTTTTTTGATCTGTCTGGATGATAAATTCAGCCAGTTGGAGGAAAGATCTCCAGTTATCCATAGCCATGAGTATGGCCAGACAATCCTTGATGTCTGGGTCCTAACGCTTGCTTACAAAGGCAGTAGGATGACCCTCTTGATGAAGTACTACACCAATTCCCTTATCTAAAGCATCTGTCTGGACCATGGCTTGTTAAAAGTCAGGTAAGGCCAGCACCGGGGCAGTAATGAGAGCTTCTTTGAGTGTGTTAAAGGACTCTTCATGAAGCTTGGTCCATATGAAGAGTTGTTCTTTCTTGAGCAACTCAGTCAAGGGCTTTGCAGTCATCCCAAAATTCTTCACAAAACGCATGTAGTATCCAGCCATACATAGAAAGCTTCTCAGTTTCTTAACAGACTCTGGTACTGGCCAATTTTGCACAATAGCAATCTTGCTTGGATCTGTGGCTACACCATTAGAGCTAAGCACAAGTCCCAGATAATTAAGCTGCTATCTAGCGAAGACTTACTTAGACAATGAACTGATGTTGTCTCGGTAAATCAAACATCATATGAACATGTTGCAAGTGCTCTTCATAAGTTTTGTTGTATATAAGTTGTTGGCGCTCCTTAGCTACACCTTTTTAGTGCCATTTAGGTGGAGTTTTTGGGCTAATTCTTATACTAACCCGCCACTTGACACATGGAATAACCTCGTTTTGGTATATGCAAATATTTTTGGAGGATGTTGGTTTCTACAGGTTTTGAGCTATAAATGAGCACATTCGGATGAAGACCGAGATCGTGACCGACCACCAAGGATGTGTACGTGCAAAGGTTTGAAGAACACACTTGGATGACTTCGGGATCGGAGGAAATCCAGCAGACATATCAAAGATCCAATCATTTCCCGAAGCAAACGACGTCAAAAGGGCCACATATGTGAAGGACATAAGTTACCAATTTAGAGAGGAGTTCGCACGTGAAAGCGGAGGCCGAGATGGGCCAAAAATGGGCTGGGCCGGCCGGCCCAATGGGCCCCTAGCCAGCGGCCTAGGTCCTTTTTGCACCGCCTCTGCTTCCCGCTCGAGCTAGGGTTCCATCAGACTATTTAAAGCTTACGTTTTATTCAAACCTGATGCGAATTCCTACCAGAGAGCCGTCGTATCGCCGAAACACACACCGGAGGAAGCCGACGGCCGCGGCAAGATTGGAGGACGGTGAAGTTCTTCACCGAGGACTTCTACACCATGAACTCCGTCACCATGACTAGTTTTATGGGGTGAAAGCCTACGTTTGTCCATAGGGTTATAAGGTGAACTGGTTTGTAATCGTCGACATTCTTTTTGATATCAATCTATCTTGTACATAGATCGGTTCTCTTTTCTTGATGATTGACTACCCCTAGTGCTCTATGACGAGTATGGGAGGGAAAGGCACCGGCTTACGGAACTCGGTAGATTGGACCGGTACTTTAATTCGGCGGTTGCATAACTTAGTGATCCTCAAACCTGGGCAAATACTCCCCGTATCTTATTCTCTACAAAGCATTGATTTACCTTAATTCCTCTTTAATTCAGATTATGTTAGGTTTAGTTTTCATCCATAAAAGTCGCTTGAAACACTTGTAGATCAACGTTGTTAGTGCTTAGATAGGCGTAGCGATCTTCTTGTTCCACGAATTGATAACCTTAGGAATTCTCTAAGGGAAAAGTGTTGACATCATATTTTATAATATTATTATGGATTCAGCTAAGGAAGAAGCCTTACTAGCTGATGAGCAGGTGGTGGCAATGTTCGGCGATGAGGTGTTGCCCAAGGAAATCCCCAAGGAAATCCATATACGGGATTATGGAAAGAAAATATTTTGTTTACGTGAAGATTTGTATCATGGGTGGAATATCAAGTCGTGTACATTAGGGCAAGTACATTGCTACATGTCAGCGGTCTCATAGGTCATCTCATGCAAGTCCACGTAGGATTTTTGATGAGGTAGCGGAGAGAGGGGGAGAGAGAGAATCACGTGATTGTTTCGCGAGGCAAACACCTCATAGGCTAAAATTTAGGACTATGAGACGACCTCCTCACCATTGTACGAGTTGTTGTTGCCATGCAACTCGCAACATTTCTATTTTTCTATCCATAAATTAAGAATTATGCATTTACTATGAGACAACATATAGACAACCCATTGTATGATTTACCTGTTATGTCGTCTCAAAATGGCATGGCAATGCACGAGACCGCCTATTAGACTACACCAATACACTTGCCCCTACAGACTGAATGCATACATGGAAAAGCTTGATGTGGAGCCAGTTTGGACGTAATAGTAGGATTTGTATGATGGCCGGATTATTTTATTGTTGATAGCAGCAGGTCAAATGAAGAAAGGAATTTGCATGTGTATGTCGGCCAATATCTCAATCTATTCTATTCAGACAATTACATACAGGAAGCTAACGCTAACGGAGGTTATTCGTATTGGATATTGATGGAACAGAGCAAACCGATCAGAGGAAATCTCAGCATAAAGTCCTCCCGTGCACGGAAGTTAATTAACGATGAAGAGCGAGATCATTACTGCGGCACGAGAGTAGAGTCCCGAGTTAGCTTCTGGATAAAACGGATCGGCGAGAAGCTTATTGGAAAGGATTCTACGTAAGTCCATGTATCCTAAATATTATTAAAATTCTTAAACCCTAGGAAAATAATAAAAATTAGGTGTTTGTTTAATTGCCTTTTTTAAAGGTAATTGAATGAATGCTTAATCATTTTTATAAAATGTATAAAATCTTGGATAATGATTTATTAATTACAAATAAATAATAAATAGGTGTATCTTGATTTAGTTATCCTTTTTAGGTTATTATAATAATTCTTTTACAACAAATTAAAAATATATAAGGACATATTTAATTAAAGGAAAATATGAGTAGTCTTTTAAAAAGGGATAGATAGAGTTGGCTTGCAACTTTATTGAGAAGATAAGTTGTAGGTCATGTTTTCCAACTCTTTTGCATACCTCAACCTTGAATTGCATCACGTGTGCATTCTAAAGCTTCAAAATCCGATCGACTTCAACGAGTTTAAACAAGGACAACGATACAAGGAGATGATCGTGGTCATCGTAGAAGTTCGAAGAGCTCAAGAAAGAGACTAACCTTTTGCTGGTTCAGGCAAGCCCCGGTGCATAATAAACCCTTGTTTTATAATAAAATATCCATATGTCCAAATATTTTATTGTTTGTGATTGTGCATTACGTCTTGGGACTATTTGGTAACCGTATGCAATTCAACTTCCTTGAATAGATTTATCCTATAAATTAGGGGAAACAATTAAGTATAAGCTTAGCCTGCTTAGTTTCAATTTATTAGAATAATTAGGGATAATCAAATGCTTGTTCAATCTAGGAATAAAAGCTTTCATACTTATAGGAACATTTATGAACAAACATTGTTTTGAAATACGGATGGTTGGATTGGATCAAGAATGGAGTTTTGATTCCAATCACCATACATGAATAAGATTGATTAAGGATCGTTTGTTGTTTAACCCTGGTCAAGCATTGAAAGTACTAGTCGCATGTTGGTATATGGGCCCAGTAAACCTACGTAGCATGGACCGCTTTGGGTTTGAACTGTCACTTGCCCCGTTCGAAGTTGGGAGGTGGCGGGATCGCAGCCTGGAACTCGTATGGGGTAGCGCCAGACGTGGGCACCATGTGGGGGTGTGATCTCGGGCCTGGGCGAGGGCAGTTCAGGCTTCTTCGTGATCCTCGTGACACGGTTGCCACGTGCAGTCCGACGGGTCGTGCACGTGTCGTGTGGCTAGATTTCTCCTCCAGGATGTAAATTCGGTTCGGATCGCCGCACTTCTCAGTTATGAATACCGCTTGGTGGCTGTTACTTCATCGTAGTAACTAGATGAAAGAAATGTTGTTTATAATGAATTTTTCTGTATGAATGGCTTGGAACTTAGCAAAAATTGATTTGCTCCACTATAGTAACCTAGGATCACTAAAAGCTATCAATAAACTTGCTTATCAGGTTTCACTTTTATTAAGCTTTTATGCAAAATTTCATAATATTTAGTCCACATAAAACCTTACATGCTCTTTGACGTCTTTTATTTTGTTTACGGATAAGTCTTGTTGAGTACCTTCGTACTCAACCGGCTTAATTCTATGCAGAGATGGTCCTGGATTCAAGTGAAGGTTGACCAGAAGAGCAAGAATGTGTCCTAGAGTCAGATGCATTTTTGTTAATAATTCCTTGGTAATAACTTTTATAGCCACTTGATATCCAGACTTGTTTTGTTTTGAAATCTTTCCTAGATGGCTTAACTCGCATCTAAGTTGCAACCTCTCTCCTATGTAAATTCTTGATGCTGTAAAATTATTTGTGTAAATGTGTGATGTTCTATCAATTTACCTCTACATTGAGATTCTGAATGTATGTGATGTATCAGTCGTACGTGGGTGGTTCGGGTTTGTCCTAGGAACACGCTATGGACTACCGAGTTTAATCCGTTTCACGTACGCTTGTCATAATCATCATTAAGTTGGTGATTAGGCGCATGTGGGCCGGGTTAAGCTGGGCGGTTCCGTCACACTACACAGCCATGCAAATTACTCATTGCCTAGGGGCACCGTAGAGCGTGATGGAGAAGAAACATTGGGCGGTCTCCTGCCCCTACAGCCTAGGCCCTAGCTTTGCCATGGAGGCATATCCCTACAAAAGGAGAAGTGCAGGCTGTGAAGCCGTGCAACACTGGCCATGAAACAATTCCATGGACACAACAGC
This sequence comes from Digitaria exilis, assembly GCA_015342445.1. Lineage (NCBI taxonomy): Eukaryota > Viridiplantae > Streptophyta > Magnoliopsida > Poales > Poaceae > Digitaria > Digitaria exilis. The sequence continues at coordinate 1,440,515 of JACEFO010000144.1, forward strand.
GAGGAGGCGCTGAGGCCGGAGACGACGAAGCCGACACTACTAAAAAAACTATTTTCGGAGGCGGGCAAAAAGGGTTTTCGGAGGCGGTTTTTGCGTCCGCCTCCGACCTTGAACTTCTTTTAATCGAGATTAACAGAGGCGGGTTTTTTGCCCGCCTCTGAAAATAGGATAAAAAAAAAGAAAAAGCTCACCGAGCCCAACGAGGGCCTGGCAAGCCCGCCGCCGCCGGATCCAGCCCGCTGTGATGCCGTCGCCACCAGATCCGGCCTCCCCGCCACCGGATCTGGCCGCCGGATCCGGTCATCCCGCCACAGGATCCGGCCTCTGCGCCGCCACCGGCTCGAGCTCCAAGACGCCCGCTGCTGCTCGAGCTCTAGGATGCCCGCCGCTGCTCGAAGACACCTGCCACCGCTGTCGTGGTCTAGGACGCCCATCGTCGCTACTCGCGCTTGAAGACATCATCCCCCGCTGCTCGAGCTCCAGGCCATCCCCCATAGCTCGAGCTCGAGGACATCCCCTGCCGCTCGAGGTTGAGGCCATCCTCCGTCACTCGAGCTCGAGGCCAAGGCCGCCACCGCTCGAGGATGCCTGCAGCCCGAGGCCGCCACCGCTCGAGGACGCCCACCGCTCGGGGCCACTCGAGGGAGAGGGGGCGTCGTTGGAGTCTGAGAGGGTGAGGGAGAGGAGGGTGTCGTTGGAGTGTGAGAGAGGTGAGGGAGAGGGGGCGCCGTCGGAGCGTGAGAGGAACGAGAGAGGGTGAATGGAAACCCTAGGTTTCACGTATATATACTGAGCCACGATATTGGACCGAGTTGGGCTTGTTGGGCCTCAGCCTTTTTCGGAGGCGGGCCTTTTAAGCGTCCGCCTCCGAAAATCTATTTACGGAGACGGACACTCTAACACAACCGCCTCCGAAAATAGATAATTTTCGGAGGCGGTTGTTTTAAAACGTCCGCTTCTAAAAATCGATTTTCGGAGGCGCACAGAAGCAACCACCTCTGAAAATAAAAAATACCCGCCTCCGTTAATCCTCGCATTAACGGAGGCGGACATTTTTGCTGTCCACCTCTAGGGTTTTTTTGAAGTGTCCTCTAAAACGTTTTTTTAGTAGTGCGATCTCGCCGAGGCCACGAGATCCTGCCTAACTCGATTGCATATGACAGCGAGATTGATCTACAAACAACAGTGATGTGTGTGAATGGAGACTGGGGAGGCGTATGGTTGTGTGGAGATGAACTGGCGTGTGCGTGCCGTTGGTGTGTGTGTGGCGGCTGTGCCTTCCCTCTGTGTGTGGCGGCGGGGAAGAGTTCTCCCTTCTGTATTTGTGCTGAAGGCAAATATATAGAGGGCCTCTAGGTCTCGTGAAGGAGCAAGCTGATGCACTAGCGCCGCCGGTTCAGTAGCGGTGCTCCTACATGTACGCCGATAAGAACTGCATGAGAGGCTAATTCGAGTTTTGAAGCTTTGCATGATCCTTTGACCATACTAGCAAAGAAGCACGTGCGACACGCACGTTATATAAGAAGTACAACTATGGATAAAGGATTTTTTCAACCCACGATTTTGACGGGTCTACATGCATTCTGCATCTATTGGCTCTCACAAGCGGGGTCCAATATGAGGATACGGTAAGCTCGATATATATGACAAATGTTTTCAATTTTATGAACAACGCGCTAGAACAACAAGTTAGCACACAAGTACTATTATATTTGATTGTGTGTTGATATTAGCAGTGATAAACTTTATGACGCATTTGTTTCCTACAAGGCTACATATAGGCATTCTCGTAGTTACACATACATAGATGTATCCTTGCCAAGATTTGAGTCTCCGAAGATTTTCCTTGATCACGCATGTAAGTACCACTCGACACTCATGAGCATGAAGAGCAGTCACTCAACATTTTTTTTTGTCAGTGACGATAGTATAGAGTACAATTCAAAACATACCAGAAGAATGCTAGGATAGCAAAGATGCATGGTGTCCCGCGAGGCCGTACCTTGCATCTACACAGGTTTTCTGATGGAGGATGCCACTATCCGCGCAGAACGTGACCTTGCCTGTGCAGCTTGCCTCGCTGGGCGCTGGATGCGCAGATGAGGCATTGGGCGCGGCGCCGGTGGGTTGGGCCGCGGCACCGGTGGGCGTGGGCCGAAGCCGCGCGGGAGTCGGAGCGGAGCTGACGTGGGCGATTTTAGGTGCGGTACGGCAGCGGAAAAAAAAGATTTTGTTGGAAGAAAAACGGTGGGTAGAAAATGTGGGTGAGAAAAAAATAGATTTTGGCAGAAACATTTTCTAAATATCAGTTTTAATGGGTTGGACCCCCTTTCCCACCTCTGTTGACCCTTACAGGTGGGTCCGGCGTGATGGGTACGGTGGACCCGAATTGGGTGAGAAACGTTTTCAATTCTACTCGTTCTTTTATAGATAGATATAGATGGATGATTTGCACAAGATAATCGTCAACCCATTTGCCGGTAACATGGGCCTTCCTGCCTGGTTAGGACTCCGGACGTCCAGCATAGCTTGGCAGAAAACCAAAAAGAGATTTCACGAATTATATACTTGGCAAGCAAATAAAAATATTCTTCAGCGGGTATGTGTATAAAATACGTACATGCGTAGATATTTGCACTCATGCACCCAAGTCTAATATGACTATATGAGTAGCATAGTTAACACCACTCTCAGCCATTTGCTCGATGATAAATTTGCTGCCATACTATTCCAAAACCTTTATAGAGCATAATATCATTTTATTTCAGCCATAAATTCAAACATGACCTTCATGATAAGATATGAATTCTTAATAGGTAACATATGGATTTGCCTTTATTCAGGGTGATATCTTATCGTCAAACAATAACTGTGTAGGAAGAGTTTCATCCCCATAAAACTCATTTTACTTCTCTCTTCATTAATGCAGTGTCACATCATCAAAAATACCTTTGTGACACTCCACTAATTACCCATGAAACCACACTGAGACTGGCCTAAACCCAGATGATGCAGCCCATCTCGATATAAGGCAGCCTATCTCGATATAAGGGGCCATGGAAAAAAAAATCCTGGCGGACGCCTTCAGAGTTAAAGGACAGCCCATCCGCCCGCTCTCCCCTCCCCTTTCTTTCCTCCTTCCCAAGTATACACTCCCTCACCCTCTCCTCTCCTCTCCTCTCCTCTCCTCTCCTCTTCCGCTCTTCGACGCCTCTGCATTTTTTATTCTAGAAAATCCCTCCTCCGGCTCGCCGCCGTCAACCCTACCTAGAAATCGAAGCCCGAATTGGTCGCCATGTACCGCGCGCCCTCGAGCATTATCTCCATGTCCTGGTTAGTCAACGGATTCCTGGTTCGCGCGCTTTCTCTCGCGGCTCACTGGGGTTTTTGGGTTTAATGCAATCGTGTCCAGGGTTCACAAACCGAACCGGTTGGCCGAACCGCCGGCCGGCGGTAGCGGCTAACCGGTCCGGTTACCGTGGGAACCGGTGAAAACCGGACAAATTCAAATTTTGAATTCAAATCCCCCGTGTACTCGGTTACGAACGGTTAACCGACCGGTTTGGGTCGGTAACCAAGCGGTTTGGGCGGTAAGCCGGCCGGTTTGGACGGTAAGCCGGCTCAATACATAATTTGTCATGTGTTTCAAATTTAACTAAAAATTTAAAAAAATAAAAGAAAAAATTCCTAAAAATATTTCAAGGTGCGTAGAATTTAATGGTGTCAAAATTTTTCAAATATTAGTGTATTTTGTATTTTTTGTATGCATTAGAAGTTCAATGAGCCGATTTTTTTTCTTTTCCTTTTTTTTTGTTTTGAACTTCTAATGCCTGAAAAAATATCAAATAAGCAAATATTTGAAAATTTTTGACACCAATAGATTACATATACCTTGAAGTATTTTTAGGAATTTTTTTGATTTTTTTTCATTTTAAATTTAAATTTGAATATTTTAAATTTAACCAGTTTGAAACCGCCCCGAACCGCTACCGGGCCGGGGTGGTTTGGTCGGTTCCCGCGGGAACCGACCGGTTTCCTCCGGTTTTTGAACCCTGATCGTGTCTCTGAATCGTGCGCTTTGCTTGATGCAGGCAGGCGGGGGGCAGATTTTGCCAGGTGAGAATATTTGTAGGTGTGATGTATCAGCGTGGTGGTTGGTTGTATCCGACATTGTGGTTTAGTCTTGGAGCGTATTATCCCGTGGCTATATTGGTTGGAAATGCTAATCCGATGGACTGCGAACTCTTATCTCGGGGCCGTACGGTTTGATATAGATTTAGACTTTAGCATTCCTTATGTGTTAATGTGGTTGGTGACTTTGCATGTGATTTGATGCTGTGCAGCTTGGGGGTAGACTGGCATGGCACAGGAACAAAGTTGCCCAGAAAAGAGAATTGGGTGTGGTTACCGGGGGCTTGACGCGCAATATTGAGGAACTGTCGGACATAGTGGAAGCGTCAACAGATACATGTCACAACCCAAGCCGAGAAGTCAACTGTTGCCAGGCCGACAAGGGAGAAGAGGTCCAATATTCGTATTAGTGGGCCGGAATGGACTCAGTGAGTTTAGGCCCATGTAAACGGGCGACCTATGCGGTCTGTACCTATATAGTTGGAGTGGAGGGGAAGTAAGAAACCGATTTGGAACTGGCCAAGACGGTGGCGGCGAGCTGATGCTCGAGAACTGGCCGGGGTTCCTCATCCTTGTACCCAAATCACTCACTGTTGATTGAGAGATTCCTGGTAGAACTATCTTGGTTGTTACAATACAAAAGTACGTAGCATTATTGCTCAACAAAAACAGTATTTAACTCTGTATCTCATAATCTCTTGTGTGCACACTTTACATTAGGACCACATGCATTAGACTGTTTGCTAGTGCCTTTGAGGCTTTGATGTTATGCAAAGTTTCAAACATCCATAGATTATATGTAGATGGCATACGTTTATTACCTGCAGGAAAAGGAATACTATGCTAGGACAGAATATGGAAATTCTATGCTAGGACAGAATGCAATTACTATACTCCCACATGCATGCTAATCATACATCATTCAGATCCCATTAGCAATTGGTGCAAACCACCAAAAAAGAAAGATTCTACAAACACACAGAAAAGCATGATTATAATGCTCATAGCTGTGTCCTGTTTTTGCGGAAATAATGATGGGAAAGATAATCATCGGTACATACCCATTGAAAATTAGAAACAAGTCCTATTGCTGTTCTGCACCAATCATACCTTAATTTAAATGTCCATTAAAATGATTTGATTATGACTTAACATGTGAGTATTTCTGAGTCTTGTGCTATGAGTTTTACAAATTTAGGCATGTGAAATCTGTTGATTTTAGTGTTTTTGTTATGAAAGTTATCATTCCATCAGTATTGAGGTTGGTGTATTTGTCTTACAGCCTACCCCAAATATCAAGAACCTCGGAAAACTGGATGGTATGGCTTAACTCTGCTCATAAAATGGCTGTCATGTCTTCATTTGTTCAAATTTTGTACCAGTTTTCTGAAGTCTTAACAGTATTGCATCAGAACGTTCTTTTAGATGTATCATCCATCTTGTTTAGCTCAAGTTCTGCTTGCTGGTTTTTTGAGTCTTAACTTCTGACAGATTTATAGCACTAGTACCTTTTTCAATTATAGTCATCATTCTTGCAGATATACACTCATTTATGTTTTTACACCTATCATAAGTTTGATATGTTGAATACGTTGAGTACTTTGGGGTTGTCAAGGAAACTTCCTGCTGACATGCCATATTATTTATTTTCCACAATTGAAATACCTTATGCTGATTTGGCATTTTTTTATACCCTAAATTCTGAGTAGCAAACTGTGATATATCTTATTTTTATTCCACTTTCACTGACTGTGCCTATGTTTAAATGCTTTAAGGTCATGCAGTCATCTGTGTCATGAGAAAGACAAGTTTAAATGCATCATCTCTAAGTATGAGCAATATAGCCAATACTTCTGGTACTGGGGTGTCAAGCCTTAAGGGTGTTCCCAGAATGATCAGCACATCAGAGGCACTGAAAATGGTAACTTAAGATCTTTGATGAACCAAGATATCTCTGCTATGTGATTGCTCTATTTTCCAATTTATTTTAACTTTTTTTTTGTTCTGTTCAAGGGAGGTGCTATATCTGCTGATGTGGAACGTAACTGTGCTATGCTTAAAAAGGGTTTGCTTAGGCTTAAATCTGTCCGATTTGAGAGTTCTGCCAGCTATTTCAATTTTTATTAGAGATTCAGATTTCAGTCAACACGTCCCCATAACGTCATGTCTCGATTAGGTTATTGATGCGTTCAATTTGGGACACTATTTGCAATTTTTATACACCACAAGGGATTACACCGAGTTTACTTTTCTTAGTAATTGTGCTGGGAGAAGTTTTCTATTCCTCTTTTGAGGATTCAATCATCTATTATTGACCATCTTTGAAAAATGTAGGAATGTGCTGTGAAAGCTCCTGAGCTCTCGGAGAACAGGAAAGCTAATTTACTGGGCCTTGCTGCAGTTTCTCTAGAATATGAACATGTAAGTTTATAAACTGCTTAGCCCATTTCACAATTATCAGATCATCACATCACTTCTGTTCGATCCTATAACTTCTGTGAATCAGGCCATAACTGGAGAATTGAACAGTTGCAAGAAAGTAAACTCATTTTGTCTGTTGATAAATTGTACCATTTTATTTCAAAACAAAACAAAACAAAACAAACCAAAATGTTGAACAGTTCTAACAATGATCACCTTGTTTGCTATGTGGTCTGGTTAGCACTGAAAAACTCTAGTTTGAACTTTAAGTTGTTTTGCTTTTAAAAAAATACTTTCTATTTTTGCTTGATACAAACCTTTTATGTGTATCATTGGCTCATTGCTATTCAACATACTGAACAATTCTCTTCTTAGGCATGCACAATGATATAGGGTCCTTTCCAATTTAACTTTCATCTGGAGTTTGAGCAATAACATCTTATAAGCTTATTAAACTTGTTGGCTTATCCTTGTTAAATTCCTTTTATCAGCTCGTATCCGCAATTGACGAAGTCAACTCTGGCTATGATAAAGAAAGTCTGGAAGATCAATTTAGAAAAGCCTCTGTTGGTGCTGTAAAGGTGAAATTCATTAACTGTGCTGAATTATGTAACCCCATAATGTTGATGCCACTATATCTGGGACATTGCTTACCTGATGCACTAAGTATTGTGTAAATTTCTAGATGCATACGGAGCATCCAGTAGGTATTTATTTGCTTGCTAGTGCTGATAGGGAAAGTGCACAACATTTTAATATAATGATAGTGGTGACTACCCTGGCTTTCTAGTTTCAGCCCTTTTTTTTTTCCTCCCAAGATTGGTGAACGTGCTGAACTCAAGGTTGCTGGAAAGGATAACATAAGCGGTGCAATAAATGCTGCTAAAGACAGGTTAGAGGAGGGCATTGTACCAGGTACTGTTCTGCAGCTATTCTGTTGAGTTTGTTGTGTTAACATGTATCTGTATATTATAAAAATATCATGATGGTGGAAGAATCTGACCTGCTTATGATATACTTAGGTGGCCGTGCTCGTCTGGCCAACCCCAGGCTCCTATTGCCTTCGAGAGCTACCTCCCTTCACCGCCCCAAACTGCAAGGAGCAGTTTCTTGGGCTACACCGCTCTGTTGCTCACCAAATACCATATTTTGGCAAGGTGCTGGCCCACGGACAGCACCAGTTACAGCAGCAAGAGGGATTCACACTTCAAGTTTAAATACAATATCAAAAGTTGAGGACCTCTGGTATGTATCCGTCTGTATCGCTCTCTGTACGTGATCAGTTGTTATTGTCCATAACTGCGTTGTGACAACTGGTGGTGCTCCTTTTTCAGTTCTGAATCCAATTCGCACCCACACCTGGTCACATTTCAGAATGCCATCAATTATTTCGAAAGAGGCCCAGAATTGATAGTTCATGTGCCTGATACTAAAAATGAGCTATACAAGTTAGTCCAGTATAATCCTAACCAGCAGCTTATGCTAACTGAAAAGGGGAAGATTACATCAAGGTCTCTTCTTGAGTCTGTGACCAGCCTGCATGATCACAAACTTTGCCTCCCACACAGATTAAGCTTGGGTGATTTGTCGGTTTCCTCACTGGGAACCTGTTAGATACGTGTCGAATATGTGTATGGTATGGTTACGATTGGACTTGAGTTGTAATTTGGTAGGTTGGATAGAGTTCTAGGTATCCCCAGGCCCATAAATATGAGGGCACTACCGTTGTAACCATGAGACGACTTGGTGGCTGGTGTGGGCGGCGGCGTTGCCGCGGTGGTGCCCGGATGCCAGTGTAGCTACTGTTTATGGGGAGGAGCGCCCGTAGTCATGCCCCGAGGATGTAGGCACATGGCCGAACCTCGTTAATAAGCATCGTGCCTCGTTGTTGTTCTCGTTTCGTGTAATCTTGTGATTTGGTTCTGTGATCCTGGGTTATCGCTTCCGCGCTTTTATTCTAACAGAACCTTCAAATTGCCGGAAATGGAGGCTGTCCAGCTTACTGAGCAAAGACGATTAGATGACTTGGCTTGTGTAGCTGATGTGCTTAGTGAGATGCTGATCCTCAGACATCGCGCGAGGGTAATTCAGCATCTTCCTTCTGATTACAGTAATCTCCTGGACTGTCTGAAGCATCCAACTACACCAATGAATCTGATCAGGTGGCACCCGGCCCATTTACCAGCAACAACTTATTCTCTGGCATTCATGAAGCTACATGGGCTTCTAATGGATAATGGCCTGCGTGGTGAAGTTCCCTCGTCTGCCTTGGACATCGTGAAGTCACTACCATACCAGCAAAATGCACCAGTCACTTGGTTCAATATTGTAAAATGTCATATGTTTCTCAGATCCTGGTTCAGTTACAGGCATTATGTCATCGCCAATCCTTTTCACATCATGGAGTTTGGTCGAAATGTGATGACAGGCCATCCGTTGGATCACAGGCGTAGAGCTGCGTCGTTCCTACCTAAGGGTTCTAGCCCTTACATTGAGGAGGCTGTTAACATCATGTTTCAGAATGCCCTCCCCTTGCTGATGCCATACCTTCTTTCATTGTTACTGCAGCATTTCAAACTCAAACCTGGTTGCATTGACAGGCTTCACTTGGAGAAGCTTTTCCCAGGTGTTCCCCCGTTCTATCTTAAAGAACATACTCCCCTCGCTATTGCCAAATCTTCGCTTGGAGAAGAAGCTCTTCCCAGGTGTCCCCCCGTTCTATCTTAAAGAATGCACAGGTAGCATACGGTGTACCCTCTCTTGACAGTGAAGCATTTGGCTACTGATTCTTAGATATACCTCTTTGTTTTACTGTTTTTTTGTTTAAATTGCGTCGATCTCCAGTTTGTGTGAGGCGTAATTCATTATGCGATTACTGATTGAGTGGAACTCTGGCACTACCACACCATTCCTTATGCGCTCCAGGAAGTAGTGTTTTGGTCACCCCTCTTCATGGGTCATGTGCGCATTCCTTTTATCCCAGTATCAAGTTCAAAATTTATGAAAATTTGCTTGCACGTTTTGCACTGGAGGGTGTAAGCGCCTCGTGCAGTGATTATTTGTGTGGGAGTCTAATTCTCTGTACTCCCTCCCTGGTTGGTTCTGTTATTTTATTATCTACTATTACCATAATGTGCAAGTAGGAAATGGAGGGCTGTCATTAAACATGTCGTTAATATTGCTCTGGTTTTCTTTCACTGTTTATAAAAAGGTCGCAAAAGCATGGAGTAGTTTGAGGTTGACTACATACACATGTTCTCAAATAGCGTAAGAAAAATATACACTTGCTCTGTGCATTATTGTCACCGAAATACACTGTTGTTGCGGCATAATACGAGAGCCTTAACAGAGACACGTCCCTTTGCCACATTGTACCTTTTTATCGCCCTTTGGATACGAGGGAGGGAAAATGTATCACTCTCGGTACTCATGTGAACAGCAAGAGCTTGAATTAAACATAAACATGCGTTCAGTTTCAGTTAACATTGGTTTGTGAATTCTTTCAGCTGTTTGTTTATTTCTGTACTCACAAAGTAGGTGCTTTTAGGATTGTTAACATGCTTTAAATTCTTTAGAAAAAGAAGTGTCAACTTGTCTGTTAGCAGATTATGTTGCCACTGCATCAGTTAAATTTATTTTCTTGTTGCATTGTTCAGCCTTTTTTTTATTTTATATTTAGCTTACTATAATTTTATACGCTTTAGTTCCGCAATGAATATATCATTGAGAGATCACATTAGAAAGACTGAAATTGGTTCTGTGCTATCAGATTAGCAATACCTGAACTTCTGAAATTAGTTCTAGTTTAATTATGTTCTAATTTAACTTTTGAACTTCTGTGCTATCATATTGGCAACTTCTGAACTTACTAGATCATATCTGCTAATTTTATTAGTGAATTGCTATCCCATGCAAAAAAAAAGAGAGAGAGAGATTAGTTAAAGAGTACAAATCAGGAATTAGTTTTCAGTTCAATAGATATTTGTCAGGATGATATTTGTGATTTTGGGAGTTGAGTGCAGTTCACTTCATGCTATATGGTATTTGCGTTGTCACTGCCTCTGTGAAATACTGACATGTTCTTTTAACATTTTAGCTTCAGGAATGCACCACTGACGACTTACCGGAGTGGAGGAGATTATCTCATTGCTAGAGATGATGACTGGAAACGTTTGGAGTGTCAAGTTCTTTTTTGTGGTGTTTCCTTTATCTTTCAGTGCTTCTCGTAAGGTTTAGAATGGAGTAGTCCCTCAAAAACTTAGTAGATGCTTTGTTCATTTGACTATCCTTATGGACGTTGCCTGTACTACTTTTGCCTACAGTTATAACTCGAGTGATGTGTTTATCATATGATTGAACAATGTTGAGCCGAGCTGGGTTTATTCTGGACCAAAGGAGTTGTGTACCACATCATGCTTTGAGTGAAAGAGATGTCACTCTTCTTACTTTGCATTGATTAATTTGATTTGAAGCATTGATGATCTCAGATATGAGGTGATGATCTCAGAAGTGAGGGTGAATTTGTTCTGTCTGAATGTTTCTGAGCCATAGTGATCCATGTATTATCAATCTCTGTATTATCAGCTGAAATCCTGGACAATCTGTTGCTGTCTAGCTGAAAACAGTTTTTTTTGCTGGCCTTTTTTTTTTTTTTTGCATGGCTGTTGATGTTTCAGCTCGGAGTGTTATCTGCCAGTTAGAGAAAATAGAAGAGATGTTCTGTTTGTCTCGTACTGGTTTGGTTCCATTGCATGCAACCGAACGATCATTCAGTTAGCATATGGAACAAAACCTGGCCGGACTGAAACCTGAACAGGATCGGCATAAAAAAAAGAAACCTGAACAGGATCCAGTGACACAGGTGGAACCACTAAATCCTCTCCTGGGACTTTTCCTGACGCTGATTTGTTCTTGCACAGCACAACCGAACGAGCTTTAGGACTTTTGGTTCCATGGATCAAACCTGTCCAAGTAGTTTTTTTAGGGGGACATGTCCAAGTAGCTTTTTTTTTTTTGGCACAGCCTGTCCAAGTAGTTTTTTTTTTTTTGGCACAACCTGTCCAAGTAGCTAAATGGAACCCCCTGTACTATATGCAGCCCAGCCCAGAATATGCAAATGTGCTCCATCGGCCCGCGGAAGGCACTAGAAGACACGGGACGGCTGTACCCTGAATCCCTAATCCCCCACATCCAGCCTCGCCGCCTGCCGCTCCTCTCGGCCCACTCTCCTGGACCGGCGCCGACCCCTGTAACCCCGCCGTCCCCGCTCTGTTCTCGGCGCTGCTGCTTCAGGTGAACTTCCCGACGCCGCCGCCTCCCGATTTGGTTGTTGTCGTTAGTCCGAAACTTTCTCCGCATGGCGGCATCGAGAATCTTGAATTGCTGCATCTGTTCTTGTATGTGCAAGTTTTGGATCCCTGTGTGCTTATATGTTCTTTGAGTATGTAGCTAAATCATCAGTACTAGTATTTAACGATCAATCTGGGGGATATTTACTTTATATACTGTGTGGTATCTTTAGGAATATAATTCAGTGATTCGTGTCCACAGGAGCAGCGAACATCAGTGTTTTGGATCGATCGCATCCAAGATGCGCCAGTGGCAGCGGCATGTGTATCTGCTGGTGAACAATTTCAACCGGGCAACATGTCGTAATATTTCATGAACAAGAGAACATGCTTTCAATAATAACTAAATTACATATAACAATAACATTTATAATTCCTTAAATAACAATTACATTTCTCAGATGATACACATGTTTATAGATTACATACATAAAGAAGTACATTTCAAAGTAATAGAAACATGAGCCTACTTTATCCATGATTGTTCTCGAATCCATAAACATGTCAAGAAGATGAAGAAAACAGATCAAAGACCAAAACATAAGGATTATGTTCATAAATTACTCTCAGATAGTGGGTTGCTTTTACAAGCCTTCCAACACTAGGTGTTGTCAAATCCTCGACTAGTGTGGCACTCCTATTCAAATTGAACTTAATTCTATACTTCGATTCAACTCAAAACAGGATTCAGAGACAAATTATATTGGCAAACTAGAGTCACAGATATAAACAAGTTTAGTGCAGGGAACTGAAAATCATGCACGTGTACGATGACACGGCCAATACTAAGCAGCAATGAACCCACAGGAATATGACTCAAAGTCAGTGATCCACCAACGTTGACTGCTCAAAGTTCCCAATCACAGAAAATAACAGGAGTGACTCAGAGAGACTAATCAAGTATAGAATTCAAAGGATGAGCCACACTAGTCTCACAATTCACCACTAATCATCATAGAGTATATCTTAATCCGTCTAACCATGCAGTCATACCCAAGATTGAACTGGCAGATTGCACGATATCAAAATCGAACTAATAGAGAGAGGCAACGAAAACTCACTGCACGTAGAGAGTCTACGTGGGAAGACAAAGCTCAGCGAACAATTGTTCTGTCCCAGAAAACCAATTCCGCCGCTCACGTCCGAGTCGTCGAAGCGGGATGTTGACAGAGATACTGAACCGCTGTCGATGCAGACGGGAACGTCGACGGCAACGACCCGAGAAGAAGACGAACGCCGCAGAGCAGAGGACCCAGGCACCTGGCCAAGGTGGACGACGAACAGAACCAACAGGCAACCGTAAAAACACCACACAGGTGAGTACACGGCACCAGCACCAAATCCCCCGCACCAGAAACACTCCCGAGAGCAGCTCCAGCAAGCAGCACCGAAGAACGGTGGCAGCAGCCACTAGGAACGGCGAGTCAGAGAGAAGCAGCGAATGAATCTGAGAGAGGAGGAAGAACTGTATGTTGAGGGAGAGAGACTTCCCCAAATATGTAGGCGAGGAGGAGGAGCAGCAGCCACTCAAGCCAGGCCCACGCGCCCGCGAGAAGCTCGGGCGCCGTTGGGCGCCGCCAGCGCCGCCGCCGCATCGCGCGCTCGCGAGCGAGCGAGCGGAACGCTCGGAGGCGTTGACGAGCAACAGGAGCACGGGATAAGCCCTATCCCTTGCGGCTGCCTGCTGCTGGCACTCGCTCCCTTGGCTCGTGGCTGCTGGGCTGCTCGGTCCGATTGGGCCTTGTAGTGGCCCAGCAAGCCATCTTTCCGCTTTTTTTAATCCATTTACTAAAAGGAAAAAAACCCTATAATGGACAACACAACGTACCCTCTACGTCGCATCGACGCGTCCATCCTCTTCTCGAGCACTGGCACTGCTGGCAGTAGTATGAAACTGGAGGAAGCTCGGCTGCCACCCCCTTTCATCTCTTTCACCCCTCCACGCGGCACTTGCACCTATGGCAAGCTGGACTTCTTCTCGCGGTTCGGCCAAGGCAAGAACAAGAGCTTCATCGCCGGCGCCGACCAGAACGGCTGCACCTTCCTGTACGACCTCGACCAGCGCACCGTCCACAGGCAGGTCCGCCTCAACCAGCCCAAGATGTGGAACACCATCTCGGTCGCCGCCGGCGACGCCCTGTACGTCATGGACAACGAGCCACACCCAGGCGGCTGCTTTGAAGCCCTCAGGTGCGAGGCTTCCAGGGAGCTGGTTCTCGTCCCGAACTGGCGGTGGCACTCCCTACCGCCACCACCCTACGTTCTTCAGCCTGGCTACACCCCAACGAGCATCGGCGCCTACACTGTGGTCAATGGCTGCATGATCTGGATATCGACGCCTGGATTCGGCACCTATTCCTTCAACACCCTCTTGAGTGAGTGGAGCAAGGAGGGTGACTGGGAGCTGCCCTTTCGCGGCCGAGCCGACTACTTCCCGGAGTACAATCTGTGGCTGGGCTTCTCGTCCAAAGACAACATGCTCTGCTCCTCCCAACTCATGGCTGCCACCGCGCAGGGTGGACGGCCGGTAGTATTCAACGAGGACTGGGAGGATCTGCAGGCACATGAGAGCTGGATCCCGAGCAAGTCTTTCCTGGTGCGGCTTGGGTTCGGCAAGTTTTGTGTGGCCAAGTTCTTTCAGACGCAGAACAAGGAACGAACGGCCTTTGAAGGAGATGTCATCGGCGACATTCAGAACTTCGTTGTTCTCACTGGGCTGACGCTGCTTCGCACCGGGGTCAACGGGGAGCTTCGGATGATCAGGCATGGGTCTCAGCTTTATTACTTTCAGGCCATGACCAATGGTTGGGTGTTTTGAGTTGCTGCTGCCCGTACAGTTTGTGTTCGGTGTTTTTGAGGTGTTCTACAATGAAATGAATTGTCCGTTTCCAAAATCAGGCAGCTGGTGAGTGTGGCATCCCAGATGGCGGCCTGACTTGCACCTAGCATTTCCAAACTCTAGCCGCAACCATTCATACCATGGCAGTTTCCTTTTTATTTTGCATTTGTCACCTGACCGATCTGCAATCTATCTTGAATCTAGTAGTAATTATCTGTTTTGCTATATACAGTAGGAATCGAACGATTTGCTCTCTTTTTCCCCCCCTATTCTTTTCAGTCGTTTTGTTATGCTTTGAAAATCTGGGGCCCTGCAATGTACTTGTTGCTGTGTTCCGCTGACGTTGTTCACATCAGCTACGCATTATCAGAGATAACTGATATGTCGAATTCTACTCTATCAATGTGCTCAAAAACGAAGAGAATCGGTCCAGATTTATATCTGGTCACTCCCCCAGGGACAGGTTTGTACTCATTGCCCCGAACTGCCAATTCATTCATGGAAAAAGAAATTGGTATTCATCACCTGCGCGTGCATAGCTGCTCCGATGATCCGATCGTCACCAGGGTTTACAAAACCGGTGGGAACCGTCCGAACCGACCGGTATCTGACCAAACCGGTCCGGCCCGGTTGCAAAAAACCCCAGTTACCGCTCTCAAACCGACACTATAAAACCTAGCCGTCCGGTTTCACGGTTAGCCGGACCGGTTTTTTATTTAAAAAAAATCGGTATTATAGCGGTTTTTTAAACCCTGATCGTCACTTAGCCTCTGAATCGGCAGGCGAGAAAAATGCGCCTGTTGGCTCTGAGTACTCTATTCGAAAGGCGCTAGCGGCGGGGGGAATGCGCGCGGGATTTTATTCGTGCACAATAATCGACTTCACATGTACTAGTAGCAAATATACCATTCCATGGTTGAGATTCTGAAATACTGATAGCATTTGCACAGCACGCATGCTTGATCATGCATTGTTTACTTTCAGAATGGAACAATGGTACGAATAAATTTCAAAGCGAGAAGCGCTTAGCTCAGGGCAGGAACCAATAGACACTTGCTATATTGCAGCTCAATATATTCCATTGGGTTAACATCAACACCTGCACAGCACCATATCATCGACAGTGTGTGAAACTAGACTTAATTCTTTATACATAACATACGTACATGTTATTTCAGGAAAAAAAATGGCAGGTATTATCACCATATAATTAAGCAACGAGCTTTTTACTTTTCACATCTGCTAGCTAGTTCCTACTACTACTGAAAAGGTTGCGCAGGCTGCCACGCTCCAGCCTGTCGAGCAACTTCGTGGCGCCGGCGACGTCCATGTCGGAGAGCTTCTTGAGGTACCCAATGGCGCCATGCGAGATCATCAGCTTCCTGCACCGCTTCGTCGACGACAGCGTGAGCAGGCACGCGATGGCGTACTTCTTGGCCGTGTTGGCCGGGCTCGGCTCCAGCAGCTGCACCAGGCACGGCACGCCCTTGTCGTCCTTCTTCATCTCCCTGGCGTTGGCAGGGTAGCCCACCAGGCTCGCCAGCGCCTGCGCCGCCACCTCGCGCGCCGCGTTCGATTTCGCCTCCAGCATCCGCACCAGCAGCGGCAGGCAGCCGTGCTCGCCGGCCGCGCGCTTCATCTTCTCGCCGGAGCTTAAGATCCGGCAGATCGCCGCCGCCGCGGCCTGCTGCGCGCCGATGGACCCGACACTGAGCACGTGGACCAGCCGAGGCAGCACGCCGAGGGAGACCAGGCTGTCGGGCGAGACGGCGCCGACGAGATTCCCGAGCGCGGCCACCGCGGACTCCGGCGGCGGCGGCGGGCAGTCCAGGTAGAGCAGCAGGCTGCGCAGGCCGCCCTCCGACACGACGGCGCGCCGCAAGCCGTCGTTGCAGGACGTCAAGTTCTGCAGGCACTCGGCGGCGTGCTCCTTGGCGGCGCCCATGGCGCCGCCGCCGCCGCCGCCGCAGTCAAGCAGCAAGTTGACCATGACGCGGACGACTCCTTCGTCGGCGAGCGCTTGCCGCACCTCCGGCACCGCCGAGATGTTCGTGAGCGCGGCGGCGGCGGCGGACTGGGAGACGGAATCCCCCGTCCGGCAGATCTCGACGAGCGGGGCGGCGCCGCCGTGGCCGACGATGGCGCGCGCGACGTCGGCCGATGACGCGGAAAGGCGCTGCAGCGTCGCCGCGGCTTTGTCGCGGGCGACGAGGCTGCCGGACTCGGCCAGCCTGACGAGCGGTGGCAGGACGCCCTCCGACACGAGCAGCGCCTCGCAGCTGCCCGCCACCTGGCACACCACCGTCGCGGCCTTCTCCCGGACAGCCGGCGACGACGCCGTCAGCAGCTGAACCAACGCGGAGACGTTGGCGCGGCCGAGCACGGCGAGCACGCTCTTCTCGTCCTTTCCCAGCGCCTCGAGAAGCCCGTCCACGGCACGGTTCTTCGCCTCGGTGTGCCCGATCTGCAGCCTCGCGAGAAGCTCCCGGACGTCGGCGTGCGCCGCCGAGGAGGACGAAGCAGCCTCCGCCGCCGCCGGTGACGGGCCGGCGGATGCGTCGGAGAGCACGCCGGTCTTGACGAGCAGCGCGCAGTCCCGGAGGGCGAGGTCGAGCTTCCCGGCGAGCGCGTCGATGGCGCTCTGCGTCCGGAGCTTCCCGTCCAGCGGCGGCTCACGGCACCGCGCCGCGAGGTCGGCCGCCTCGGCGAGCGTGGCGGCGACGGACTGCAGCAGCTCGCGGCAGAGCGCGTTCCTGGCGAAGCAGGGGTGGCTGGAGAGCTCGGAGAGGCACGCCGGCAGGGACGCAAGCTTGGCGGCGATCGCCTTCCACCTCCCCGGGAACCCGCCCGCCGCCCTCGCCGCCGCAAGCGCCGGCGGCACCATCCCACGGACCCGCTCCAGCAGCTCCTCCGCCGTCTCGTCTCCCGGCGGCGCCGCCGGGTCCCCTTCCTCCGGCAGGCTCATTTCTTCGTGGACGACTGGACGCCGCCGCGATCTGGAGTTGTTGGGAGCGCTCAAAGCTTCAGTGGCGCGAGCGAGACGGGGACCGGTACTCAACTAGAAATCAGCAGGGGATGCTACTGAACTGAACTAGGAAGCGAACAAATGGAGCCGAGGAGAGCAGAGATGCAGGAATGGGAACAGAAACAAGGGAACGAACGCTAGAGAAGAAACGAGCAGGCATCCTCCTCATATTCTAGTGGGCATTCCGCCATTTGCAGCGTGGAAAGATACTGCCAACCATGAGCGCCACACCGCCATTTGCCATCTGATCCTGCTGGGTTGGGTGAGTGAAATGTCAATTCCATTCGATTTCGATGGGTGCCCTTGCCGAGACGGCACGGGGATTTCGTTTACGGGCTGCTCGAGGGGTCACAAACCACGTTTGGATTTGCATTAATAATCTGATGGGTGGGTTCTGGACTCGAGGGAATGAGACGGGGCGCCAGGGACAAGCATGTTACTAGCAGGCATCGCAGCACTATTCATGCACACGAACCACTTGACAGATTGCCACACCGCGTACCTACACGATTTGGTGCTACGTGGATGATCACATATGTGGTGCGGTGGTAGAAACGTGGCTGCGAGAGAGGTTTGTTTACCTTGGTGAGAGGGGGCAAGATTTGGCTGGCAGCTCGTAATGTGACGCCAACGCGGCTAAAGATTTGCTTGCTTTCTTGTATTGTAATCGAAAGATCCCGTGCTTTGATGCAGGAGCACAGGAAAGATTAGATAGAGCTGCGTAAAAGTAATTTAATCCCATGACGTGTGCTAGTCCTCTTTTGCTACAACAGCGGTAGGGGGGCCAGAGGCTAGAAAAGCAAGCTCGTGTGTGCGATGCGATTCGACGGCTGCTCTCGACTGTAATTAACTGCATATTCGCCGATCTTAAACTCATGACCCCATCATTAACTGCGCGAGTGGCAACTGCCCGCACATGTCTTGGTGCGGGACTATGTGCGGGTGGGACCTGCGTTGTCAGCCTCAGGCAGTCGTGATCCGGATCAACCAGCGACGTGGCCGACCGAGTCCGAGTCCAAGGAAGGAGCATCGGTTTTTTTTTTTTGGGGGGGGGGGGGGGGGGGGGGAAGAAAGGAAGGAGCATCGTTGGACTCGGCGGTCAGGCTCACTCGAGTGCGCGTGGCCGTGGCGTGCGCATCCAAAGGCTTTCAGCGGGGCCCGCATGTCATTTTCTCATGGAGACGAGGCCGGGTGGGTTTTGGACGCTAGCATCCGCCGGCCGGAGGACCAGCCGGGCCGCCGCCCTAGTCTGCTGCTGCATCAACGGATCACCGGCTACCGAGGCCGCTGACGGAATTACCAGCACGCTGCACTGTGCACTTGCCAGTACTTTCTTTGTTTTTTGTTTGTTTATCCGCGGGTGATAGCGATCGAGCGCAAACGTACAGTACGTTATTGAGTTTTTGTTCTCATGCACTCCGACAAAAATAACTATATACTAGAGTATCTCTGTATATGTATTGGCATTGTACAGCTAGGGTATTGGCCCTTGTTTTTCTTCCTAAAAATATCGGACAAGTCCAATAAAGTGGCCCATGTGTTTTGTTTCAGCCCTGGAGTACTAGTAGCTCGCTTAAAAAGATTGTTTTGATCGGATCGGTCAGCACTCCCGGAATCGATTCCATCACACTTTCGAAATGTACAGAGAGCAACCGTGCTCGTTTCAAACAGACAGTGTGCGTCCCTTGCGAATAAGATGAGCATGCGGTGTTGTAGAAAGGCGGATGATGCTTGGCTTGCAAGACGAAGAAGCACGAGGAAGGAACCCAGCAAAGAAAGCGACGCACGAGCAGCAGCTGTAGATTCTACGACACAAAAGCGTATATTGCACTCAAATGCACAGCTGAGTTCGTGCCATTGTCTACCTTGGCTTAATCCGGCGGACGTGTCTCCGCCGCCGTGGCAGCCACCTCGCCGTGACGCGTCTCTTCCTACCCGCACCGATGGAGACCACCGAGACGCACAGGCGGCACAGCACGAGCAGCCGATCTCAAAAGCGCGGCAGCTTCCCCTCCTTTTTAACCTTCGTAACGGCCGTGAGCTGAGCAAGTGGAGTGGAGTAGTGAAAGAGTGGCCAGAAGAAGACTGCCAAATTATCACTTGCCGTTGCCGGCCACGCGTGCTGGCCGACAGATCTCTCCCTCACACACCGAGCTCTCCCTCCCTCCCTGTTGATTTCTGTTTGCCGTAACCGTAAGCACGTTGGGTTCCGTACCTCTATCGGGCCGTCCTTCTTTCTCTGCTGTCAGAAGAGATGATTTTGAGTCTTGGACCATGGACATGGACCCCATATGCATCAGCAGCATCAGGGCAAATGCTAGCAATGGCCAACGCATCCAGAGCGCCTCGCTCTGCGTCGAGAATCAACTAGTAGACACTGGATTACATACACTAGAGTCCAAGCTGAATCCATTCCAAGCATGCAATTAATATTGCATCAGTGCTAACCTACTACTTAGAGCGAAAAAGTCTTTCAAGGCAGAGAAGAAGGGTTCGGATCCAAGAAGCTGACATCACGCGCCAAAATTGCTTCAGGCCACCCACTTCCAAACAAGATAAGACTCGCTTTCAAACATGATGATAAGATAACCCAGGGCAGGGCAGGGGCACCAACGGGAGGGCAAAAACACACTGACCTGGCTCTGCAGAAGATGGCTTCGGTATGCCATCCTGTTCGAATCAGAACAGGCGGAAAAACTGCGAGGAGAAATGCAGCCAAGGTCTTCTGCTCCATGCAGACGCCACCGTCCCAGAGCACAATCAAGGTATACTGCTCCGCTGTAGCTCTTGTGTTCTTCAGGAAGCCCTGCCACCGTTAGCTTCGTTCTGAGGGCAAAGCCTGCCGGTGCTATTATGTCCAGGTGGTTATCGTTGGGGCCACAAAGGAAATTGGGAGGACGGCGATTGTTGCAGTGAGTAAAGCCAGGGGAATGGAGCTTGCAGGGGCAATCGATTCTCAGTGCATTGGCGAGGACGCGGGACAGGTGCTCACCGTTCATTCAATGTGCTATTTCCCTCCCCCCTGCACTTGCCTGCCTTTCCATAGCGAAGCTGCTGCCTGTGTTCTTCATCTCAAACTGTTTGTGAATGCTGCCATTGCACTTCAGATAAGTGGCATGGAGGAGCCGTTGGAACTTCCGGTGCTCAATGATCTCACCATGGTTCTGGGATCCATAGCACAAGTATAGTAGACCTTGCTGCTGTAATTCCGGCTTCTTCTTCAGGGCATCTTTGGCTGATTGCAAATTATTATCTGTTCTTTCAGTCGAGAGCAACTGGTGTGGTTGTTGATTTCAGTGAACCTTCAACTGTTTACGACAATGTCAAGCAGGTATGTCGATTGTCTACCTACAACATGGAAAATGATATGTAAGCTACACCAAATTGCAAGGTACTTAAGTCCAAAGCTAAATAAATACTGCTGTTCACATTATATGGTCTCTTACGCAAAAGCCCCAACGCGTATTTAAGCAGAAAACTAATTCTCAACCATGCATTATGACAAGGACATAAACAAACATAAAAGCCCCAACCCTGTACTCTTAACCTGGGAATGCCTGGGTCATCTATGTAAGAGCATGTTTTCTTTCGATTGAATGAAAAATGAGTAGGTGGGGTCCTGCCCCCCGAATTTGTTCAAAAAAATTTGTCAGGTTAAGGCCTAACCATGTCAAGATTTATATTCTTTTCATGTTGAAAACGAAAAACCTGATACCAAATATAGCATTGCTTGTCTATCTGACATGATCTATGAGCAGGCAGCAGCATTTGGTTTAAGCAGCGTTGTCTACGTTCCAAAAATTGAGTTAGACACAGTGACTGAACTGTCAGCATTCTGCGAGAAAGCAAGCATGGTAAATTGTCACCGTCGTGCTATTTCTGAGGTTTACTGTGCCAATGCAATTTAAGCATGCCAATTTATGCTGTTTTTCCTGTTCAGGGTTGCTTGGTTGCACCGACATTGTCAATTGGCTCAGTGCTCCTTCAACAAGCCGCTATACAGGCCTCATTTCACTACAGCAATGTTGAGATTGTGGAATCAAGACCTGACCCATCGGTACGAAGCATTCCTGAGAAATAAAACCTTTTGCTATTTGATACCACGGACAATATGTGCCATGCAACCTCACCAGTCAACTAATGAATACCAAAAGAATAAAAAGAAAATAACAGTGCTCAAATTACAGTTCTCAAACGTATGCTGTCAGGAGTTTGCAGGCTGATACACTAATTTTGACATCAACAGGACTTGCCATCACAAGACGCAATACAGATTGCAAACAACATATCAGATCTTGGCCAGATATACAATAGGGAAGATATGGATACCAGTAGTCCAGTAAGTGCAGATAAAAGATATTGCAATTGTATCTTACTAGAGTGCTACAGAAAAAGCCTCTTCATTTGTGTTTATTTCTCACATTTTTTACCTCTACAAAGAACACATAATACCATAGTATGTTTCAGAAACTAATTGACTGGTATGTTGTAAAAGGCAAGAGGTCAAGTACTTGGAGAAGATGGAGTGCGTGTACACAGTATGGTTCTTCCAGGTCTTGTTTCCAGCACATCGATCAACTTCTCAGGCCCAGGAGAGGTACTGATAAGCTCTAGTGCTATGTTTGACTGAAATACACTGAACGAACTGACCACATCGCTCTTAACACTTTCAGATTCACACCTTACGACATGATGTCACAAATGTTCAATGCCTAATGCCAGGGCTAATCCTGGCAATAAGAAAGGTGGTGCGGTTAAAGGTAACTTGCATGCACCCAACTTTCTGCGGTATTCATGAGTCATGAGACAGTGTCACTTCAGTATATTTGGTGTGCTAACAATATATTTCAATTGGATCATTTGCAGAACTTGATTTATGGCCTAGAGAAGTTCTTGTAGCGAACAGACATGTCAGTATCAAGAAACTATAACTTCTGGTTGTCCCGGAATCAAGATGATGAAGTGTGCAACACATCTATTTCCGGGCATGAGGTAAAAAGGCAGTACCACAACCACAAGGCAGATCGCGTCTGACAAGGCAACCAAAATGCTGAAGTTTTGAAAAATAAAGACTGCACAGAAGACTACGGATTTTTTTTCCTATGAACACTACCTAGTGTATGCAATTTTGTCAAAAGGAATGTAGGGAAAAAATATGCAATAAAATTAAAAATACGTCAAATGGATAACCACTGGTAGCACAAGCAAAAGCAATGATTTGGGTAGCTAAATCAACATCAAGAATAACATTCAGTTACATCAGCAAGGAGACTAGTTGTAAGGGATGCTGTAATTCAGCTTCTATGTAGCAAATTGGTGGCCAATTCAGCGCTATACTCCTCTAGACATGGTGAAAATTCAGTGCAGAAGATTGAGCTCAATCAAATCCCATCACCCCATTCCAGATCCCTTTAGCTAATCTAATCCGTCCACTAGCAGCCTACTTCTTCGGCAGAAATGAAGTTTAACGACAAGGCACTCCAGTGTCAACAGCCAAGTAGATATTAGGAGCAATGATCCACATCCACAAACTGATTGCTTTACCCGAAGAACATACCATTGCCATGGCAAGGTCTTGCCGCAGCCGTACGTTCGTTCCGCGGCAGAACGGTGACAATGGTTCGCCGAATGCTCTCATTGGCATCGCAAAGGATTCGGCGACGGGCGACGGATAAATCGAAGCCGGCGAATCGCTCCTCCCGAAACCGTGGCACATGGTCACAGAGGCCGTATATATTCTTCGATCCGGATGGCAGGATGGAAAGCTTGTGACCGAATTGAAGCGGGGATGGGTAGTTTCTACTTCGCGCCTGCACTGCCTGGAACCACGGAAAGCGGCGCTGCGCCCGTCTCCGGCGCCGCCGGCCGGTCCGGGGAAGGACTCTTTTGCAAAATATCAGATCACGATCCAAAGCAGGGGTCTATTTGCAAAATAGCTTGATCGCGATTAATAGTCGCCGCCGCCAGCGATCGTCGCCACACGCCCGCGCGATCGGCGATCGAGCTAGGAAATCAAATCAAGTCGAGTCCGAGGACTGCTGAACTGCCGCTCCGCCTTGAATCCATGGCCGAGCAGGACGCTTTGTGTTCCCATCTGCTTCTGCGCTGTGCTGCAGCTGGAGAAGGCATCCTCCCCACCTCATGTAGTAGTTGCCTGATGAGACGACTGGTTTTTTTTATCTAATCTTCTACCAAGGTTCCCGAGGAGATGAGTTCTTCGAAGAAAACTCATCCTTTAGATCGCGGAACAGCAACACATGAGAAAGATTTCGCATTTCACTCATCCACAACCACATGTTTCTGCCAAGAGAAACAAGGTCACCGAATACGGAACAAGCGGAGAAGGGGGGCAAAAGCAGAACAAGCAGAGTTGCAAAACCAGAATCCCTGAAACAGCAACAGCAACTATTCGCAGTTTCGCACTACACTCATCTGAACAAACATAGTACAGTTAGGTTACACGTTACAGGCTGCTCCAGTGAGTCCATCCATCAAACAAAGCCTACATGTACATGTCATCATCTGTGACACCACCACCATCATCATCATCATCATCATCCATAAAGTGTACAGGCCCAAGCAGCATATTCACCATCGCCATATGCCTGATCTGCCTGTACCTAGCAACAAGTGAGTGCCACTCGGTCGAGTCTTTAGCGTCACCGTTGAGTATGTCTTCTACGCGCAAGTTGCTGGCACCGGGTAAATACTTGAGGGTTGAGTAACCAGCAGGATCGGAGATGTCGACCATGAATTCAGGTGAAAGCGAACGCCCCATCACTTGGGCATGGCAGACACTGTCAACACACGAGAAGAAAACAAACTGTTAACATCAAGGTATTCATATCCAAGGAGATGCTTCAGACAAATTATAGGAAGCAAACTCTACTTTAGATATGGACCAGAAAATTCACCATCACAAGATGGCATGTGTTTTCCATGTAGACAACATATAAACAACTACATCTTACATGTTAATCTAAAAAAACCTACATCTTACATGTTGCACATATATAAATAAGCAATGCACAGCACACACTTGCTTCTACACAAGGATCAAGACAAAAATTACTGGGGAGGTCCTAAGAACCACATATATACTAAAATGGTTGCGATGTAGACAATCTACTTTTAGGTTGCAATGGAAAATAAGGTGTGCTTTCCTATTCCAGGTAGGAATTGAACATATATCCTAAAATGCGCATAACAACCATCCCAGTTCCTTTGCATAAATAAATTATGATATTATCGGTTTATGTGAAGAGAATGATGAAAAAAAACAAGTAACTAATTGGCATCGAAAATCAGAAGATCGAGAACTCACCATATGTAATACCTATCATCTGTAGCTTGTTTCTGCACTCTTCCCAGCAGTTCAATCTTCGCTACACCACCAATGCAAAGGACAGGGCGTGGGAGCTTGAAGGTCTGTAACACATTTTCCTATCACACCAAAATAAGATGGCATCAGTACGGTTGCCATATCATCATACATTCAGATATAACTGAGGATAGCGACAATTACATGCTTGGATATTCAGTATCAAAACTCCTTTTGCCTAAACTATGCGACCAGTGGGATACTCATATTACTACACAAATGTAAAACAAAAGCCTTCCTGTGGACTCGATTGTCATTTTCTTAACTGCAATGATGCTACATTTATTTAATTAACAAAACAAAGTAAGCTATTCCATTGTTTAAAGACAGCATGATACAATGGGTGGAGGTCTATTCAGAGCTGTATTTATTATAATGATCTTCTTCTATTTAAAACTGTAACAAAACCAATCGAGGATTAAGATCATAGCACTTGACTATCTCACAGAGGGAATGGTCTCTCCAGTATATTCCAAACACGTAGCTAAAATTCTCAAAAAGTGATGCGCCTATATTTTATATATCTTCCATACTCCCGCAGGAATCAACTGATTATTATGGTAAGACATGACAAGGTAGCTTTATTAGAGTGCTGGATGTATATAATACTAAAATAAGCTGATGCCGGCTGGTCGGTTGATAATACAAGTCAAACAACAAAACCAGAGGGGTAAAAGATGCTGTCCTTTTAACTCACCTGCATCATAGGGAACTCTGGTGACGCGTACATCCAGGTATAATTTTCATCAGCGATCGCCCTCTGGTTCTCATTCGCAAGCGTGACAAAAGACTCTGATCCAGAAGGAAGCTTGGAATGGCCCAAGCGAATTCGCACCGCCTTTGCAGAGTAGATAGGGGAGCCAGGCTGAAAAAAAGCTGGCAACGCAACAAAGGTAAAAATTACTAGGGTAATGGTCACGGAAAGGCAAATCAAATCATCTAATTGTAGGCAGGCATTATATAGAAACGAAACCTAATAGCTAAAATCGGGTAAGAAGTAGTACCTTGGAAGGGCTGTATCCTGAGCTCGTCGATGATGCAGAGATCAGAGCTGAGCTTGTAGATCAAGCTCTCGGGGACGTCGGGGTCGTCGTGGCCGCCGCTGGACCAGTAGGAGGGGCGGTGATTGACACGGTCCCTGGGCTCGCGCGTGTTGTCTATGGTCTCCTCGGGGAAGTTGTCGGTGGTGGAGGCCCCGATGCTGCGGATGATGCAGTCCATGGAGGGCTTGGCGGAGGCGAGGGCGCCCCCGAGGTTGGAGTAGACGAGGTGGTCCCTGGCCTCGGCGTCGCGGCTGGACTCGGAGGCGGGCGGCGATCGGGTGACGACGACCGCGCGGGTGAAGGTGGCGACCTCGGGGCATATCTGGTGGCACAGGCGCTTGCAGAATCCGCTGTCGATGACTGCGAATATAATTAAGTGATTACCCAATTCGAGGACAGGAGAGGAGGGGGAAAGGCGAAGCGCGTGGTGGAGGGAGGGGAGAGGAGTACCGAATCGGCGCCAGGAGCGGGAGACGGCGGCGGCGCGGGCGAGGTCGGTGGGGTCGTCGAGGAGGTGGAAGATGCAGGCGGAGGTGTCGGGGCCGACCCAGTCGAGGAAGTCCCAGCGGGCGCCGGCGTCGTCCACCTCCATCTCCATCCTTCCTTGCTGTGTGTGGGTGTGTGCGCGGGGGAGGGGAGGGAGGCCACGCCTGGCTGGGAGGAAGGAGAAGGACGCGCTGCCTGTTCCTTTGATTGCGTGGCCGTTTTGCTTGCGGCGATTGCTTGTGTTTCCTTTGGCTCCGTTTCGTTTCGGGGGGCTCCTCAGGCAGGGGCCCCGGCCGGGGCGGGGCGGGGCGGGGCGTGGCGTGGCCGCGTGGGTGGTCGGTTTCCCGGGCGCCGCCTGGCCGTGTCTGGTTTCTGGTATCCTGCCGTGCCGCCGCGCCGAGTTCGTGGCTGTGTTCGGAATAAAAAAAAAAATTGTACTTCTCCACGGAACACGCTTTCCAGTGCACTATTCATCTAGAAAAAGTACTTTCTACCTTCAATCTAAACACAGCCCGTGTCTCTCAGGGTGTGTTTAGTTGGGAGGGGAGGAAAATAACTTTTTCTGAAAAGCGTGTTCTGTAGGAGGGATGAATAAAAGGAGTTAAAGAGAAACTTTTCTAAAAACGTGTTTTTTTTAGAGATGAATAGTCGAAACAACTTTTGAAACTAAACACGGGCGGCCTGAGGCCGCTCGTGCCATGAAGCGCCTACCGTGCCGGTCCCGTGCGCGGTCTCCGGGCTGTGTTGTGCCTTAGACCACCGCCTTGACCGCTACCAATCTCGGTCAAACGAGTCCTGCAACGCAACAACTACTTCTTGTGATTGCAAGGGAAAGCTGAAAGATCGTGTCGTGTCTGTGGATAGGAATTCCGCGTGTTTGGTGGTGTTGGTAGGTCTAACCAACTTCATTTTTTTTCCAAATTCAGGCTCATCCAGTAAGTCGAAACTGGCGACGAATCATGAACAATGGCCGGCCCATCATGGAGGCCTATCAACAACTTACCAGATGGCGTTGGGATTATTAACAATTACACGACGATTTCGAACCTCTCAACCCCCTTCTCCTTTGCAAAAATCATGCCAAATCAACCCTTTGATCAACTCCGCCGCAACGACAGACAGTGGTTGTGACTAGTTATGCCGTACTTTGATTCCACTCATGCTACAAACGGTTTGGTCGCCCCGGTGACACTGATGCAGGTTACCCATCATAATAACTTCAAACAATCTCTGTCGTCAGAAGCACCACCAATTTTAAGCCCAGATCCATTCCACATTGCAAAACTCAATCATCACAAGAAAACTGGGGGCAATACATCCATTCCAGCAACAGATCCATTCAAGAGCTAAGACTTAGGGGCAAACTATTTCGTGTAAAAAAGAAGTTGCCAGCTAGTAGCACTTAATTTGTTGCTCACAAAACGTAACTGAGCTCCAAAGCTCAGTACATGCAGATTCCTGTCCTAGGCAGTCAGCGCCATGACCACTATGACAAACAGGGCAAACTAGAGCACACTACTGTCATCATACCAAAAAAACAAAAACCTCACTCTACCATATACACATGCTTTCAGAGCATACAATTAGCCCGACTTAAAAACGGTAGGCTGCTTATATTTCTCTACAACCCTAAAGTATAGTGACTCTATCAAGTGACAAACTCATTTCTGAGCCCTGATCACCCTTTCTGGCTCAAAGCCTTTTGGATATATTAGTACTGAATCGACGCACAGGCCACCTTTTGTATGAGTGCAGTCGATTTGTGCTAACGAGAACTTCAATTTGATTGCTTCTCCAGAGCTTGATGCAACGAAATCACCAACGTGGTACAGGATCCAGCTTCCAGGCTCATCTAAGTAACACTGGGACACGGCGTGCTGACCATCTGATGTGGATAACTGAAACCGTACAGGCTTCTTGTCCCAGCCATGGATTTGCTCCGAGCTGCAGGTACGGCGGCCAAAACGTGTTGAAGACTTGCCAAGATGAAGCCTGAAGTACAGGCTGTAGGTCCCTGCAGGGAAGCAGA
Organism: Digitaria exilis; assembly: GCA_015342445.1. NCBI lineage: Eukaryota > Viridiplantae > Streptophyta > Magnoliopsida > Poales > Poaceae > Digitaria > Digitaria exilis. The sequence goes on from JACEFO010000144.1 coordinate 1,469,218, forward strand.
AGTCGACTTCTCCAACTACCTCAAACCACCAGATCTGCTGGAGATACGCAATTGAGTGGAACCTGCAGGATCATCCACAAAAGGCACACGTCAGTTTATTTTCAACATATAATATATAGAGCATGGATTTCTCCCGAATTAGAACCGAATTAATCAAAGAATGAAGGCATCACAGTTGACAGTCGATTGCCAGATTTTAGTCGACCCAGAGCAACCATCCATTTTATCAATAATGATACACATAACAAGCCGTATGATCCACGTGGCTCTCAACCATGCATCAAGCCAAAACTGAGAACATAAAAGCACGCGGAAACAAACACAGTGTACTCGCTCAAAGGCTTTTTATAGTAGTGAACATGCTAGTTTGCCTAGAAAAGCAGCCGCCGATGACAAGAAAAGAACCAAAGCCCAAAAGCATACAGGATAGTACAAATAATCTCCGTTGTTTCTATACTCAGAAGCTTCCTATTTTTATGCGCGTAAACGGTCAAGTATTTATTTAATTCACTGACTTGAACATACGGAGTAACCTAAGAAAAAAACAGGTGAACCATGTCTTTCGTGAAAAAAAAAGCAGGTGCATTTTTTTTAGCATTGTCTTAAAAAAAGTAGCCAATGGTATGGGAAAGGTGTAGCTGACCATGGAAGGCCGGAGAAATCTAATGGTCAGATGGTACTAAAAACCACGAGTTCAAAGGTTAGAAAATTTTCACAGAACTGAAAATTCAGCTCCACACAGGGCTATTCTCAACCAATTATCTCCTGTCAATTTCTCATGGCGCCCATGCTTACCTCATCGCCGACAGCAGTTCATTTTCATATTCAATATTTTCAACAATACAAGTCAATCAAAAAACAGAAAAATGATTTCACTTTACTCCAATTTTGTGGTTTTCAACTGTAAGCAAAAAACATTCATTACAATCCGCTCAGCACACGACGCAGACATGTCATCAACCGCAGCAGCAGAAACAAAAGATGGAGAGAAATTTGAATATGATAGGAACAAGTAAGGTGAGATTTGAGTTCGTATTTACCTAGATTCAGTGGTTGGCATGTTAACCCAGTATCTTCTATCATCGATCCCCGTTATTATCAGCGCTTTCGAAGACAGAGCCATGCAAACGCCACCCTTACTCTTCTCCAACCAGAATTCCTGCCAGGCAAAGCAGAAAAGTACACGTTAGAAATCTTCTCTCTATAGACCAACCATGTCATTATTAAATTTCGCATACCAAATCAAGGAAACTGCATACTGCATAGTTTGTTTCACTGGTCCATGCTAAGACAGTGGAGCAACCACGATAATTTTCTGAAAGGAAGCTTCATAGTTCCCCTAAGACTGACACTTTCTTCGAAAGTAACTACGTAAACAATTGACCTCTGATGAACCAAATTTATATATCTTCTTTTCCAAACAAAATCCATTGAAAATTATCACGACCTTTCTGTCCTTCAAAGGGCAAAAACTTCTTTTACATATATTTAGTAGCATCATCAATCAATAAGCAAAATAGAAGTAAAACAAGATTATGCATGTTCTGAATTCCAATAATCTCCATATCTAAACTCCTGGACCAGTTGGGAAAATATTGTTTCTTTTGAAAACCAAAAATCCAAAATGGAACTAGACCAACCAAAAAGTAGAAAAAAATCTCACCCTTTTGCCATCGTCAAAGGGCACAGGCTTGGCGAGCCTCGCAAAGATGTCCTTCTTCCCCATTTCTCCTCCCTCCTTCGCGTCAGCGCCGACGAGATGCAAGAGATGGCCGTAGTTTCCCGGCAGCTTGGTCTCCCACACGAAGTCCGCCGCCGCAGCGCCGCGGAACGCACGGTTGAGCCGCGCGAGGCGGCATATGTCCGGGGCGTCGAGGTGGAGCAGCACCTCCGCCGCGCACAGCTCCGACAGGTCGCCCAGCCCGGCGCGCGCGACCTTGCCGCTGGGCTCCACCCCCGCCAGGTCCGACGCGCCCGCGCCCATGCTTCCTCGCGCCGCCTCCAGTCGCAACTGCCGAGCGCGCCTTTATTGGATTCGCTCGCTCTCACAGGACAGGAGGAGCAGTCATGCGATTCGAGAGCAGGCGAGAATATAACTTCCCAACGAATAGCAGCACCGCACTAGCTGCAAGAGCGAGCTCAAGGCTGCGGCTTTTGGACACGCGCGTCCTTGCAGGATGGAGAAGGCACCGGATGCGATGCCAAGAGGGAAGAACTGGGTTCGGAACAAGACAGTTGAGGAAAGCTCCTCCTGATCGTGCGCGCTTTGAACTTTGGGGGGCGAGGGAGCCAAACGGAGGAGCCGACGAGAAATGACAAGGGTGGAGAGAGAACGGGGAAGCCGGAACGGAGAAGTTGAGTGCGCATTTATGCTTCGCTTCTCTGACTATAAACACCCTGGAATGTAAAGCAATTGTCAGCAGCTCCCCTAGTAACCGGCGACGAATGTTGTCGACTGGCAGATCAAGAACCTTTTGTAGTGCGACTGCTAATATAAAATCCGTGAAGGGTTTCCCCAGGAAAAATAAAAAAATATATGTATAGCTGCTGGTTGTGGATTTAGCCAATTTAGTAGATAATTAGATAAAGAAAACATCTAGATCTTCAGTTTCTTTGTCTGATGAGACACACGCGACTAGGCTTACCTATGACCGATCACCGATTCATACTCCTATTCCTATGTAGCTCCTCCCAAAAACAAGATTTGCTGTTAGGTATTTCAAGTGCATACTCTCCTACCTGCTTCTTTAGAAAAAAAAGCATATACGTATATTTCAAATACAAGAGGCAGCTTCTGCCACATTAGTTAAATCAAAAGCCGGTCTGTTTTCTTGTAGCTCAACCAGTTCGTTGTGCTGATCTTTCCTAAGTCTAGATACCAAATACCAAATATAAATTGATCGTCGTAGGGGGAAAAATTGGTTGGTATAAAGCGTCGGACCTATCCCTACCCTCCCTGACCAAAAGCTCAGGGAGAAGAAATCTAATGGAGCCTGAATCCAACGAAAACATGACTATATTTGTGCATCGCTAGCTGCCTTGCCGCCTTGGTGTAAAGAGAGCTTTCAGTATAACTTTATTCTGTAGCAAAAGAACTTTAGCCAATACTGATTGTTGCCTTTCGGTCCTAGCCACGCCAAATTCTAGCTCTATTTCATGTGAACAATGCAAGACTGGAACTGGTTAATTGTGTTTGCGGTAGAATGGAGTGTTTCAAAATACGGCACTTTCTTTACCATACGTGTAGACTAAGGTAAGGCAGGGCGACAAGTCAGAATTGACAGAAAGCAAAACAGCGTCGCCGTGCCAATTGGCTAGACTTTGAAAATTACTACATTCTTACAGGTAATTTATGAAGCCCCCGCCGGGTTTTTTTTTCTTGAAAGAAAATAAAAGAAACGAAGTCAGCATGGAATTTCAACAAAAGGGCATACGTATTAGCTAAACTGTATAAATTGTGTTTTCACAGGGTGCCAAGGGGAAAAAAAAAGAACAGGATAATGATAAACCCTGCACACTGCTTTTCTCCTCCAGCAACACAATCAAGCACTACAGACTACAAGCTATTCGCAATTGTAAAAAGTGCATCATACACAACTGCCACCAGAAAAAGAAAAACTAGTCTTCGTCAGTGCCAAGTCATTCTCAAATTTAAAACACAAGTCCTTTGCACTTTTCTGTCCCTACCAGAATCGAAAAAAGGTACCACAAATGGAGCTTTCCCGGTTTCCCCTCCCAAACCCAACATCGCTCTCGCCAACCCAACTTGCATTTTCATAATCGATCAACGCAAGGTCCCCGGCTGTAATCAAATACCCAATCAGACGCGTCCCTGTGAATGCCTGTCTCACGCGTGGGGTCGCGGGCCCCTCCCGTTGTGGATAAAACCGTATCAAAATATCCCTGTGACATTGTGCAGGGGCGTGGATCCGAGTCAGCACACACTGGGTAGGACACGTGGCGGATTGTCAAGGGGGTGCACAGGTGGAGGAAGGGGCAAGAAAAAACAGAGCTCGCAGCTGTGCCGCCTTGTGTGGTTAGGGCCTTTAATTGTGTGGCTGGAATTCAGGGTTAGCTAGATGCTGTTTGGGGTTAGTGTTTGGAGCTTTGTTGCTGCCACAGTGCACTATAGTAGGAGTAGAATTAGTATCTAATCTAACATCAGTGGGGTGTTAACTCGGCTCCGACGCAGATATGGTAGCAGCAGAGGAGAATGAAAGCGAACCAATGGCTCTCCATGAGATATGGTCAATTGGACTCTAGCCAACTGTCACATGATTGGGTTGTCAACATAATCACATGATTGGCCTCTCGAGAACATAGGCGAGCGACTGTCGCGTCACATAGAAATCAGACATGCAATGCAGATAACGCTCAAACTTGCATCACGACCGCAAACAATAAAGTTTCAGGCGATTTCAATGGGAAAACCGAGAGTTTCAGGCGAAAGAAAATGTTAATTAATACCCGGAAAAAAAAACAGCGTTAATTAACAGAAGAGAAGAACACAACAAGGACACCAGGCCACACGGCCAAGGTGTTTACATCTCACTCACGCTCAAGCACAACCTACTCCGCTTCGCTCCTCTTCCGCTTCTTGCTGCGTCGCTTCTCCGAGCTTTCTCCCTCCCCTGCGCTGCGGCGGAACGGAACGCGTGGAGCACGAATGCGCCGCCTTCAGCTGGTGAGCACGCGCGCCGCCTTGGACAGGCTCACCGTCTTCGATGACACTACCTCGCCGCTCACCGCCCTCATCGCCGCCGCCGCTTGTTGTGGTGGTTAGGTTACGACTCGAATCGAACACGCCTCGCGTCAAGCCGTCAACATAAAACTGGCTATTTTGGCCCACTAGCCCAGTTTCTTTATAGGCCAGGCCCATAATGGCTGCCTACCCAATAATTTAGGCGTCTGGAATGGCTCAGCCCAGCCCACGGCTATTTTACTGATCTACCCACACCAAATCGTATAATTGTCAGGCAAGCCCCCCTCTCCTCTCCTCTCTTCTCGGCGCCTCCGCTTCTTCTCCATCTCTGCTCCACTCCCCATCGTCTAGGGTTTTGCTCCCCAAACCCTAGCTAGCGCCGATCCCCACCCGCCTCATGGACGTCGAGGGCGAGGTCCCCGCCTCTGCCGCGGCCGCGGTTGCGAACGGTCTGGGAGGCGGGTCGGAGGCCTCCCCGGCGCCCTTCTCCGCGGAGCAGCTGGACGTGGAGGCGTACTCCTCCCAGTACTCGGGGCGGACCCGCCTGGCGCGCCTCCTCTTCGTCGCGGACCGCTGCGGGATCGAGGCCATGCAGCTCGAGGCGCTGCGGATGGCGTACGACGACATCAAGAAGGGGGAGGACGTGCAGCTCCACCGCGACGTCGCCCTCAAAATCAACGGCCGCCTCGGCCCGCGCTACGGGCTCGACCAGGCCTGGGTCGACGCCGTCAGCCGCCGCGCCGAGCAGCGCAAGGAGAAGCTCGAGAACGAGCTCAATGGCTACAGAGTGCGTGCTTCCTGCACACTAACCCTTCCCCATAGGTTACTTTGTTTGTCGAGATTACTAGTAGTCTGTAGGAGTCAGTACATGGTTTGAGTTCGTTCGGGGCAATGACATTTTATTTCCTTGTTTTGTATTGTGCTTAATTAGCTTAGGTTGTAGCAACAGGGATCATGTAGTGTGTGTTTGGTACTGACCGCTAAGCAGAGGCCTGTGAATTTGCTTGTATCAGCGCTAAGCCTTGCTAATTATGTGTGAAGTGTTGCATATTTTGCGTGTGCAAACTTGCTTATCTATCTTGTGATTACAAGAGATTTTTGTAATATAGGTATCATTGAACATACCATGCATTCATTGAAATCATTTGCCATGTAAAAATGAGCATGCCATATACAACGATAGTTGTGATTTATGCTGTATTACGTAGTTTGTTGCCTTTTTGGTTTATCCTGTTCTAAGGCTAACCCATGCTTATCCACTAAAATTAGCTTGTGTGTTTATGTTAATTCTCTTAACTTTGTGTTTGCGTTTATTCTCTTACTGCAGACCAACCTTATCAAAGAGAGCATCAGAATGGGTTACAATGACATTGGTGATTTCTTCTATGCTCATGGCCAACTTTCAGATGCCTTCAAAAGCTACATTAGGACACGAGACTACTGTACCACTTCCAAGCATATAGTTCAGATGTGCATGAATGTGATTCTGGTGAGCATTGAGCTTGGGCAGTTTACACATGTTACAAACTATGTCAGTAAAGCAGAGCAAACCCCGGACTCTTTGGATCCTATCATTGTTGCAAAGCTGCGCGCAGCTGCAGGATTAGCCAACTTGGCACAAAAGAAATACAAAGTTGCTGCTCGTAAGGTTGGTCATCTAGAAGTCCTCTTATATGCTCATCATTTTCTGTAATGATCTTTTATTAGACGCTTAACCTGTTAAGCCAGTTCTCTGGACATCATCTCTACAAAAAAGGAAGAAATTGAACTTACTGAATCATTTTTTTTGGCTTCATTCAAGAACTCCACCATTGCCTTGTTAGGATTGTAAATGCCGCAGACAATAAGATATGATTTTTTAAATATTCCTCCCAGGACTCTGTAGGTAGCCAGAGTTATTTACTTTGAACTGTCTGTCCATAAGTGTGAAGTTTGTTGTTCTATTTTGTCGTCTACTATGTAGAGCTTCTTACCAAGTTATCCTTTCTCCTTTAGTTTGTTGAGACAGGAATTGAACTAGGAAACAACTACTCTGAAGTCATAGCTCCGCAAGATGTGGCTGTCTATGGTGCACTTTGTGCACTTGCTTCTTTTGATCGTTCAGACCTGAAGGTTTACCTTTTATCCACTTATTATCTGGCGGGATGTGTTCTATTTGTGCTGTTCTCAAAATGTGATCCCTTGTATTTTTTATAGAGCAAAGTCATTGACAATATTAACTTCCGCAATTTTCTGGAGCTGGTGCCTGAAGTAAGAGAGCTGGTTAACGATTTTTATGCAAGGTAAGATGCTATCCGAGTAGCATTATCTATCAGTGACTGTCTCTATCTTATCAGGGTGTTGGTTGTTCTTCTATTTGTTTATCTTATGGTATTATTGCATAGTTGATTCTAGATATTTCTATCTCAGTAGACTCCTCTAAGATAGCTTCTGGTTAATTAAAAAAGTTAAAAACATCTGACTTAGATTTTATATTTTTTCACCTCCTTTTTATTGAGCAATGGCAAATCAGAATCAGTGAAAACAAACTGCTTAGTTAATACCATAAGATAAGATTGGCAGTGAATTTAAGTGCCCGAGTTACTGGTGTTCAATCTGTCTCTACCTTTTCTGCATCATCTTTCTCCTATATAGAAAGGGTTAATGGGTTCCTCGAGGAGAATAAATATTTCTTTTCCTTGGACTGCTATTACGACCTCCTATAGACTTTCTCAAGGTGCTAAATATTCTTGCTAAACTGTGAAGTTGAATTCTCTGATTGTACCCTTAAGGTAGAGTTGTATCCTTGACAACAACTATAGTTTCTATTTAGAATGTGGAGTAGATTGTAGAGACTTTTGGGGTGCTTAATCTCACATAGTATGGATCAAGAAACTTTATTGTAGAATGTTGCTTTGTGTATTCTGCTGAGCTACTCAGTGCAAGGGCAGCACATTCTACCAGCTCCAAAAGTTGTGTTTCAAGTCTTTCAAACTAAGTAAATGGTGCCAGGCTTTGATATTGTTGTTGCTTTTGCATTGTTTACTATCCTGACGAGATTGCCATATTCCAGTCGTTATGGATCATGCTTGGGGCATCTCGAGAAGCTAAAGGCGAACTTGCTCCTAGATATCCATCTGCATGAGCACGTCGAGACTCTGTACAGGGATATTCGCCACAAAGCTATTATCCAGTACACACTTCCATTTATATCTGTTGATCTCAACACAATGGCAACTGCCTTCATGACTTCTGTGTCCATGTTGGAGAAGGAGCTGGCTGCACTGATCACTGAGAACAAAATCCAGGTTCTTTTCAAACTCTGAAGTTGCTTATTCTGATATTTGTGTATTTTGTGCTTTGTTTCTAAGTTATAACTGAAACCTTTGCAGGCCCGGATAGACTCCCACAACAAGATTCTTTACGCAAGGCATGCTGACCAGAGAAACACAACTTTCCAACGTGTGCTCCAGACTGGCAATGAGTTCGAGAGAGATGTCAAGTCTATGCTTCTGCGAGCGAACCTCCTCAAGCATGAATACATCCAAAGGACTGGTCCAAGGAAGATGTGAAGCTGTGAGTGCCAGACACGCCTGTCTTCCTCTCCTTGTGGAAATACTGAACATGAAGTTGCATGGCATCAGGGAGATGTCTGAAGTGTGCCTGAATGCCTCATTTCTTTTTGTTTTGCTGAAATATCTTGTTGAGGTTATGGATGGTTGAGCATCTGGAGATGTGGTGATCTGTCATGCTCATTTTGTGGGCAAGATTTAATTTCAACTCTTAATGCTTGGAGGTGGTACATATCAGTCCAGACAATATTACTCGGTGGTTTCTGAATTAAACTTATTCTGATATTGTTTTGGTGTTGCGCTGGATTCATTTTTCTTAACGAGCATTTCATCCATTTGGTCAAATGGAATATCGGGCATGTGCCATTTATAACCGACATGTTTTTAGTTCTCGTCAAGTACATGAACTGGCAGCGAGTCTGTGAGACGCGTTGATGTTATCTAGTACAGAAATGAACTTGAATGCTGAAATGTTGTCTAGTAGTACAGAAATGAACTTGATGAATGGTTAATGGTTGAATGCAGTGCCTTGCACACTTTTTAAGAATGTTAGCTCGTAAACTTTGCAAGCTAAAGAGGCCCTAAATTTGCTATATGATTGTGCCTGAGCTTGTTACCCTAGTTCTACCAATCTGTCCTTTCCTATAAATCAAATTAATTGATTCCTAAATTCCATGCCGTTTAAACACTGACCTGTAGCACGTACTTGTTGAACCAACCACTGCTTCAGGTCTTCTGGCTCCTAGATTTTGCATTTGTTTTGGATATAAAATGAGCTTAGCTCAATCAGTGAACAATAGCGGGCTGAGCTCAACACAATATATACTCACTCGAAATCGGAATAGTTGCAGCCGTGGACAATATATAACTACTCTATGTATGTGTTTTCTGGACAAGATTTAGTTTGAACTCTTAAATGCTTGGGGTTAGTACATATGAGTCCAGGCAGTATTACTCGGTGCCACGATTGTTCTCATGCGGTGTTGCCCGTAGGTGACGCTCTCAAATTTTAGCAGGCGCATGTGGCGATCTGCGCCGTTTGTTTTTTTTTTTCAATGTGGTTTTGACTGCGTTGGGGCCGGTTTATGGAGCTGTTTACTTAAAAAACGAATTGGTTTGATATGGGTCATCGCACTGCTCTGTATACTGAATTTTGTTTAGTCTGACTAAAGTATTGTTTATGATCCACTTGGTCAAATGGAATCCCGGGGCTGGCCACGATCATGTGCTATTCAAGACCGACATTGTTCTCGAGAAACATACTAGTATTAGTAATCTAGTAGTACAAGGCAACTGGCAATGTGAGAAAGACACACTTCGATGCTGTTGCGCGTTGGCGCATTGGTTGTAACATGCTGGAAGATGCATGGTGGTGTATTGTACAGCCAGCCAGTCACTGAGTGCCGAGGGGACAGAAGAGAGATTCCAAAGCTCAATAATTGCATTGCATCGTGTAAAGAATGAATCAAATGAACAAGAGATAAGATCTCAACAACGAGACTCTACAGTTCAGACTCCATATATCAAGAGTGCCTTGATCTTTTCGCTATCTACAGTAATGCCACATGTATAACGCTGGGATGTACGAAGAAAAATTCGTGGGAATTCTCTGGATATCGTGTGGTGTTTGTGCTAGACTGCTAGCTGGTGATGGATGAGATCAGTTGGTGCACTTCCAACTGCCGGTGGGCACGCAGGTGAGGTAGTGGCACCAGGAGCAGCTGTCGTTGCCGTTGGCACCCCGGAAGAGCATCGTCATGCCGACCGCGAATCTGCAAAAGGCAACACAAATTGAGAACACGGAAAGAATGCGTCTTTGCCAACTCCGGCCTCTTCGATCACCGACCCAGACTGAGCTATCTATCGATCTAGTAGTGGTTGAGAATAAGTCGAGAGAATCAAAACTATGGGCCGGGCGTCGTTGATGTGTATCTATAAAATGATACAGAAAGTACGAATATATTGTGCATGCATAATCAGAACGTGGTTTGTCAACACGGTGCACGTTGGGTAGCAGGTTGGATGAGAAAAAGGGCCGGGAGAATCAAAGCACGTTACTCCTGCGTTGGACAAAGGAAACGGCCAGCTACGCAGGCATATGATAATCTAATAAATTGTCAAGACAGCGACAGAGAGAGTGAGCGGGTGTCCCTTTCTCTCTGTATCATGGGGATACTTGCTGGCTGCCATTTGATGATCGATCATCACCTCACATGATGGTACCCTGGAATCCGGGGGCAATGCAAGAACAACTAGCGTTGCCCACCGTATCTATCCCAAATGTAATGCCCAGCGCATGTGGAGCACCCAGTTAAGCAGCATACCTAACCCACCCATCTAAAGTTCTAAACAAAATGGTCACTAGTAGGTGCTTGCCCTGAGATTGAGAAGTAACACTCATCAATAATCAGTAGTGACGACCCAATGCAAGTGTAGGCGTGTCCTTGCAGAAATTTCAGTTGAACGGAAAAAAAGCAATAGGTAACTGTGATGCGATAGAAAGAAGCTTACCCGATGATGAGGAGGGCGAGGGCGATGGCCATGAGGATCCACTGGTAGAGGAGGTACTTCTTGGAGGTGCAGGCTGTTCCGGCGGGCATGCTGTATCGCTCCATCCAGCCAAAGTGAGGGCGCATGAGCACAACGAAGCCGAGGAGGAAGCCGGCGATGAAGCCTCCGATGTGGGCGAAGTTGTTGACGTGGGGGAGGATGCCGAGCACCAGGTTCACCGCGATCACGAACAGGAGGGTCAGCACGGCCGCCACCTTGTTGGTGTAGATGGTCCAGTTGGTGAGGAGCTCCGACAGCATGGCGCCGAGGAGGCCGAAGAGGGCACCGGAGGCGCCCACGGAGATCTGGTTCCTGATGAACAGGGAGGACAGCACGCTGCCGCCGAGACCGGAGAGGAGGTACACGATCCCAATTCTCACTGCAAATGCCCAATGCAAGGGGTCAGAGAATTAATGTACTACTACGTAAATGAATGAATCGAACATCTTGAATCAACATGTTGGCAGTTGGTGGTGGAGAGGCAGTTGATATTATTGGCGGGGTCAGTCAGGTACCGTATCCGAACTGCTGCTCGAGGCGCATGCCGATGAAGAGGAGGCTGAACATGTTGGCCACCAGGTGGACGACGCCGGCGTGCAGCCACATGCTGGAAAGGAGGCGCCAGCCCTGGTGCTCGTGCACCACCTTCTGCCACACAAGGGCCCCAAGCTTGGTGAGCCTGCAAATTAAGATGCAAGTCGTCAGGGCCCCACCCGACATCTCATCTCATCTGATCTAATCGTCCCACATTTTATTCTCATGTTCCTGTCAGGTTACAAGCCCAAATAATGCATGCATGGAACTGTTATACTGCAAACTGATTCATTGGTGCGCTGCTGTCTGTGTGACTGAATAATACTAATGTGATTGAACTGATTATGCACGCTAAAGCATGTATGTGATCCATCCAGTCACACTCCACAAACTCCTGTCGGGTTCTCTAGATCTGAACTAGCCGGACAATGCGTTTTGTTTTTCTGTGGGATACTACTACTCTAGTAAAAAAGAACTTTGCAGCTAAGGCAAGCAACCACCAGGTTCTGCTCTGCTCTGCTCTGCATGGAGTGACAGATCCATGCTGTGCCTGGCCAGTTCTGAACTGTGACAGATGCATGCTATTGGATGATTACGAATGGAACAGAAAAGCAAGGGAAGGAATGAATTACTGACGTTGCTGACGAGGGGCCGATGAGCGGGTTCTCGCGGAGCGGCTGGAAGGCGAAGCGTCCGAGGAAGTGTCCGATGCACTTGCCGTCGTGGGTGCGGACGGGGCAGTTGTTGACGTACATGGTGATGACGAAGACGGTGATGTTGGCGACGAAGAAGACGGGGACGATCCATGGCACCCACTCCCTCTCCCCTTCGTGCTGAGGGTACAGCGGCGACGGCACCTTGCCGGCCTCCTTCCGCACGCCGCTGCTGCCCTTCTCAAGGTCCCCGTGCGTCGCCATTCTTCCCTTGCCCTGCGGCGTTGGTGCAGAGAGCCTTCCCTTGCAATGGAGATCGAATACAACAGAGGTGGAGTGTGCGAGGAGGACGTGAGGGGGCGCGGGAGGGAATAAATAAGAGCACGCGCGATCGAGCCGGACGGCCGAGGCGGTCGCGGCGCGGTGGTTTGCTGGCTGTGCCTGGTGCGGTGCAATCGCAGACCGCAAACCGTGTGGAGTTTTTTTTTCTTTTAAAAAAAAGAGATACGATGTGCGGTGGCGGCAAGTAAAACTTTACTGTTTTCACTTTAAGGAATTATCTGTCCTTCCGGTTGGTATTAGCGGTCACGTACGCTGGAACAAATAAAACTGCATGTGCGCGGTGAATGTCAACTGTGTGTGTGAATCCCGGAACGGCACGATGAAATGAAACCAATCATGTGAGAGCGAGAGGTTTTTCTTGGCTGCAATTAATATTCGCCGGAAGAATCATGAGAAGGTGGCTTGTCGGAGCTAGGCATTTGTTTGTCAAATGTGGCTCGCATGATTGTTGCAGTGTGATTACCAGATCGATCTGAAGATGCTGCAAATGATGGGATGAGACGCTAGTATAGTAGCAAGGATTTTACAATCAAGGAAAATGTTGAGGCGAAGGTCTCTTTTGGCAATCATTAAAGAGCTGTCTGTATGTATGAGCCGATCGAGCCACTCGGTTTGTGCGGCTTTTTGTGCTAACCCATACTCTCTCCGTCCCATGATAGATGACGTTATGGGATGTGCACGCGTTACTTTCTCAACTTTGACTTGATATATAGAAAAACATGTGTAATATTTATATCTCTAATACATTTGATAAAAAAAACTAGATTCAAATATCTATCTAATGATACTAATGATGTATATAAATATTAATATTATTTTATATATAATTGGTTAATGTTGAAAGATGCTGTTTTTCCTCGGGAAGCGAGAATGACATCTATTTTGAGACGGAAAGAGTATACTATAACAACTTGGTTGGCGAGCACCGACAGGTAGGGGCATGCATCTGATGCCATTGTTGCTTACCGAAAAAGCAAGACACGCCTCTCCTTGTTTGTCATGGAACTTGTGCGAAAACGGACGCGTAATTCAGGTCAGTCAGCGACGAGCTGAGGAAGGAAACAGACGCGCAGTTTCTGCTCGAACGTTGCAGCAGAATAGAAGGAAGCCGTGGCGAAAGCGACCCAGCAGGTGGAATCGAAAGCCTGACGACGCACGCGCGTCTGAACTGAACCTCGTTGCTTCAAGGCAAGCAAACCAACGCGCAAGAACCAGAGTCGAGGCGGGGTTCATCGTGTCGTGTGAGTTGGCACGAACGAGACAAAACAGCAATGAGCGAGCTAGCGCTACAGTACTACTAGTAACCATACGCAGGCAGCTGGGCGCCAGGAGATGACGTGCCGGACTCCCTCTTTTCGGCGTGTCGGTTTGCATGCATGCGATGCGATGCGATGCGCTGCCGATTTGGTTGGTGGGTGCGCCGACTGCCCACGGCGGGCGGACTGGCTGGTCTGGTTTCCTCGCCGCGGCCATGCATGTGCTCCGAATCATCTCATGCATCGCAGCGGGCTCCATTGCCGGCCGTCGTTGCATGACACGATGCGCGACTAATAAATAAAACGGCCATCTTAATTAGGATCCAGAATTGTTTTATGCATGACATGATTCAGTGGCGCCAGCCTAGCTAATGGTGGACTAGCTGTGTGTACCTGCCATGCCATACCATGCGACCCTACTAGTTCAATGCCCAGATTCTGCCTCTCCTCTCTTATGTGTATCATTGATGATTAGACTCTCAACATAGCATTTTTAAGTGGAATATACTAGTTATTATGTAGTATTGTTATTCTCTTTAGTACCATTTAGAATCGCCCGCCCTTTTTTTTTTTCAATGGTCTCGCAAGAACCGAAATGAGCAAAGGTTCGCGAATCACGAGGTGCTCTCATCCTCATGAACACGACTTCGAGCTATGCAACTGATCAGGGGTGGCTTAGAAGTGTTGTTGAACGCTCAAATAAGCTGAATGCTTCCAATTTTTTTTCTTCCTAAAAAAAAAAGGGAGAGAGACAGCCCACGAAGCCCAAGCAACTTTATGGGCTCGATTTTGTGGATGCCGATATGTGATGAAATGGGTCAGCGCGTTCCTCATACATAAACTTCGCTAAAACTTCTGAATTGACTTGTTCGAAACCCAACAACGTGTCGTCTTAATGAAAATTATCCTAAAAAGAATCAATGGAAAGTATTTTTCGAGCAAAAAAAAAAAAACAACGAACGTATCTATATCTGATATCTTCAGTTTAAACATCAGAACAACTGAGTCTCTGAACATATACTTGCAGGCACTGCGACCTTGCATTCATCGCTAATCAGCGACAACCCAGCCTGCCTTACAATACAACAATAAATGAAACTAATGCACCACAACGCTATACTTCCTTCAGCACCCGTCCATGTCTTGTGCTCTCGGCTTTCCTTGTTTCTGCTCATCATCGACCGAAAAGGGTCTTCAGGACGGTGTCTCCCAGGCCGGGCACCGCCGAGAGGAAGTGGCCGGTGCCGGGGAGCTCATGGTAGTTGACCCAGCTGAGTCTCCCGGCAAGATACCGCTGCAGCACGACGGGGACGAGGCCGTCCTCGTCGCCCTGCCACAGGTGCACCGGGCACGGCGGCGCCGGGAGCTCCATGGGGTCGAACTCCCACTTGCCGAACATGACCATCATGTCCCGGTAGTAGGACTCGTGGATCCCCTGCTGCGTCGCCTGCTCCATCCTCTGCTGGAACGACCCGTCCGCCTTCATGTTCCTCCGGATCTCCGCGTCGCGCTTGTTGGGCAGCGGGGTGGTGCCGGCCACCACCGTCGACGTCGGCAGCCAGCTCTGGTCCATCCACCAATGGAGGATGCCCGGGGCGTGGTGGGACACGCGCAGCGCCCACTGGTCGCCCACCTCCTGCTTTGCGTAAACCTCCGCCGCCAGCTCCGGCGGAAACCCCGGCCACCAGTGGTTCACCACCGGCGCCATCATCGCCGCGCCAGCGATCCTGCAGCACCAGCAGCAGTAATGTTGTGTGTTAGACAATAGACACTCTTGTCATTTGCTCTACACCATCGACCAGAGCATTTTGTTGCAGCACGCAGCAAGACGTGAATGGTTACCAACCTGTCGGGGATGTACTTGAGGGCGCCCCAGACGGCATGGCAGCCGAGGGAGATGCCGATCACGTAGAACTTGGGGCCTAGCCCGAGCGCGTCGGCGAGCTCCTCCACGTCCAGCGCCGCGCTCTTCACCGACCGGTTGGGGTTGGGGTCGCTCTGCCCGTACCCGGCGCGATCAAACCCCACCATGTACACGCCCAGCTCTTCTGCCACTTCCTGAAACATTTTGAATTCGTCAGATTCCTTTTAGTTTCTATGGCACATTCTTCACCTACCGTTATGATATGGTCAAGGTCAGCAAGAGATCTTTTTCGTCTTCCTTGTCAGTTTGGCAGGTACAGTATGCGTTCTGATTAGTCATTATCAGATGGAGTCTGCATCTGGCGGTTGTTAGGTTCGTTTGGACCTAGTGGCTTTCCCTCTGATTAAAAAGTCTTTGCTTGCTTTACCTAGTAGCAATTCACTTCACTTTGACGGGGAGAATTTAATTTAATTCATAGCGACTTTCCAGTTGCTAAGGGCAGTCCCAACCCAAACTCTATCTTATAGTCTAAACTCATTTATTAGCCTTGTATTAAATATCTTTTTCTGATGTGTCACTCAATTATTTGGACTTGGTTTCTTATTTGGACTCTAAATCTACAATTCCCAAGGTATGGATTCTAAGATAGAGTCTGGGTTGGGACTGCCGGACATGCAAACTTGCAGAGGAGTGTGGACCTACTAGCTTTCCCTCTGATTAAAAAGTTTCTGCTTTACCTAATAGCAATTCACTTCACTTTGACGGGGAGAATTTAATTCATAGAGACTTTCCAACTGCTAAGGACATGCAGAGGAGTAAGGGCTTGTTTAGCTAAAAAAAAGTCGGTACAAACTTGGTGAAAATTAGTAGCAAGTTGATATTTCTGTGAGAGGGATACATTTGTCGGTGGTCAATTTGGTGAAAAGTTTAGAAACTAAATCTACAATTGTTGTACATCTGACAAAGTATACCACTCGTTCGTGTAATCGCATGAATCAAATAATCTCAACCCACTGCGAAAGAACAATTGGACAAGAATCGTGGAGGAATCCCGAATGAAAAAGATCCCAGCTTTCCAAAAATTAAAGGCAACCGATTCGGCGACGAAAAGTCGCCATCTGGGGCAAGAGAGGCCAGCCGGCGATAGATACTCACCGGCGCGGCCCGGACGGTGTCGAGCCGGGAGCCGGTGAAGCCGTGGGAGATGACGACCTTGAACCGCGCGTCCTCCTTGCGCACCCCCGACTCCGCGTACGCCAGGTGGCGGCCGTCCCTGAGGCGCACCCTGGGCGCCGTCACCGGCGGGCCCCCCGGCGTCCCGCACACCCTCGCCGGCGGAGGCGGGGGCACGGCCCCGCGGATCCACCGGCCCACCGCACCCACGACGGAGCCCACGGGCTGCCTCTTCCCGGCGCAGCCCAGCGCGGGCGCCTTGGCCAGCAGCTCCATTGCGGCGGCGCCCGAGCCTTCCCCCCCCCCCCCCCCCCAAGAGACGAGACGAGACGAGACGAGAGGGGGAACTAGCTGTCTCTGCCTCTCTGGGTCGCCCCCTTTTTTTTTTTTTGCCGAGCTGGCAGTGATTACTCCCGCGAGGCCGCGAGTACTGGTAACAATTAATGAGACGGGGCGGCGGCGGGCGTTAAACGTGACGGGGTCTGGTGATCTGGCCTAGATCGCCGTGGCGAGGCGGCCATTTGCGCTTTCTCCATCCACTGCCCTGCCGAGCTGGTGGACAGCTTGGAGCTCATCTAGAAGGAACGAACGAACACGAGCGAGATCCATGGAGGTAGGTGGCCGGCAACGTCGAGGGAGGAGACGACGCGGTGGGCCCGTGAGCCGAGACGGCACTGCACTGTACTATTCGACTGTTTCGTGAGGGTCGCTTGAGCTGGTTAACGATGACAGGCGGTAGTTCGGCGGTCGATCGAGCGAGCTTGGATTGCATTGCATGTGGACAAACAGTATTGAATGGCATGATGTGGTGGTGTTGCGTTCCAGCGAGGGTGTGTTTAGATTGTAGGAAAAAACACTGTAGCATAAGAAAAACACTGTACCATTCGCTGGGAAACGTGTTTTGTGAGGGGGGAATAGTAAAAGTTGAAATGAATAGTGAAAAGTTAGAATTAATAGTGAATAGTTGGGAATCTGAACATGGCCTAAACGGCGAACTGTCTATTGCTGGTCCTGGGGGTACCATACCACGGCAACGTCGAGGAGCAGTGGCTGTGGGGTTAGACATGGACGTCTTGTAAGCAGAGGAGGTGCCAAAAGTTTGGTTTTTGGCCTGATTGGGTGAGCTAACGTACCTTACTTTGGCCGAAAATGACGTTCAACTAGTGCAAAGGTCTGGTTGGAATCCTTGTACTGTAACTGACTTTTTTATGAGAAAATTAATTGTTAGTAGTATCATAAAAACTTGGCGCTGTCAGTCAGAGAGAGCACCTGTTAGCATTATCCGTAATTTTTCAGATTGTGATCTGAGACACGAACAGGTGCCCAGATGAGCATTATTTATCTAATATGTTAGTGGTTCCTATATTAAGGGAAAAGAAGCAAATCTACACTTGCTTAAGAAAGGGGAAAAGATGAGAAGATTCCGTCGGTTGTGGCTGGTTTTCCAAAGGCTAAAGACAAAGCTACTAGACGACAATGGCAATCCTTCTCGTTCCAACGAGCTGAGACTGAGAGGCGTACGTGGGCTCCAAAATTGCCATTTGTCCATTAAATGTACTCGAGACAGCAACATGTACCGAGCAAAAACGTGCGTTCCGGTGGAGACGGACGGAGGATATGCAAGCGGATGCCAGCAGATGCGTGCGCTCATTCTGGCTCAGCTCGTTGGAAGGACCCCCGTCCGTTTTAGAAAAAAACCGAGGCCGTTAAAACTAAACTACGGTGAAAGCTAGGGGACGAATTATCCCATCCCAACCTTTTTTCTTGTAATTCAACAAGGATCCTATGTGACGTGATCCAGATGCCAAGCACGCAACTTGAACAATATATAAGTCCGGTATAGTCGTACAGATTTTTTTAAATAGATTCAAATCTTGTGAAAAGGATCCTATGACTTGGGGTGCAAATTTAAGCACGTTACTCACGTAAGAGAAAAATAATTGGGCTTGGTTTTGGCTTTAGGCTCTGTGAAATATGAAAATGTGTTTATCAAATTTCATCATGTAAAACAGGGCCTAAATAGAACCATGCATCCATCGAATTCTCGAAGCTAAGCTGACGGCAGCTAGTAGGTCTGACCTGGTACCAACCAAACGGCTTTGAAAGCTAAGTTGTTGACAGGTTAGTACTACTCGCGATGGAAGGTCGCATGGCATGGAGATGGAGTGTCGTAGCAGATAATTTGGGCGGGTCATCCGGAGAAGGAAAGCGCTGCTTCACCTACCGAACGTACACCAAGCTACTGGTTCCTTGGCAAGTCCAGCATAGCTGTCATTGTGCCTGTATTGTGGCACCAGCAAGCTCGATCAATAGCTCCTCGTGCCCAACTTTTTTTATTCGCTGGGCCGGCGGCCTCTTTTCTTTTGTTTCAAAGACACACCCAACACAGCACCGACAGTTGTATTCTCGTCTGTTCCTTTCCTCGATCGATCGGTCTGAAAGCAAGCTAACGATCACGCTACTGTAGCCGCGCGTCTGAACGAAGAAACTGCCTTTTTCAATTCCCTTGGCGTAATTAATAATTTGCATTAATTCATAGCAGCTACTCAGATGGATCGGAGAGGATGATGATACCATACATACCTGGGATGGGCGGACGGTGTCGTCGCGTGATCCGGTGAATCCGTGGGAGAAGACGACCTTGAAGCGCGCTGTGTCCCTGGGCACGCCGCTCTCGCAGTAGGCGAGGTGGCGTCCGTCGCGGAGCCTGAGGCGAGGCGCCGTCACGGGCGGGCCTCCCTCGGTGCCGCACACCCGCGTCGGCGGCGGCGGCGGCTGCACGGTGCGGGACAGCCAGCCGGAGAGGGAGGCCAGCATGGCGGCGGCAGGCGCCGGGGTCACCGCGTCGGCGGCGACGCCCTTGGCCACGCCCTCCTCGTCCCACACCGATGGCACCCACATGATTGCTTGCTGTGCAGCACTGCAGCTGCGCAAGGGAAAGGGCAATGCAATGCAATGCAAGAGAAGGAATGGTGGCCGTGTGTGTGGACTTGGCCGCGCGTCGCTTTATATATACTCGTCCATCTCCATATGGTCGACGGATAGGCCCGGAGAGGTTGGTGGGCGGGGCAGCAGTAGCAGCAGCTGCAGCCTGCAGGCCATGCATGGGTGGTCCGTACTCGTAAACAAACCGGCGGGCCTTGGTTTGACCAGTCAGTCCATCGGCGACGGTGAGCCAAGACACCGTACGCGGTACATGGTGAAGGAAGATAATTAATTGGGCGGCGGATGATAAAGAAATCGTACAAGTCGTGCGAGAAGGTGCGTTTTATTACTGATGGAAATACGATTACTAAAGAAAAGTTAGACGAATAATATTTTTCTAGAAAATTTTTAGGAACCAGCACGCATTGTTCTATCTGCACAGTATCCACCGGGACGGAACGGCGTGATCCACATCCACTCGCCGCCGTCGTGTCGTGCGTACGTGGACCGGAGGCGGAGAAAAATGCACTAGCTACCGATCAAGGGCCTGTTCGGCTGGTTGTTTCCCAGCCAGCGCTGGCTGGAAAACAGCCAGCCAAACAGGCTACAAGACATGCGCGTGCGTGCGTGTATTTCTTCTTCGTTTCCTCATTACGCACCAGGGATCGAGAGCAACTACTAGCAGATAAATGTGCGTCCCTGACTGAGGCAAGGTCGTCGGCATTTCGCAAACTACACGAGCCCGATGCATGCATATATATGGGTGTGGAATATAATGGGTACATCACATCATCGCACTAGCTCCACGGATCCATATATCAATGGAATGGGTGATGAGTCACTAAATGGCATGCGTGAACATCGGGCTAGCCGAATGCTAGCTGCACAAGGATGTGGCTGCTAGCTAGGCTGGGGCGTATGTGGAGGTGAGTGAGTGGTGGCCGACCCATCGCGCACGGCCTTCTCCAATCCAATTACACGGCCCAGCCGGCCGGACTGCCAATTTGCCATCCACTGCTTGCTTGCCTGCTATGTGTCCATCCATCCGAGTACTGGCGTGCACTATAAATTTGGCAGATTTGGCAGATCATTACTGTATGCATTATAAATGTTTAATATCTATTAGTTCCCATGCTGTCAGCGCATCAGTCAATCAATCAAAGGAACCCTCAATCTTTGGAACGTTTAAATTAAGGCTATAAAATGTTGATGCTTGCATCCATTCATGTAGGCGTGGCCCTGTCTCTAGCTACTTTAACCTGCCTTTTGCTTTCAGGAATCGGTGCACGGTGGATAAACAACTTCCATCGCGGCATTCATGTGGTGTCAGCGCACACGCTACGAACCAACTGCGTGCCGACCGAGCAAGCACTGCTGGACCTCCTCATCCCTTGTTGACACGGCAAAATATAAAAGCTCCAACGTGTTTGGTCAATTCGATAAGAAATTAAGACGTACTCACTCTCATTCGGAGAGCAGACGACTACGTCCTTGATACATTCAGCTGCTTGATATTTTTTGGGGGCGGGTAGGCACTTGGTTGCTTTCATATGAGCTGAATCAGCCATGCATGCCTCCATCGTGTGCTTGGACTGGAACCTCAACAGAGGAGAATATGTATCAAGCAGATAAACAATCACTAATCGGTTTAATTCATGGTGAAACTGAGATGTTAGCGGACCCGATGAATGTCTGCCACACGTTCATATTTGCCAGGTCAAGGAAGCAATATAAGAAGTCTGTCTGTGGTAAAAAAAAAAATCTGGTAAAATGGTTATGGAGAGAACGATAAGGTTGACAAAGAATTAGTGGACTCTGCTCAAAAGTACATCGATATGTAACGCGGCCTTTCAGGGTTTTCTAGTCAAAGCTTCGCCTAATTGCTGGTTTATATGATCAGGATTCAGGAAATATCTTTGATGAAGAGGTGGAGTGAACGCCCTTTTCTTTATCTATCTATCGGCGTGTTTGTGGCCAGAAAACTATTTCTATCACATCTCGAGTAGGTGAACGCCATTTTCGTATACATGAACCAAAGATAAGGAGCGAATTCATTGAAAAAGCCAGCGACAGGCTAATCTAAAAGGAGCAATTGCTTTCTGAAATTGCGTGGCTACAAACCAACATTAAAACAGTCTGAAAATAACAATATGTCACTATGAGAAGATCTGTATGTAATTCTGCAGATGTAAAATTGTAGGTAGAGGGGTAGCCACAAGTCACGTTAAAATTCCATCTATCAATTAGAAAAAATTACACCACATTGCAAACTTACAGATACAGCCATACAGGTATGTCATCTGACTGAACATGAAGCAAATTCAAGAAAAACTTAGTGGGTGCTGCTCGACAGCATGACCATGCTTAATCCAAGGAACAACATGGCTATTGTTAGGCTAGTTAGGATATATCGTATTGTGCAAGGATTACACATGGCAAAAGTACTCCAATTTATTCACTGAAACAAAGTGGCACCACGCTCTGAAAACAGCCGCCTCTCCAGATCAATTCTCAGTACAATTGTGTCCTCTACTCCCAAAATTAACAAAACCCCAAGGAGGTGTGCTTCTTTACTTCCATGTGCACAGAAATCAGGAACTACTCTTGAGATTCACCTCTAGATTTTGCCCTATTCTCAAGATCTCTGATACGGCCGCTTAGCACAGAACTAGATTGATCGCACTCCTTGTCAGCAGGAGTAGAATATTGATCGCACTCCTTGTCTGCAGTAGGAGAATCAACTCCAGGACTTGGCTTAGGTCCTCCACCAAAGAGGTTTACGGGCATTCGCACAGGTGTGGGCTGCGATTCCAAGGAAGGAAGATCTAACCACAACCTTATAGCCGGTTTCCGGAGAACTGAGGAAAGCAAAATATTTTTTTTATCAGTTAAGGAATTGGCAGACCCAAGAACTCACAATATATCTCAAGGTGGCAAGTTACATACCAGCACCATATACAAGCGAGAACAAGCTCGATGTGATCCAGTAAAAGAAAATTGCCTGTTAAAGAAATGAATGATTAAAAGCAGCAAAGATGCGAAAGGGCATCTAGCCTAGTGGTTAGAGCACCTAAGTAGCATCTAGCAGACCCAGGTCGACTCCCTATGGGAGCGAATTAACTGGGTTTGGAATAAAAAAATTATGCAAAAAAAATAGGTTGGGGGCTTTCCCTACTAACTTCGGTAAAAATAAAGGCAGCAAAGCTGTACGGATTGTGGTGTTACAGTTCCAAGTAATCAAAGCTGAGCATATTTGGGATGAGGATGAATCTAAAAACTTGTCGGGATTATTTGTCAGCAAAGTTTAGAATTGTTAGGAGGTAGAATAACCACCATAACAAGATTTTTTATTCAGTGCAGCATATTCTCACACTATCTTGGGGTAAAAAACTGTCGGTACCTTCTAATTCTAGAGCAGTAGTAAAACCTAAATGGCTGCTCCAAAAATGTACAATACAGAATGAACTTTCACGCGTGGTAGTAGGGTAGTGGAGACTTTCCCAGTCAATATCTGCTATCTTCAGTTTCAGAAACCGTACTGTCAGTAGGGGTGGGCATAATTAACTGAGACCGAAAAAATCATTTCTGGGTGCAACTAACCTAATTTAGACCAGTTCCTGACCTCAGTTAATCCGCAGATGGTGGTGGAATGCTTGATGCTCAAGCAGTGGTAATCCGCAGATGGTGGTGGAATGCTCATGTGCATCCATTCTACCAAAATGTCTCACCCATGTGAAACTGCTGGAACATCCTTTCTTACTTGTCGTTTTTGTCATCTGCTTTTTGTTTGGATCTTAGTTTTTCTCAGCTTTGTCATTTGCAGAACGCTGAGCAGTTCATCCATATGACAGGTGAGGTGAGCATACCCAAGCCAATCCTAGCAACCAAACAAGATATATCTAGTGCAGGCTTAGCTAGCCCATGTAACCAAATGCCTATATTGCATTGTCCTATCCTGGCTTAGACTAGCCTGGCTTAGTTTTTACCCAGGCTTGGTCTAATCCAAGCAACCAATCACCCCCTATTGGCCTATTCTGTACCGACTACCTTCAGAAATTTTAAATACGACCATAACACCAGATCGATGCTCCAAAACCTGAGTAGTTCATAGTTACATACCTTTGGAAAGCCTATTGATAATGGAACAAACATAACGCCAAAAAATCTGGAGACCTTTTTCATTGTTTTCGCCATAGGATTTCCTTCCATACCATCTTGCATATTGAGCTGAAATAAAAACGCTAGTATCTTGATAACAAATTAACAGATAAGACACCTTATCTACAGCAGCCAAAATGCAAACCTCTACTATAGCCAAAAAAGACAGTGATGTCAACACTGGTAGGATGAAAAAATCATCAGGAGTTGTCAAATCAGTAAACCAATATGCACCACCTCCTTTGAGAGAAGGGACTTTCTCAACCATGTTTGATATCTACAGTTGGGATAAGGAACAAAACGTTAGAAGTAAAAAAATAAAAATAAGTCGAATGCTATTGCTACATGATAATATATAATTCGGTTTGCTGGTTAGAACTTTGGATGGATGTAACAATGAAGTGTGTGAACTTACAGCAAAGAAAAAGCTCATGAATATAGGCCCCTGTATGAAAAGACCCTTCAATGGTGTCAACGGAGTCACGCCATTTCTGGAGCAAGATAGTAATGAAACAATTACTTTAGTAATATCTCTTATACAATTATATGACAAGAGGAAGAAAATACTAATTGCACAAGCTAATTGAAAGGGTGGTCAAGTTAGTTAAAATGTCCAATGATTTAGGATGAGGGAAGTTGCTTTCATATTGCATGCAGATGATAGCATGAGTGAACATACATAGCATTCAAAAGGCTTTTGTGAAGTTAGACAATTAAGGGAGTAAAGTTAAGTTCAAGGCCAGCCTGGTAAAACATGATGAATTTGTAACATTGATACACAAAATATTTGGAGCCATGCAGAAATAAAAATACAAATTACCATGTCATTTTGGGATAAAATAAAACAAAGTCAGATATAGAAACTGCATACCTAAGGAATAGCTCACCCAATTTCTGTTTTGCCACTTCCACTGACCTTGGATCAGTTGACTGTAAGACATAAATATTATATCATTACGAGATTACAAGAGTACCAAGTAACTAGTAAAAACAATGTCAGATAAACTGCAAGCAAACTGAACAAAACTAAAAGTACATACATTTCGCATCTCTTCATTGATGGCTTCAATTTCTGGTCTGATATCCTGCATAACAATAGTTGGTTGAAGTCCACATATATGTATGGTACACTGATTTTGTTTAAAAAAAAATAACAAAGCAAAAGGAATACATAGAAGAAGGAACATCCAACACCTCTTGAGAACTGGAGCAGCTCATGAATTTCAGAATTTCGAGTGCAACAGCATGACTTCCTACAATTCACTTCATTCCACTTTAAAAAACTAATTGTGCGATATAATATTTCTTATTAATGCCTTTGACTGCAAGTTTACAACCACCACTGGATGTTGTTCATGCTACTGTGAAGGTTCAAAGCCACGAATTGAATATCCTTTGATCAAGTACACCAGATGCTGGGATTCGCACTCTTCTAATCGATCAGGGGGCTATTTGTGTGGGTGTGGGTTTCTGACATGTATCATCAACATAAGTAGAACTAGAAATTGCAAGGAAACAGTGCAATCCTTGTAACACCCCGGCCCAGGGTTTAATAGGATTGATAAGGATACTCATACCAATAAGTTGCAACTTCTTTTCCGGAAGCTCATCCCGAAAGAACTCCGAGGTTAAGCGTGCTTAGCCCGGAGCAATCTCAGGATGGGTGACCGACCGGGAAGTCATTCCCGGGTACGCATGAGTGAGGACAAAGTGCGCAGGGCCCGGAGTGGCGGGACGTTACAATCCTTCACTTCACCAAATTCAAGGTTCGATTTTGAGTGTGCTACCAACAAGTATGAGTGAAAAACAGATGATTAACTAGGTATATATATAAGGTTGTAAAGTGCATGCATTACGTTCAGCTTGATCGTGGACTTCATCTGGTTGATGAGCAGCGGGACAGTCACAAGTCGGATCAGCACAGTCGTCAGCGCAATACAAGCCCACCTACACATCACCGAGCAGGAAAATGGAACTACGTATATTACAATTTGCAGGGCGTTAGTGGACGAAAGCGAAAGCTAAAACATTGGGCAGCAGTAGCAGCAACGATGCATACCAGTTGAGCCCAGTGAAGGAGTGCACGGCGTCCAGGAGGTGCTGCAGGGCAGCGACCGGAGGGAATGATTCGGCGGCGGCGGCAGCCACCTCCCCCGCGTACGGCGCTGGAGGCAACGGTACGGAGGCTGCGGCGGAAGCCACTTCATCCGAGAGCAGCTCCGATACGGGGCTCGAGGAAGCGGCGTCGGAGAGCACGTCCACCGCGGCATCGATGTCTGATGCGGAGGAGGAGGTGGTGGAGAAGTTGCGGTGGGCCGCGAGGTGGAGCGCGAAGGGGAGAGGGAGGCTGGTTAGCGCTCGGGACGCCGACGGCCGGGGTAGAGATGAGGGGAACGGCGGTGAGGGCTGTGATTGAAGTGGAGGCGGGGCAGCCGTGGAGGATGAGGAGCTCTCGGAGCGGTCGTGGTGGGGTGGGATGAGGTGCGAGATGGAGGGGTGGAGGCGGCGGGAGAAGTGGTGGGAGAGGCTGGTGGCGAGGCTCCTCCGCGCGGAGAAAGCCATGGCGGCGGCGGCGGCGGCGGCGGCGGCGAGATCGCGGGACGGTGGATGGGGGTGGGGGGGACCGTACGGAGGAGTGGATGGGGAGAAGAAGGGGTTAAACCAGAGAGAATATCCCGGCCCAGCCCAATATGCTGCCCGCGCGATTATGGGCCCAATCCAGAATTAGAGATAGAAGTGCGGCCCATCAGTGCACTCTATACATGCATGATGGCTGAAAAATTATGGGCCACCACAATTTTACTCGCGACAATGACGAGTTGACGACGACGACGATAGTGCAGCAGGTTTGGGAGAGAAACCGACGAGCACTGCATGACTGCATCTGCACGCATGGCTGTGTCCTGGAGGGTGTGTAGCGTCTCGCGGCCGGCCGGAACATGCATCTCTCAGGCCTGTCGGCTCTCCGCTCCCTCCCTGCTCCTGTGCTCCTCCTTCCGTTTCCTTTCTGTCTGTCTCCCACGCCTCTGAAAGGGCTGAAAGGAAAGCTTGTCGTAACAAGACAAGCCTGAGGATCCACGACCCGTCCACCTCAATGACTACTGTGCCGATAGCTCTACACTTGCACAGTCCACGCAAATCGCACTATACAGTTATACTGCTGCACAGTAGCTGCCGACTGGCGAGGCTCTCTGATCAGCTTCTCGAGCTGGACGTCCTGTCTCACCCCTTCACTCGTCAGTCGCGCATGCTCTCCTGTATACGGTCTTGCCCCCCGTGCTGCAATGCTCTGCGTTGTTTGAGTGTTGACTTCATCCTGTGCGTGTCTTCTGTCCCTGTCCCCTCTTCATACTACTGAAATGTTTTCTATGAGTTGGAAATCGTAGCTCATGTCGGCTTTGGGAGACGAAGCAGTAATAGTCAAATAGGCCAAATTTACGATCTCACATACTGCTACAGATTTCAATCACAGAGCAACGAGTTGGTACAGTGCCTGTAAGCTCCCAGACAGACACAGGCTTGGACTTGTCACGGAACATCGTTACGGAATATTAGGTTTCCCTCAGACAGGAGTTAATTGCATGTCATGTGGTCAAGAGGGAAAAAAACAATGATCCACTCATCTTAATTCCACACCTAAACTGCAGACAACCAGGCATAAGTTAGCGTTCCATTCTCCTACCTTGATCTGAATAATGGTTATTCAAACAGATCATAGCCCTACACAGATTAAGAAATACGTAAATGCTCCATGGGAATCAGGAGGCGCTTAAAACAAGATTGACCATTCCGATCCTCAAATTGTTTTCACACACGCTGGATCAGTTGTTTATCTTTTTTTTTCAAGTAAATCGATTGTTTATCTTTTTCTCCCTCTTTTTTTCACCATAGCTAGGGCATCATCTGCCAAGATAGGACAAGCTAGGAGGCTGACCGGTTTACGTATGTGCTGACTAAATGGCACCTTTTTGCTGGTGAATTGGTACGCGAATCTTGCAGGTTTGTCTATGCATGCATGCCCGATAGAGCCTTTTGATAATTATTAGCGGACCACTGTCTCTGACTCTTTAACTTTTTTTTTTATAGTTGGGCACGTTGCAAAATGACAATGGCATACCGCCACACCCACACTACTGTTTTATCAGTTCGGATTTATGATATACACAGGCACATAGTACTTGCTAGTAAGATTACTTTTGCAAGATTCAGGTTTCGTTTTGGCTTCTCATGTGGCAGAAGCGACGGGAAACTGATGAGATAATCAACACAATAACAGGCGTACTAGAGACAATGATAATTCATGCAACTGTTGGCACTAATCTGTGTGATCATATGATTTTTTTCCCCAAAGAAGGTTACATGTATGATATTAAACTAGGACACAGTCAGTCAAGTCCGGGCTGAAATAAATTAAACAAGTATAGCTGAGTGAGCCACATGCATGATCGATGGCTGCAGTTAATTTTCAGACGCATAATAACAAAGGATTTGGTAGCAGATAACCTAAGTGAATATTAATTAAGCGATGGATATGAACCTTCTTCCCCAAGTGGCACAATCAGCTAGCATGTGAGATATGATTGATTTGTGGACAGCAAGAACTCCTAAGGCTAGGAGATTTTTGCATCATCAGTTCATTGATGCAGTAGCAGAACTAGCATGTGGACGTTGAACTACTCAAGTGGTAGCATGCAACCTCTAGCAACGTACTCCAAGTATCCTATATAACAAATCTAAACAAAGATATATAAACTGATAATGCATTCAAAAGGACAAAATTTCTATTCGAATCTGATTAGTCGTTGGGGGAACTAACGTAACGACAAAGGTCGATTAGGTATGAATCTGTGTTTTCAGTTTATAGCTACAAGTCTAGATCGAAGAAGACATCGGCGACCCTGGACAGATAATAAATCAACGAGGACAAAGTAAACATACGGCACCAAATATTAGAGGATGCGGCGCGCCACGGTTCGGTTCCTTTTGAAATGCATGCATCCTGACTGCTGAGACAAACACACAAGAAGACATGGTTACGCACACCGTCCTTATGTAACTAGACAGACAGCTTCCTTGATTCTCTCATCCTGTCTGTTTATCCACTCCCATTTATTTTTCTTTCTTTGACAGCTTTTCGTACTATATACTCATTTTATTTTCAGGTTTATGGGTATTATATGAAGTGATACATTACAGTACATTTTTTTTTTTGCTTTGAACACGGCTTATATGTGGCCATTTTCCCCTATTTTTTTCAGTTCCAGTTAGCGCGACACTGTAAGTAGCCCACTTAGGCATAATAACCAAGAAAATATGTGAGAGGGACATGTGGATCATACACCGTATGAGTGAGTTGAGAGGTGAATTGTAAACATCTATCTAAATTAGTCATCTTCTGATCGATGTCATTCGTAGGTGATGATAAAAATATACTAGGTGTTTAATTTGACATTCTTAGGTCATTCGTAGCTCCACCATCGATTGTGTGGGCTACTCCTTCCGTCCCATAATAAGTGCATTTTTAGAGTTCAAAATTTATCCCAAAATGAATGCATATTTGCACATGAGACAAACTAACCCTATTTGACCTTTTCTATTTTCTCTTTTCCTAAAGTGCAATGATTACAATTTTTGAGGGGCATATATGTAATTTTCTCATAACATTGATCTCCACATTTGAATCCTAGAAGTACATTTATTTTAGGATGGACCGAGTAGATCTTTTATACAAAATTATACAAAAGTGATCTTTTAGAGGAGGAAGACCGCCAATGCATCAAGGCATTGAATGATGCCGGGTCGGCCCCTACTCTCTTATCCATCCCAAGATGGAAAAACGGTCTGGGCTGTGTTCAGTTCCAAAAAGTACTTTTTACTTCCTATTCATCCCCCACACATAACAGCCTTTCCAGAAAAAAAAGTATTTTTTTTCTCCCCCAAACTAAACACAGCATTGATTTCGCTTTGTTGACCCATGGAATGGAAGAACGAATGCAGCGTCGCAATAAATTGCGTGCCTTTGAAGGTTTGGAGGTAGCGAGTGGACAGGCGCATGCAGGATTTGAACAGTAGTGCTACACGGAGCCTGGCATGCATGGCCGGCCTACCTAGAGATCGATAAGACATTCAGACACCATCGTCTCTCGCGCATGCGATATATGCCGCATTTCAATCCAGTCCAGAATTGAAAACCGGTGATTGAATTACAATGTCATTCGTAGGTGATTATACAAATATATACTAGGTGTTTAATTTGATGCGCGTAGCATAAGCTCAATAGTGGGTAGAGTAATCTTTATGTGTAAAAAGAAAGATCAATAACCATAACCAATTTATAGGCGCCGCAAGCGTGCGGTGGACAGTGCTTCCAAGCTTCGCCGGAGCACTCGGCTCGCTGCCAATGAAGACCCCTTCTACACCGACGCCACCTCCAAAGCTACACGCGTCAAGGCTGCTCAACTCGACCTCTCCAAGGCCTTCGAGCGCATGAAGGCGGCGGTGCAGTCCTCCGGGCTTCTGCAGCGCCCACCTGCCCCCAAGATCAAGACAGACAAGCTTCGTGCCCTGGGGCGCATCTGTGGGCTGGGCCACCTCTCTGAGGTCGAGGACGACGAGGTGGCGGGTCCTGCTGTCTGATGTCGCTCCCATTGGTGTTCTCTGTGTGTGGGTGTGCTCCGGGAGGCCCCGTTTCTCCCGTGGAAGCTTCTCCTCTGCCTCGTGATCAGGAGATGTATGCTCTCAGTGTCTGTTTGTTAGTTTGCTTTAGTGTTTCCTTTCGTCTAGTGGTTATCAGTGCATTGCGTTGGCTGTCCCTCGCAAATGCTTGTCGCGGGGGACCTGTGAGTTGTCGTTGTTGTTGGGGTCCCGGCGTAGAGGAGGCCGGTGTAACATGTATCCTCCTCTTATGCTCGTAATGTCAACTGTGTTTGGTTCGTGTTATCACCTGTGTGCTTTGGTGTATTTCTGTTTCCCATGACAACACGCACGCTCTCGTTTTTCTCTTGGAATGTTCGTGGTCTTGGTCACGAGCAACGATGTAAGGACGTTCTCAGTGAACTCATCGCTCACCGCCCTACCATGGTGGCCTTACAGGAAACTAAACTCAATCTCCTTGACAGGAACAAGTTGAGAACCTTTCTCCCATCTCGGCTGTCCCAAATCCCTTCGCACGGCGCTGCCGGCAGGGTCCTGACTGCATGGGATGATGCGGTCTGCTCCCCTCGCACCTCCACGACGCGTCGTTACACCCTAACGACAGCACTCACCCTCACCACTACGCGCCAGTGCTTCATGGCGAAAAAACATTGTTCTTGGCCGAGCTTCGTGCTATTGCGCTTCAAATCTCGGAACCATGGATCCTGATCGGCGATTTTAACCTAGTCAGAGACACCGCGGACAAGAACAATGATCTTTTCAACTTCCGGGAAGCGCAACTCTTCAGTGACACGATTAATGATCTGGCACTTATTGAAATTCCTTTGGTGGATCGTGCATATACTTGGAGTAACAGACGAGATATCCCAACCCTTGTTAGGCTTGATCGGTGCTTTGCTAATGACCTTTGGGATGGAATGTTCCCCAATACCAACCTCTCCACCCTCCCCCACACCGTTTCGGATCACGTTCCCCTGCTCCTCACCGCCTCCACAAAATCCCGAAAAGCAATTGTTTCAGGTTTGAGAATGCATGGCTCCAACACGCCGCCTTTAGATACACGCTCATTCAAGAACTATACATGTCGGATCGGGGTAAGACCGGTAGCAACTTCGTCCACATGTTAAAGCGCTGTCGCCATTCGTGCCGCTCGTGGGCTAAGAAGATTGGCCCAAATTTTCAGAGGGAACATGACACTAATGTCCTTCTTCACGCCCTTGATCTCCTGGAAGAGGAAAGACCCCTCACCCCCGCGGAATCCACACTGCGACGCCTAGCCACTAGTGGCCTTCAGCTAATCCACGACGAGAAGCTGGCCTTCTGGCAACAAAGATTCAACATTCGACTCTCGGTTGACTGGGACGAAAACTCTCGCTTCTTTCACGCCACCGCGAGTGGTCGACGCCGAAAAAATGCTATCCCTTGCCTCGACCATGAAGGCACCCTGTTCTACTCCCACGACTCCAAAAGCGACATCCTTCATGCATTCTACAAAGCTCTACTTGGGACGATTGTTCCGAGTTCTTGGGACTTTGAGCTTCGGGATCTTTACCCTTCTTCTGCCCCTCTGATGCACCTGTCCGCCCCCTTCACTTAGGATGAAATCGCTGCTGCCTTGTTCTCCATGGACATGCGCGCCAGTCCAGGCCCTGATGGTTTTGGCCCGGCCTTCTACAAGGCCTTTTGGCCTCACCTAAAACCGCTCATTGTCCACCTTTTCGCCCAGTTCCACTCTGGTCACCTCGACCTGGATGGGCTCAACAGAGCGCACCTTGTGCTCCTGCCGAAAGGTGAATCGGTCACAAAGGCCTCCAGCTTCAGACCAATCTCGCTTCAAAATTGTCCTATGAAGCTCTTCTCGAAAGTCATGGCTAACCGGGTAAAAACGGCCATCCCAGTGCTGATCGACAGCGACCAAACCGGCTTCGTGAGTGGTAGGAACATCTCCGAGAACTTCATCTATGCGGCCGACCTCTTGAGCTGTTATCACAGGAGGAAAGCTCCAACCGCAGTTTCAAATTGGAACTTCAAAAAAGCTTTCGACTCCGTCTCCTGGGACAGTCTTGATACCATCTTGGAATGTAGAGGCTTCAACGGTTTGTGGAGGGGCTGGGTGCATCGCATCCTTAACACCGGCCGAACCTCAGTCATGCTGAATGGCGTACCTGGCCCTTGGATTACCTGCAAACGCGGGCTGCGGCAGGGTGACCCCCTGTCACCCTACCTCTTCATTATTGTCGCGGACATCCTTCAGCGTCTTGTCCAGCGAGCCTGTAATCGTGGAGAGATCCAACACCCTCTTGATGGTTCGCTCCCTTGCCCCGTTCTTCAATATGCTGACGATACACTGTTGCTCGTTCGAGGCGACGTCCGAGCAGTGCAGGCTCTGAAATCTGTCTTGGACATGTTCTCCAAAGCTACTGGCCTGGAGATCAATTACCGTAAATCTACTTTCTTGCCCATGAACATTGACCCGGCAGACGCCGCCCACATGGCCAGCATTCTTGGTTGCAACATTGCCAGTTTCCCGCAAACATACCTAGGGCTTCCCTTAACACCTCAAAAGCTTCGGGTCTCTGACTTTCAGCCGCTTATTCACAGAGTTGACAGGTACTTGGCAGGATGGAAGGCCCGTCTCCTTAGCACGGGGGGTCGGTTGACCCTTGTGAACGCGGTTCTCAGCAGCCTGCCCATCTATTACATGTCCTCGATGCTACTCCCTAAGACCGTTATTGAGGCGATGGATGGCCGACGTCGCTCCTTTCTTTGGACAGGAGAGGGAAAATGCCATGGTTCCAAGTGTTTGATTGCCTGGACCCGAGTTTGTCAAGACAATCAATGGAGGGCTCGGCATTAAGGACCTCGCAACCCAGAATCATTGCCTGCTGATGAAAATCCTCCTCAGGCTCCATGATCAACACGATCTTCCCTGGACAACCTGGTTTTTTCGTCAACACGGCTATGAGCTTGGGAACTTTGAGCCAGTTTCTTACACCGCCAAGTTGGTCTTGGAAGAACTCCCCCAATTCAGACAACTCTCAAGGGTCCAGATCGGTGATGGCGGAATGACCTCCTTTTGGCACGACAAGTGGCTTTTCCACAACTCGCTCGCGGAGACCTTTCCGGCCCTCTATTCGCACAACACCAACCCAGAGCTCATGGTTGCCGAGGCTCTCTCTGGCCCCCTCTCTGCACACCTACGGGCGCGCCTTAGTACCTGTGCCCGTGAAGAGTTAGAGCATGCGTAGTGGTGATTCGATTCATTAATTCTGCAGAAAGTACTGACATCTTGCTGTTGAGCTGAATCAATTCTTGAGAGCACATGCATTCCTGGCAAAACAATAGGGGAAGCACGAGCAACCACTGAATGGCATGTAGGGTCTGTAGTTTTTTTCTCTCAATGAATCGATTTAAGATTATGATCCGGATCTCTTCTCTCTCTTTAATGAGTCGCTATCTGTACTGGATGAGCCGATTCATTCTAGTGCCACCTCAGACAATGATTCGGCCACTACAGATGGCCTTAGGCATTCTTCAGGACAGCTTGCGGCAGGTTACCCCGTCCACCTCCCCGGACTCCCGTATCTTTGATCGAGCCTCGACCACGTCCCCCAACACCCAGGAACTCTACAGGGAGCTACGGGGGCACATGGTGCGCGACGCAGACTCAGAACGTGTGTGGCACACCAAAGTCCCAAAGAAAGTCAAGTTCTTCGCCTGGCTCCTGCACCATGAAAGACTCAATTCTCGGGGCTACCGTCTGCATAGGAACATCTGCAGCGTGGAAGAATCCTACTGTGAACGCTGCCCTTCAACGATAGAGACTCCCGAACACATCTTCAACAACTGCTCCCTTGCCAGGGGGTTTGGTACACTGCAGGAATTTCTATTCAGGAAGGACAATACAGAATGCCATGGTGCCTTGGGCGCGAGCTACAACTGCCACAACAGGTGGCCTTCGATGTGATGTTAGCAATCCTGTGGCAACTGTGGAAAGCTAGGAATGCCCTCATCTTCGATCAGAAATTTTTAAGTCCCACTGATGTGCTTCGACGAGCGGTGGATGATCTAGGATCCTGGAGCTGTCGCTACAAGGCCCTGGAACCCCATCTCCAATGCTGGAGAGAGTATTTACTTAATCGCCTGTAGAAAAACTCTCTCTCTCCCCCCTGTATCTCTCTCCCTGGAATGCCAGGAGTAACTTGTAATGATTTTGAGCTTTAATACATGAACGTAGGTGGGGACCTTCCCCCCGAATTTGTTCAAAAAAAATAACCAATTTATAGATGATAGATCGGATTACAGAGCTTCCAGAAGTCTGTGAAGGATTCCAATAGCTTGAGTTTGCTATCTCTTGTTGTCCTCCTACTGCGTAGCGATATACCGTGTCGATACTCGAGAGTTGGCAAGCACGTCATGCATGCATGAGGGATAGCTTTTCCCAACTATACCAACACATACACTAGTGATTATTATATACTAGTATATGTGCTTGTTTCGTCTTTGACCATCCCACAGTACTACTCGATCGTACTCAACAAGGCAGCAGGACTGATGATGATAGACTTTTATACAATGCACCATTTGTTTAGCGAGCTAGCTAGGCGATAGTGTTCGCGTGACACCAATGGAAGTTGACAGCCTGATGAGCGGCAACGCATGCATGCAAAAACGACAAGCAGCGCATGGATTGGAGACCACCGCTTTTGACAAGCGCTCCCACACAGCATGTGCCCGCGCACACACTACTACTGGAGTAGCTCGCATCGCAGTGGCAGATGTCATCGCGTCAGGCAGGAACCATGCACGCACGGTCCTTGCTGTGTTTCCTTGTCTCAAGGAGAAGAGCCATCTTCCGGCCGGTCAGGTAACGTCATGGATGCCTAGCCTATACTGTACACCCTAAACCCTAACACAGAGCACGCATCATGCCGGCCGGCCTCTTTTCCACTTTCCAGGACACACTAATTGTAACTAGTAGGCGATTGATGGTTAGGTCCTTAATCTAATGGTCGCTAGCGGCAACGTAACTTGTTGACCCGGCCCGTCTATATATGACAAAAAAAGATATAGACGCTGTAGCACACGTGAAGAAGCCAGCCAGATTGACTGCACGAAGGAGCTACCGCATGATGCATGGTTCAGAGTTTAGAGTGTGTATGAGTCACCATCGAGAATCAAACAGCGTGCACCTAGCTACTAATAGCACTATTAAATGGGCGGTACGTAGCGTCGTCTTCAGTGGTGTGTTAGGACTTAGGACTAGTAGTGGTATCATGCGCGCGCGCCGGCCGTGTCATCGATGAGGTCAGTGGCACGCACCGACACCGATCACTAAGCATGCTCTACTAGTATGTACTAAGTAGTAGTATATGTTTACACTTGGCTAATGCCTAGTAATAATGCTGTGCTAATGTGCTATATGACGACCAACATGTGTGTGCGCGACTGGCGCGCCGGTCTGGCGGTTTCGAAGGAAAAGCTACCTTGCGTGGTCAGTCAAAAAGGAGTCCAGTAACAATGACAGCCTAGGCTCTAAGCTACTACTAGTTCATAACCTGTCGTGTGTGTGTGGCATGATCTGTAGGCTGTAGTAGCTGCTACAGCATACGAGAATAGAAGGCCGTCTAGTATGGGTGTGTGCACGCATGATGTGGGTACAACTTACAAGAGGTGATGGTGACACACACGAGTGCTCGGCTCATGGGCACTCTGATCCGTAAGCAACAACGTACTACGTAGGCACGGTCGACATCGAACCCGCTCGTGTGTGATGGATGGATCAGGCATGCGTAGTACTAGTGCGACTGCGATAGATGCGACCCAGCCTGGTACTTGAGCCTCGTACCCATGCATGTCGACGACATGGGCAATCTGCAGCATGCATGCTCGTCCTGTCCTGTGTCCATCCAGCTGCGGCTGTGTCGATCGCGATCGGCCACTCGGCCGGACCAAGGGAATAGATGGTCGATGATCGACTGCTAGGACGGGACGGGACACCCCTCTCTCTCTCTCTGTGGCTGGGGGCCCACGGCTTTATTCCATCGTCTTCTTCCCGGCCGGCCGGCCCGCATCCCCAAGTGGCACGCCTCTCTCGGCTCAGGGCTGGCCGGCTTGGCTGGTGATGGTCTCGGGGTGAAAAGTACTTTTGCTGGATTGGGAAGCGTGTTCTGTGAGTTGAGATGAATAGAAAAACTAGTTGAAAAAGTACTTAATTTTTTAATACGAACACAGCCTCGTTCGGTCTGGTGACGTCAAATTCAAGCGGAGACCAATATGTTGGAGAGTGAATTATTGGTGACACTTTTCTTCCCTCCCTTCCCTCGTGGGGCCTCTATTGCCAAACTTTTCAAATTTTCATTCCATCAAGAATCATGATTTTTCTCCCAATTTAAACGGGACGGAGTCTCGACTGATCAATGGTCTCCTACCAGTAGTCCTCAAAATCACATGTACCTCTGTCTCAAAAAATGTAATTATTGTGAAAATCATATGCATGCCAAGGTAGCTTATATTTGACCAACTATTATCGAAATCGCATGTAGCTTATATATGTCGAAAAAACTTCATATTCAGTAGAATTAGTATTTATGTTTCTAAATAATTTAATTATGAAAATATATCCTATAACTAATCTAATGATACTCATTTTGTATCTTAAATTAATGTTAGCGTGTTTTCTTAAAAATTAGTCAAAGTTTAAATTGTTTGACTACTCAAAAAAGATAGTTGCAATTCTTTTAAACAAAGGTAGGAGTCTGTGTGGTGTCTGGCCACAAGCTTATCGGTGTCCGTACCATGATCTGCGGTCTTTTCACATTCCTGCCCGATCCGTTTCCTTCTTCCCCTCAAAGCCATCTCAAAAGCCATCATCAGTCTCCTGGTACATTACTAGTAATTTCATGGATGGTGCGGTGTGATTAGCTCAGCATAGCATCACGCTGACCGGCCGTAAAGTTTTCTAGTCACCGCTAGCACTGGAGAATCATATGTCCTTTTGTCATCGAGCGCCGGGCGCATATATAATGCAGGGATTAGTTTATCGGAACCCGATGCGCGCGGGGCAAGTAAGTATGATCAATGGATCATCGGAACGGAGGAGCACCATGCAGGCAGGCAGGTCGAGCAGCAGCAAGTAACCATCCGATATCGCTTCCGATCCTCCTCGGGTGGGTCCTCTCGGCTGTCGTCGTCCGATCCGGACCGGACGGGATATAGCTAAGGGTGTGTTTAGATGGTAGGAAAAAACACTGTAGCATAAGAAAAACACTGTAGCATTCGTTGGGAAACGTGTTTTGTGAGGGGAGAATAGTGAAAAGTTAGAATGAATAGTAAAAAGTTAGAATGAATAGTAAATAGTTGGGAATCTGAACATGTCCTAGTCCTAGATCGGAGGAGTTGTACGTAGTGGTAATTCAATGCCCGTGTCCGAAGCTGTCTGTCTTGTCTCTCGATCGATCATAGCCGCGCGCGCACCGCATTGACTAATCCGCTAGCTATGTGCATGCATGATCGATCGATGCCAACAAAAAACCGAGCCCATCCCAGCCCTGCCCGATTATGTCAGCAGCGCATCAGACGATCAGTCATTACCCATTAACCACTGCTAGCTGCTCCTCCCATGTCTGGTCTTGAATGGCGTTTGGGCGCTTGCATTGCATTGCATGTACAACCAGCAATTAGGCCCTATTCAGATTCTATAACAAAACACTATCTATTCTAACTTTTCACTATTTATCAACTTTTCATCATTCACCTCCCCCATGAAACACGTTTCTCAGCAGGTGTTATAGTGTTTTTCTTCAGCCACAGTGTTTTTTATTCCTACGTAAACACAACCTTAGCAGCTGACTCCCTGACTAGTGTAGTGACCGACCACCCTTGCCTCTGAGCATTCTGCCTGCAGCTCTGTTTTTACTTTTTACCCTCACCCTCAGCCAGCTTGCCGCAACTTCGGTCATATGTCGCTGTGTTCAGATTCATGAAAAAAAAACTTTTCTAACAAGTTTTTTCTATTCAATTCACTAACAGAACACACTTCCTAATACACTATTCATCTACAAATTTACCCACTATCTTTAATCTGAACACGGCCATGAATGACACAGCCAAGTGCGCGTGCCAGGCACTGCTTGGGAGTTTACTGCATGCCTGCCGCTGCAGCTACTACTACACGCAGAGACTAGCTAGTCTGAACCAAGTGTAGGCTGGGCACCCACGGTGCACGAGGTCGCAGTCGGTTTTAACTTCATGAACAGCACAGAACGAAAAAAAACAATTGCATGGGAGGGACGACGACGCAGCGGACGTACGTGGCGTTGCGTTCACATCTGCTTTGTCAAAACCGCGTCGTCGTTCTTTCAAAAAAAAAAAAAACCGCGTCGTCGTCCTCGAGTCCGGACGGCGGCGAGTCAAGAGGACGCGGTGCCAATGCAGGCATGCAGCGCCCAAGCACACAGCATGCTGCTGTGTGTGAGAAAGATCTCGTACACCTGCATGCTCTATGGTAAACTCATGTGTTGGTGGATTTGCGATTGCGAGTACTCTAGCGTGAGTGTGCTGGTACAATGACATAGCACACTACCCTACTGCATGCAGGGTACAGAAACGACCTCTGATGACGTGGTTGTCGATCGGGATGGCGGGACGGGACGGCGGATCATGCGAAGGCACAGGGCTAGTGTCTCGTCACATGCATGATCAGGACAGAGCAGAGCTTGCATTGCAAGCCGACCAGTACGTGCACTCGTGGCGATGGACATTGGCGCCATTGTTCATGTTGCTGTGGCTTCCATGCTTCCGCTAGCGCAGCGGACGCCGTTCGGTTCGGATGGACGAGTCGTACGCGTGGCGCCCACGGCGATCTATCAATGCAAAAAGTCAAAGCCCGGCTACGCACAGCAACGAGTAGTTGTACGTTGATGGGTGCAGTGTCCTCGCTCGATCTGTGCTCTATCTGCATGGCTACGACGACACTACACCTGTACGTGTAGAGCTAGCTGGAGAGGCTGCAGCGCAGCGCAGCCTGCCTTGCAGCGATCGAGCCCGATTTAGGGTGTGTTTAGATTGGGGAAAGATTCCCCAAAAATACACTGTTCACAAAAAACACTATAGATGAATAGTGATATGTGAGTAGAAGAGGTGGGATGAATAGGGAAAAGTTGGATGAATAGTGGATTTTTGGGGAATCTTTGGGAAACTAAACGGGGCCTTAATGGTGCCGGCGCATGGCTGCATACTTGCATGCCTGCGCCGCATCGTAACGAGATACTCCGTCCTGTACAAGTTCGTTCATCTACGTACGTACACCCTTGTCGACAACATTCATACCTCTGGCCATTTTCAGATTCTCACTTTTCACTATTCATTCATTTCAACTTTCTACAATTTCTCCCTCATAAAACACGTTTTCCAGCGAATGCTACAGTGTTTTTCTAATGTTACTGTGTTTGTTTCTACAATCTAAACACACCCTCTGTCTCTTCTACTACGTGTACGAGCTCAGCGGACGTACCGACGACGCTGATGGGACGTGTTTTATCGTCGTCAGAATACTTAAGACCTACCCAAGGTTTGCAAAACGTCACTGTATCAAATCAAATTTTACCGTAACAAAGTTTGCGAGAGGGATCATATATAATTTTCAATGATTAAAGTGTGAATGAATAATCTAAAAGGGGCCACATACCGTCTGCAAAAGACTTGTCAACCGGTTTTATATGAAGCACTACCAAAAATGGTGCTTTGCAAAACGGCTTCAAGGCTGAACGCCGAAGATGAAGCCCAAAGCGGCCTCCACTAGAAGGATGAAGCCAAATTTTGTGGTTTTCCCGATTCTCCTCACACCATAAGAATGAAGCTGGAGAAGAAGTCATCTTACATAGAAAACGGTTCCAACCCTATAAAAAAATCACTTCACCAAAAAAAGCCATAGCTCGAGCCGTTTTGAGTGAAGTTACGTCCCATAGTAAGAGGAAAGTAAAAAAAGGGGGGGGGGGTAATAGATTGCTTGATGATTGGGAAGGAGAGAGAAGCATGGAAATTATATTTGCGATGAGTGACAAGCAGGAGAGAAAAGAAAAGAATATACAAGCAGGAGAAAAAAGAAAAGAATATAGAAGCAGGAGAGAGCTGTGGGCTC
Source organism: Digitaria exilis (assembly GCA_015342445.1). Taxonomy (NCBI): domain Eukaryota; kingdom Viridiplantae; phylum Streptophyta; class Magnoliopsida; order Poales; family Poaceae; genus Digitaria; species Digitaria exilis. The sequence continues at coordinate 1,509,721 of JACEFO010000144.1, forward strand.
AACCAAACATGTGAAGGAGGATGCGGCCAGTACGGTGAGAGGCATCATCAGGTGGACCTAACGATTTCCACATGCAGATTCGGGCGGGGGGTTGACCATATCCGTGCTCTTCACCGCGACAAGGCGAGTGGCTCAAAACAAGCGCACGTTCGCATCGCACTGCAGCCAAAGCCAAGGATGCGCAAGGCACAGGCCGAACGAGTCGGCCGGCGCGGTCACTGTTCACCAGAGCAAATCCGTTTTTGTTTCTTTCCTTCCTTCCTTCCCCGGCCCCGCAAAGCCGATCATATCGTAACGCTCGCGGAACCAACAATGGGCAATGGAGTACGTACCTGAACCCCAAAAGCTTTGATTTTGGCATGGTAACAAAAGCTAGGCAATGGAGTACGACCACAAGGATCGATGTGATCCATGCATCGAGGAGAGGACGGTGACCTGCTACGCTCCAACAGCGCCGCGCGCATTTGCAGCGGGCGATCGCCGCCGGCACCGCGCGCAGTTAATGGCCAAGAGTTCCGCGGCGCGTCAGGCAATTAAACCGAGGACCCTTCTTCTTCTTCATCGCAGCGCAGCGCTTCACCTTTCCTTCCTTTTGAGACCCCCGGGACAGGATCGGCCGGCCGGGCCCCCCACCTCCCTCACATCTCTGATCTTTCTCTCTCTCTTTGGCAGTTAGTGGTGGACCTGTAGCTTCTTCATGCGAGGCCCTCGAGCTTTCTCCTTTATATAAATGGCCACCGGGTCGGCGCCTTAATTCCTTGCTCGATCCCCCCTGGCTCGCTCGCTCGCTTCTCCCTCCCGTGCCGCCCATCGCTTCACCTCACCTCCGGGAGCGAGCAAAGCAGGCATGCTGCAGGCGGTGCGTTACCTGCTGGGTTCGCCGGGCGCGAACGGGTTCGGGTCCAAGTCGACGGCGGAGGAGGTGACGGCGGCGTGCGGCGGTGACCTCGGCGCCGTGACGGCCATCATCACCGGCGCGACGTCGGGGATCGGCGCCGAGACGGCGAGGGTGCTGGCCAAGCGCGGCGCGCGGGTGGTCATCCCGGCACGAAACGTCAAGGCCGCCGAGGACATGCGCGCCCGCATCAGGGCGGAGTGCCCCGACGCCGACGTCCTCGTCCTCCCGCTCGACCTCAGCTCCCTCGCCTCCGTCAGAGCCTTCGCCCACCGATTCCTCCACCTCGGCCTCCCGCTCCACCTCCTCATGTATGTCTTCTTCCTCGATCCATCGATCGTTCATCTTGTTCATGTGCATGCTCCGTCGATCGAGTAATTGAGTGGCCGATTCATCCATCGATGGTGTTTGTTGCACGCAGAAACAATGCCGGCAAGTTCTCCCACGGCCAGCTCGCGCTCTCGGAGGATGGCGTCGAGATGACCTTCGCCACCAACTACCTGGGTATGTAGGACAGGTTACGCTTACGCACACACACGTACCAGTGTCTGCCTGCTCTGCTCTGTTGTGTTCTGTACATCTCTGATGACCGGTGACGATGGTAATTGAAGGGCACTTCCTGCTGACGAAGCTGCTGCTGGGGCGCATGGCGGAGACGGCGGCGGCGACGGGCGTGCAGGGCCGCATCGTCAACGTGTCGTCCAGCGTGCACGGATGGTTCGCCGGCGACTGGGCCCAGTACCTCCACCTCGTCACCAGCCGAAAGATGTGAGCCATCAGCCTCCGTCGATTCAGCCATCGTCTTGCTGCCAGTGCCATAGTATATACTCGACTCAACCAAAGGCATGTTGCTGCTGTCGACACGCAGAGGCTACGACGCGACGCAGGCGTACGCGGTGTCCAAGCTCGCCAACGTGCTGCACACCCGGGAGCTCGCCGCGCGGCTGCAGGAGATGGGCGCCGACGTGACGGTGAACTGCGTGCACCCGGGCATCGTCAGGACGCGCCTCAACCGCGACCGCGAAGGCCTCCTCACAGATCTCGTCTTCTTGCTGCTCTCCAAGCTGCTCAAGACCATCCCTCAGGTAATCCCTTAAACAACTTGCTTATGCCCTGCGCCATGTGTTGGGTCCCGTGCTCTCTCTCTCTGCCTGCCTCCTGCTCTCTGCAACCTGCAGGAGAGAGAGAGAGAGAGATTTGCAAGCAAGCAAGCACCCAAGGCAGTGCAGTGGTCAAATGGTCAATCCTAATAACCAGAGAGAGAGATTTGCAGGCTGCGGCGACCACGTGCTACGTGGCGGCCCACCCGAGGGTGTCCGGCGTGTCCGGCCGCTACTTCGCCGACTGCAACGAGGCCCTGCCATCGCCGGCCGCCACCAGCCGCCACGAGGCCGCAAGGCTCTGGCGCATCTCCGAGGCCATGATCGACGCCCACAGCCACGACGACCCGCTGTTATTCCCGGCGGCGCAGCCAGGAGCAGGAGCATGAGCATCTCCTCGCCCAACCTGGTGATGATCAGGCAGCTCCATGGCTCCATGTGTACAATACCTTAAACATCATATCCCTAGTAGCATTGCCCTGTATAATACAAGCATCATATCAGTACCAGTATATATATACTCCAACAACTATACCTACTGTTAGCAAAGTTATTAGCGATCCTGTTTGTTGCAGACAGATCGAGAAACGTACCTGCATTATTCCTCAACGTATCTGAACGTACATTGAAGAAGGTGTACCATCTTAACTCATGGATGACCATGAGATTGAGACCTGACCTGTGTGCTTGTTGTGGCCACCGTGACAGCAACACAAAGTGAGTGGGCAAGTACTATACGACGTGCGCTTCCTTTTGTCCTGCAGCACAGGCACAGCAGCAGCATCATGCATGACATGGTTCCTTCTGCCAGTGAGATACGCACGCACGCATGCATGCATGAGCTCCTGTTTGTGTCCGTCGATCGATTCGATCTGCCGGCCCGGCTGTGGCTCTCGCTAGTTTATCCGTTTGCGTCAGGAAAAGGTGACGCGTCGAGACACGCTTTGTGCTTGGATCGGAACCCCTTTGCGTGCAAGTACAAGCCGCTGGTGGTGGTGCACGCACGCACGGGTGGATGGATGACTTGTCTTGTTCGATTGGATCCATCGGCGAGGCCAGGCCGTGCGTGCGCTGTTGCTGCTGGTTTCACTTCCCACTCGTGAAACAAAAGGGGCGATCGGGTGCGGTGGGAGCGACTGATCCATCTCCATCAGCATCAGCTTATGATGAACTCTCAAGAGCCGGCCATGACCCCGCCCGTGCCAATCATTGCTAGCTCTGCCTGCGGCTTGGACCTCTAGCCTTTGGCCGTTTTGGAGCTCGGGGATCGCAGGATTGGATGTTTCTCGCAAGCAGTTTGCTTTGCTTTGCTTTCCGGGATGAGACGGAGACGACGGTGACGCCCGCTTTTTTGGATGGTAGGTGACGAACTGACGACGCCCACTGGAATTCTTCCTCCCTTTCCTTTCTGAACGGAGGAGGATAATCACATCCTACCACAAAAAAAAAAAAAGAGAGGCTATCATGCATTCTGTATATTTGCGGCAACAATTAGGTAGTGTCTATCAAAATGCGGAAAACAGATGCTTGCACGATACAAATTGTTAAGCCTTCCCTAAGGCTAAGGGCATAGAAGCCTGTATATAGTATGCCTTTGCTATGGAGCCAACACTTCTGCTCTGCTGGTCTGCTACAGAGAAGCCATCGCTTTTAAAGGCTGAAACTTGAGCTAAACATACATCATCACTAACTCCCCTCTATATGTGTACAACTGAAATGACAAGAAATGGACATGATAACATACTAATTTAGGTTTCTTTCAACAACAAAAGCAAATTTATACTAGGCTCAGCTTAAATATTCCATCTTTCCCTTTGACCTCGATGTAGGATTAGGTAGTACGGGTACATTTCACTGCCTTGTTAGCTACTCATCAAACAGATGTAATATATAGGTGAGCACTGAACACATAATTGATTAAACTGGAGACTCAGGAAAAACAACTCACACATATCCAACCTCGCAGAATGAAACCAGGAGAGGAGAAAGATCACCATACCTTGTGGAGGACTGGAGGGTGCGGGGAACTGAGTGTGCTATCCAGTTAGTGGGAGTGGGAGTGAGACGACTAGGCGGGTAGTGTCTAGCTGTGCATGCCCCACTACAACTTCCAGGCCTTTAGACCAACAAGGCCCAGTAGGGAAAAAGAAGCACCAACAAATAAGGCCTTCACAGCCTTTTTTTTTCAACGAACCTACCATTAACAACTTTGCGGCCCAGCCTTGCAGTTGACCCCAAGCAGCCGCTTTATACCCAAACATATATGTCCCTTGTGTGCGCTGCAAAGCGCAGGGATAAGTGATGACCGATGAGGCATTATTTCTGTTTGGCACCGCAGCAATACCACATGGAGTAGAGAAACGAGAGAAAAGGCTGCCAAAAGCCTTCGATGCAAAAGCTGAATACCCAATTTAACAGCCAGCTTTGACCACCCCAATCAGTGCAATGGAGTGGCACTTGACTTGTCCAGAAAGGTTACTCCATAGTTATCTGTTCCTTGCAAGTGCCGGATGATTGAGTCTGCACAACTATAGTGGTCAAGACGAACCAATAGTTATACGACCCCAGAAAATAAAAGGTTCTAGACTTGACATCACCACTCCAAGCTGCGGCTGGGGCCTCAAACAGAACATGCTGTAATAGTTCAATGGCCCTTTGCTTTTGTGACGACGAAATGCAATTGGCACGTTTTCATCTCAAACTGTTTCATAATCAGAAGCTGAGCTGAGCACCCAGTGCCCGCTGGGCGCTGGCCTCTGCAACCACAAGCCTATTTCAGTAATCAGCCCTGCACTGTTAGAAAGCACGGGCAGGTCATGTGATGTGTCCGCCTTGGCTTTGCAGGGTTAACAGCAACCGGCTTTTGATTTTGAAGAACGCCGCATTCAAGGCCTGCCCAGATGACCATAAGTTCTCCAACCGTCCAACGGCTTAGCTCTGTTCATCAATGTAACGGTAGACACGACAATTTAATGCTTCCCATAAGCTGATTGTTTAAGGTCAAGTGCTATTTCTGGCCACACTGGTAACTGCCAAAGCAACTAGATTATGGAAGTGGCATCAAGATTCAGGCCCCGTGCCAGCAAGAATTCTTCATTTAGATTTAGACCTTAGGCCTCGAAACACAGTTGAACCAAACATGTTACACTATTGCGGAAGCCGATGAGGTGACCCCTATAACCATTCCTGATGATTTTGAAATCCTTGCAGAACCGGAGTTCTGATCTTCAGTTGTAACCTACAGTTTTTTTTGTCTTCTTAAAGTCTCGCGAAACATGCATATAAGATATTGACTTTCTAATCGCCTATAAACAACCCCTACCGGCCGATGTGGAAGGTATACAAAACACCGAAAACAGTACGTGTATCCATAATAAGAAGATAGTACCTCCGTTAACAGTACTCAATATTACATTCCTCCTGTACGTTGTTCAGGTATGAAAAATAGCAAATCAAAGTGATTTGAACAAAGATTCCTGATAGCTCAAATGTATGAGCACCCTAACATCTCAAATGTATAAACGACACTCATTTAACTGAAAGGGTATAAGAGAAGAATCATGATAGGTTTCTTACCTTGAGAGATTCACAAACAAACTTCTAATAGCAGTTCACGGGCTAACTTTTTCAGCCATCCAATCACTGGAGCCATCTTCCTTCTGGATTCTTGTGAATACCAACCTTTGGTTGCTTTTTAGATTCAAATAATCAACCTAGGAAGTAAGCATCATTAGATGATTAATCATGGAAAAGACTCCCTGTCTTTTTTGTGAATTCTGATTACATAATGACGGATGAAGCACTTAATCCAAATCTTCGAATTCCAGATATGACAAAAATATCAGACCCAAATTCTGGTTCGTATGGGTACTTGGCAGTACCCAGGACCCAAGTAATGGCTCATAGCTGGTTAACACGAAACAATTAATATTCCGGTTGGTCTGGGTTGGCCCTTTTTAATAAATATAAATAAATAACAGAAAGTTTCTATGTTTTCTCACAATTTTTCAAATATTATGGTAGCTAATGGCAGTGCTCACTTATCAGGGAATCAAAACAATATGGCATTGAGATGCAAAACAAACATGAGCTCTAATTAGCGCAAAAATTGAAAAGGGTGGTGGATTCACTATAATATAGAGAAACATAACTACACGTGCATGGCAAAAGCACATTTGATCAATTCACTACAGTAACCACCCTTCTTAATTCCAAATTACTGCTGACTCATCGTTTTCTCATGCTATCTCTCCACTGTAACTGTTCTGTGCTAACATACTACTAGGGAGCCATCGCAAACTAGCAATTACGGGGATTTTAGAAAATATAATTCTGAATTGAAACAACTTTTTCTGGTATATATTATTCGGTTAGTACTGAATAGTTAATTCCTATCAATGGCCAAAGCCAAACGTAAGCCTATAAACTGCATGAAAACAGTAAACATATCACTTCTTTATAAATTTAGTAAACACATGGTATAGAAGAACATGTGAGAGACACTAACACAAAGGGGGAGAAAATGCTGACTAACCTTTTCTGGATCAAGAACCAGAAGGCAAAAGGCATCTACTGGTCCAGCTGATGCATCAAGATGCACATCATTAATTTGCTGATCATCTACAGCAGGAACTCCTGGCTGAGGTCCTAAGTACTGCAATCTCGACTTCACTGAGCTCTTGAACCAAGCTTTCTCCCTGTGCTGTGAAAACAAGTCACAGAGCAATGTTTAGTGTTGACCATGGATAGAACATAGAGCTCTGTGTATATAAGCACATACAAAATTGGAGGCGAAAGATGTGGTGATAAAAATGTATGGTTTCAGTTTTGAGTAACACAAACCTCAGGAGTGAACATGAAACTAAAACTGAACCCCTGGAATAACTGCCTATTGTCCATGTAACTGAACCCACACACTCTGATTTCAAACATGTCTAGCTATATAGCAAAAAATAACCTGGAGCTTGGCAGGGTCTGCACTGGAGCCATCAATGACGTCTATGATTCCGCTGATACGGAATTGCTCCCAGCTGTCTGTGAAATACCAACAGATCTGCAGCACTATACAAGATCAGGCCCTTCTCTAATTTTTTATGAACTTATCATCTTCATATATCTTGAATTCTTGATCGTTAGAGTATACAGAAATATAGCAGTGAGGATATTTTAGAACCCACCTCTCCGAAGGGCCAGTTCCTTAACTCACCAATCTGTTCGATCGAAATTTACACATCCCAGAGTAACACTAAATCAGCGAGCAGGATTAAAAAAAAAATACTAAATCAGCACAGACGTTAGCAACAGACCTTGTTGCTTCGAGCATCCGTGTTAATCTGAATCTTATCGCAATGTTCCTGGAAACCCCTGTTAACAAACAAAATTCCAGATCAGAAAGGGCGAAAAAGCGTGGAGGAGGGAAGGGCGCAGAACCCCGCGTGGTCGCGGAATACCTGAACACGACGGTGCGATTCGCGGGCCAGCCGCCGGCGCCGACCGTGGCCTGCAGCGAATCCGACAGCTGAGCGAATTTCGTTTCCCCCCCCCCATACGGAAGAGAGCAACAGGCGATCGAAGCTTACGAGTTGGATGTAGGTGGAGTGCCTGAGGTGGGCGTTGCCGTCCAACGCTCGCTGGAGCAACGCCCTCCAGGGGCTCGAAAGCGCCGATCCGGCGGCGCCACCGCCGGCCATCCCTGCTTGCCGCCGCGCGCTTCCACGAGAAGCGGAGGCGGGTGCGGATCAACGGACCAGATTTGTTCGACTCATGTAGTGGGCCCCACGCGTCAGTGACTACTGACAACAGTTAATACTTCTGCTCGACAGATCATTGTCATCATGGTAAGGTAAATCAAGCATCAAACCTTCTTAAAAAAAATCAAGCATCAAACCGTGCATGCGTGATTAACTGATTATTGTAGGTAAACACAACCTCTTACTACATCAATCATTCAATCTACATATTAGTTCGTCAGTGGCGAACAGAAACATTGCAGATCAAATCAAAAGCTTTTCTTTCTTTCTTTCTATCGTCAAAAAAGAAATAATCAAAAGCTTTCAGAACTGAAAGATGGAATGGTTGAACCTTAGAGCTATTTCATCAAGCAGCTCTGAAGCACACAGAATTGGCTAAATAACCACATAAATCCACATAAGAAGATCCAGAAAGAATAACTAATGACCACTACGGTGTACGCGGATATAAACAAAGATTTAGCACAGTTTTTTCCAGTTGGGTTAGGTAATCCTGTAGGATCAATATATAGTTTAAACCAACTGCCATTGCATTGCTGCCCAACAGCTCAAGTCGACATAATTGATAAGTCTGCACAAATGTTCGTATGAAAACAGAAAACGCAGGTAGAATGAAAACATTCCTACAAAAGTAATAAATGCAACGTATAAAACACAAAAAATGTAACCATGCACTGCTGGGGCTATTTATTTCTGCCATCAATTAGTTGTTTTGTCATGAAGTGGCACTATTGGAAATGAAGCACTCCATATCATGCTTGTTGCTTTCAGTAAAAACTAGAAAAATGACATGTGGTAAACAACAAGAACAAGGTGCGGCTATTATGAACATGCTCTCCAAATGATGAGAATTATGCTTTCGGACCAGCGGGGTGCAGAGCACACTGCAGGTTTCCGGATAGTGACCTGGGAACTGGATGCCATGAATCCAATTTACTTCCAAAAGATTTTTTCAACTTTCCTATTCATCCCTATCAGAAAACACGCTTCCCAGAAAAGTTCTTCTTCAATTCCCTTCAACTTTCCTATTCATCCCACTCATAAAATACGCTTCCCAGAAAAAGTTTTTTTTCTTCCCCAACAACTAAACACATTCCACGATCCTTTCCTTGCTTTGAAATATATTGTACTATAAAGAAGGAAAAGAAGGCAGGAGAGATCCTATCATGTCGAGTATGGCATCAAGTACACACAAACAGTAGCACACATCAGCTTCAAGGACGCGGACCAAAAGGGGAAAACGAGTGGAGCTGGAGCAGCAGCAGCAGCTTCTCCCATCACTCGTGGTCGTGCTGCAGCGGCTGTTCAGGTTGAAGTTTTTTTTTTCAGGTAGTGTGCAGTGGATTGCACCAGTTGCCATCCCACCGTGTGGATTAACCAGGATTAACATGGTTAATCCTAGAATCAGCGGCACTGCTGCCGCATGGCGCCTCTGGTCTGAACATGGCAAGCTGCACCTCCATTGCAGTGGAGCTGATGGAGGCCAGTATTGCCTGTACGGCTGGCTGTATGGCTTGCTCCTGCAAGCTGCATGGCTCATGACACCTCAAATCGCAATGAGAAACTCACAAGGACGTCCGAGCAGCGTCAATGAAAGCACACGCAAGTTGAACCGGCTCATCACTTCACTTCTTCTCCACCCATGCATGGCCATGGCGATGGGTCCGTCCTTCTCCTCTCGTGGCGGAGCATGGGACCCGCCTTCACAGTCACAGGGGCGGACGGGTCGTCGTCTACCTCGAGACAAAAACTTCCTTCAGGTCTGGAGGGTGAGAGATGAGAGGACGCTTGCCATCATCTCAGTTCAGTTCAGATGGCGCCTCTGAAAATTACAGTTGCTGGCTGGCTTCACAGCACGGCCTTGTCCCCCTAGGGGTCACGGCATGGGGATCGTCACAGTCACGGCCGCCCCCATGCCATTGCCATGCCATCCATCCCCAGCACGGCCAAGGCGCTGCCACTGCGAATGGCATCATCACCTTGTGGGCAACTCCTGTCTCAGTGGCTGCCTGCGACTTGGCAGAAACATTTTTGTGCACTGGGCAATGTCTCTCCCAATTCATGGCCCATGGCTTTGGCGCTTTGCTTCCATTGCTCTCTCACACACATAATAGTCACATTTGTGCTAAAAAAAACATAATAGTCACATTCACAAAAAGAGGCATTCAGACTTCAGAGTTTAATGTTTGGCGCAAAATTTAACAAATCCTAGCTCCTGAACCTGGGGACAAAATGGACTTCTAAATCTTGAACAATAGAACATGTAGGCTTTACAGCAAGGGGTAACATGATGAGAAGGTAGTAATAACTTGTGATGTCAATCCTTTTTTTTCTTCCTGGGCAGAAATGATACCAAGATGCTGAAGATCTGCAAGAAAAGGGACGTGACGATGCAGGAGGGTAAAAGGCCAAGATCTGGACATGGCCCCAGCTTTAAACAGCCATGGCCATAGAGTCCCCATGCTCCCATACCCAGGTCGGTCCCTAGAGTTAGGAAACCCATCAGAGAGCCAACTGCACCATCCCTATCCAGAAAGGCCTGCACAAAGGTCCCCCACAGCCACCTGACCGTGTCCACCACAAAGCAATGGCGTCTCCCAACATACAGAAATGGAAGCATCAACTATGCACAGTTCATCTTAAAGACCGGGTATCATGTGAATGATTATGGCACGTAAACAAGTGAAATGAATCCAATATGTGCAAACCCCCCAACTGAATTTTTCCTATCCAACAGTGAACTCTATCTCCCGCTCGCCTTGTCGACCATCTCGGATCAGGGCCGGGGGAATTTGAATGGGCAAAAATATGTTCATGCATCGACTATATATATTTACGAGCCCCCCCCCCCCCAAAGGAGTTGAAACAAAGAAAAGAAACAACATCTAGGCATTGCAATTGCTGCTCAAACTCTACTCATTGTGGAAAGTTCGGTATGTGCGGTGATCCATCTTCTCCGGGCCTCCCACAACGTGCCGACGCTGTCCAGATCTTGAGGACCACTGGACTACATACAATTTCTGGTCCACAAGAAAATTCAGCACAAGCACCCAACCATGTGACTCTTTGTACTGTAATCATAATCTGGACGAGCGTCAACTTCAGCCAACCAAGCTTCTGGAGGCATAAAAGTTTTGTAATGGACTTCTCAGCTGCCGTCTCTGGGACATCCACTGATTAAGCAATAGTGAAAAGATTCATGCCTTGTACCGTGTCACACTTGCACAGGCAAACCATAATTCTGGAATGACCTGATGTGGCCATCCCAACCTGCAGTGACTATGACCTGACCCAAGCATGCGTGGACGCACTCTAGCAAGAAGTCTTCAGGAACTTATACTGAGATTTACGCAAGGTAGATGATGGTGTTACTGAATTGGATGGTAGCTGCTCTTCAGGCCATGTTGCTGTTCCCCTTGGCACAGACTCCGCGAAGAATGCACTACTAAGAGTGAAATTGCCAGATGGCGGTTGATACAAGTTATCACCTTCAAGCGAATCTTCAGCATGGTAGTGTGGCGTAGAGGCTTCCAAGTTGCGAAACTCATCAGAGACCTCTTGACGAGAAGAAGGTATGTTGCAAGCCAGAGAAATAGAACTCTTTGCAGGTGAGGCATTCCACGGTATTGCAACAGACACGTCGTTGCAGAAGAAGCGCTCATATGACCATATGGTCTTCAAGCGGCTTGTGATTGGGGCAATTTGGTTTGAATAATTCCACATATAGATACTGGAGTCGTCACTGGCAGAAATGATGTGATCTCCGTCTGGTGTGAATGATGCCGCAACTTGACTTGAACTTTGCAATCCTGGGATCAAGAAGAACAAAAAGGTACGTTAACCTAAGAGATCAACAACGAAACAATTCCAGAAGTAATCTTGCAATAGGTGTTAGTACCTTTGTAGTTGGAAACTACATGAACCCCATCAAGAATGCGAACTTGTGAGTCACAAGATGTCACCATCAGTTTCTTTGGATCAGATGGGCAATATTGTTCATGCAAGTGATGAAAAAGGCTAATATAAGAAATCGATGGCCATCCTAAGGATAATCTGAACATTCAATATAAAAAAAGCACATGAGTGCACAAGGTCAATAGCTCCATACCTGGAAACCAATTATTCTTTTGAGTGGAGATTTCTTTCTTCCATACAGGGGGACTTGGGATTCCAGCTCTAGATGATTTTCTGAATAATGAAAGGGATAATGAATTAAAAATTAGATACACACATGCTTTGATTAAATATCATAGTTCAGCGCATTGAACAAACGACACCTAAGGAAATTATGGTCCTTGTACTCAGCTCTTTGCCATGATGCCTTTCTAAGGCTTTCAAAACAAGTTTACTATGTTCCAAATCTCCTAATCTTTGTAATAACTTAAACACTAAATCTTAATGGTAACAGAAGGGCAGGCAACATAACGTGCTACATGTTTCTTAAGATCTACCAGTAGGACAAGAACTCTTCGATTATGACTATTAAGGGACCTCATATGTCAAAGCCTTAGCTTTTCACCAAAGAGTAGCACATTCAACGAAATGCCTGAAGCACACATCAGGAAGGACACTGCAACATGGCTGCTGCAGTACATTTGGTATTCAGGTTTTAGACAATATACGTAGCAACTAGGTTAGCAATAGCCCAGCCATCACTATTCTCATATGAAGGCCAAAACCTGATATTACCATCATTGGCAAATTGCATATGCATCTATAGTGTCACATGGAAGAAGACAATAATGACATGTTAACAGACAAAGGTTGTTTGAAGCTACTTCTCGACATACATTAGTTTACCAATAATCACGAAGGGCACAAACATGAAGCAAATCTCACGAACAGAATAACCAATGATTACCTGATGCATCATAGTAGCGGCAGTTTCCTGTTAATGTCCCAACCACTGCGCCCTGGATGAAATCAGCACAAAGTATGAACAACTTTCAGGTGCATAAAAGAATCATTTGGCAAAATTGTATTATCGCAATGATATTTGAACAAACCTTCCCATCAGGGCGGTAACAAACTGCGGTGACTATCTCTTTGCTGTCAGCCCAGTCCAGAACCTGGCATCTAGGAACATCCCAGATGTGTACCATCCCATCGATACAACCACTGATGAAATAATCATCATTGGTAGGTTTAAACTTGATACATGTCACTGCATAATAGAAGTATCCAAAATGTCAGCATCGGGCGCTAAGAGCCGGCCAGTGTGATCAAGCAGTAAACATGGGAAGGGAAGATGGTTTACCATAGTTATTGTGGGAGAAGACCTTCAGATAACTATTGCACCCAACCTTCCACAATCGAACAGTTTTGTCCATGGATGCAGAAAGCAATTCCTGCATAAAGCAAGTAGAAGTTAGATGACCAAAACAGCCACAACTATATAGAAACACTGTTTAACTTCAGCTCACCCTATTCTTTGACCATGAAAGATCCAAGATGACATCATCATGCCCATGAAATTCATGCACAGGATCCTCAGACAGCGCAAAAGTTCGGTGGGGGATCACAACACAGGCTGGATCTGCAGCCCCCTTTGAACTCTTGCTGTGCTTTCCCTTGCCACCTTCGCAGGAATTGATGGGAGCTAATTCAGAGTTTTCATTGACCGTGAAGAAAACAAAGGATCATTGTCAACAAAATCACGGTCATTAGGTCTTTCTCCTTCCATAACCGCCATACCCGAACCACCCCGTCCTCACCTCCAGTAGCCAGATACTGGCCATCAGAGCTAAACTTCATGGTCACAATAGCACCTTCATGTGCCTTGATGACTTGGCCCTTGTACACTGCAGATAATTCCTTTGACCGCTTCGTGTATGGTCTCACCTTGACTCTATCAACCTTCCCAGAGCAACTCCGGTAGGAACTGGAGGATGTCGAATTGATCTCGTCGTCTTCCTCTGCATCGACGACACAAGCACCAATGCCCAGCCTTCGCAGCCATCCAAGTCTTCTCCTCTTTCTCCTCATCACAATCTTCTCTGGGGTGGAAGGTTCGTCCGAATCGCCCACCCTCCGCATCAGCTCGCGGATGAAAGGTGATGAGCCAAAGGTCTGCTCGAATTCTGTTGCAGTCACTGTCTTGTTCGACCGCCTTTCCCAAAGGATCCGGAAGCTCCCATCCTTACCCATCTCGTCGACCACAAACATTGTGCCATCGTCCAGGTTCTTGAAGACACACTCCAACTCCACCTCCTCCGTGCCAGCGCCATCGTCACTGGATACTGTTGGCTCCCCTCCCCTGGACGCAAAGGTAAGGGCAGCTGAGAACAACTCGGCGATGGGGCTGGCCGGTAGGATCTCCTCGGTGGCCTCAGGCCTCGAGCACGGCTTCTCGTCCGCCCGGGCGCTGTTTGAGCTCGGATCCAAGAGTCCCAGTGACTTGACGAACCTGTGGCGGCGCTCCTGGACGCTGCACGGGTCCCTGACCCAGACCTCGAGCAGAGACTCGTCGAAGAGCCACCCGTCGTCGTGGCGGCCGGAACTCGCCGGCGACGAGACCGACGCCGGTGACAGGACGTCCCTCGAGTCAAAGAACTCCTCCTGCTCTTGCCCGGCACCCAAGAAACGCACCATGGACACGGACTCGCACCGCGCCGCAAGAAGAGCTGGACGAAATCAGACAAATCACCACGCCGGTCTTGGGGAGGACAAGAACTCGAGGCAGCGCTCCTGCTGCATCAAGGAAGAGGATTTCGCTGATGACGTCGGCGAGCGACGAGTAAGGACGGATCTCGTGGTTCTTGGATCTCGTGGTTCTTGGATCTCGGGAGAGTCGCGCGTGCTTCCCTTATGGCGCGCCCACTGCGGCTGGCGTCCTTGCCCCCCTCTCTCTCTCCGCTCGGGGATGGATGATGATGTACCGGTTGGGTTTCAGGGGTTCTCGCAACTCTCAAGAAGGGAACCAACGAACACCAACCAAAAGCTACTGAGTGGAGAAGAGTAATAAAAAGCAGAGGAGGACGAGGGAGACGGAGGAGAGAGAGCGGCGGGCGATGGGGGATGGTGGGATGGATGGGGACCGTGATCTCTGCTATCGGTTGGGAACAGGAGGAGGATTTGGACTTTAGAGCCTCGCCACGCTAGGGAGGGGAAGGGAAGGGAAGGGAAGGGGAGACGGAGGGCTAAGCAACCACTGAAATTTCTCGCCGTTTTATTGGCCCGCCGATCTCATTTTGACATGCTATTATTTTCATAATCTTTTTACAAACATCGTGTGTTTTGACCTGCTCGTCTCTACCTTAGGCCGTGTTTAGTCCGTACGAGTGCTTTTTAATTCCTATTCATCCCCCACAGAACATGTATCCCTAAAAATTTTTTTTTACCTTTCCTATTCATCTCCCTCACATAACACGTATTCAAAAAAAAAAGGTACTTTTCCCCACCCAACTAAACACGGCTTCTTTCGTTTTGTCTGGAAGGCAAGTCTATGGTCTTACACCCATCATTTTCACTGGCAATTTGCTACCTCCACTAGGGCTGTGTGGTAGTGACATTCACGGTGAAAAGATCTGCCATTTTTTTAGGCTAAAATTAATTCCATGTTTCGTATTTGCTCTTCCTATTTTCTCCTGTGTCACATTATAATAATAATGGCATTTTCTTTTGTGATATTTACTTCAGAAGGCATTGATTGTGGAGACAAATTAGGGTAAGAGAAGCATTTTTTTTTAAAAAAAATCCTTCTATGAGGTAGTACTACCACCTGGAGATTTATTTCTAGACGAAAAGCTTGGAGCGTCCAGCGTCTCTATTATTAATCTCCAATTTAATCGCTGCGACCAGTAGCTGCTCATGTTAGGACAGGACATCTAATTACGAGTACGTCATCTTTTGAGCAGAATTATTGACGCATTCTTGAATCTGAATCCTCCATTTCTGCAGCCGCATGCACACTTGCGCAGGACCAAGAAAGAGCACACGCTCCATGACAGTGGATTTATAATTTGCTATGTATCCCTGTACTATTTATATAACTGATCAATCCCATAATATTGAACCTGTCGCCTCCATCCAAAACAGCATATATAAATGCTGCCACATGTTTGTTTGGTTGTAGGAACAAAAAATCAAATTAGTATCATATCACTTCAGGGGTTTTTTTAATAGTGAAGCAAACCTCCCTTTATTTGCTCGAGCCCCATGATCCCCGGTAACTAAGCTGGTCCACCGAAAATATAAACAAATGTGAATGAAATTTGAAACCACACCACAGCAGATATAATTTGGGAAATAAAAACCACAGCGTGAGCTAGCTCTGGGTGCCTGTCTCTGTTACAAATAGAAAGCCACAGCAGAAACGATGCTGGAGTAGCCTTGGAGGCGTCGACTTGTACAGTTGAACTGGCACTCGCTTCTTCAGGCAGCTGGCAACTGGTCCAAGTCAATGGAGGCGGTGGCATGTCCATTTTAGAATGATACTTTCCACATGTCTAACCTTCATTGCAATGTGGCCTAGCTCGTATACGTGTAAATCGTCCGTCAGCTGGATCCTCTGTGGTGCAATCCTGATGCTCCACATACACTGCGCGTACATAAGTATCCCATACTGAACCAACAAACGCACAAAATACACATAAGTCTTTATATACTAGTATTTGATCTAGACGCCTCTGATGATACATATAATTTTGAAAAATCATCACTGTTGCTTGCATTTGTTTGCTGCAGTCAACAAAATTGGCTCTCTGTTTCCAGGTTGATACCTAACTAGTATAGTAGATGCATGATCAATAACTGGAGCCAGATGCAGTTGTTATTTTTTCCCCTTAATCCATCATCGTCTCTCCAACGGCGCCATCTGCACACAGCTACTGATTGCTGTGCTGGTCAGATCAATAGAGGTTGCACGCGATCTTTGTTAGCTGTTGGTAATTGGCACGCTGCTGATAAGAAACCTTGTGTAGATACCGTACCTATTGGATGGTACCAATCATCTTCGGCATCAGCGAGCGAGCCTAACTCTGCTGCTGCGGTAGCTGATCTGTTAGTCGGTAAGGAAGTAAGGAACACGTACTGTCAGTTGCTCTCTTTCTTTAATTTCACAAGAGACTGATGAGATAGCGACAGGCCTCTTACTTGGCTAGGGGTTATTAGGAGGACACTGGCTGTGATGGTAGAGTTGAGTAGGCATCTTAACACTGACTGGTCAATTAACATCATAATCTATTGGTAACACTAACACAAGCAAGTTTAGCCAAGTAGGCATGCATCAGGCGTGGATTCAGACTATATATTTTTTCTCCGCTTCTGGCTAACTCCAGGGTGATTATGGTCGTTAAGACAGCTGATCAAACAAAGAAAATGGCCTATAAAAGTCGATGGAGTTGGTGGTTGTTGTTGTTCAAATAAAGAAACATACTAATTTGCTTATGCAATCTAAAGGTATAGAGGGTGGTGGTGGTGAGTGAGATGTGCTTGCTACTACTAGCTACTCTTCCATGGCTGTTACTGTCACTCATAGTCATAGGTGCCGGTTCTTCTTTTTCCATCATATATCCGGACATACGACTAATCAAGTATACATACTCCGGTGGCAGTAAGTTAATTTCAAGGCCAGGAAGTATTGTGAGAAATCTTCGAACTCAGATTAATTGTAGCAAATGGATTTCAACCAGTGTGTCGACTGAAGACCAAGTTCATCCTCTGGCTGGCGGTTCACGATCTACTCTGGACGGCCGACAGGAGGCACATGCATATTGTGGGTTGCAAGACTCATCTGCTTGCGCCTTGTGCACCCAGGAACACGAGACATGCGACCACCTCCTCCACACGTATGCAAGTATGGCTCGCGGTCTCGGCTCTGCTCCACCTTCCAACACTGGCGCTCCCATACAACACTCTCGTAGATTGGTGGCTTCAAGCAAGGTGAGGTAGAAGCAAACCGATCCACAAAGGAATAGACGCTCATTCATTAAGGAGAAGAAGAGTGATAATACAAAGTTTTGCAAGTCTCAAGAGTTGATGACCTACAACGCTGCACTTCACAAAATGAAAATTACATAAAAACTACGGTAATGCTACACTTAGGACGTCCGATGCTAGATGAAAATATCGGACACCGTCAATGTTGCACAATATAACTTTGATGTTGCATATGACATGCTCGGTGTTGCAACGGACCGCCAATGTTGCAATGTTTTTGTTTCAATGTTTCACTTTCACCTTTAATATTACAATGTTTTTTTTAATGTTTCAGTTTCATCGTCAATGTTGCAATATTGTTTCTCAATGTTTCACTTCCACCGTCCGTCACTGCGCCCGGACGTCGGACGTCCCGGCGCTAGCAAATCCGTAGAAACTATTCCACGACCATTATCCACCTGAGCTTTCTGCTGTAGTTGCTGTTGCCTCTGTTGCCCTGTCTGACTGTGGTGGCTCTGAGTTGCCAATGGTGCCAGGGCTGTGAATCAGGCCCGTGTCCCGTGTCCATTCGGATGTTTGTTCTTCAATATATCGTTGTAGTTGCAGAGTTGAGCGTGTCTGCCGATTGAAGGTGCGATTGTTGCGCTCCAACCAAATCGACCATGTGACCAAGGCGACGAAGGTGCCCATCGAACATCTTCATGGTGTCTTTGGGAACCCGTTTTCTCACACGCATCCACCAGCAGGCCAACGATAGATCAGTTGCAGCCGGAGCCAGGGTCTCGGCACCAACCATTTGAAGCAGTATGAACCAAATCTCTCGACTGAAGGAGCAACCGGTTAGCAGGTGGGTGATGGTCTCTGACTCTTGACCGTATAGGACACAGGTGTCGTCATCCTGTAGGCTTTGGAAGAAACGAAATGACTGAGTTTTCAATAATCAAGCGGTGATCAACGTTGCTCAGGATTTTGGAGGACGCCAACCTTTGGTCACATGCCGAAACTCGGCACCTTGGTGACCTATGATGGCTTATAATTGCGCCCCACCATCTCTTTTAGTTGTTGTTATTGCATCTCTGCTGTGTTTAGCAGGTGCAAACCGTTTTTTTTTACTCAACAGTGTGCGAGTGCTCGGTAGAAAAGCACGTGTGTATCATTCTAATTGTTACTTTTTTTAATATAGAAATACGTAGCTTTTCTGAATATATTGAACTTATAGGAAGAGGAGGGGGATTTTTTTTTTCGAACACGCAATAGATCTCCCTCTTTCATATCAGACGGGAGAGAGATTAAGAGAGATCGTCAATGTCGATGACGGCGATCGGGCGTTGCCTAACTAACATTATTGACTCGTTGTTGATGCAAGAGGCCGGAGACGATCGACATCTGGGGATAGGAGGAGACGAGCCAGTTACAATACCGTGTAGACGAGGGAACGAGCGAGCGAGACCAAGCTAGACTCGCCGCATGGTGGTCGTCGGTCGTCGCCTTTGCCGGCCTTTGGTTAGTGTGTGTTAAGATTGAGAAAGATTTCCCGAAAAAACACTGTAGATAAAAAACACCGTAGATGAATAGTGTTTTGTGAGTGAGAGGGATGAGATGAATAGAGAAAGTTGGATGAATAAAGTTGGGTGTGGAGGAGTCGCCTAGCTCGCCGGGGTGTGTGGCTGCTTGTGCTTGGTCAGAGGCCATGCATGTTGCTACTCGTTTTGTTTCAGCATCCATAATTAGGCTAGCTAGGCCACCAATTATCTGGTACCGTATCGATCTCACCGCTGCTGCTGTCTTGCCCATCCCAGGCAGAGGCAGAACCAATGCAAGCAAGCAATGCAACAAGCATTCAGCATCCATCCATCCATCGTTTGCACTGCTTGCTCCGTGCCCGTGCGACACGAGCTTTCATGTGTGGTCACACCGTCCCCGCTCCACACACACACATTGCGCGCCATGCATTGCATTGCATCTATCCATTGACCGACGACCTGGCTAGCTTAGCTTTCCTTCACCCATACGTACATGTTCATCATTCCCAATATATATTTTTGTTTGTTAAAAAAAAAGATCGAGCTTAATTACCATTTGGATAATGCCTCCATATACCTACGCATGGAGGAGCAGAACATCACTCCACTCTGCTGTATGCATGCATATGCTTATATGTTAGCGCCCTTCATTTCAATTCGCCCTTCCTTTAGCTTTTTCCCGGAAGAGGCGATCGAGGAACATGCTGATGCCTGCTGGATGATTGGAAGACGAACAAGACGAGTCAGGGGTCAAATGACCGACACTGTACTGTACTGTTAATAACCCTAGCTAGCTAACTATATTTGCTAGCTACTAATTACGTACTACATACTATATATGGATATGTGATGAGCGAATAATCAGCACTGCATCTGCATGTAACTGATTGTCTCTTTGTACGTGCACCAACACTATATTGCAAACAGTGGTGCTACTGCATCAGCAAGCAAAGCGCGCGCGTTTACGTCACGTACGCGTGCAAGACGACAGTCAAGGCCGCAGACGAGATATGGCTGTGTTTAGATTGAAAGAAGTAAAAAATAGTTTTAGATGATTAGTGCACTGAAAAACGTGTTTTGTGAGTAGGGTAAATAGAAAAAATTTATTGAAGAAGTACTTTTTTTCTAAATCTGAACATAGCCATGGTGGTTGCAAAAGACGTTTGTTTGTGCAGTGGTGTGATGCTATAGTGTTGACTGTGCTGTTAGGTCTTCGGAGGGTTTGCTACCAACTATAACATTATTATTAGCTCCATCAGGTCGTCAGACTCAGCTTTGACGAAACAGATTACTAACAATCAGATGGCGGTATATGCGCGGATGCGGCCAAATAAAGACAGTTCCCAGGATTAGAGGGATCTTACGACCAATTATCAGTGATGTGATTTGACATTATTGCAACCTAGCTATAATATAGTACTAGCAGTATAGATTCACACAGATCAACGATATATGGATCGATTATTGAACAGTCTTCGGCCCTGATGACGACTCTGTTTGACTGCACGCAGTAGTGTCTGGTCAAGCATCGTCCGTGTTTTTATTTCGACAAAGATACTACTGTTGTTTTGTTCAATCTTCATCCACTTGCTACTATTTCATTCAGTACACGCGTAGTTAATGTCCGATCGAGAAACTTCCTGCAGCTGGGTACGCGGCTAGCTAGCTAGCTAGCTAGCTAGGTCTCTTTCTCTCGCGTGACAATTAATTAGAACCTTGTTGATGATCTGTAGTAGATCTTTCTATAAGCACATATATATTATATGTCCAAACTGGACTGTTATTCCAGCATGTTTGAGTCAGACGACCATTTTTCGAGTGTACTACATGCATCGTTTTCTCCTTTCTACCATGCAAATTCTAACTTATGTAGCTCTCGATCATCAGTAATAGCTAGCTGTCTATTGTACTTGTGTCCTCGATCCTCTTGACCTTGGATAGACGGTAGGCAAATAGCTAGAATCACATATATTCTTCATTGGTCACTTTCTTCTATCCCTGTGTGAAAACCAGTTGCTCAATTTATTACGTACCGCGCTATAATAATAATCTCTCCACATATTTTTTTTTTACCACAGGAGGACGCGGCGACACACAGGAGCTAATTAAGGCAAAAACACGCGTTCTCGGTAATCACTTCACCGGCAGCCACACGTTTGTAATGAGATGGGTCTGTCTCAGTACTTTTCTCTAAAAAAATGTTCCCTGGCTAGCTAGCAAGCTCGCTCACGGAGCAATCATATGATGCTACATACATTTGTTTTTTCTTAGCTAGTTTTTTTTAAAGGTCATCCCCAATCCTCCTAGTAGGATGGTGTCTATAGAATTAATTGTAGTGTCACATAGAATTTTTAGGTGATGTGTCATGTATTAAATAAGAGAGATGAAAGATGGAAAAAAACTGGGTCTCGCATGAGACCCAGTGTCTACGAAAACCAATGCACTAGACACTATTAATATATATCAGCATTGGGGGAGATACATAATTTATGAGGAAGCAAGATAATTGATCAATAGAATGCATGAAAAAAATGAATGAAGTGGCTAATTAATTATTTAGACCCTTGATAGAGGTGATGCATTGGACATCATAGTTTCTTGAGTAGTGTCTATATGACATGGCACGCATAGACACCACTTGGTTGGGGATAGCCTAAAACTAACTTAGCTAACAGTAGTGTCTTGCGCTCTAATCAAGGTGACGTAATAATTAAAAACTAAGCAAGAAACCAAAGTGTGATGTAACAAGGCACCTTTCTCGATCAGTTAAGTTGAGGTGGAGATAGAGAGAGAAAAGAAATTAGCAGTAGTAGGGAACAATAAAGCTTTGGTGGTAACACATGCAAGTACGTACAGCATTGTCATTAGCTTTGGCTCCCAGCAGCAGTGGAGACTGGAGAGCACCTTTCGGTTCCACCGCGGGCGCTAAAAAAGTTATATTAGTTGCATAAATATATTGATTAGCTCTCGCCAGGTAGTGATCCCGACCATGGCCACATGTGGGCATCGCTGCTAATCACATGCTGCGCGCGTTAAGGTTTCCTGCCTGCGCTGCGCTGCGCCTGCCCTATTAGCCAGCAGATGATCTCTTCTTGTCTAATAGCATTACAATTTACAACTAGCTAGCTAGGAGAGAATCAACTCGATCGCTAAGCTTTCTACGCGGAAGCTGAGAGCTTAGCTAGCTTTTGTGTGGATGATCTGCACGCCATTAAATGCATTTTTTTTGGATAAAGGAATAATTCATGGTGGTGTATATGGAATATGGTATCGCCGCGCTTGGCCGCCTGTAGTACGGGCGGGTATATCCTGGCTCTGCATCCATGTGAGTTGTTGCAGAGGCTACCTAATTACTGCATGCAACTTAGGAGGAGGTTACAACGTTAGTTAATCCGGGGACGGACGTGTCATCTCCTGATTTGGGGCTGGCTGGCTTTACAGATTAATTATTGATGAGCTGGGTGAATCATCGATCCAAAGCTAGTATAGATCGATAGTGGCTTGCAATTAAGGATCTTTTCATTCACTTGGCTCCATGCATATCATCATCGATCAGCTGCTACTGTTGCTTGCGGCTGTTCACTGCTCGCATGCATGTGCTTGCTTCTCATCAAGCTCTTCTCTCGGCCCACGCATGGCATGGCAGCATGTACACGTACGACGAGTCGACGACAGATTATTAGCGCACGCGCCTAGCTCCTAAATCAGCGCTGCGTCTTCCCCAGCTCAAGTCGCTACAGGGAATAGATCGAAAGGTTATTTTCCCTTTTTTTTTTGAACCGAAGATAGGACAAATTCACCGGGGCAAATATCTCGAGTTTTTTTTTTGTGAAATTAAGCTCATTTTTTATGTTCTCTGTGAATCCTCGCCACGAGACGCGCGCGGTAGTAAAAATAAAATAACAAAAGAAGATGTAGCCACCAATTCAGTATACTATATACTCATCTCTCATCAATAATACAAAAGGTACGGTAGTGCCGATGGATGGATTATTGGCACCAATCAAATCAATCAAAGTACCTCGTCATCGCGCGCGTTACTTTTGGGGAATCCACACACGTACGGTGGATCTTTGTTGTAGGACAGGTGTTAGCACAATGCAGATGCTCTTTGCGTTGCTTGACTAGTACTCTTCTATACCTGCCATGCATGCAGGTGATCGAGGCTGGCTGGTTCGACGACGCATAGCTAGCGACGTCGCCCTTTTCAGGTGTCACGAATTCTTTAGCCCAGCCGTGTGTGGCCAAAGGGCCCGGCACATGTTGCCGCGCGCGGATACTGTCCACTAGATACTACAACACATGATGATCCATCATGCAGGCCAGGAAGAACGTGCACGGACAACTTGTACTAGTATATTATTAATTCCTCCTCTTGCGTGTTTGCTCTCTCTGCTATAAACTGATGCCGCCAAGAGCATAGAAGAGAGGTGGTTGCCGCCATGCGTGCATATATTGCAGTGAAGGAGTACGACCGGTGTACAGTGATGAGATGCTTCCCTGTGGCTTGGAATCTACCTACACGCAGGGTTCACGAGCCGTTGGGAACCGGTCCGGTTTGACCGGTTTCCGACCAAACCGTCCCGGTCCGGTTGCAAAACCGCTCGGTTACCGCCCCCGAACCGACACTATAAAACCGCTCCAACCGGTTAGTCGACCGGTTCACAGGTTAGCCGGACCGGTTTTTTAGATTCGGGAACCGGTCTTGCCGTGGTAAAAAAACCCTGCCTACACGTTGGACGGTTGGAGAAGAATGCGAGGAGAGAAGCAAGCAACAAGGTGATCGCCGATCAGTTGAGCTGGCTAGTGGCTAGTAGGTAGTCGTAGGCCGGTGACTACAAAATTTGGTCGCTGGGGAATAATCGTCGGTCTCTCGCAACAGTCAACAACGCTGTCTGTCCGTACAAGAATAATCAGATGTCGAGAGCAAAAAAAAAATTATGATGAATGAAAGAAAGTTTTTGAATTCGGCCCATAGCCTACTGACAGGATGTAGGGCCCAGAGCTTGTAACGAGAAAATTTCAGGGCCGCGGCCCACGCAGACATGGGCCTTTTTCTCACTCGCATCGTATCGCATCGCAATATCGCACCGCGTGGAGTAAAATTTTTTCATTTTGGCCCTTTTCTCGTAAGATTTTTATATATGGACCCCTGAGCGAAAGATTTTGGAAAATGGACCCGAAGCTAGGCGCCAGATCACTTAGCGCCCCGGTTCAACGGTTGGACGCCAGGGGACATGGCGCCTACCTTTGCCACGTGGGTTTCAGCCAGTTCAACGGTTGGACGCCAGGGGACATGGCGCCTACCTTTGCCACGTGGGTTCCAGCGTGGCTGAAACCCTAGATCGGCCGCGGAGCTGGGCGCCAGGTCTCCTGGCACCCACCAGTGCAATCTGGGCGCTAAGGGACCTGGCGCCCAGCTTCGAGACATAAAAACCGCGGCCGCCCCTTTCTTTCTTCCTCTTCTCTCTTTCTTTCCTCACCAGAGCCATCCAGGGCCGCCGCCGGCGCCCCCAACGCCGCCGTTGCCGGCCTGCTCTGCCGCCACCCTCGTCGAGGAGCAAGATAGCCTCCCTCTCCTCTTTTTTTCATCAAGTTCTTGTTGTATTTGTAGTTGAAAATGAAACCCTAGGTTTTGAATATATGATGAGTTGAATCTTTGATTATTGCGGGGATTAAGTTGAAGTAGCTATGTAGATGGACAATGTGGATGTGTGTGACCGTTTTGCTAGCAATTTTAACAATTTCTATGATATTTGGTGTGTTGTTTAGCAAAATAAATATGAAATCCCCTATGTTTATTGGAAATATATAGGAATTTCAAATTGAAAGTTTGATTTGAGGTTCATGCAATATTCGTGATGCAATTAAATTGTCTTTATTGTCTTTGTTGCAATAGATGGATAAATTAGTCACATTGCGTTATGGTGGTAACGTGAGGACAAATCGTACGAGGGATTTTGAATTTGAGAAGATGGAAGTGGTTTCATTGTTTTTCAATGCTAGACCGTCGTATGGTGTGCTTGTGCGACGAATAAAGGATAGTTTGCTATGGTCAGAGTCTGATGTTGATGTTGAGGTTCAAGGAGTTGCGTTCATCCACCTTCTCAGGACCATAGATCCACTGAAAGAAGTTGCATTGCTCCCAGTTCTGCAACAAACGTAAAAAAGTTGAATGTGTTGAGAATATTGTATCCACAAGTACGAATCTAGGATGGTAACTACTTACACGATGATCACCACACTTGTAGTACGCTCGAGCAGCAGTGTCGGGATGCATCGATTGAGTCACCCGCGCGGGCTTACCACACTCACATTGCGGACTAGGGAGAGCGGGAGGGACTGGGGCATCCTTGGAAGACACATCGGGATAGTTCTTTTGAGCACGATCCTTCCACTTCTTCTGACGCTACAAGTCATCCATAACTAACGGTTATAAAAAAAACATATTAGGCTCTCATTTTTCACAACTATACCTATCACTTTTGTACCTATCAATGTAGCAAAAGTAGTCACACACATATTTGCCACCACATACGTTGACATTCTAAACTTTTCACTTCTCCTGAAACCACATACACTATGCTATTTTCAACAAAATTACTAGACCTACGGTTTCATGTTTTGACAAGCAAAAATAAACCAAAATAAAGAGAGGAGAGTTACCTTACCTTCCCCAACGTCGTGGTGGAGGCCAACAACGACGAGGAGTGGGGGATTTGGAGGAGGGCGGGAGGAGGAGAGAAGAAGAGGGCGGCTGGGGGGCGGCCGCACGCGTGCTTTTAAGTTGTCGAAGCTGGGCGCCAGATCAGTTAGCGCCCAGGTTAAACGGGTGGGCGCCAGCGTCCAGCTCCCGCGCCCGATCTAGGGTTGCAGCCACGCTGGAACCCACGTGGCAAAGGTGGGCGCCATGTCCCCTGGTGCCCACCCGTTGAACCTGGGTGTTAAGTGATCTGGCGCCTAGCTTCGGGTTTATTTTTCAAAATCTTTCGCCTAGAGGTCCATAGGTAAAAAAAACTTACGAGAAATGAGCCAAAATATATAAAAAAAATACCCGCGTGGAGGCGTCTCCCTCACTCGCATCCCATCGCTGCCAAGAGTTTTCTTTCACCGCGGAGGCTTTTGTGCCCACCCCACCGACCGCTCGCATCCCCTCCCTCGCAGCTTCCCTTCCGGTCTAGGGTTTATACCGTTCGCCGACCTTCCGAATCGTCGGCGTCTCTGCAGGTTGGTGCATATCAATCTATCCAGCTCCACGCCTTATCGGCGCGCTCGAATCGTCTCCCGTGGAAGTTCTGTCGATCGATTCGATGGTAATTTTATTTTATTTCGTGTAGGTCGCTGCGTCCGAACTCCGAAGGGGACAAGAGGGGGGTTTAGAGCCTGACGGGTGGGGGAGGTGTGGTTGCGAGAGAGAGAGAGAGGAGGGGGAGACGATGAGGCCGGTGTTCTGCGGCAATTTCGACTACGAAACGCGCCAGTACGACCTTGAGGGGCTCTTCTCCAAGTATGGCCCCATCACCCGCATCGACATGAAGCAAGGTACTCCATCTCCCTCTTCCCTCCCTGCCTCTCCTCCTTGCTAGTCCTCTCCTCTGTTCAAATTTAATACCGCTTGCTTTGCTACACCAACACAAGTGCCTAATTAATAGTGCTAAATCTGCGCACCCTGAATCTAATCCTACAATACAGTATCTCTAGTGAGGACCACTAGTTTGTATTCTGTGTTGTGAGTGTGCTATGTATATCATCTCTATCCTAGAATTCGTATCGCTCTAGACCTTGTACGGCTTATATGTATAATGCAATTATCGCCTGGCTATGCTGCATATGTTGCCACTGGGGATTTGCATGTCTGCAAATTCGTATCTATCCTTCATGTGCATTATAATATACTACTAGTTCTGGTGTGCGGAAGGGAAATACTGAAAGTTCATGCTCAATTTTTCCATCGATGCATCTGTTGTAGGCTATGCTTTCATTTACTTTGAAGACGAGCGTGATGCAGAGGATGCTATAATTTCTTGTCTGTACCTGGCTGGGATATTTTTCATGTTTTCATTTTCTTTATGAGCAACACTAAAAAATTTATTAACCACCATCTTTCATATTTGTTCAGCAAGTTGAACCAGTTCCAAGGAGCCGTGAAAGGCCTACTGGGGATGTAAAGCCAACTAGAACTCTCTTTGTTATCAACTTTGACCCCATACGCACTAAAACTCGAGATATTGAGAAGCACTTTGAACCATATGGCAAGATTACAAACATTCGTGTTCGAAGGAACTTTGCTTTTGTACGGTATGAGACACAAGAGGAAGCTAGTGCTGCTGTCAAGAATACTGATAAGAGGTATGCTTCCATATATTGCCACTAGCCATTATCTAGTCATTGGTGTGTTGTTTGATTGCTGTAGCTCCCAGTTCCTTGCTTAAATGTGTTTACCCACAGCTTTCGTTTTCGCCTGAATCAGAATCTGCTGCTTCTATCTACATTATAAGTAGGGCAATCTTTTTTTTTAATGAACTTGACATGATCCTCCCCTGTTTCTGGATATTCTTACTTATTTTCATGATGATTTCATATCAATAAATGTCACATCATGTCATGTTCATTTGTCTAAATGCATTCCTTCTGTAGTTGCTTGGTGTACCTTAGTACTTTAATAAATAGATTACATTCAACATGGAAACGATAAATGCATTATATTTGCTATATTCTGCTCACACCCTGTAGAATGCTATGTATCCTTGAGCATTCCTGTACATACATTAGATATCTATTTGACAAATGGGTATCAACATTTTTTTTTGCTAAAGTGATTCCTGCTCTTCTTTTGCATTGCCTAATTCTGTTCTGATAGCCATTTGATTCATCTGCACATGCGTTGTTTCCTTCAGATGTAAGTCACGATTTTTGGGTCTTAACTTTCTAGAAGTTGTTATAGAAACCCCTTCCTTCTGCTTCCTTTTGTTGCATGCCAGCAAGGCAGCAATGGTAAGCATAGTGGTCTTATGGAAAAGTATGCTATTTATCCTTGTAGTTTGTGATTACTTGCTTAGCTTGTAGTTGTTGCACGCCAGCAATAAGATATATTTAGTATTTCCATGTTTAAAAAAGTGGCATCGTCGCATTGACATCGACCATCGAGTCATGATTTCATTGACTACAACAGAGTTTAATCTCAGCGAATAAACTTGTTTACATAAAATTTCCCCTGATTTGGTGTATTCCTTTGTTTGCCGTGCAGCACAATATTGGACAGGGTGGTGACAGTTGAATATGCTTTCCGGGATGATGACAATGAGAGAGATGACAGATATGGAAGTCCCAAGCGAGTTGCCCATGACAGGCATCGTGGTAGCCCCTACATGCGCCCTCCTAGCCCAAGGTTCCGGAGGGACTACAGTCCAGAGTATGATCGGCGTGGATGTTATCCTGGGTATGATCGCCGTGATGGAGCAATGTATGATCGGAGAAGCCCTGTATATGATCGTTATGACAGGGGCAGAAGCCCAGGCTATGATCGCTATGATAGGAGGAGAAGCCCAGTCTATGATCGCTATGATAGGAGAAGCCCTGTTTATAGTCAGTACTAGGTAAGACGATTTCAAAGTTCTATATGTTAGTTGTACAATTAATATGCTGATTTTTTTTTGTTACCCCAAACGCTTCAAAAGTGCTTATTTTCTTTATCATCTTGCTATGCCTGATTCTTTGGTCATATATGGTTTTTGCTTTTAACCATTTCTCGACATCTTGTAGATGGTTGATTCCGAAGAATCCTGTAAGGAGCTAGTTTCATGGAAGAAGTTGCAGGCAACATGATTTTCCTGTGCCAAGTATACTTGGAGCTGTCTTGGTGTCCCAAAATAGCGCGACAGTGACATGATGCCGTAGTCCCCGAGTCGATAGGAGCAAATATTGTATCGAGAGGAGTGGTTACATGGATTGCTTGCCGTTGACACCTTGCCTTTTTCAAGGACTAATTTGTGGTGCTGATATTGAAAATGTAACGTCTCCTCAAAATCTGCACTGAGTCCATGCATTCCCATTTCTCACTTGCCATTTCTGAAGCCGTGAGGTGAGACCCGGTCGTGATTTTTTGTTTTTCCTGTTTGGTTGTGAACGTTGTTTAGGGAAAATTGGTCATGTACCACCAAAAGATCTCAAGGGCCCTGTTCGGCTGCGCTAGCAGCTGCAGCTGCCAGCGCTCAAATCCTAAAATAGGTGCAAACCTGAACTGAAAGTACAATTATGTCTGTTTTTAACATCAGCTATGTTAACTCGGACCAAAATACCCTTAGAACGTTACAAGCATCTCCAGAACCACAGTAACCAATTGGAGGAGGGGCTGTGGCGCTCGCAGGAGAGACCGAGAGGAGGCAAGGGTCGTGGCCTGGATTTTTGGTTGGTTACAAGACAAAGATAGAAGGGTCATGTCATATTTGTGTTTTATGCTGAAATGAACCAAATCAAAGTTGTCCGTTACAAATTCTAACAGAATGTTAATTTACGGTAACGTGGTATTGCGATAACGTTTACACCTTTCAATGGTATTTTACGGAGCGGTCATCTTTATATGGTATTTTATGATTCTTGCGATCTTTCAGTGGTACAAGACCGATTTTCCCTTAAATAAAACAGACGAGTGTTACTTCAAGAAGCTGAGGTACCAGCTTTGCAGACACCCAAGAAGATGGGATTTGTTGTTTGTCTCAAATTCGCGATCTGACGGTGTGCATTGGTGGCCATCCAACCAACGAACGAATCGACGGTTCTTGTTTCTCTTCCTGTCTGCCGCTGAGAACCTTATCGCCGTCGTCCGGCGCCCCTTCGCCACCGCCTGGCGCAATGCACTCGCCGGCGCCGCTCCCGCCCACCAACACGCCGTCCCCGGCTCCCCGCCCCAGCCGTGCGCCTGTGGTCCCTGCTGCCCGCCACCGCCGCCGCCAGCAGCGGAAGCCGCCTTCCTCGCCGTCCGCTCCCGATGCTGAGCAGCCGGACGCGCTCGCCCGCATCCTCCGCACCGAGGCCGCTGTCTCGGGCGTCTCCCGCAAGGCCGCCGCGGTCGCGCGGCAGCAGTCCACCCGCCTCTGGCCCCGCGCCGTCCTCGAGGCCCTCGACTCCGCCGTCGTCGCCTGCCGCTGGGAGACCGCCCTCGAGGTTCCCTCCCATCACCGCTATTAGCTTTGCCCCCTTACTTATTCCCTGATGAGGAGAGCAACCATGCTTATCGCTCTCCTGCTTTCGCAAGATCTTCGAGCTGCTGCGGAAGCAGCACTGGTACGAGCCGAGGTCGCAGACCTACGCGCGGCTGCTGATGATGCTCGGCAAGTGCCGGCAGCCCGGCCCGGCCACCGCCCTCTTCAAGGCGATGCTCTCAGAACGGCTCCGGCCGACGGTGGACGTGTACACGGCACTCGTCGGCGCGTACGGCTACAGCGGCTTGCTGGAGGAGGCGCTGGCCACCATCGACCAGATGAAAGGCGCCGCGGATTGCAAGCCGGATGAGTACACCTTCTCTGTCCTCATCAATTGCTGCGCTAAATCGCGCCGCTTTGATCTGATTCCTGTTGTTCTCGATGAGATGTCGTACCTCGGGATCAAATGCAACTCAGTCATCCATAATGCGATAATTGATGGGTATGGTAAAGCTGCCATGTTTCTGGAGATGGAGAGTGCGCTTTCCACTATGCTTGAGAGTGGGAGCAATGTGCCGGACATTTACACGATGAACTCTATCATCTGGGCTTACGGGAACCATGGAAGGACAGATGAAATGGAGAAGTGGTACAGTGAGTTTGAGCTGATGGGTGTTGAGCCAGATACAAAGACATTTAACATCATGATCAAGTCTTACGGTAAGGCTGGCATGTATTACAAAATGATGTCGATATTCAAATATATGAAGAAACGGTTCTTCTCCCCGACTGCAGTTACCTTCAACATAGTAATAGAATGTTTTGGAAGAGCTGGCAACATCGAAAAGATGGACTACTATTTCCGCCTTATGAAAATTCAGGGTGTGAAACCCAACCCCATCACTTACTGCTCTCTAGTTAACGGGTACAGCAAAGCCGGTCTTCTTGACAAGATTCCAGGAATTATTCGGCAGACTGAGAACACTGATGTTGTCTTAGACACCCCATTCTTTAACTGTGTGATAAGCGCTTATGCAAAATCTGGAGATATCAAAATAATGGAAGAAATGCTACAGCTTATGAAGGACAAGAAATGTAAGCCTGACAAGGTAACTTATGCCACCATGATTCAGGCATACACTGCACATGGGATGGATGAAGCTGCTAGGTTGTTAGAGATGGAGACAGAAGGATTTGATAAAAAGTTGCTGGTAAGTATCTTTCACTGTTTTAACGAGCTCATGTTGATCATCCCACCATATTGGTTCACTGATATCAGTGGTTACTTGTTCTTGGATCAGGGACCGGTTTCTGCTGTTGAGGGCAAATAATAACCCACAATTCTTCCTTTGTGGGTTAGTCCTCTCCTAATCCAAGAGTGGATAAAGATGATGCGATCCAAGAGGTGCTTTTGAGAATATAGCTTGAAATCCACAGCAGAGTCTGACCAAGAGGTGTGCTGCCGACGGATGCAGACGTCAATGAACCAGAAAGTCCAGAAGCCTTTCAGTATCCTGGTCAGACGACTAGTTCCACAGGGCACAGACACATAATCCATCAATTTGGGGTTCATATTCAGTATCCGAATATGATGGCATAAGCACACACAAGCATACTGCCGATATGCCACCGTGCTGATGGGATGATCCTTCTCGACAGTGTTGTATTGTAAGCTGTAACAACTTCCAAGTGGAACTGAGGGAGGCTGGGGATTCTGATTCCTGAGAATGGGAAACGTATGGACGACACTGTCAGCTCTTGAATAAATCGTGGGGGAAGCCTTACACAGGTCACAGGCGTTGCGGTGCAGACTTGGTCGAAGTGTAACCAATTAGGCGAGCCCTTGGCCTTCGGGCTTAACCATCATCGTCAGTACGTCATGGATCTCAGTTTGGAGCAACCACGGTTGTCCGTTGCCATTGAACATTTTGGTGCTGATGAACCGGTAAAACCCACCAAATGTAATATTCGTGCAATGTAGCGTGCTTCAGGATGTGAATCGACGCATTCTGTCCAGTTTCCTGATCAGTTATGTATTCAGATTTGGTTTTTGTTTCTTGATCAGTTATCTATTCAGATTTAGTTTTTTGCCCTCCTATGCCATGAGCAAAGACCAAGCTATCATCTGATCAATGCGCATCACTGAACAGACCAGTGACATTAACATGTGAACAGAGCCAGATAAATTCATCACTGAACTTGGTCATCGAGTAACCAGGAGCCGTGATAAGTTGGCATCGTTCTATCAAGGTGCAGGATCAGACTGTCCCAGGATCCATCGTTCTATCCAAGCAAAGCAACCTTGACGCTAGGCAACGACCGTCTCACATCTCCGCGGGGTGAAGTCGACTAACCAACCGACCAGCGCCACCGTCCGATCCGAGTGGCGAAGCCATGGACTCCTCGTCGTCGGGCCATGGGCGCCGGCGCCAGCGGAGGGCGCACACGGCGGAGGAGGCGGCAGCGATTCTGCGGAAGGCGTGGTGCCGGCTGCGCCTCTCGGCGCGGGACCCGGCGCGCGTGCCGCCCTGGGACGCCGTCGTGCTCACGGCCGCCAGCCCCGAGCAGGCCGCGCTCTACAACCGCCAGCTCGATCGCGCCCGTAGCCTCGGCCGCTTCCCCGCCTCCACCACGGCCATCGCCGTGCCGGACCCAGACGGCGCCCGAATTGGCTCCGGCGCCGCCACGCTCCACGCCGTCGCCTCCCTCGTTCGTCACCTCGCCGCCCAGGTCATACTATCTCCGGCTTAGCGTTAACTTGTGCAGCGGCTAGCCTCCTCCTGCTTCCTTGACCAATCAGTATATCTGATTTCTTTTGCAGGTTTCCAAGGAAGATACTGCTGAATTCCTTCCTGAATCAAATGGTTGTTCTGGGGATGAGAGCGCACTTGCCGCGGCAGCGAGCTCCATGTCGAAGAAGCACGTGCTCTTACTTCACGCCGGGGGTGACAGCAAGAGGGTTCCATGGGCGAACCCCATGGGGAAGGCTTTCCTGCCTCTGCCTTACTTGGCTGGAGACAATCCTGATGGACCCGTTCCACTTCTGTTTGATCACATTCTCGCAATTTCATCCAGCGCAAGGCAAGCTTTCAACAACCAAGGTTGTTGCTTAGAGGAAAATGATTAGCACTTATATGTATCCATAAAAAAGGACTGCTGCTTCTGTGCCCATTTCTAATTGCTTATAGATGATCAGGTGGGATCTTCATAATGACCGGGGATGTTCTCCCTTGCTTTGATGCCTCGAATCTAGTTCTTCCTGATGATGCTGCTTCCATCGTGACGGTGCCTACCACTCTGGATGTTGCCGCTAATCATGGAGTGGTTGTAGCATCAAAGGATGGTGGGATTGATCGGGAGGACTATTCTCTATATCCGGTTGATAATCTCCTGCAGAAGCCGACAGTGAGTGAGCTTGTAGAGGGGCATGCCATACTAGATGATGGGAGAGCATTACTTGACACAGGAATAATAGCAGCAAGGGGTAAAGCATGGCGGGACCTTGTCACCCTTGCACATTCATCTAGCCAAATCATGATCAAGGAGCTCATGACTAGTAAGAAAGAGGCAAGCTACCATTTCTAGCATTGTGAGCTATAACATTTACCAAGCATGAGTTTCCTTTATTATGTTTTCCTAAGATACTTTTTGGATGTTGCATAACTGATCAATTGAGCAATTCACATTTCTATTGAAATTATGCCCGCTGAATAAACAAAATATAATATAATTATTCTGTAAAAATATTTTCTGTATGTTTATCAGCTAGAAATGCTGGTTCTGTGATCTTCAGCATCTTTGTGAAGTCATGGTTACTGTGAATACTGATTACTCAATTGCAGTGCAGGATGTTCCTTACTGTACATTCTAAATAGCCTTCTAAGTTCTTGTCCCATGCTGAAAGTGGATTTTTAGAACTCAATTGATCCTATCTTTTTGTAGTATCTTTATTTATCTTAGACCTTTATTTTTTCGAACTCAAAAGTATTTATTAAGCTCCACTCCTGACGCTTTATGTATCTACATTTCTTTAATTGCTTATGTACCTTAAGCTTTTGATTTGTCTGATCATGATTGCCAAATTTCTGCAGGTGAGCTTATATGAAGATCTTGTGGCGGCATGGGTGCCAGCCAAGCATGAATGGTTGAGAAACCGACCATTGGGCAAGGAATTGATTGCTGCTTTAGGAAAACAAAGGATTTTCAGCTTTTGTTCATGTATGTTTATACTAATTATGCAGTCGTTGTTGCTTTGAGCTGATGCATTATCTTAGTTTCTCATCTAGAGCTTATGCCTTTTAAGTTTTCATGAACTCGCTCCATTTTTAAAAATACGACGTGTATGACAAGTTAGTTGATTAGTTCATAGTCAATCTGCTTGTCCTAAGCATCATATTTTTTCAAAAATGGAACGAGCAGTTATTAAAATTTCATCTGGTGTAAGGGATTTTATTCCTATCATCATTCCTTTCAGTCATGTAATTGAAATGCTAAGGTGTGATGATTTTCCTTTTCAGACGACTTCTCATTTCTACATTTTGGTACATCTGCGGAGGTTCTTGATCACTTGGCGGGTTCCTATTCAGGACTTGTTGGTCGAAGGCATATGTGCTCACTACCAGAGACCACTGCTTGTGATATTGCAGCAACAGCTATTATTTTGTCTACCAAGATTTCTTGTGGTGTCTCAATAGGAGATGATTCATTGGTTTATGATTCGATACTTTGTGGTAGAATACGCATCGGTTCACAATCAATTGTCGTTGGGGTGAATATAAGTGAGTTTTATGGGTACAGTCCCGAGATAATCAACGGTAGCACATGTTTCACATTACCTGATCGCCATTGCCTCTGGGAAGTACCTTTGGTAAACTCTGTGGGAAGAGTTTTGGTTTACTGTGGTCTTCATGATAATCCAAAAGTTTCTACTAAGAGGGATGGTACCTTCTGTGGCAAGCCATGGATAAATGTTTTGGAAGATCTTAGAATCCATGATACAGATCTATGGGACTCAAACAGCCAGGACAAATGCTTATGGACTGCAAGACTTTTTCCTGTCATGCCTCTCCCTGAAATGATGAATGTAGCCATGTGGCTTATGGGATCAGCATGCGATCCAGATGGAAAAATAGCTCCCTTGTGGAGGAAATCACACAGGGTTAGCTTGGAAGAGCTGCATCGTGCTATTGACTACCGTCAGCTTTGCATGGATGCAAGCAAGCATCAGTCAGATCTTGCAGCTGACATAGCCAAGGCTTGCGTGAATTATGGCTTACTCGGACGCAACCTGTTTCAACTTTCTGAGGAAGTGTTACAAAAAGATTCATGTTTAGCACTGTGTGAAGAATTGCTTTCATTCTTTCCGAGTCACGGGGATCAGTATTCTGGGGTTCTTCCTCAGAGCAGAGAATATCAGGTCAAGATGGATCTGCTTAGAGCTTCTGGAGATCTTTCCACCGCATGTATCGTTGAAGAGAAAGTATGGGCTTCCATAGCCAGTGAAACTGCATCAGCGATAAAATATGGATCAAAAGGTGCTTAGTATTTACTACAAAACATTTATGATAGCTAAAAGATCTTGTATTTCCAAAACTAATTGTTGTGGTTATATTACCTTTTCTCAAAATTCCACGATATTGTTGTTATATTGTTAACACATTTCATCCTTTTATAGATCCATCAAGCGTTTCCATGTCTTCAACCCATGGAAACTTGCATCCTAGGAAGGCCTTTGTAGAATTACCAGTCCGCGTGGACTTTGTTGGGGGTTGGAGTGATACACCTCCGTGGAGCTTGGAGCGTCCAGGTTGTGTTTTGAATATGGCAATAAGCTTGGAAGGAAGCCTTCCGGTTGGTGCTATGATAGAGACAACAGAAGAGCACCTTGGAGTTTCAATCGAAGATGATGCTGGCAGGAGCGTGTATATTGATTATCTGGCATCTATTTCAGCTCCATTCAAAGAAAGTGATCCGTTCCGTTTAGTAAAGTCTGCACTTATTGTTACTGGTATCCTTGGACATAAAATATTGTCTAAATCAGGCCTGAACATTAGGACATGGGCAAATGTTCCTCGCGGAAGTGGTCTGGGAACTTCTAGCATATTGGCAGCTGCTGTAGTTAAGGGATTATTTCAAGTCATGGAAGATGACGGAAGTGATGATAATGTTGCTAGAGCTGTGTTAGTGGTAGAGCAAATAATGGGGACCGGTGGTGGATGGCAAGATCAAATTGGTGGCCTATATCCAGGAATCAAATGCACCCAGAGTTTTCCAGGACAACCATTACGTTTGCAAGTTGTCCCGCTGTTGGCCTCTCCTCAGTTGATTCAGGAATTAGAGCAACGTCTCCTGGTTGTGTTCACCGGCCAAGTAAGTGACCTTTCTGCTT
Source organism: Digitaria exilis (assembly GCA_015342445.1). Lineage (NCBI taxonomy): Eukaryota > Viridiplantae > Streptophyta > Magnoliopsida > Poales > Poaceae > Digitaria > Digitaria exilis. Next base: position 1,546,397 of record JACEFO010000144.1, read on the forward strand.
GAGCATAGAATTCTTTTGAGTCTTTCTTGTGCCCTTGCACTGCTATAACTAGAAGCCAATAACTACAGCCAATTTGTATTCAGCCATAATAAGGTGAAGATATCAATTATTAAATACAAAATCATGTGAGGTTGAAGGCTGAACTGTTGAAAGCGCAGACAGCATTTCAGTCCAGTTATACCAGATTGTAGTACAGAACGATTTCATTTATGGCCATGCTATCCATCTGCCATGATGTTGGTTGTTTAACATTTTCCACATTTGCTGTTCCTCCCTAAATGAATCTAACTGTCTGTGCAGGTAAGGCTCGCTCACCAAGTCCTGCAGAAAGTTGTAACCCGATACCTCCGCCGCGATAACATCCTGATATCCAGCATCAAGAGGCTTGCCGAGTTGGCCAAAATTGGGAGGGAAGCCCTGATGAATGGTGATGTAGATGAGCTCGGAAGCATAATGCTGGAGGCATGGAGGCTTCATCAAGAGCTAGACCCTTTCTGCAGCAACAAGTTTGTGGATGAGCTATTTGCTTTTGCCGACCCTTACTGCTGCGGATACAAACTGGTCGGAGCCGGTGGTGGTGGTTTCGCGCTGCTGCTTGCCAAGAACCAGAGCTGCGGCAAAGAACTTAGACAAGCACTTGATGAGTCTGCCTTTGATGTGAAGGTGTACGATTGGAACATCGTTATGCCACGATAATGAGGTGGCGCCTAACATGAGGAGCACACGGCATTCTCTACATTATGGTCGATAGAGGTCCTTCTCGTTTCCCCATATGTTAGTGGGCGCATAATACAGTGTTAAGTTTTCTGTTGTAGCTGCAGTCTTGATCTTACTCAATCGGAATCTTGCTAATTAATCGACGAACATTGCGGTCTTGGCGTACCGGCACGTTTCTCCAATTCTGTTCAGGTTTCCGTTTTTTCAGTTGGTGGCAACCGAGAATCTCAGTCCTCTGTTATGTAAATTTTCATACTGGATTTGAATTTGACCACTGTAACCGGCTGAAATTGCAATAAAATTCCAGGCCAGAGATTGGCTGAACCTAAATTTGCACGTACTTTTTCCCGCACTATTTTTCTTACTATGAATCACTGTCTAATCTGTTGTATGATCCCGTGCTTGTCCTCAGTCCTTACAATTTGTTTTGCAGCAACGTCATGCTACCCTGATTGGTTGGTAGCTGACTGAAGGCCCCCGGATTCACTGATCCAATGTCTCCTGGAACGGTTCCCATTTCGCCCAGGCAACCGTGGACAAGCGGGTACTGTTGGAGATCGCGATATCAATTCCTGGCCTGGCCCGCCCATGGAATTTGCATTGTCCTCTCTCCCATTCAACTGTGAGAGAGGGAGTACACCGACACGATCGAGCAACACCTCCCTGTTCATCACTACTACTACTACTACTACCAGCACATCCACATGTGGGTTGATCTGTTCCACCAGCTTCCAGCCTAGCTCTTGATCTGCTAAACCATCAGATGAAGCTGGAGATGCTGAGAGAGACTGGAAATCGCAATCGATCGATGCAAAAATGATCCATGTTATCATTGCATTGTACAATGCTATGGAGAGAGATCTAGATAGAAACCAATAAAAAAATAGGAGATCCAGGGGGCTCTGATCATCCATCCAAATGCCCCCATTAACAACCCAAGAACTCAAACTCACTCGCTCCCAATGGAGATCCATCTCAGACGCAAAACAAGGACATGGCTGTCACAGGAGGAGAGGGAGAGCGACGGAGAGCGCGGCCGCGGCGACGGATCCGGCGCCGGCGACGGCCCGGAGCGCGGCGGCGGAGGGGTGGGCGCCGGCCGGAGCGGAGGCCGACAGGGAGCCCTCGGGCGCGTCGGCGGCGGGCGTGGGCGCGAGGGCGGCGAGGTCGGTGGCGGAGGGCTGGATGTAGGTGCCGTTGGCCATGGGCACGTCGACCCAGAGCTTCTGGCCCTTGCGGCAGTGGCCCGGCGCGCCGCTGGCGTAGTAGGCGCGGCCGGGCGTGGTGAGGTTGAAGATGGAGTTGCCGTCGGCGAGCTTGAGCACGGGGGACGCCAGGTCGCAGGCCGCGAAGGCCTGCGGCGTCACCTGCAGCACCGAGTCCTGGCTGGGCGGGTACAGGAACCCTGCGATGGATCATACTCCATCAGCGAGTGATCTTACATGCTGATGCTGCCTCAGAGAGAGAAGAAGGTGTCGAGCTTACAAATGGAGTCGCCGAGCGCGAAGTGGATGGATTTGGCCCAGCGCTTGTAGACGTCGGGCTTGGAGGGTGGCGGCACGCCCCAGGCGTCGAGGTCGCCGACCTTGTACATGGTGCAGGCGCAGCCGTCCAACAGGAGCAGCAGCAGCGCCGCCGCCGATGCCAACGCCGCCCGCGCACGCATCCTCCTTCCAAACCAAAGCTGCTCGCTTTGCTCTGCTACCCGCACCCTATAATCTCTCTCTCTGAATCTTTTTCGTCTTCTTCCTTTGGCCGCGCCAGCGGCGAGCTGCTTGCTCTATTTATCAGGGATGTGGCTTGGTGGGTGGCAACTGGCAAGGCAAGTGCACTGCAACTGGGTGGGTGGGTTTGACGAGTTGAGACCGAGCAGCAGAGGTGTCGCGGCTCGAGCCATGTGCCTCGCCGGCGGGATCCCCGGTGTGGCTGGATTAGATTAGCGGAAGGGCTGGCGTTATGTAACGGCTAATCACACACCCCGGCTTGATTAGATTAAGGCCCTGTTTGGTTTGGTTCCATGCCGTGGGCAGGCGTGGCCTTGTGCGCAGCAGGATCCAGGGGGGTGGAACGTGGGGGCCAGCACGTGAAAGGAATCGGAGCGATCCAGAGGTGTCTCTTCGCCGGGCAGGGTAGGGTGGTCGCCTGGTTGGTTTGTTCGTGGAGGGCACGATCTGCTCCGTCCAGGTGTGCGTCTCGCTGCTCAAGCTCAACAACAGTCAAACAGTTGCCCGGTACAATCTACTGGCCGTTAGCCCTCATGCCACGGCTATATTCTGTAACGGAGGGAAGAGAGTACTAGAAATCATATCCACTATAAGCCAAATTTCATGTTACAAAAACAAGGGATCGGACTTGCCAGCCTCAGTCCAAACCTTCAAACATGGGAATAATACTTCACCTGTCAGCATTATAGAGTGGTAACGGCAAATCATTTGTGAAAATCGCACAAATAAGACGAAGACAACAAGTGATGACACTAGGCACGCAACCTGCCCAAAACAATCTCGAGAAAAGCATGGGCATGCATTTTACATTGTAATAATAAGCGTAAACACAAACATGGGAACAAAACGACCAACCAGGTCAGCAAGATAAACCTCTGATCGTTGCATCAAAGTAGAGCAAACATTACTGTAACAATATAACAATCTCCTCTCCTCTACTGAGATAAAAGGCCACGAGTTCAAAACATCCAGGTTGACAACACCAGACCCACGAAAAAAAAGGTTCTAAATTAAGTAGTACACTATCAATCCAGAGCAGGGTAGGCTGACGTGATAATCAACTTTATGCCCTTATCTTACGGTGACGATATCATCAATCTTCAGGATCATCCTGACGCACTCACAAGCTAGCGTAATCGCGCTTGTGCTCACGAGTAAGGGCTGCACAACGTTCTCCTCCAGGATGTTTGTGATCTGCCCCTTCCTCACATTGATGCCTGCGTTCTTCTCACCTCTAGCATGGCGATTCCTGAGCTCAGTGACAATGGAGATTGGGTTAAGCCCTGCATTCTCAGCCAGCGTGTATGGGATGACCTCGAGCGCCTCAGCAAACTCCTTGATGCAGTAACTCTCCATCCCTTGAAGCTCCTTTGCCCAAGCAGCCAGTTGCATTGACATCTCTATTTCTGGAGCACCCCCACCAGCAATCAAAAACCTCTTGTTCACCAAGCACCTGAAGCATCATAGGGACAAATATTAACCAATCAGAAAGTCAAGAACAATCAGTAATAATCACACAATTCCAAGACTTCTCTGCCTTGAAATAGGTAAAGGGGATCCATGAATTGCTTGGAAGCATAAAAGTGCATAAAGATAGATTCCACTAACTCAAGTAAACCCCCATAAGGCCATCACCTACAGCTGACATTAGCTGATCAATAAAATGAAGTTGAAGGGATTCAAAGCTACATAAGTGACTCAGCATCACTCTACAGGGAGAGCTTAGTCCTCACATCTACAAATTTCCAGTTCAATCCAGACTCCAGCTTCCTTAATACTAGAAAGCACCAATTATTACGTCAAAAGCCAACTGCTTCTATGCTAAACCAAGGAAAAATTATCAACACATCATGCTAACAAGCTTACATGATTAAACAGGCATCAAAAACATTTTTGATTCAGTAATAAATACCACAAACCAGCCATTGTTGGAAACCCTCCCACCTACACTTCAAAACATTAACTGATCTGCCTTGTTAGGCATGCCCATGTAATATCCACCTAATGTTGAACTGTGGTGAACTGAAGACAGAACCAAAAGAATTTCTTGCAATTCCAGGTAGACAAAACAATAATTGTAGATAGAAAGCTAAGCACGGACTAATAACCCAGGTGTATCCCCTAGCTAATAAACCAATTAAGCAATCATGAAGCCTTTTGTACTCCAATATAATGAGGAGAGATCAAGACTAAAAAGGATCCTAGCCGAAGGGAATATTAAAGTTTGAAGCACTCTCAATGAAGTTGAATGAAAAAGACCTTGCATGTTTAATTTTGGACATCTTTTAACATCCTTAATTCCTAATCCAATGTTACCCAATAACCAAGAGCCTATACAGATTTTGGTGAACATATAGCATCAATGTCAATATGTCATGATTTGGCTCAAACAATATACAATGAGAACTTGAGAAGTCAGATTACAATTCAGAAGGAATTAAGTTAATAATATAGTGCTTAGATTACTATCTCAACGGAAGATGCAATTTACCTGATGACGCAAAGGGCATCATGGAGACTGCGCTCAGCTTCATCAATGACCAACTGGTTTGAGCCCCTGACAAGTACAGTTGCGGTCCTCCCCATGTCCCTGATACCAGTGATCTTCACGACCTTGCCCTCCCCAACAGAGACTTCCTCAACAAGATCTGCATACCCAAGCTTATCTGTGCGGAAGTGCTCAATGTTGGCAATGGGAAGGCAGTTGAGGGTCTTGGTGATAAACTCAATCTCATCCCTCTCCACATCCTTCACCACCAGGATCCTTGCCTTAGCGAGATAGTGCAGGGACAACTCAGTGACGGCGTCACGCAGGATGCTCTTCTGAATGAGCAAGACATTGCATCCAGCAGCCTTGATCTTCTTGACCATCCCAAGGATATAATTCCGCTCCTCCCGAAGGATGCGGTCCATCTGTGCATAGTCGGACACAATGACGCTCTGCTCAATGTCTGTCTTGGGCGGGGAGATTTGGAACTGGATGACAGCGATCCTGGCATTCTCCATCCGAGTTGGCCCCCCGGCAGCGTGGCTAGCCTTCTTGTCGAAGATGAGGCCCCGGACGAGCTCAGTGTCGTCTACAGTACCGCCGAGCTTCTTGACGATGCGGATGTCACGGAGGTCGAGGAGGTCCGGGTGAGCGGGATCCACCACGGAGAGGGCTGCGTCGACGGCGAGCGGTGAGAGGAGAGTGGAGTACTGGGAAACGACCTTGGAGTTGAGGGCCGTGGAGGCGGATTTGACGAGCGACTCCCTGTCGGAGAGCTCGATGGGGATGGCCATGGCGTGGAGGATCTCGACGGCGCGCGTGGAGAGGCGGTGGAGGGCGTCGGCGGCGGCGGTGGGGTGGGCGCCGACGGCGAGAAGCGACTGGGCACGGCGGAGGAGGGATCCGGCGAGGACGACAACGGTGGTGGTTCCGTCCCCGGCGGCGGCGTCCTGGGAGCGAGAGAGCTCGGCGAGCATCCGCGCGGCGGGCTGGATGAGCGCCATGCGGGAGACGATGGTGGCGCCGTCGTTGGTGATGATGACCTCCTGGTCCCCCGAGCAGATCATCTTGTCCATGCCGCGGGGCCCCAGCGAGGTCCGCACGGCGTCGGCGACGCCACGCGCGGCGGCGATGTTGGCGCCACGGACATCGTCGCGGCGCTTGGTGTCGGTGTAGGTCTCCGTCTTGCGGGACGGCGCGGGGGCGGCGGCGGCGGCCATGGCGGCAATGCTTGCTGCTGGATCGGGAGGAAGCGAAGGGACTAGGGAGGGAGATTTGGGGGGCTAGGGTTTGAAGGGGGCGCCGGCTGGGAGGAGGAGGGTTTGGGCCGGACCGCGCACGGGCTATATTTGCAAAAAGGTCCCCGTCGCGCCCGATATTTATGAGCCTCCCGATCGACTGGAGAACCTCGACGAAGGGTCGAGACGAGGCGGTCGTTGCAACAAGTATGGGCCGGGCCCGAAAGGGGCCGGGGCGTAGGGTTTGGTTTTGGTCCAACAAACAACTCAGCCGACTCGGAAAAGGCCGGCCCAAGTTGCAATGACTCCCTCAAAAAAAAAAAAATCAACTGGACCCTTCGTCGAGCTTCTCCACCAGTTGGTCGGTCGGCGGCTAAAAAATATCAGACGTGGTGGCAAATATAGCCCGCACCGCACCGCGGCCGAGCAGCCGTGCCGTGCGCGTCCGAAACCCTCCTCCCATTTCTTTCTTGCCTCCCACGCCGCCGCCGCCGCCGGATCCCGCCATGGCCGACCCACGGCTGTTCCCGTCTGGATCCGATGACCGACGGGACGACTCCGGCCGCCGCCTATACAACCCGTACCAGGACCTCAACATCCCCTACAAGCAGCTCTACGACCTGCCGACCTCCCCGGAGTTCCTCTTCCAGGAGGAGGCCATCGCGCAGCGCCGCTCCTGGGGTGAGAACCTCACCTACTACACCGGCATCGGCTACCTCGGCGGCGCCGTGGCTGGGGCCGCGCTGGGGCTCCGCGACGCCGCGCGCGGGGCGGAACCAGGGGAGCCCGCTAAGATCCGGGCCAACCGCGTCCTCAACTCCTGCGGCAGCTCGGGACGCCGCGTCGGCAACACGCTCGGGGTCATAGGACTCATGTACGCTGGGATCGAGAGCGGCATGGTCGCCGCCCGCGACAGCGACGACTGGATCAACAGCGTCGTCGCGGGGCTAGGCACCGGCGCGCTCTTCCGGGCCGCCAACGGGCCGCGGTCGGCCGTCGTCGCTGGGGCCGTCGGAGGGGTCCTCGCCGGCGCCGCCGCGGCCGCCAAGCAGGTCGGCAAGAGATACGTGCCCGCCCTCTGATGAGTCCGTACGGTACTATCTCTATGCTGTGATCGAATCACCCAATCAATTCGTCGCGAGGATGTCATTTCTCCATTTCTTATTCTGCTGCTTAATATTTGAGAGGAGTCGTCTTCTTCTCAACATTCCTATATATTGACAGCCATATGCTGTTATATGTAAAACGATCTGATCGGATCGGATCAGAAAATTTTTGGTCTGCCTTGCATTGTAACACTAGCTAGCATGTTATCGACACAATAATACTGCATTGGCGTTATGCTGGAGAACCCATGACATTGTGAAATGTAATTCTCGGTGTAGTGTAGCCTTGCTAATCACTGTTTGTTTCTCTCAAGATGAAGTGGTTTGCCTGATGATTGTTTGTGGGAATGTTGAGACATCAAATCCGTGCACAGTTTGCCAGCAAATCATTCAGATCACAATATATCTCAATCAGAAGGGACTCAGTCATAACTCATAAGTCACAACTATGATCTTCCTTTGTTTTTTGTTTGGTTCATTTTGGATCCTCACCATTCTCATTGCAGTTGCAAATACATCCTGATGCTGACTCTGAATATATGATAAAACAGTTATATGCTGTTTCATGTGTATATCAAATTCATGCACAATTTGGTAGCAAATCATTCAGATCACATGATATCTCATTGAGAAGTGACTCATTGATAACTATGATCTTCCTTTTTCTTTTGGTTCCTTTTGGATCCTGACCATTCTCATTGCAGTTCCATATACATCCTGATGGTGACTCTGAATATCAGTTATGCTGGATAAAACAGTGTAGTGAAGTTTTGCTGATCATTGTTTTTGTTTCCCTCATGATGAAATGATTTGCCTAACGATTGTTTTTGAAAAAAAAAAGCATCTTTTGGTCTGTCAATGAATGTTTAAGAAACCAAATGTCATACATTAGCTCGTGCATGGTTTCATAGCAAGTCGTTCACAACGCTCTCAGGATATCATACATAAGTGACTAATTGATAACTATGATCTTGCTTTTTTTTTTGGTTCATTTTGGATCCTGACCATTATCATGGCACTTGCAATTACATCCTCATGCTGACCCTGAATACGATAAAACGGTGATGTCATGTATTCCAGCACATGTTTGTTTTCGCATGGTATGGTTGATTGCACAGCGGAAATCAGGTTGATTTCAGTTGGTCTCTGTACGCCTGCACGTAATTGTCGTGATCGCCACGCGTAGGTTGGATAGTCATGCATAGCTGTTGGTTTCGTCCTAGACGGTCACACTGCTTAAGCAAACTTGACAGGCTACATGGTCGTGCATTGCTCGGTTTCCTAGTCAGAATACGAGATGGCCATACACTCGTACTGCTTAGGCAAGCTTGAGTAGTTTCTGATCGATTATGTTGACCTATACTGCCTCAAATGTTGAGCTCTGCTTGTCTGGGCTGTGGGCACTTGAAGTATGATTCACTGGACACTGGTGCTGCGTTTCCTCATCAGGGCGTCAGGGGAACGCCCCCTGCTATACAGACAAGCTCTGCTTTCGACTTTGAAACCGTGATGGACTGCTTGCATAGTCTTAGAACTGGAGTCCTGCCAAACATGTCATTACCGGGTCTTCCAAAAACTAACACGCAGAAGAATTAACTATAAAAAATTATCTCTGTATGACATTGCAGGCGGTCCAGGGGAAAATAAGTACAAAATTCAAATATATTCGTGCTGATTTACAGCAGATTTATCTTCTACAATAAATCAATCGACATTGTCGTCATACGAAGTATTTTTGCTTTCTAGAATACATATATATCATTTAAAGAGGGCAGTGTCATGTTCAAAATAATGGCAAGAAACGATGATGTGAAGAGCTCATATCGATTCACCAATTCATCTAATCTCGGACGTAGGAATTGCTCAATGCTTGCTGAACTATATATTGCCCTCTGGATATAAGCAAATCCAAGGTGGTGGAAACTAATGGCCTGGTCAAATCTACACTAGAAGCGAAAATACAAACAAAAACAACCGGACTCTACTACAGGGTTCTCAGGTCCATCTTATTCCACAGGTGGAAATGAATTGCGGTATGGCCGTCGTCTTGATATCCGACTTGCGTCGTGTATGATTCTGTTTGACATAATCTAAGGATTTAGTGGCTCATCTTCCCCAATCATTTCTTGTGCTTCTGCAAGAAATGTTATTCCACGGTTAGCAGTTAGGAAACAAACAGAATATCTAATTATCTAGTCAATCATAGGTATCATACAACATAATCTTTCAAAAAAAAATATCGAACAAAACAGCATATGCTATATCAGCACTGGACTGTTGGATTAGAAGAAAGAGAATAACATACTTGTTGAAGATTTATGTAGGTCAGAAACAACCATCAGCCGTCTCTGCAAGATTGCTGCCATGAAGAGGAAGATAGAACACATTCCAAACATGACAGTGATAGGGAAGGCATTCACCTGCAGAAACAGTTACACGAGCCAAAAGTTACTATTTTGCTGAAATTTCAGATTGCCTGCGGAATTAAACAGACCAGAACAGTTGGATAAGTAAAGAGTAAAGAGCTGCTTACATTGTAAAGCACCACACAAACAAACAGATTCAGTGGAATGCGGAAGAAGTTCATTATCGTGCTTCTTGCTTCCTCAGGAATGTACTGCGATCTCATCTTCATGATTGATGGCCAGAATATGCCAACGCATGCCTCGAAGGTGCAGAAACCAAGAAGCTGAAGAGAGCCTCCAAATGAGATGCCACCTCCTTTGACAGAAGATGCCGGCACCAAAAACTGTTGAGATATTACCAAGAAAAAAATATTAGCTATCTTTCAGAGGCAGAGGATAAACAAGTAGTTGTAACTGACGATCTTACATTGGTGACAACAGGGAGGACAAGGGTGACGGCTGATATTGAGAACACAATCTGCATATAACCCTCAACCTTGAGCTTCCGGGCTAAGAGGCGTGACGCAATCGAGCTACCCAACATTGATGACAGCATGAATGTAGCAAAGATAAAACCGTGGGGAATGTCTTCTTCATTTGGGCTCAACGCTGGAGTCCATAGGAAGACAAAAGTGTACATTGAGCCCTCAAACAATGACTGTATGGCTCCCAGCAATGCAATCTTTTCATCTGAGTGGACAATGTTAGAACACAGTGTCAGTTCCATATATATTTCATTCTTCCGCATCTGATGATGAGATGGGTTAAGTATACCTGAAGCGATTGCCTTAGCTGCAACCTTGAACTGGGCCATGAGGTCCTTGCTTTCAGATGGATCTCCATAGTTTTCACTCCATGATGACATTATGATAGCCATACCAATCGCCAGGAAGCATGCAGCCGCATCAAAAGGAGCCACAGGACCGAAACCCAAATTTTCAGCAAGAAGATTTGCAAATAGGCCGGATACAATGGCAACTAAGCCGTTCCCAAGAAAGATAGCCTTGGAGAATGTAATGGATAGCCACTGCGGATCAAAGGCTCTCTGTAATAAGAAACAGCAAGGTAAATTATTCAAATTCACTGGCCTCCCACCAATTTGCGAAAAAAAAACCCGGCAAATAGGAGTGTCGCCTACACATATAAACATGATGTAATGGGTCCAGTCCCAGAGTTCACAAGTGTAAAGAGTACATATTGGTTGAATCTGTCAGACTGTCATAGGTAGGGGGACCTGGCGTTTTGTATCACAGGCAGCAGGTACTGTGCTAGATACATGGGATTCTATTGATAATGATAATTAATTATTGAGTGAATGAGGCTAATGCCGACAGGACATGGCCGAATAAAAGGACAATTCTCAGTGTGACCATTCATCAGGGATAATTAAGGCTGGGCCATGCTTGTTAAATGCGCACCCCTTTGGCCATGTCAGGTGTCAACCACCTGATCCACCGACACAAATAGCAAGCAGAAACCAAACCAAACATAACATAGAAAGCGGAATAGTGTATTTGAGCTTGCATCCCGCAAAAATTCAGTCTTTTCTGACCAGGACAAAGCCACATTTTACTGGGATGCGTCCTTCCTGGACATGTTCTCCAAAGTCCAAATTAGCATACTACGTCAGTTCATTTTATAAGTGCCCTATTGCATTAGCAGTCAAACATACAGATCCAGTGCGCTTAGCTGGCTTCAAGGACAAGCATGTGAATGAATCCAAAAGGCATTCCCATGTTAGTAATTTATTCACGACAAGGATACGGAATAAGCATTACTCCTACAGTTTAAGATAAACACATTCAAAAACGCGTACTTTACACACCTGCTACTACGTGGCTACTGGATAGAGGAAACTAGAAAAGAGATCCTTTTTTTGGATTAAAGTTAAAGGCAGATGAGAGCAGGTCTAAACAGCATCAGTAATTTGGTGAGGTAGAGACAGTGACGGGCAGATCTGGGGTGGGGGCATAGGAATTGCTGTACCTTGTTGTGCTCGGCAACGAGCCAGGACTCGAATGCGGAGAAGAGCAACGAGGTTGCGATGCCCCCGAGAATGCGGCCGATCATGAGGATCTTGTACTCGGGCGAGTGCTTGGTGATGCAGCTGAGGATGTAGCTGATGCAGTAGGTGATGCAGGCCCTCTTGCGGCCCCTGGAGAAGGCGACGGGACGGATTGGTCAGGCGAAGGCGCATTATATGGAGGAATGGAGCGGAATTTGAGGGGAAATTGGAGAGCGTGTGCGTACTGTTTGTCGGCGAGGGAGCCGACGATGGTGCCGAAGAGCATGGAGGACCCGAAGCCGGCGATGAAGAGGCGGCCGATGTCGCCCTTGTCGAAGCCGTACTGCCTGTAGAGGTAGTACACGTAGGGCCCCTGGAGCCAGTCCCCGGCTGCGGGCACAAATCCACCCATCCATCAACAATGGGAGGGAACCGAAAGGGCGACGCCATTCGCAGATCTAAACGAAAAGATGGCGAATTTTGGGGAGGAGGGAGGGACGTACACATCATGAGGGAGTAGACGAGGACGTAGTTGTTCTTGAAGGAGTTGAAGGCGGAGGTGGTGGCGACGCGGTCCTTGCCGCTCTTGCCGAGCTCGAGCCCCGCCACGACGGCGGCGAGCGCGCCGAACACGACGTAGTAGAAGACCTCCATGGCCGGCGCGCACCGGAGCCCCGGGGAGGGGAGGCGGGGGATGGATCGGTGGCGGTGCGCCTGCCGCCTGGTTGGCTAATGGATGGGCTCCGTCTCCTCTCGGCGTGGTGGTGGATTTATACGGGTGGGGTGCCCTGCCCTGGTGCGTGCGCGTGAGGCTCGTCGGGGGCAGCAGTGGAGTGGAGTGACCGAGTTTGAGTGTGCGTGCGCCAAACCTTCGGCAGGGCCGCACCTCGCCATCTGCTATTGGGGTGGGGATGGCAGGGGGTGGGTGCGCCACTGCCACCGCTACCGCGGATGCTTGCTTGGGTTCCGACGCTCGATGAGATTTTTTATCAGGTTGTTGACGGATTTTGATTTGATATTTCAAGTAATCCTATACCTGATGAAACCAATCCACTAATGGAAAAAAGGATCTGCCTTCTTGCTTTTCATCTTGCCTCCTTTGCCAATCGTCTTCGTGTTAGTGACCACTCGCGATAGAGCTATATGACATCAGGAAAAAAAAAAAAACAAATGCATTCGTGCTTGTCAGTTGTCGCATATATGACGTCACATTATATCGGAGACTCGAGGTTAGAAAGTCGAAGCTAGATGGACACCCACGTTTGCCATTGACTTTTAATTTTTAAATACACGTAGCATCACACACTATAATTTTACAAAGAGGTGATTCAAGACTAATTATGATAAATGATTCTCAGAAATGAACCGAGGACCTAGGAGCTAGGTAGCTTCTCCTGATACACTTCCTACTATGTATCACCTCATGTTTAAAATTTAATAGAAAAATTACTTTTTTCTTAAAATCAATTTGTCGGTGCCTGATTTGGTCGCACCGGCACCGACGAGTGATTGCGGTGCTAACCACTCGTTTTCCCGATGGCGAGAGTGAGAGACAAGGGTTTTATCCTGGTTCCGGCCACGGAGCCGTACGTCCAGCAGTGGTGCGATGCACCTGGTTACGTGTTGCTCGTAGTAGGGGTTTACAAGCAAGGTGGGAGAGGGAGATAAGCTCCTAAGTCCCAGGCTATGGTGTGTGGGTGCGTTCTAGAGTGGGTATGAACTCGTGTTCTTCTCGTTTCTCTCCTTTGCATGAGCTTCCCTCCCCCTTTTATAGACCAAGGAGGAGGGAACGGATACATGCGTTCGTGTCGTGACGTGGTCGTGGCGCTGACGTCGTTTGGTGCACTGTGCTGCCCATGCCGTGTACCACGCGGGCGGGAATCGCGCCGTCCTACTCCGGCTGACGGCATGGCGACAGTTGACGTAACGTCCTCGAGTGACGGTCCACGGCTTCGAGGGTAGTGGTCTTCGTACGGCCGCCTAGGTCGGGGTTCGGTAGCTTCCTTCGAGGGTTGCTTTCGAGGGCAGTGGCGCATCCGAGGCGGGCGGAGTCAAAGGAGTGGTTGGCACAGTGTTACTGCCAGGTTAGGTTTGCCGTGCGGCGTGGCGCTCAGAAGTCCACTGTGCGATTGGATTCGACCGATGTCTTCTCCGTGGCATGGGCGGTGACATGACGCAGCGATTCCCCCGCTTTTTGACCGTGGAGGGACGACATCATGTCTTGAAGTGATAGATCGCAGAGCGAGGGCGTCGTTCCCGGCGTGGCGGGCTCGAGCATGGACCGCATGCTCGAGCTAGCCGACCCTCGTACGAGACGGAGATCCCTGCTCGAGGGTAGTTGTAAACCTCGAGCTCGGTTAGGCTCGATCGTCACGGACATCCCTGCTCGAGGGTGGTCGTCTACCTCGAGCGGGATGGGTTCCAAGGAAGGAGTCGTCGTGACGGGCCTTTGCCGGGCTGCAGAGCCGGGCCGACGTCGTCGTAGGCCTTGTTGCTAAGTAGTTTAGGGCCCAGGTTAGGGTACCCCTTTCCCAGGGTCCCGACACAATTGTTATAGTGAGTCAAAATCAGATGATCCTCCTGGATCTACCCTGCGCTTTGCCATTTTTTGCTATTGAGATCGTAGCTCTAATAGGGGTGAAGCGTCGGCGCCGCGGAGGGACCACGGCCATAGGCGCGGCGGATCTACCTTTGCTGCTGTCGCTGCAGTACGTTGGCAGTTGCATGGAGACAGATCTGGTCTTGGACGGACTGAGAGTTGAGATATTATTCTTTCAAGGAACATGTCTATTTTTGGCCATCCAACTTTCACGTAGGTTTGGTTTTGGTCATTGAACTCCAAAACCAGAAATCTTTGGCCATCAAACTATACAAACCGGGTATAATTAGCCATCGACCCTTGTTTTGACTAGTTTAGGTGGTTTTGACCGCCACGTAGATCCGCCGCCATGTCAGCGTGCTGACTTAGATGGGGCCCACCCGTCAGGCCATATACCTTCCTTAGGCTGTCTGCAGGGGTTCCCGCTATCGGTTCCTTCGGGGACGCAACAGCAGAGGCTCAGCGCCGGTGAGAGCTCGAGGGAGAGAAGGGACCGAGGCAGATGAAGAAGGAGAAAAAAGGCCCAATCGAGAGGAGAGGAGAGACAGAGAGCCAAATCAAAGAAATCGAAGCCAAATCAAACCAATCGAAACCAAATCGAACAACAAATCGAAGCGGGAGACGGCCATGGCAAAGAGAGAGAGGGAGGGAGAGCAGCAGCAGAGAGAGCCTGCCGCGGTGCCTGCTTGCACCTGCCGTCATCCCCGCGAGCATCAGCTGCCACCACCGTGGTGCCCCGCCGCTCGACCCAACCAGAGAGAGAGGGAGAGGGAGGTGGCGATGACGAGGAGCCGTGGGGAGAGGAAGAAGCCTAGATCCGCTCCTTGAGCTCGGCGGGTCAGTCTGCAGGGACGGCAATGCTGAATCGAGATGCCGCCGCCTGGAGTAGGGAGTCGGAGGAGCTGCGCAAGGAGGGGGCAGTGCGAGGTGAGGAGGGAGGCGGTGAGGCAAGGAGGGAGGAGGAACACCTCGCCGTTGCTTGCCGCTGTCGTAGTGGAGGCGGAGCCTCATGCGGTGCGACGGCGGCGTGCGGAGCAAGGAGGCACGAGACGAATCGAGAAAGATGGAGGCGCCTGCGGCGGGGAAAAGTGGAAAACGGAGGAAAAAAAATTGAAGAAAAATAAAAAGAGGAAAAAAGAAGAAAAAATAAAAAGGAAAAAAGGGAAAAAGAAAAAATAAAGGAAGAAAAAGAATGAAGAAGATAGAAAAAAAGAAAATGAGAGGAGAGAGGAGATGGTAGTTAGGATGGTTGGGATAAAATATATGGTAGTTCGGATAAAGGGATAGTATACAAGAATGATAGGTGCGGGAGAAGTTGATACAGAGGAAAGAATTTTGATGACTAGAACAGAATATTTATTTTAGAGGGATAAAATAGAGGAACAACAGTCGTTCCCCGGTGCTCAAATTTCGAGAGGAGACGGGCGGAGTGACGGGAGCCATGGCCAGGTCGTCGAGCTCGTGCGCCTCGCCGGGTACGCAAGGAACTTGTGGGGAGGGGTCTCCAATGCTGTACAGGCAGAGTCCCCTAGACAACTCGCCTCCGATGATGTGCTCCTAGGTCGGTGTTGGGCGAGGCTGCTACGCGACGCGAGTAGGAAGACGTAGACGAGCTCGCGACGGTGTTGGGGTTGTATCGAAGCGAGGAGATCTCGTCGCTGGTGCTTGCGAACAGACGGAATTGTGATGCTTTCACATCGACGAAGACGACGCAAAGGCAAAAATGGAATTCACTGGCCAAATCCAACCTCCATAGGCGGTTTAAGACCAATTCGCTCCACTGGAATCTTGCTCACGATCATTGGATTCCAGTTAACTCTACTGGAGCGTCGATTCTTGGGCAACCAATCTAGAATTTCAAATCTTGCATCTGTTCGTCTCCTCTGTTGCCACGGACGCACTGATTGCTGGAGCTCAGGGTGGCACAGAAAGGGCAGCCGGGCCGAGCGATGTGGCTGGCATGGACTGAAGCAATCCTAGCGGGCTAGGCAGGCGAACAGGGCAACAGTGGTGCTGGGCAAGAGCATGGCATGGCGGCGGAGAAGAGAACCATCGGGAGGATGAAGATGACATGCGGAGCTCACATGCAAGTGAGACTGAGAGAGATGGAAAGATGCATGTCGGACTAGGCTTGGCTCAAAACTGTAGTTTATTCGGCCTAAGACTAGCCACAGCGGCGAGGGTGAGTGATGCTGAAAATATGAGAGAGAGGGTTTAAGCATCGGGTCATCCCGTTGTGGAGGCGATGCTGAAAAGAATCAAACCCCGACATCGAGTAAAGTAGCTGCGTCGATGTAGAGAAAGGGTGTGAGTATGATAGCTGGGTCCATCTTTTAACTCAGCATCAACTGCCACTGCACCGCATGCAGCTTTTCAGCGTGGAGGTCAAACATCAGAGGAATTTTTTGTTTCCAGCATCGGACCGCTGTGGGTAGTCTAAAACAGTGGACCTCATCTGAGTCAGCATGCTAACATGGCGGCAGGATCCTACGTGGCAGTCAAAACCACCTAAAACCAGTCAAAATAGGGGTCGATGGCTAATTATACCCGGTTTGTATAATTTGATGGGTCAAAGATTCCTGGTTTTGAAGTTTGATGGCCAAAATCAAACACGCACGAAAATTAGATGGCTAAAAATGGACTTGTTCCTTATTTCAATTAGTGCATTAATTGTCCCGCTCGATCGGCTCTTGAGAGATCCTTTATATTGACGGTGAGTGAGGCGGTCAAATCCACAGCCGCACATCGTCGTCGTCTTATTTTACTTTCCAAATAATAAAGTAAACGCATTAGTCGCTAGCAGGCAAGCCGGCAAGGTCAGTGGAATCGGCCGTGCCTGTCAACATAGGATAGGAGTAGTGCATCCTGGTATACTACGGAGCTTCGGTAGCCAGGAAAAAAGAAGCATGTATGTTCGGCCGTAGGCCACTGACAGACTGCAACTGCACGGAGATGGAGGCAATCGAACTGTCAAAGTGTTGATCGATTTAGGCTTGCCGGGCCAAGACGAGACTCCACTCGGTTTCAGTCCATCATCATCATCTTCATCCGAGGTAGCACCGGCTTCCTCCAGGGTCTGGGCGTCTGGCTAGGGCCCATCATGTGAATGACATGTACTCAGTAACCCATCCATCTTCAAAGTCCACTTTGATCCAATTATATTATTTAGGTAATTGACCTTTTGCAAAAAAATTAACATTTTGACAAAATTAACTCAACATTTATCTTAAATGTGTCCAATATTTGATGTTCAAAATGCTGAATCTGCAAACACCAAATGTTGAAACCGTAATTTTGAAACGTTGAACTTCTCACCTTCTTCTCCGGTGACCTGGACGGCATGAGGAGGCCGGCCGCGTGCCACTTCGGCAACGCGTAAACCCTCAGCCGCAACATCCGAGAGGGTGAAGAAAGGGGTTAGGGTATATTGTGGGATCCAACGATCATGGAGAATCGGAAGATGCATAGGAAAATCTGGTGAGCATGCGCAGTGGTTAGAATGAGAGAATGGAAGAAATGAGATGGAGGAACGGATTCTCTGTTGTATTGATTAAAGGAATGGATTATATATTTATACCCCATGAAGGGGTATGATTCATGTTTGTTTGGTAGGGATGCAACCCCTCAGACATGGCTGTTCGGTTTGTACAGGTGCTTGCTCGTGAGCAGATGTCTATTCGGGAGGGACATGCCCCTTCTGAATGAGTGCTACAATAACCCTTCATCAGGCAGCACTAATGATGAGATTAATTACCTAATATACTTAACTAATCTATAATTAATGACTAATTAGTCATACCATTAAATGTAATCTTAACATGCAGGACGACACTCGATCCAGTTGACTGGTTACTACTATTGGGCCACACAAAACCTGACCCAACCCAAGACCACGACGGCGCTGGGCCTCAACATCGCATGGACCGTGCCGTACCATGCCGGCACGGGCCGGCCAACGGGAAAAAGGTTTCTAAAAATCTTCCCTTAGGGTTCTTGCTCTTTATATAAAAAGATTCTTGCCTTCGTGTGCGTAGTGCATCTTGTGCACGGGAGGAGTAGTAAGGGCAGCTCCAGCGTGGTGTTTTAGGCGGTGCCAAGAAGAGAGAGAAAGGAGGTTAGAAGGTGAGATAAGAGGAGCTGTCCAAGCACCTGTTGCCAGATAAAGCACCCGGTGCAAAGCAAAAGTCACAGATGGGTCCTTTTGTCAGCCGCTGGATGATATGACTGCTGCACAGAGAAAAGTTATTTTTTTTCTGTTTTTTATTTTGTATGGGTCCCACGTTTGAGCGTGCTAAATCTTTCTACACGCTGGAGCAAAATTTGCTTGAGTAGAGTTAATGGTGTGGGTCCTACCTTAGTCATAGTCCTTGTTCTAAACGTGAAAGTTGCCCTAAAAAGGTACACTGCGCACTAGCTTGCTTATGAAGCATTTCTGAGTCTTAAAATACTCTGTCACGAGCGATCTGGATTAGGTGTACGCATTAACCCATGTCATGCATACTCCGAAATGAACAAGGAGTAAGCATGACAATTCTTCTAGGTGTGCTTTCCACTTTGCAGAATTTCAGAGTATGCTTTAATTTCCGCTTTGCAGAATTGTCATGCAGCCGAAGGTTTCCATTATTCTCCTAGAAGGAAAAAAAGGTTGGCCGATGATTTATGTCCTTTTCAAGTTTGAAGAAGAAGAAAAGAAAAGAGAGATTCTCATCTCTTGTGCACGGGAATCAGATGAGGCGCTGTCAGCACCCAACTAAAGCACAGGGACAAACAAGTAGCACTATATGGGTCAGGATTCTGCATGATTGTTCGATCGCTCAGCTTATGCCGCATTGCGCTGTCGTCTGACGGTGCTCGGTTGCCCCTTCCCGGGAGTCTTTCTTCAATTCGCTCCGGAAAATTAACAGATAAAAGATATTTCAGATCTATCTCTGTACACTTACGTGCAGTATATTGCAGCGTCGTCGTCTCAGCCTGATAGATGAAGCATTTTATGAGCCTCGATCACATTTAATTCTTCGCGTACGTTTAATTTTGCTTCTCCCCTGCTGTGACACTGACGTGTGTGTATTAGTTATTCGTGGCTATGGCTGCCGCCTGATGTCAAGGGATACTAGCTAGCTAAGCCTTGACGCGGCCGGCGTGGTGTCGTGACAGCAACCCTCTTGCCATCTTGGCGGCAGTTTCTTAATTGTGTTCAGTCATGGTCTACGAAAATGTGATGTTCCCTGGCACGCCAAGACGGCCATCTTATTGGCGACTGCAAAATGAAACCACTGACTGCATTCACGCGCCGAAGCTTCTAACCTATGCTGACCTCGTGAAAAAGAAAACTAAAATTAAGCCCGTCCGTTCTGCTTTATCTGACTGGGGGAATTATTATTGTCATTGTCATAATTCAGAGCAAATTAAGAATTTGACTGGGGGGATTCCAAGCATGCGTGCTTGAAAAAAAACAACAACCGTTACTTATTAAGAATTTGACTGGGGGGATCCTTTTTGTCACACTGCACTAGTACTATGTATATACTATATATGCAAGAAATTCTACTCATCGTCTAAAAATATAGTATTGTTAAGAATCTCAAAGAAATGATATATATCCATGCGGCTATGAGGTTTGCGCGATGGATGAGTGCCATGTCATGGCATGCATGCTGCAGAATGATACCCAGATGCATGAGAAGAATTGAATGACACGATGGAGGCGGTCGACCAGGAGCAAGCAACGCCGTGCCGAGCACGGGCAGGCATGCAGCAGCTGGCTAGCTCAGCTGGTATGATGGTCCAGGCCGGCCGGCGGCCGATCCATGACCGGCGAATCGCCCGGTACGTTCGGGCAGTACTGTCCGTACGTGGTCATTACATGCATGCGCATGATTAATCCTATATGTTCCGATCGAGTTTTGTGGTTGGTTGCATGCCGACGACGACCTGCACAGCGGGCACGGCGTTTATTTGGCACTTTGTTCATCACCATGCCTGGGTCACAGTAAGTGGCCTTCGACACAGGAGCTGGCTTTTTTGGCAAAGCAGGACATAACATATACTGCATGTTGGACGACGCACAAACTCCTCCGATCCCTCCACATGATCAGAGGTCACATGTTTTATTTGCTAGTACGGGAGGGGAGAGAGCGACGCTTCTTCCGTTCTTCGATCAGAGCCTGACGGACGGGCGGCTCATGTAACACACGGCGCCCTAGCTAGCTTTATTCCCCGCCATTCCGTTTTGACAAAATTGTCATACTCCTATTTGGCAAAGATAGGTCGACTAGTATGATTACCACGTATATACATATATATCTCGCTGTCATCTAGATGTGAAATGTCAATGCACGTCATAAAGTCAGGGATACGTGTATTGGAAACGCCCATACCCGATACCAAAGGCTGGCCTTATACTAATTAAGGCGTTCCGTTGCTTGACTTGACTACTCCATCCTAATGGTATGTAGTATATGCCATGCCTTGTCATCATCACAAATACCAGATTCACCCTTCTCGAAACGAAAGGGGATTAGTTCTAATTATTACAATACCAAACTAAGGTTACATAGATAATAAAGGGATCAACTGATTTGATGAACATCAGCAACAAGAGAGGCGCGTGTATCATATCTGTTGATCTATCGGCAGTTCCAGTTCAACCGCGCGATGGATATCCATTTCCATGCATCTTTTTGTACTGCTAGGAGATGCTAATGACATAAGGTGTCATTTGGGATTGTTCATTACTGCTTGTACCGCATTACGTACGTACATGGTATATGTGCTACCAGTTGTCGGCGACTGTAAATATCAATGACAATTGTTCACACATCCTCTCAAACTCACATATTTTAATTTCGATAAATGAAATCTCACGAATATGTACGTGTACAATAATAATGTCCAGAGCCGGCAAATGTTGACAAGTGCCGGTAGCAGAGGCTACGACACTTGACTATGCAAGTAGTATTTCGTTCAGACTTGATCGAGAACAATTGTTGACTTGCCCAACCATTGCAAGCGGACCTCGTGTCGTGACCAAGGGCGTGCAGATAGCATCATTCATTCATCAGGGAAAAAAATGCTGAAGAGAATCTATCCGAGCGGGAGCAGCCAAGCCGAGGAATCGAGCAGGAAAGGAAGAAGAGGTCCAGTCTGACCAGCAGCCAGCCAGACCCCGACTTGTTTGAAGCCTTGCCAAGTCTCATCCCGTAGCACCTGCGCGGCACGTGCCTCTTATCATTCACGGATTTTTCCAATCCACCACCAGATCTTCCACAAGAAGCATATGCCTTATTGGAAATATGAAATCAGGCCCTTTAATTTGTGTATTGGTAAACCAAATGATACCATGCATTTTTTAAACAGAGGGATCGGCCAGACTATAATCACACGACGAAGAAGGGCCCCGGAAATGAGTGCACAAGTTGAGTTGCTTCAGACGAAATTCGATGCGTTTCGCCAAAAAGAAAAATGGAATCCATGTGTCCCTCTACACGGTTTGGGCTATGGTTCCAGCCACGCGGCACCGTCCACTGACTAAGCAACGCAAGCTAATCATCACTGTCACATTTAAACTCCAGCAAAGCACAGGCAGCAAATAACGAGTGTTTCCTTTGCTGGCACGGAGCAGAGGCCAGGAGAATGTTTCAGCTCCTTGTTGCTGTCAGTGGCGGTTTTCGTCCAACTGTCCGTCTTCCATGCACACCTGTAATTACTCATCAGTTTTATCCTTTTTTTTGCGAAAGTAATTAATCATCAGGGGAGCCTTGGACTCAAATGTACTGTATATTTCTTTCCGACCAAGTTAGCTTCGAAAAATATCATTACAACTGTAATTTTAAATGTACGCACATCATCAAGAGCATTACATTAGGTAGAACAACCAAAAACCCGTTGTATCTTGCAACACAAATCCCTACCAAACGTACCCACCCAGACTCTGTTCTAGTACAATTCCCTTCCAATCCAACGCAATCCATATTCCACCAAATCCAAACACCACCACCCCGCATTTAATTAAATTTAACGCATTTAATTGGATTTGGGGGCACATTTCATAAGACTAGTGAAACTCTGAAACACTCAACGAGACATGTGAAACGTTCGCACTCGCAGGCTGCCTGGATTTGGCGCAGCCTTTTTCTATCTATCGTAGTCCCCACCTTGTTTGACCTGCGAGTGCGATCAATTCAATTCCCCCGATTCCGATCCTCTTGAAAAGCCCCTGCCCGCTGGCCCCTCTTCTCTCGTCGTCTCGGCAACAAGCCGCAGCAGGGGCAGGGCACACGACGACAAGACGAGCCAGAGCCAACACAAGAAGCAGAAGCGTCATGCCGCTGCGCGCCGCCGCGAGCTGCGTCGGCTCCGGCGCCCTGGGCGCGCTCGCCTACGCCGCCATGGCGCTCGCGGCGCTGCGGCTGCTGCTGTCCTACAAGTCGGCGCTGTACGCGCTGCGTCGCCTCTGGCGGTGCGCCGACGAGTGGGCACAGGCGTACCAGTACGTCGACGTGCCGCGCTTCGGCTGCGACGGCGGCGAGAACCCGCTCTTCCGCAAGGTCGCCGCCTACGTGGCCGCGCTGCCGTCGCTGGAGGACGCCGACGCCGCCTCCGTGCTCTCGTCGGCGTCAAGGACCAACGGCGGGTTGTCTCTCCAGCTGGGACCTGGACACACCGCGCGGGACGCGTTCCTCGGCGCGCGCCTCGCCTGGACCAACGCCTCCGCCGGCGGCGAGAGCGAGCGCCTGGTGCTGCGGGTGCGGCGCCACGACCGCACCCGCGTGCTGCGCCCTTACCTGCAGCACGTGGAGGCCGTCGCCGACGAGATGGAGCAGCGCCGGCGCGAGCTGTGTCTCTTCGCCAACACCGGCGGCGCCGCGCCGCGGTGGGCGTCGGCGCCCTTCACCCACCCGGCGACGCTCGACGCGGTGGCCATGGACCCGGACCTCAAGTCCCGCGTCCGCGCCGACCTCGAGACCTTCCTCAAGGGCCGCGCCTACTACCTCCGCCTCGGCCGCGTCTGGCGCCGGAGCTACCTCCTCTACGGCCCGCCGGGCACCGGCAAGTCCACCTTCGCCGCCGCCATGGCGCGCTTCCTCGGCTACGACGTCTACGACATCGACCTCTCCCGCGCCGCCACCGACGACCTCCGCGCGCTGCTCCTCACCACCACCCCGCGCTCCCTCATCCTCGTCGAGGACCTCGACCGCTACCTACTTCAAGGAGCCGGCGATGAGGCGCGGGCGGCGAGGGTGCTCAGCTTCATGGACGGCGTCGCCTCCTGCTGCGGCGAGGAGAGGGTGATGGTGTTCACCATGCGCGGGGGCAAGGACGCCGTCGACGCGGCGGTGCTGCGCCCTGGGCGCCTCGACGTGCACATCCACTTCACGCTCTGCGACTTCGAGGCCTTCAAGGCGCTGGCCAGCAACTACCTGGGGCTCAAGGACCACAAGCTCTACCCGCAGGTGGAGGAAGGCTTCCACGGCGGCGCACGCCTCAGCCCCGCCGAGCTCGGCGAGATCATGCTCGCCAACCGAGGGTCACCCAGCCGCGCGCTCCGCAACGTCATCACCAAGCTCCACCACGTGTCGGCGAAGGTGCACAGGCGGAACACGAGCTGGTCGGGGCCCGGGCAGCAGTGGGAGGACCAGTCGTCGTCGGCGCGGGCCAGCGCGGACTCGGCGGAGGCCGACGAGGTGGGGGCCCCGGCGTCGTGCGGCGTGGTGTTCGGCAAGGACGCGCCCATGAGGGAGATCAAGAAGCTCTACGGGCTCATCAAAATCAGGAGCCGGAGGGAGGGCCCCGGCGTCCTCGTGCCTCTGGAAGGCGACGCCCACGGGCCGCCGACGCCGGCCCACAACGACAGGGAACGGTGACGGTGACCATTCCCTCCTCTCCTCAGTGGTGGCTGTTGATGGTAGTGGTTAGGGAAAAAAACATTTTAATTTCCTTTTTCTTTTCCTTGTTATTACAATTCACACTGGTCAGCTAGTGACTGGGAAGATAAAAATGGAGGACTAGGTGATGTTGTACATGAGAGAGAGGCAGTCTTGTGTGATTTCGATTGTTGCTAGTACCGGACAGTCAATTGCTACATCAGGGTGGACGAAAACACAAAGATGGACAAAAGATGGGGCAAGTTGATGAATTGAATTTTCTGTCAGCAAAGTTACCACTTGGTTAGGGCATCCACATCAAAGTTCAAAGATTGTAGGGCAGAAACTCGTGGAGGAAGCAAATATCAGCGGGTGCAGTTCGTTCCAACACCCAACCCCCAACGAGCACCCGGTCCCAAAGATGAGCTGCGAGCAAGACGCATTCAGTTGGGAAATTGACTCGATCGCCATCGCTGGTGGCAGTTATTATTGGGTCGACGCGCGCGCTGCAACTTGCGCTAATCCGACAGCGACGACTCCACCAGCGTCCAGCGCGGCAGCCATTTTCTTTGTTTCTGCAGGGACCACCACGCTAATAATGGCCACTAGCTCATCGTCGCCGCCACGCCGGCCGCCCCCCTTCCGGCGGCACCGCGCGCACGCGGAGAAGCAGTTTTTGTCAGTCTGACGGCTCCAGCTCTATATCTTGGTGATGACAGTGAGATTACTCTGGATTAAACTGATACATCCTTTCGCGCCTGCTAATGATTGGATAGGGGCGCTGCTTTGGAGTGTCTTGTTTGTTCAGGATGGTGCTCGTATGGCTGTCTAGGCAGCTGTCCCAGGTCCTGAAGCTTTTGTTTGTGAACTGGAAAGCTCACTACGTACCTGCTTGCTTGATACACGCGCAGTCCAAAAGAAATAGATGCAAAGCACATGATCTGTATGTCATGTTTACACATGATGACATGAAGAGGAAAATCTTAGAATTTTGTCAGCAAGCTACAATAATACAAAAGTGACAGTACGATTACACAATAAAGAATCTCGATCGTCCCACTTGATAGCAGCATCACCTACGAGTATATTGAAACCTTTGTGAGTCGGCGTTGGTACAGCGTCTGCTGTAAGTTACCGGCGGCGGCCGTGTTTAGTTCCAGAGGTTCTTTTGGACTACTATTCATCTCTCTCAGAAAACACGCTTCCCAGAAAAGTTTCCCTTTTAACTTCTTTCAACTTTTCTATTCATTCCTTTCATAGAACACGCTTAAAAAGATTTTTCCTCCACTCCCAACTAAACACACCCCACCAAGAGCACACTGGATTGGTAGCCCATATAACCATCCAATGTAGGTCTTTTGGGGAACAAAAATTACCATGATGTGCAGACATGGGAAGCCTGACGGAATCCGAAATTTGAGGCATCCTTTTTTCGCCGGAGAAGCCACGCGCCGTGGCCTTGCCTTTTGGCTCGTGCCTGCTGTGCTTCTACTGACGAAATCGTCAGGCATGAGACAATCAACTGAAACCTGAAAAGCCGTGAACGCAAGATAGCTTGTCATGCACCTTCTTTCACAGCTTTTCAGAAGCTTTTGTCCTCAACTTCGTCAGGCATGATTGCTCTACAAGGTGCACAGCGGGCACACGCATGTACTACGCGCTGTCCGGGTCACGGACCATGACGAACTCAATTCGATTCAATGCCATGGATGTTATTTTTTTTTTAAATAAAACCATGGATGGGTTTGGACCGGGTTTGGTGTTGAAATTCTCACTTGACCAATCCATGGCCGAGCGGCACGTTGATAGTTTAGTCGACTAAACTATAGCATTCATACCCTCAATAGCCATGGTTTGCTGAATATTCTAACACGGACATTATGGCTATGACTTCGGTCAAACAAGGGGCAATTTTTTTTTAAAAAAAACGAAACCATAAGGAGCCCTACAACAAGAATGGGAATCTCTAAAATGATAGCAACTTTCGCTTTGTACAAGATGGTAGTCGGATAGCGCGCAATGCATAAAAAGGGGTCTCCATTCTCCAAACAGGAGCAGTTGTATTTCCAGAAGGTACTAACTTATACAGTAGCTGGTACATGTACATTCAACTGTTCCAAAAGCATCAATTGTATTATTCTCGCAGTCTTTCTGCGTACAATGGTGCTATACTGCTGTACTAGTATATTAGAGGCTGGCAGCATGGCCATACGCCCTCTCAACTATCGGTGCGACCAAAGTGAACGCACACAGCAGAAAAAACAGCAAGCCGAACAGCTAAACCCGGACTAAGGCGGATCGACCGAATACACATATTTGTAACAACAGGTCAATCCCAAGCCGACCAGAGAAGATGGTACACCTCTCCCCTCCAAACTCAGCAGATTCTCAAGTGTGCGGTAATTTTATTCAGAAGAGACCTTGGAGTTAAGCTGGCTCTGCACCGACGCACCGTAAAAAACCGAGCACGCAGCCAGGTCGCCAAGCCTTGATTGCATGAGCCCGGAACAATGCTTTTAGCTTCCCCTCCTACCAGTAAGGCCACTATTTAACACATCATGCTTCCTCATTTTCATCCTCTCTCATATCGATAATTTCTTCTTGGCAGTACAATGCATTTAACTCTTCTTGCAGCTGAAAGCAACACAAGGGATCATGAGTCATGAACAAGTGCAGAGTCTAAATTATTCAGCCAGATACATACCTGAACATGTTTCAGCTTCGACGCAATCAATTCGTCAGTTAAAGAAATCATTCTGCAGGGGGGCAAGATAAAATACATATTGATCACAAATAATCATTATAATGAGATAGCATAATTAAAGTAAAAAAAAAGCAGCATCTCAATCAAATTTTGATTGGAGCTTCTAGAGCATAACAAACTAAAAGGCGGAGTTTTGTGTGTTGTGGTCTTTGTAGAGTATGTTAGCTGTCACTATCAAAGTCTCTAAAGACCTTTTGAGGACCAATTGCTACAGGTAACTTAAACCATTTCGTCCTGAGATCAGTTCAAGGTACAATTACCAAATCCACTTTAGGTTCACATAATTGCCAAAATTAAACCACCATATCTAAACTAAATAACAATCCATATGTCGTGAACTTCAGCTCTTTGCATTATCATGCTAAATAGCCAAATTCACTACACCTAGCTGTGTGTAATTAAGCCTTACAATGCAAAAGCTATTTTTCCAGACAAACAATACCCCCAAACCAAGTTATGCAGGGTGCAAAACTGAACCACAATGCCCATGCCTAGGATGAGAAATCAATTCAAATGAATATGCCCCCGCGTGCACGGCATCATCATACCTCGCCCATGGACACAGCCTCCTATTCCAATTCAAGGTTGCAAAGCTACAAATGGTGGCTAGAATGGGCAAGGGAAATACATGTAGTATTGCCAGGTAGTAAACATAACAGTGTAATAACTAGAGCCGAAGGGGGTAATGACAAGCAACAAAGGTGTGCCTAGTATCAGCCCTCGTCCCATGACCCTGTACCTCAACACGGTGGACCCAGATTTCTGGTTACGGCGCAGACAATGACATGAGGTGAGTGTGACAGGGCAGAAGGCGATGTGGGGCAGTTGAGTTGGGACTAAAGATAAAGCAAACAGGTAACAAAGGGCAGCAGCTGACATTATATTATGTTATGGTGACTAATACGATGAAATGACAGAGTGAGACTGAGACATCAGTGGATACACAGGACAGAAGTTTTCAAAATTCAAAGCTTGAGTAGTTACCTAGATTGTAATTCAAAAATTTTAACAAGTAAGGACTGTTCTCCTTCAGCTGTAGACCCTTCAACCTGCCAAAATATGTGAATAGATTTATGAGTTGATAAAAAAAATCTATGAGGGCCCATTATGATAATAAGCTGTGGTCCTCACCACTGTATCACTTCCCATGCTATGAACCCTTGACTGGGCTGCTGGATAAAATCAATGGTTTTTAATTATAATTTGAAAAAAAAGAGCATTCAGTAGTACAAAGGAAAACACGTACCGTCAACTCTCTCATTTTGCTGCAAGCTACTTAGTAGGTTTGTAATCAGATCCTGGAGCAAGTGAATGGGAAATCGTTACAATAGTATATGGATAAGTGGATGCTTACAGTATATTAAGTTGGTTCCATACTTGCTGCAATGCAGTCTGCTTTACAAGATTTTGAAGATGGGGAATCAGGATTGAAGAAGATACAGAACTATTGCAGAGTTCCTTCCGTTGATGACTAGTGGACTGAAATAACAAAATCCCAGTTACACAAAACTGTGCATCATTTCATTTAAGAGCAAGGAAAATCCCAGTTACAGAAAACTGTGCATTATTTCCTTTAAGAGCAAGGAAGCAGTTTTGCTTCAGGAAATAAAAATCACAACCAGCACTATATAACTTTAGAATGTATATCTGTTGGTATGATTCGAGAATGAGATAGTTACCATCGTCTTGGCATTCACTGACCAATCACCGACACTTGCTGATTTTCTCAGCGAAGGCCCCTGAAAAGCTCTAATATTAGTCATGCTGAATGGACACATCTCAGGAGAGGGTAATGGTGCATTTGTGCTTTATGAAAATTCTTACCTCTTGCAATTTGCGTGAGGCACTGCTCATAGGAATTTCTTGAACCTGTGAAGTAGACTTTATTTAGATTATTTGCTTGAAGTGATCTTGTTCAGTCAAGGGAGGGCCAACCCACCTTTGCAAGATCCACATTCTCAGATGTCACTGAGAAGCGACCTTTAATTTCTACCATAGTACGTTTAGGCTTATCACCCAAAGAGCCAACATAACCTGTAACAATCATCAGAATATCATGTCTTTTCAGTGCAAAAATAACTAGAACAATTGACATAATAAACAAAGGCTAACAAGAATGTTCATGCAGTCCTATCATGTACATATGCATAAGGGATCAGCAGTTGGAGGGTTTATCCTACCTGCAGACGATCGAATAGGAGCAGAAAGGCTGTTTGCAGAAGCACGAGTTGGAAGTGACAGAGGGCCGCTAAGATTATTGGTTCTTCTTGTACCATTCTTTTGTTTATCCGATACAGATTGAGCTCCTACATCCCTGTCATGAGTAACAATGACGATAAAAAGAATCATGAAGTATCCTAACTGCCATGTACTTTCAAGGGATTCAAAAATCAAAATGATGCTCGGTGCTTACAGACTCAGATATCCAAAGTATCTAGCAATTTATCGAATATCCAATTTGGCCATGACCAACATATAATAGGAATTATTGAAAATTGAAACGGAAGTGTTTTTATTATAGAAGAAAAATCAGATCAAAGCAAATCTCATAATTAGAATGAACACGTTCAACAAAGTTTGTCAGTTGCACCTTTCAACAATGTGACCTCTTTCAGTCATCGAACTATTATGTAGACCAGATTGCAGAATTGGACCGGAATATGTCCTTTTTGTTTGTCTGACTTCACTCGTACAGTTTTTCCCATTCGGTGACGTAGAGGGCAATGGATCATTTTCTGATCCTAGGTTTCTAGGTTCATCAGCCTTGCTTTCACTATGGGCACTACCATTGTTGGAAGGCAATGCTTCACTTGCTTCAGGGCCATTTTGGCCTCGGTTTGCTGCAGCAGTTCTTTCACTGAAATATAACAAAAGGCTATGAATGAAATACCCATAATTAGGCATGACACATATAAAGCAATTGCTCACCAATCCCTCTGCAGTCTGTACAAACTCTGATTCAAGATCAACAATATTGAAAATCAAAGGATGCAAGGACGTTATAGATTCTACTCGACCTGAAGTTATTTCCATTCAACTGTGTTGGATTTCCACGATGACTATAAGATGTATCCTGGCAATAGAGTGGAAACAACTTACATCAATCATACGGTGTATAGATTTCTCATGCATATAAAAACCCAGTTAAAACTCAGCAGAGCAGGCACATTATTTTTGCTATTTAAAAGGGTTGCAGATGTTCTTTATGTACCACAAGAAAAAAATAGTTTCATAAAAGAAAAAAATGGAAATGCATGCCCAGACCTCAACGAAGCAGCTCTAGCATTCATTTTTTGGCCCCACCTAAACATGTAGCGCCTTAATTCAGAATATGTAAATCTTTACTCTCTTCTTTTTTGAAATACATATGCTAATATTTTCTCAGGTCAAGATACACATGATATTGCAATTTATACCATTTGATGAGTCCATGTAGCTTCCTCATGAAGCATATTACTAGTGTACAGGGCTAAGGCATTTCTTACACAAAAGCAAAAGGAGTCAAGCAAACCTTATAGCTATCTGTTATTCTAGCACTGTCGTCGTCTTCTTTAAGTTCAAGTGGATCATCATCACATATCTGAAAAGTTTTGCAGCTTAATTGTGAGGCCAAAATGCATCCATCTTTAGAACATACAAGAAAGGTATCATAGCATTAGAAGATTAAACAAAACTATTGCTTTACCAGTGACGCTTGAGCCTTTAGATCCTCAATATCGAAGTTCCATGCACTAACACCTCGTTGGTACTCACTCTGTTACATAGACCATCAAACTATGAGAAATAGTCACACACATGTATTTAAGGACAGAAATAATTATTGTGTCTACGCGAATGCAAATGCATAATAGTGTGCTACGTAAGGAAACAACACAGTGAGCAAAAGCACCGTGCGAGTAGCCATGATATTACTTAAAGAATTAAGTTTAATGTTAGTTGATTGATTATATGTGATACAAATAGCTGATACTCATGTGACTACAGTGCCCATATACCGGAGTCACGCCTTGAAGTCCTCAAGGGGTCAGCTTCTAGAACCTACCCTTCGTGTGATTAAAAATATCTGCAACTCTGAAGAGGTGCGGGCATAGAAGAGCCTCCAATAGAACAAAAGAAATCTGCAACTTCCTGACGAGCTAAATAGATATTTTATATAGATCACTGCTTCTGCTGAGGAACGTTTGGGCATTCATCTGCTTTACCACAACGAGTCGCATCATCTAAGTGATCATTTTTTATCCCTGAAAAATTAACACCATATGGTTCTGAAATGAGCCTTACTTTCTAGCACGTTCTTATCATTCCACCAGGGACGGAGCCAGTAGGGGGTCTGGGCAGGGCCATGGCCCCCTCATGGTCTGCATTTTACTATTAAAGCCTCAATTAAGAAGAGATTAGCTGCATGTTTAGTGTTTGTTCCATGAATTACCCTCTGGTCTGGTTCCCCCTAATGTTTCCATCCTAGCCTCGTCCCTGCTCTCCATTAGCGCTTGTTCAACCAATACGCATTGGAAAATACAAGCATACTTGTGCAGGCCAATGACATAATACCATTACAATCTAAATTTGTCATATGCTACAATGGTCATATATATTCCTACAATCCTTAATAAAACTCGACCGGTGGGGGTAAGACCGCCCCCACGGTTTTCATTGGTAGAGAAGCTCAACCTTCTCCGGTCGAGAAAACCCCCGAACCCCGGCCTCTCCCTAGGCCCACACCGTAACCTGAGGCCAGTGACTACAGCCACAACCAGCTGAATCTGGACCGCACCGTTAACATGGGCCGGCAGCCACTGCCACAAACCTAGGTTGGGCCGCACCGTTACCCAAGCCAGCGACCACTGCCACAAATCCTTGTTTGGGCTGCACCGTTAGCACAGGCCTGGGTGTCCTACAATGGGGAGGCACGACGAGGGGATTTTTTTTTTCCCACAAATTGTGCAGTACCCAGGGTTTGGACCCTGGGCGGGAGCTCCCCAGCCGGTGGCCTTTTCCACTGCACTGTGAACCCCTTTGCTCTACAATCCTTAATAAAGTTTATTTTCAAGCCACATCTGTTAACCAAAGTATCTTTAATGGTAACATGGTCCAACCATCCAACTAAACTGAAACAGAAGATTCACCTATTTAACGGATACATCCGCTCCAGAAGTAAAAAAAAAAAGGTCATGGAGAGAAAAATAGGCAAAGTACAGTTTAACGAACCATGGAAAGTGCTTCCTGTTCTGAAGAAGGCATTCTCTTCAAAGCTAGCTGTGCTGCATCTTTTAGCTGGAAACACAGAGTCATTCACTAAGAAACACTGTGACAACTCGCAAGCTTTAAGTAAAAAGAAACAAGCAGAAAGTACATAGAAACAAACCTGGAGTGCCTTAACACGGTCCCAAATAGGGGGCAAATCAGTTAAAACACTCTTAACAGTAAGTTCTGGTGGCTTTGCATTCTTGAAAAAAGAATGCTTAAGTAACTTTTCAGCTGTTGGCCTCTTTGTTTGATCTTTTACCAAGCACATCGCAACCATTTCCTTGAAGGCCTGATCACAACTGAACTTCCATTAGAAGAGCAAAAACAATAAAGCATAAATAATGACAGAAACAAACATTCTAGAACATAAAGATCGTGCCAGAAAACTACAATCAGAAAGCATTCACTGTGCAAGCATTAACCGAAAGGGCTCGTGCTACCTTTGAGAATCTTTTATCACGGTCATAATCAAGACCGGGAGGAGCATTTTGAAGTGTCATGAGAAGCACCTGAACCATGGAAACCCTCAGTTAACTTTGAATACATAATTACATATACATACATATATCTAAAATAAAACTAAGGATTGAACCATAAACTTTGTAAAGTTGGATCACTAACTTCAGAGATAAGACTATTCGTGCTCATAATTGTGAATACACATGCATACTATATTGGATAGCTAAATGCTTACAAGCCGCTGGCAATCAGCAAGTCTAAATAAGTATCCACGAAAGAATGTATGCCCATGTAGCTTGCAGCATAAAGAGAAATTACGCAATGGCAGTATGTGTGCATTTGGATAGCTAAATGATTAAGACCACATCCACATATGCTTGAAATGTAACTTTCAAAATAGGCTAGTTGGTGCATTTTTAAATACAAGAAAACTGATGCATCGATTTTCAAGTGTTCAAGCTTCCCAGGGACATCTTTATTACACAACGCCCTATTCTGCGAGAGCGAAAGGGAAAAGGATCTAACACGTTAATTTACAGAGAGTAAATCATTGGTTACCTTCATGGGAGGGTACTTCGAAAAAGGAGCATGTCCATGTGCTAGCTCCAGTGCAGTTATTCCAAATGACCATATATCAGCTCTGTACAAAGGGTCAATAGGAAGATCTCACTTACAAAAGCAATTAAAAAAACTAAAAATACAAACATAAAAGCTATAATGCAACAGACATGATTGTTACATCATTACAATAACAAGAGGCATAAGTGGGGAAGTTTGCCCTTAAGCTGGAACCAACAGAACATATTTAATAACGACCTGATTTCAGGGAAGAGTTTCAACTTTATGATGTAATCCAAACATATTTGAACATGTCAAGTAAAACAATGCTGTTTGTCAAGGACAGTACTAGCTCAGAGTTCATATAGAGCTTTAAACAATGCATGAAACATGGTGCTGTTCCTATGACACATAGCTGCATATATGTAGCCTTCATGAAGGTAATGCTTCATTATTTTGGTTTAGCATCTGGACTAAAGACCAATATATATATTTGCTTGATCACTCCTAGTGTCTACCAAGAAGAAGATGTTGTAGTGTAGTTACTCAGGAGCACATGCCTTGTGAAGGATTTTCCATGCACACATCTTGGATTTCCATTGTTAGTGTTAGTGAGAAAACCAACCAAGAAAGCCTTGTGGGTCATTATTAAGATAGCCAATTGTCACCCAGGATGGAAAACTTCCATCATGAACTGGGCTGGCACATTGATTATGCCTAAGGCTGTCTTATCTGTGCCCCTATCTATCTCATGATCTTACTGGACCTCCCAAAAGTGGGTTATCAAGGAAACTAACAAGGCGCGGTTCCTTACGGAAAGGTAGAGAACGAGCTAATGGTGGTAACTGCTTGGTTTCATGACCATGGGCGTGCTTGCCAGTTGAACATGGAGGTGGACAGTTGGGTGCTCTGGTTGCAGTACTATGGTACAGAAAACTGACCAGCATCGGCCATGGAATAGTTACAGGTATAGGTGCATCTAAACAGGAAGGCAAGGGTTTGCGCCATGGAAATACATTCAGAAATGGTGGGTACCTTTGCATTGCAAAATATTTCTTTTGCTTGCCCTATTAAACCACAGACCACCTACCGCGGATAGGGCTGCCGCATCCAGAAAGACCCTCTTTGTGATCAACCAGTAAAAAACATGCATCACCTCCTCATATCCTGGTGTCCAAGGAGGTCAGATTCTTTGTTCTACAACCGCTTAACATCCAAGCACTTGTGCTACCAAAAGGCATGTCCTTCTCTAGCTGGTGGTATGAAGTTTTAATCTAAAAAGATCGGAGAAGGATGCCGGCAAAAGGTTCAACATGTTGATTGAGCTGGTTGCATGGGAAATTTGGAAGCATCAGAATGTATGTGTCTTCATTGGAGCTTAACCTAACCCAAATAAGATCTTGCGGGAGGTGCTAAATGAAATATCACCATAATACGCTGCTGGAGCAAAAGATCTTCACCCTCTTTTAGTCTCATAGGATTTTTTCCCTTTTTTGGTAGCTCGGTCATCAATTTGTTGTGGTGAAGTTTTGAGTAGACGTTTAGGGCATGTAACCTAACAATCCTTTTCTTCTACTATTAACGAAATGACAATGTTGTGTGATAAAGCGACAATCATATTATAATCAATCAAACGAAGCATGTGCAATGTACAATGCGTCCATATGTGTTCTACAATAGCAAACAAAACATAGGCATTGATATTCACCACATACTTGAAATTATATCCAGATCCAGGCTGGAGAACTTCTGGAGCCATCCTAAACACCAGAAAAAAAAATATATGAAAAATGTGTCAACATATTTAGAAAAAAAAAATACCTATTGAACCAATAGCAGGACAGATTTATGAAAGAAACGTAATTACCAGCACGGTGTTCCCACAAATGTATTTCTAGCCCTTTGCCTATCACCTCTATCAAACATGCAAGCAGAGACACCGAAGTCGCCAAGCTTGACTACACCAGGACTATCAATAAGGATATTGCCTGCCTGCAATAATGATATGTTGAGAAAGGCAGTAACAAAATAATCCCAAACAAACCCTACAGTTGGAAAAGCTAACCTTAACATCACGGTGAATATGTCCTTGCCTATGGAGGTACTCTAGAGCTTTGAGTGTTTCCTTTAGAATAGAGGCAATAACAGGCTCATCGAAACCTTCAGGATATGCAACCTTCATTAGGTGCAAACATGAGCCCTCTGACATGAATGGCATTACCACCCAAAGGTTATGATCAACCACAAAGGAGCAGTAAGACCTGATGACATTAGGGTGATCTATCAAGCTCATAGTTTGAGCTTCCTTTCTTACATCATCCTGCACACAATAAATAGGTGCTACTGTGAGATGTTAATTTCACAAATGGGCACGTCAAGAGACCCGAAATTGGATTGAAACAGTACATGTGTGTATTCATTAACTCTGAAAAGTGCGTTCATGGGCAGGCATAAGGTTTGGCACTTCAAAAGCATGCAAACAGCATTCCTGGTGATATTAGGCCAGCTAACACAAGAAGCTGTCATGATCCAGAGCAATGGTGATATATTTTTTTCCCTAAAAGATACATTGAAACAGGGCCGTAGATTGTAGTAGCACATCTAATCCAGATCAACAAGAAAGTAACTGCATCCAAATCCTAGAAGCTGCTCCCAGCTAGCTGTAAGCAGTAAGCAAGTTGTATGCGACCAGCATCAATGGTACAAGTAATCCAGCCGGGTACTGAAAAGAAAGCTAAAGAACTAAAGTGGTCAACTTTCTCGAATATCCCCAACTCCTCTAATAACAGTCAGCTTTAGAGCAAACCAAAAGAAAAGAAGGCTACAGTTAGATCGATCATTCAGCTAATCATGTACCACATCAGGTTCATCCAACCCAACTCTATCGGGAAAAAAAAAACAACAACGATCACCACCCAACCCTAGGAATCGAAATACGAAATGAAGAAGTTTCCGGAGGAGAGAGCTGACAAGGTTACTGTTGACCCGGTCGAGATCCAGGCACTTGACGGCGACCGTCCGGTTGGTGGGAATGAACACCGCGCGGTAGACGACGGCGTTGGCGCCGTAGCCCACTTCCTCCAGCAGGCGGTAGTCGGCGGGCGACGCGGTGAAGGCCGGCGCCGCCGCCGGCGCGGGCAGGGACGACCGCCGCATGCTCCCGGTCCTCACCATGGGTCCGCGCCGCCCGTGCTCGGGAGCACCGACCCCTAGCTCCGGCGATCGCCGGCGGCGGCTGGAAGCTTGACCCGTGTCGCGCGCTGGGGACTGAAGGAGAGGAGAAGACTGGGGCGACGGAGGGAGATTGTGAGAAGGAGAAGAAGAAAAAAAAAAGGAGTGGGGATTTTGGGAAAGAGAGGAGTAATTATTTTGGCGTGACGTGGCGTACGTGGGTCGGTGTTACTTGTAATGGAGTCACTGATACGCGGGCCCGCTCGAGTGGGTCCGTAATGGCAGTGGCAGTGGTGGGTGGTGTCTGTGAGATATCGGAGCGAATAATGGAGCCGACTGTCTGAGAGATCTCCACCTCCCGATGCTGGCCTGTGATGAGGATCGTGTGCGGGGTGGTTTTCCGTGGTAAAGATGATTGCTTCTTGTCATGATCCTCCACCTTTTCTTTTCTTTTTTTTCCAAATAAATAAAGAGAGTGATAAATGGAGAGTGTGATCGGCTCCAAAAGAAAGTTACTATTGTCTGCATGTTTGATAAGAAAACGACTGCGCTTCACACGTTTGTAACGAATCACAGCACGTGCAAAGTTGCTAGAAGTACTCCTATATGATATGGTTATAAGGCATTTTTATGGCATTGAATCTACTGTAGGAGAGTGGTAGCCAGGAGATAGAGATAATGTATTGGCAATGATGCAAGGGGATAATGTCCCTTCCGCACGTCCCTTCCTTTCATCTTCCACCTTTTCTCGCACGGATTCCTCTCAAGTCTCAATGACGCCGCCGGCCGCTCGTCGACTTCGCCGCCGGGAACCACCGACCGCACGTGGAAGGCGTAGCCGGCCCCCTTCAACGTCGCCGCAAAGTCCACGAGGCAGCCGAGCGCGCGTCCACCGCGCCTCCACCGTTGTCGTTGTCTTCACACGGACGCCAACCACGACTGCGTCCGCGCTCGACCCCGCCATCCGCGACCTCGTCCTCCGATCGCCACAGTCCAAGAAGCCGCCAATTCGTCCGCGACAAGCCGACGATGGCCGCCCTCACGCACCAGGCCAGGCAAGGAACACGCCACGGCATGCGTCGTCGATTTGTACTACGCCACGTCGCCTGCCCTCAACGCCGCCATCACACACCAGGGCATCACGGAGCCGCCACTAATGCCTATAAGATCCATGCAGGGAACGCCTCCGATCCTTTGATGTCCGTTTGCCCGCCGAACCGAAGCGACGGTCCACCGTCACCCTTCGACTCACAAAGGTCAGATCCCCACCGTATTTTCATGGTGCCTACGGTGCCTCTTTGTCCTGTTGAACGTCCCTTCTTTTTTTTTATGTTCTCTCAATTCCCTGATCAGCCGGACACCGTGGGATTTATATCCATGTCGCAGTTAATCTTCTGAGAGAGCATCATGATTCCGTTTTGCATTTACTAATATTCCTGCTTACTACATCATTCAGTAGCAGCGAATTTATATCCATGTAGCTGTTATTCTATGTAAGAAATCATCAACAACGAATTTCTTAGTGTTATTGTTACCACATCTTGCTTGAAATCTTGATAATAGACCTGCCGCACGTAGTCTCTTAAACGCCTTTCCTGATAATGCGGTAGTCAACACTGCTATTTTTTTCTGATCCTTCAAATTATCCTTGCTTTATAAGTCCTCCTTATTATCATTCAGGAATTTCACCTTCAAAATTGATGCACAGATAGAACACTGGTGCCTAACAGAGCTTCTAAGCTTTGCATAGTTTGCATTAAGGTGCAGACCCGTACCGTATAAAATTGTCATGTTTGTACAGCTTTATATATGGCAAAGAATATGGATTCGGTTGATAAGAAGGTGGTGCGGCATCCTTTACCAAATTCAAGGACGATGGAGGTGTGTCTTTTATTGTTATTACTATATTTTGAAATTCTATGTCACTAAGTTAATAATATATATGTGAAAATGAACTTTAGGTGTCTCAAATGTATCAAACTCACCATCACAATTCACTTATCCAAAAGACGAAGCATAAACATATGAGGAACATAATCCGAGCTGCAGGTAGGTGCGCAGCGATGACCGATGAACAAAGGGAAGAGATGAATAAGAAACATCCTGAAGCATATCACCTGAAAAACCATGGACCGTCACTAGGTATATCTTTACCGATTTTAATACGTTTGCTCCTTTCCCTGTCCCATGATAGCAACATAAGCTATGCATTTGTAGATGGAAATTGAACTTTAGGGACATATCAATCTCAACATCACAACTGATTGAACCAAAGAGATTACAAGAATGTAAACAATAAGGGTGTTTTCTATTTTTTTAATGATATTTGTTTCTTAACCCTAATATCTACAAATGTTTCACAATTTCTCTTGCCATAGCTACACACCAAAAGATTTATGCTTTATGTGATAGATCATAAAGACAGAAAAGTCACAATTATTGACCCTAAGCCAATTTGAGAATCGTGTAAGGATATGCCATACAAAGATAATGTGCACCATATCATACAATGGTCCCCTAAATATATGCGTGCAATGAATGTACATAGCCCTTTCTAGAATCATCAGGATATTTTCACGTGGCCATATACCCGTGAAGACAATATTGAACTTACGACGAAGGGTAGCTAGCTATCACTCCTTATCGTTTAAAACAATAATATATTTAATCTTATAGTAGAGTTCTGACAATCAGTAATTGTACATGTGTACAATTTGTAAGGTTAGTGCAATTTTTTTTAATACATATAAGATTCCTAAACACATTGCCACACATATATTTAAGATATTTATTTATCTACTCCCCACATGTATAGATTCCGACGACAATGTGGTTGGATTTCATCCTCGATGTCTTGTTGCATGAAACAAATATATATCGAAAGATGCTTCTGACAGACATAAAAAAGTGTATCATATAAGGAAGCACATATTGTATGTCGCAACACCCGGTCATAGTATTTAATTTTACATTATAGTTGTCTTGTTGTGCGATCTAAGTATGTTTATTAGTTCAAAAGTTTTGCTCCTGTAGCAACGCACCGGCACGAACCCAAGTAGAACTACTACGTGTCAACGTAATAATGACACATGAAAAAATACCATGGTCCAACGTGCACATAATTCTCGTGGGCCTCAATGGACACACACCTAAAGGCTAAAGCCCAACTTGGTCAGCACACACGGCCCGCAAAAACCTTCTTCCCAGACTCCTCCTCTCGTCCGCAAGACCGCCGCCGCCGCCGCCGCCGTGACCGTCTTGCCTCGCCGCGAAGCGTCGCCTACCTTCTCCGGCGAAGAAGGCAGAGGAGCAGAGATGAAGGCGGGGAGGAAGAACCTGTGGAGGGCGTGTGACGAAGGCGCCGCCGTCACGCTCGCCGAGGGCGAGAGCATCATGCAGGTCCTCACGCTACGCGGCTCCAACGTCATCGAGGTAGGCGCTATGCTTCCCTGGGGCGGGAGTTCCGGTTCTGTAAACAGAGTACAGACGGCGCGTGCTGCGTCCTGTTCCCTCACCGGCGTGCTTTTGCTAGGTGATGGACAGCGAGGGCGTCAAGTCTCTGGCCTTGTTCCCAGCCAAATTCCAGAAGAGCTTCTGGATCAAGAGCGGTGAGTACTGACTAATCCTAAATTCATTCACCAGGAGTTGATTAGTTCTCCCGGGTCACAATGAACTGTCTCTGCACCAATCCTGAGACTGTGTCTGCCTGTCTGCTCTGAATACGCAGGGAGTTTCGTGGTTGTTGATGCTCGCGGGAGGGACCAGGCACTGGAATCAGGGAGCAAGATTGCGTGTGTTGTCTCTCAAGTCCTCTTCCACGAACAAGTTCGAGCTCTGCACAAGTCTGGTAATTGGTAAGATTCCAGCTTCTTTTATGCTAGATATATAATGGTGGCCAGCTGCTCACAAAGTGACTGATCCAGTGTCATATCAGTGGCATAGAAAAAAAAAATTCTCGTGTTAATTAACCCTCGCTATTTATCCTATAGTTATCTTCCATCCACGATAGACAAGAAAGGCTCACCGAGTGATAATTTCTACAGCACGTATAGATTTTTTTCAAGCTTTACTTGATCAAATTTCCACGAAAGAACAATTGTGATGTATAAGAACATCACAGCAAAACCATTATGATCCAAGATCCTAAGCTGCTAGTTCACGTTGTAAAATATTAGTTCGTGGTCTGCACATTTGTATCGGCATTCAAGTGCTACTCTCAGCTCTACTCAATGTTGCTAGCTTGGCATTCTCAAATTGGTCTTCTGATCAGTTCATCCTTTCTTATATTAGGCCATCTCTCTTCAAGTCAACTCCCAGCGAAGGTTCTGAGGCTGGAACACAAGCACAAACTGCCCAGATTGACGAGGAACCAGATTCCGATGAAGATGACGATCTGCCACCGCTCGAAGAAAACACTAACAGGAATAGACCATTTGAACTGTATTCTGACTCAGACAGTGGTTCTGATTCTTAAACAGGTTTAGATAGTAAGATGTTGCGATTTATGATCAAATGTACCAAGGTAGTCCTGTATTTATTTCCAAAACATCTCAGGTTCGTGTACCAGCCACTTGCCAGCCTGCTATGTTCAAATTCATGCATGACATGATTTTCTATAGTATCAAGATATTTGTGATGAGAATGGAAACAGCTCAGGTTCGGTGCCTTCCAATTGCGTGCCTTTCAAATTCAGGCATGAGATGGATTTTCTATGAAAATTGCCTGCACTGTCAAGATTTTTGTGATGTAAATGGAGTGACTGAACTCCGAGAGAATGTTTTTATTCTGGCATTTGCATTGTCAGCTAGTCAGCTAGAGCAAGGAAGCCGGCTGTCAGGTCGACCTCTACGTGTTTTCTTTTCACCGAAGTTGTGGCCGCTGACGTAGAAATTGGCCAATCCAGAGTCAAATTGGTGGAAAGGGAATTGCAAAGGCCGGTTTTTCAAAAGAGTCTACATCCAAAATATTTTCCCAATTTTGCTGTCGACGGTTTTGCTGTGGTTGCAAGCCTTCTGTGCTCCTGTCTGCTACCTTCCGGATAAGGACTCAACAATGCTGCTGCTACAAGCTTACTGAAAAATCTAGGACCGTGGCGGCTATCATCCGCGGAAAACTGGGATGTCTCAGGTCAACTTTGAGATATTTTTTTATATTAAATCTTAACTGTGCTGAATTAACAACCAAGGCGGGCATCAAGAACCAGCGATGCTACTTGGAACAAGTCCCACAACTCAGAAGATGGAGAAATAGTCTTCGTTGAACGAAGACAGAATATGAACATTTTCGTCTTGGCAGTCGATGTTTGAGGCCAACTTTTTTGATATTTTATATTTGCTCTCTTCTAACTGCTGAATTAGCAACGGAGGACATGAAGTACACAGCGGTTTCGTTTGTTCAGGAATCAATCAGCGACCATATTTGGAACATGCAGAAGACAGAGAAGGGTCTTCGTTGATGAAAGGGAATGTAATATGTTCGGGAAAAAAAATGAAAGGGAATGTAATAGGTTCGGGAAAAAAAATGAAAGGGAATGTACACTCGTGAAATGACTCGGAAATCTGCACTAAATCTTTGATTTTACACTTGAAGCTACTTTTGAGACAAAAAAAATTCAGTCCCTTGGGTGGACGACGGCGAGCCCCAGTGAAGACATGGGCGTTCACCAGAAGGCGCGCTTCCGGCGGAATCGGCTGGCCGTGGCGAGCAGGCCGACGCCGAGGCACACGGCCCACACCCCCATCTCCATCGCCCACCTCACCGTCTCCACCTCCTCCTCTTTCCACGACTCGCCGTCGTCGGACTCGCCGGCGACCACCTCCCACTCCTCGTCGCCGCAGCGGCACCCACATCCGAATCCGACGTCCGTGGCCTCCTCGGGGATCCCCTCCAGCCTGGTGGCTCCGCACCCCATCGCTCGCCTCGACGCCGCCGCCCTCGCCCTGTCACGCATCAGCACGCCGCCCTCCGCGAGCACCACCACCTTCGCTGCTACCACCGCCGCCGCGGGCGCCACCGCCCGGCGGCACTCGACGCGCCATCCCGCCCCCTCCTCCCCTCTGCCGCCTTCGCGGCGGCGCCGGAACCGGAAGACGCCCTCCGCCGCCATGTCCTTGCCGGCATAGACCTCGAACCGCGCGCCCTCGGCGGCGGCGACGTGGTCAGCGCTGGCGTACGCGTCCCCCGCGACACGCCGGAGCGGCACCTCCGCGGGCGCCGTTGGCGGGAGCGCGCGGCCGTTGAGCGCCAGCGCGGCGCCGCCGATCGCCGGGTGGTAGACGAGCGCGAGCTCCGCGGGCGGCGAGGCAGCAGGGGCTGAGGTGGAGAGGCGGAGGTAGAAGGCGCGGACGTCGAGGGTCGGAGCCCGGGCGGCGCGGGGGCCGTCCTCCTCCATGGTCGTGGCGCGGCTGCGTTGGTCTGATTCGTCGCTAGCTAGTCGGCTGCGTTGGTCTGATTCGTCGCGATGGAATGGAATTCGAGCTTGTGTTGCGGATGAATTGATGCGGGAGGGGTGCTGGGAGCTTTGCTTGGTCATAAAACGCGGGAGAGGCGGGCGGGAGCGGGGAGGCAGCCCGGTGGGCGCGCGGGCTCGTGGTTTTGCGCACGGAGCACACGGTTTGGGGTGCGCTGTGCTAGCGAAGCGAGCTCCGTGACACGGCAGCTGCACCGCAAAGGCCGCCGTATTCAGCCAAATTCCGTCCAGCCATCTCGCATACGGGGCCGTCCGTGCATCCAACACATGCCACTACTTGATCCGTGAGCGGCCAAAAAAGACTCACAAAGTTAACGCCATAACAAGAAAATCTGATTCTGCCCTTCCTCTTCAATGTGTAAACGTAGTAGTAATAGTGTACTCCTAATAATGCAGCAGGAGGACTCAGCAAAAAGTTGAGCCGCCTTCCAACACATTAGATTATGCATCTAATACAATATCTCACCATCTACCTAACCCATCCTCTGGTCTTGTTCCCGCCTGGTTGCTGCTTGGGGACTCTGGAGCCAGCAGCAGTCACCTTGTGTGCGGCAGCAGCCCTTGACGCCGCCGTCGACCTCCCCAGGTTCTTCACCTGAGGTTCGGTTGATTTCCTCTTCAGCCTCGGCTCACGCTCGGCCGGCAGGCTCCTCTTCCTGCCAACGTTCTGTCCGCCGTTGTTTTCTTGTTCACCACCGATGGATGATGCATTCCTTGCGGCCCCTTTCCTCTTCTTCTCGCTCACCGCTGTTTCAGGAACCTCAGGGACACAAGACTTCTCGCCGAGAGGCAGCTGCTTGTTCATCGAATTCGAGATCCTCAGGATGTGATTCTCCTCCTCGCCCATCACTTCATCCCTAGAAAACGGCAGCAACTTTGCCTCTACAGGACCAGGAGTGGCAATGGTGGAGCCCATTGTTATGTCTGTCTCCTGCACTTTGGTCTTGCTTTCAAGGTCTCTAAGCTGAAAACAAATGGAGAGGCCAATCTTGGCGTTACTTTCCCCATGCACAAACACATGCAGTGTAGTAGTAGTTCTGAGAAAGAATGCTACCTTGATTTGAAGCAATGCCTCGGTTCTCTGCGTTTCCAACAGTTCATGTCCTATTTCCCTTGCCTACAGATTTGTGGAAAAAAAGGTCAACACTTAATCTGGAAACATGTGGCTGAATCAAAGATCAATAGCACAACATCTTTAGAGGAGGCCTGAGTCACCTTTAGTTCCGCGACCGATCGCTGGTGTTCTTGTTCCTTCAACCTGAGATCCAGCTCTTTGATCTAAGAAAGGAAAAATGGAATTTCAATAAACCAAAACCAGACACAATGCTAAAACTCAATGATGGCTCCTGCTAAATTTGACTTTAAAAAAAATAGAAGGTGGGAGATTGCTAATGGCATCAATTGTATAGTAGAATAGAAGATAGCACATCATTTAAGGAGTTACCTTTAGTTCCGCAACAGATCGCTGATGTTCTTGTTCCTTCAACCTGAGCTCCAGCTCTTTGACCTGACCAAAAAAATAATAATAACAATGATACTAACAGCTCATATAGCAAAGCTAAAGTTAGCAAATGTTTATAGGAGTCACCTTTAATTCCACAGCTGATCGTTCATGTTCTTGTTCCTTCAACTTGAGCTCCAGCTCTTTGATCTGGGAAAAGGAAAAAATATATAAGAAAAATCCAATCATACTGCTAAATCGCATTGATGACTACTTGTAAATTACCGTTTGCTTAAGAGCTGCAACCTCAGAATCGGATTGGTGCGTCTGTCTAAGTCTGCACTCTAACTCCACAATCTGAAAATGGATAAGCATGGGTACACATATATATTGAGTTTCACTAATGAAGAAGCTGCAACAACAATAGTTCTTCATGCTCCTAGCAAGTAAACAATCGTAACTACTTTTGCTTGTACCTTCTGCTGAAGGGCAGCACACATTTCTTCTTTCTCCTTCAGTTTTCCAGTAAGTTGACGCTGCTGTTTCTCTGACGTAATTTGAGAATGTGCCTTGGAATCTAACTGACCTTCAAGCTCTTTTACCTAAAGTAGCC
Organism: Digitaria exilis; assembly: GCA_015342445.1. Taxonomy (NCBI): domain Eukaryota; kingdom Viridiplantae; phylum Streptophyta; class Magnoliopsida; order Poales; family Poaceae; genus Digitaria; species Digitaria exilis. Next base: position 1,591,264 of record JACEFO010000144.1, read on the forward strand.
ATCAAAAGGCTGTCAGGTTGAAGTGAAACAATAACCAAGAAACATCAGAAGAACCAGTTCTTCAAATATTACCCCCATCAAGTATATTACCTTCTCTTGCAAGTTTTTGCAAAGTTGCTCTTTCCCTTTGGCTTTGGTCTCCAAGTTCTGCAAGTTTTCTTCTAGCTTTCTCAATGAATCATCCTTAAGTCTGACTTCTTGCTTAGCTCTCTCAAGCTGGTATTCATTCAGCAGGAAAAATGTAGATTATTCATAATTAGGCTAGCTTCAAGCACGTTGCTAGCACATTGTGCAAGTTCATCATGAGACTTAACTAAGGAAAATGCACAGTTACAACTCACCATCTGTTTTGTCTTTTGAAGTTCAACAGTATCAACTTGCTTCTTTGCTGGGCCCAATTCTATTCGTCGAACACGGCTTGCGAAGTTTAATGAACTCAACGTTTCTGATACATCATTATCAGATGGGCTAATTTGTACGAACATCAATGCTTTAGAGTCTCCTCCTATTATCAATGTCAACAGGCACAGAAAGAAAATTAACCATGTGGCTAAAAGATATAGGAAAATGTTAGCCTTATAAACATGGGATTTTCCTTGAGCAAGCAGATCATCTTACCTAGAGAATCTTGCAGCAAGTGTGTCAACTTGGAATTTCTGACCAAAAAAGGCACATGTATAGTGATTAGTGAGCGATAAAATCAAATGGGCTCAATACTAACATATGCAGTTATATGAATACTGCAAACCTGTAGGGTATATGGCTGCTTTTCGTCGCAAGTGCTGAAATAACATCACCCAATGCAGAAAGCGACCTGTTAATATTTTGTGCTTCCTTAAGCCGTTCACCTTGCACATCAGTCTTGGCTAAGCGCTCACTGCCAGCCAAATCAACAAGCCAAAGCTTGCTACTTGTACATTCTCCATTCAGCAGGTTCTTAGCCCTCACCAAGATGCAAAGCATACTGAAGCAAAGTTAAAAGGTGAAAATAACCATTTGGTTAACAAACAATCAGTTCAAGAATGGACAAAGGTAGTAAATAATAAAAACAGTAACCAACCAGTGCGAGCGACTGCTGTGCTCATTAACATTGTTTGAACTCACAGCCCTTGCATTGCTTCCAGCCTGCAATACTTTCCAAACCTCCTTTATATTCTCGACTTTGGCCTCCACTAGTCCAGGCACATGATGATACCCTTCAATGTTCTGCTTGATGTCCAGCCTAAATGCAACATGTGAATGTTGGGTTAACACAAATTGATTCTGTCATAAATGAAAAACAGGATAAAATGATAAATTTCATACTTTTTAGATTGAGACGTGGCAAGAAGGTCCCTGATTTGCTCATTGTATACTTCAAGAACACTGACAGATAAGTCGTATGCAACACTTTCTTTTCTCTCCTCTGCAATCTTGAACAATTCCTCTAGAGTTCTATAATTAACTCCCCTGTTCCTCTCAGTCCCTTCCATGGTAAATGTCTTTCCTGTTCCTGTCTGACCATACGCAAAGATGCAAACGTTGTAGCCATCTAAGACTGATGTGACCAGAGGAGATGCATCGGCATACACAGCATCTGTTCATTTGTTCAAGCAGCACATTAGATAACCAAAGCCAGGTAAGGAGTCAGGTAAGGTAAGTTATTAATGCCACATAATTTTTTAAGTTTATCAGTTTAGTTTTGAACCAAACATTTAAAACTACCCAGCTACCAATCTTGCCCTTGTAATGTTAAAATCAAATAACTGAATTTGTAGGCTGTATGACACAGTAACAGGATTACAATTGTAAAAAACTACAGCCTCATTCGAACACCAAAGTTATGATAAATATACCTTGATCATCCTTTGGTGTGAAAACTCTATCGAACTTGAATGTCTTTTTAGTTGCTCCCGCATTTGTAATTGTAATGTCCCCATCATTGGCTCCATCAAAATCCACTACGCATTTCTGACCTGATGACGCCTCATCTTTGCTTAATGGTCGGCACCGACAGAAAACCCTGATATTTCCTGAAATGGTAGAGAAAGACAGATATAGTGGGAATATGAAATCCATTCTCAGGTAAATGCAAGAGTAGTGCAAACAACTGAACAACCAAAGGATAATAGACACCTTTTGTCTCCTGAACGATATTATGGAGTTTCTTCCTCTTATCCATCTCTTCATAGTACTTCAGTTTTAAATCTTCACACTGTGCGACTGCAACAATTAAACCAGAAATGCAACTGTAATAATTAAACCATACCTTGTTTCTATATAACAGCTGCAAGGCTACACAATAATGCTGCTCCAGATATTACCTAGGCCATGCACTGCCCCAATCATCTTGCTCAAATCAGGAATTGCATTTGCACAATCATGTGCTTCAAGAGATAACAGTGCTTGCTCTTGTTTCATGGCCTGAGGATTAAGGATAAAAAAAACTATTGAAGTTAACCAATTCCAGTTGCTGATGCAATAAGGCATGCATTAAATTGGCTTTACCTTGATTTTTCTTTCCAAATTAGATATGGCAGCAGTCCACAATTTCTTGTCATTTTCATATTTCTGGGAAACATTTCTAAGTTGGCCACTCTCTCTACCAAGAGCTTGCTCTGTAAGCAAATGGATAAAAATGGTGAGCATATGTAAACAAATTAGGTTGGGAAGATGATTGCTGCAGTGGCATAATCCATACCAAGACTCTCCATTTCAGCTCCCTTTTGGTGAAGCTCTATTTTAAGTCTGCCAAGCTCCAGATTGGTAGAGTCTACTGAAGACCATGCCATATAACACTCATTGGACTTCATAGTGCATTGGGTGGTTAGCTCCTCAATCTGTTTCTCATACTTTGAGATCAATTTACTTGTTCTATTCTGCATAGTCATAGATTTCATGCATAAGAGTCACATCACATATAAAGCTGTAACAGTATGTAAAGTTCTGACCTGGGTACTTGAAAAATCAATATCTGCTGAACATCTTTTGCACAAGGCATTCCCATCTGTAACTGAGTTTGCTGCCGCAAGTGTAAGATAAAGTTATCCATCTGAAGATAAGTAAATTGCATCAAATCAACTTATTACCTGTTAATAGTGGTGCTTTTCGAATGCATATCCCACAAACCATGGGACTTCCCCTTACTCCTTTGAAATTGACCATAATAACACCATTCATATCAACAGTAACCCTAATATCACGCACTTGGAGGGGCTTGTTTCCACCAACCACCGCATAGACATCGAGTTCAGACAATATCTGTGGATTCAAAAGTGATGTTCTTAGCTGAACCTAAATAGAAATCAAGAGACACAATTATGAGTGTTTAACAGGTTAGTATATTTGCCTTTTCATCTTGCACGAGGACATCAAATGTACTGATTCCTTTTGGCCCAAAAGTGTAGAGTATCTCCGCGAAATGCAGATCTAGAAAATAGTCTCCAGGGGCAAGACCATCGAACTTGTAGCAGAAATTGCCATATCGCGCGGAGCGGTAAATAAAGGGACAATCACCACCTTCAATTATGCTTTCATCAGTTTCTATCACATCCCCTCCTTCAAAGAAGGAGTCGCCAGTAGCCTTTACATTGGAATCACAGCCTTCAATTGCACCGCCACCAGCATTAATGAACAGAACGGAGTCATCTGCTTTGTGCCAGGCAACAAAGAGAGAGTAAGCGGGGTTCCCTAGAGCTACAAAAACATAATAAAGTGAAAGGTTCTCAAATACTTCTACTTTGACATTGAGAAATTGATATCAGGGGGGAAAATCTGGATATGTATGATTAATGAAACAGAAAACAACTATGGAAAAAATGCAATATTCTGTGTGGCTGTTACACCGAATCAAGCCATTGAGATCAAGTAAGATTGTAAAAATATTAGCAATCTGATGAGTTCGTATACGTCTTTTATTCAGAATAATAAGGAGCAACTGCAAATAGATGTATTTAGCAAATAGGTAGTTCCTGGATAACAAGCCTACTGGTACTTATGAAAGCTATAATTTCCTTGTTCGATGGTGGAATCCAGTCAGCTCCAAGTCATAACGATATCCTAGCTTCAGTTACAATGTGAATGTAATTACAGTTATTTTTTCAGCTTGTGGAAATAGAAAACCAGGAAAGCACACACCGATCAAAGCTGCTTTGTTTGAAGCTATTATACAAGCTGCAAAATGGAGCAATGTTCACCAGTTTGTTATCAAGGAAGCAGTGTTTCATCAGTCTAATCTAAAATCTGAGCTGAGCATATAAGATAATAAGATGCATGACGATTCCACCACTAAAAAGATTTTTCTTTCCCGTAGGAGGACCTTGGTAGGGTCCCTGTGCAGTATAACAACCTAGCAGGCAGGAGCTTATAATTGGAGAAAATAACATCAGAAAATGTGAAAAAGATCTTGTTAACATGCGAATCCGGAGAGATCTAACTTCTAAAATTCTCGGGGGCAGAAAAGGGACCGATTTGGGGAGAGGCGGTGCCTAGGGTTTCTTCCCCCGGCATTCAACAAGCACCAAAAATCAAGATCTCGCTACTTTGAACAGCCCCTACACAAGGAAGCCCCCGAGCTCTAAGAACCCAGAAAAATTAACTAGCACGATCCGATGCGAAAGACACGAGCAACAAAGAAGAACCCTAAGAGGAGGGTATACGAGCACGACCTGAACGGCAGTCGGCCAGCCTGAGGCCGGACATAACGACGCGCGGCCCGGACACGAGAATCATGGACTCGGCTATCTCGTGCGGCGAAAGAGCCGGCGGAGGGGCCGGGGCAGCCTCCTCCTCCTCGCCGCCGTCGGGGCTGGGGCAATCCACCGCCGGCGTCTCACCGCCAGTGGTCCACGAGAAGTCCATGGGGTCGTCGCCGGGGCACCGCGCCTCCGCGCCTTCCATTGGATCCCGAGTTAGAAGGGGAGGGGAGGGGAGGGGCGGGGTGGATTTGGGTTGGGGGGAGATGCCTTCCTCTGCTGGATGGATTTGGGGTTTGCGTTGTGTTTGCCCCGCGGTAGGAATTCGAACTGCGCATATTGACGACCGTTGCCCGAGCGCTCGATTTCAGACAGATTGAACAGACTTCTTGGGCCGGCCCATCGGTACTGAGAGAAATTTGTTCTAGTGGGCTTTATACGGGCTCGGCTTTTTCTACTCTGACGATCTGGCCCAACATCAACATTTTAAGAGCACGACGACAAGTCGGATACGGCCGGCGGCAGCGGCGATCAACAAGACAACACATGCTAAAAAACAACAAAATCAACAAGACAACAGCAGCAAGCTGGCTGCGTGCACATCTTGAAACGTAAAAGTGTAATGTTTTCAAGTAAAAAAAAGTAATGTTTCTGCTTCCCAAAGATGCAAATTAAAACGAAGCAAGGGCACGTCTAGTTCAAGAGCTAGTCTTTCCCTCTGCTCCTCGCTTTGCTTGCCTGAGAGAGCTTGACTTGCTGGTGCAGGCGACCCGAATTCACTCGACTGAAGAAACAAGCAAGATCCTTGCTAAGTTGCTAGCACAAATTCCGACAAAACAAACGTCTGCTTCATTCCAATTTCTAGCTGAGCCTGGTCCAGTCCAGTTAGCGAGGGCTAATATTATCGATCAGATCGGACGCGGTTGTAAAAACAAATTAACCCAAGTGCCAGTAGCTATCACAGTAGCATATATAGCGGGAATAAATGGATCCTAGTTAGCTACAAACAACAAACCGCTCTTGTTCATTGTCACATCTACACGACGTCTAGCAGTACAATACAATACTCCCCCCAAAAAAAATCACTAAATCAGATGTTCAAGATGCTAGCTTCTTTTCAAAACTCGTTTGTCTATCTGGCCACGCTGAAAGCTCTGTGTAAAAGAAAATAAAGGGTATAAACATACACCTCTTGTTGCATAGGGGCATACCATACGTGACGTGAGTCCAAATTTAGGATAGCGCGACGTTGGACTTAGGGTGTATTTAGATTGGAGAAAGATTCCCCGAAAATACATTGTTTCACCACAAAAACGCTGTAGATGAATAGTGTTCTGTGAGTGGAAGAAATGGGATGAATAGTGTTTTCTTTTTTTAACTAAACGCACCCTTACCCAACTTTCCCTAAAGAAACCTTCCGATGAGTTTCGGGTCGTGTGCCACGCATGTCAGGACTTAGAGTTCTACTAGAAAATCTTATATGAGAAAACCAGACTACGGACAACACGGTTGCTATCATGCTACGCGCATCATCGTTTTTGTTTTTGATTGAGATGGCAAAGCCTCACTTTTCTCCGATAAAGAGTCATCACCCTCGCCATTTTCTAGACAAGTCACTGTCCAGAGTCTAATACAATACTCCCCCATCACCGTAATCCCAATCCAAACACAAAGGGATTAGCATAGCAGCAGCACGCAAACATGGTACAATACATCACAGTTACATCTGCCGTGGCATTGACTCACCGTCGCCCAACCAGAGGGCTTCGATCACGCAGGAATGGATTAACACCGCCGGTAAAATGGTAAGCCAATGAGTGATGGAGGAGGAAGACGACAGGCTAACCCTGCATCCGTCCCACTCACGAGTCATATGAGAGAGGGACGTAGAGTCCGCACTGGACCAGACGACGAGAGGCAAAAAAGGACGGCTGGCGCACACGTCGGCACACGCCTAGCCTGGAGCCTGTGGAAGCGGACAATCACGGCATAGGGATCTGAAGTTGTGATTTGTGAAGCCTGGCATGGGCGCATGACAAAGCCGTCACGCCGCCATTGGCGATGAGTAGAATAATGGAGGCCCGCTGTGTACGTGCGCCACCAACCCCACCACAACTGAACCGATGAGCATGCAAGGAAGAAGATGATGAAATGGTATAGAATGATTGGAATACCTGAGGGGCCTATTGGCGTCCATGTTACGCCCATGTTCGGAGCCAAAAACAATGGCTGATTGGGGGGCGGATGGGTACAAACTAGGTTGCATCATGCTGGTGTGAAACAACTACTACTACCCAGCTCTGCAGATGCTGCTTGCTGCTTGTATATCTCTACTAGTTCTATATGGGAGGACAGGGGGCTCGTATTATATAGCCCGTGTCGAAATCACGGCTTTGTTTAGTGTTTCAGTGCCAGATGAGCCCGACTCGATCATGTAGAGTACTTGTAGAGAGCATCGAGCAGTGGCAGGGTTAATGGACATGTTGGCAGCCAGCAACATCGATGGTTGTGATTGCGATGCTTGTGCTTACTGCTTGTACAAGAAAGGAAACAATCTTTGAGAAAAAAAAAAATCTTCTTCGTTCATCATCCTCTTCTCGTTAGTTGCGGTCGACACCCAGGTGAATGGTGTGTTGAGGTGAAATCTGGAGATCAAGAAAAGAAAGAAAGGCTGGCATGGCAGGGTTCTCAAACCAATCAATCAGATTGAATGTACTATTGAATTCAATTCAATTCAATTCAGGTGTTGAGATACATTAATAAAATAAGGGGGTCTGGGGTTTGTTACACTGGAGAAGACTACAGTAGAATGGCGGCAGGAGCTGCTGGAGAGAGATCTGTGCTTGCGGCTGAATGATATCGGATGGATGGATCATGGATCGGCCTTTGGCTTTGTTCAGATGTCCAGGAAGCCGGTCTGCTGGAGCACGGCGTTGCGGACGCGGCGGAGATCACGGCCTTTGAGCGTCCTCCCGGCGCCCTCCAGCACCGACGACGACCGCGCGTGGCGCCGCGCCGCCACCACGTGCGGCGGCACCATCTCGTCCCCCTCCTCCTCGTCGGACTCCTCCTCCGCGCGCCGCGTCGCCGCCGATTTCCCCGGCCACACGGGCACCCTCACTGGCGCAGACTGCCTCGGCGCGGCGGCCGGCGCCACCGCCCTCACGGGCACGGCCACCCCCAGCCCGTCCCGCTGGTCGCCGCCCTCGGCGAGCAGGGACGAGAGCCCGAAGCTCTGCGACACGGTGTGCGCCCGGCGTCTCGCGCGCGGCGGCGGCGGCGGCGGAGGCTGCTGCGGCTCGGGCACCGGCGGCGCGGCCCATCCGTCCGGCCACACGACGTCGCGCTCGTCGATCTCGAACGGCGGTGCGTCGGGGACCGAGTCGGGCTGCTTGAGGAGGCCAAGAAAGCGGAGCGAGCCCGCGGGCGGCGCCCTCGGCATCGCCATTGGAGGGAGGGGCGGCTGCGCCCACCCAAACAAGTGATTGAATTGGGTTTGGATGCTGCTTTGTTTTGTGCCCTGGATAGAATTGATATAGTATACTAGAGGCCTAGTGCTGCGGGGCTGGACTGGACGGCTCGGCGGCTGGAAGAGGAGGAGAGGAAGGAGAGTGGATGATGAGTGAGGAGAGTGATGATGAGGGCAGGGCAAGGCAGAGCAAAGGGAAGGGAAGGAGCGAGATGACGTGTCATCTGCAGTGGGTGGGGCCCGGTGGAGAGAGGAAAGGGTTCAGGGAATCTCCAGGTAGGTGCAGTAGGATTCCTTCCTGTGCGGATTTTTATGACAAAGTTATATTACAATAAGCAAGATGCTAACCAGGCAAACATACAGTCCAACTCACACGAGGTGATTGGCTTGGACAAGACATAACCTTAAACTAATCCTTTTGTTGTGCATTAATCCCTTGCAACTGATTCAAGACAGTTGTACGTTGGTTGGAAACATTGTGACTGTAGAAGAAAAGCAATATGGACACTAACAATCATCTAATTAGCCATATATATTTGGCAGAAACATGTAGGGTAAAGAGGATAAAAATAAGGGGTGTTCAATATGCTTTCTGAACTAAACCTTCTAGTACTTTTTTTTTGCATCACCTAGAAATATATATAAAAAAGGTAATTACATGGCATTATTGAAACCATTTCTAACAAAACTTCAAGTCCATGTGACGTTTTGACACATTTTTTGCTTCTTCCTTTCAACATATTTAGTTCTTGGCAAGTGAACTTCCATGCACCCAGGTAAAGAGGTACATTAAACACAAATTGGGCCTATATAAGTAGATAAATGACCATTTGCAATGATTAGTTCATCATAAGATGATTTGTAAAAAGTCACAATGAGAAACTTTAACATAATGAATTGAGATTATTCCTTCCTTTTGTTCTTGAAAACCCAAAGGCAGGGGAAGAGATAACTGAAAGGAATTGAACACTGCAGTTTAGTGGTTGCGCTGACTGACACAGCCCATGACAGATTAATAATGGCATATCATGCATTCCACCTATTGTTTCTTGAAGATTGTACACCTTCGCCAAAGAAAAGCTGTGTAGACCTCTAACCAACAGGAGTTTTACACCTAACAGAAAAAATTGCATTTCGATGAATGAATTTATGGCAATATGAATCAATATTAAAAGGCTGAAGTGTGCCCCTAAGTGGCTAAGTGTTGGTCCTAAATTCACACTATAATTCCTCCCAACAGCTAAGTAATTTCATAGATGAGAAAATGTCAGCAAAATAACTATGGGAACACATTTGGGGCACTGTAAAGAGCACTTGATTAAGAAAAGCATCTAAATTAGTTGATCATATTGTTCCACTCTTCAAAATAATGGTATCTAAATCGATTCGGTGTACACCATTATTTGTTCATGGTAAACAAGATCAATAGGTTTCAATAGTTATAAAATGATATCGTCATGGATTAGTGTCTCTATCAACACAATACAAATGCACACAAAATGCTTCACAAGAAACAAGATTTCATAAACATAGGAGCCTCAAAGCAGTACCATGTCATAGAGCAGGTCACACCATCCTGCAGGCCCTGCAAATCTTTAAAGAAAAGGAATGAAATTGACTCAAGACAATCTCAGAAAAATATGTTACTCCTTGAACATGCTGCAAATGCTCCCTGCCTCTCAAGCACATACACGACAGCAGGTTTCCTCCATGCCTGTTTTCTCCATCTGCCTCCATGGTGCAAGCAATCCACATTCCCCTGTAGCTGCTTTCTTTCTTTTCTTCCTCCAAACAAGCAAAAGCAACAGCTCTGCTATAATCAACCACGTTTCCTAGTTCTCCTGTCCACCATGATCGCATCACGGCAGCAGCAACCAGTAGTCCTTCTTTATTACTGCTGGCAAGCTCGAGGAGCAGTCGAGCAGATCAGCCACCCAGCTTCCCTTTTCTCTCTCAGCATAATAGATTCATTTCCAAAATCCCCAAACTTCAACATAATTGCAATGAGCTCACTTCTCTATCGATCAGCTCCTACTAAAGCACGCCCATCCTCGGCAACTACTACTATCCGAGGCACAAATCTAGCACAGGTTCCTCCGAATCCATCTCCCTCATGAGCAATCAAAGCCATGGACAACACCTCTGCTCCTCTGAATCCCACAGTCATATACGACATGGACGCAGATGCGGAAGCCGATTGTTGATACGGAGCTGGGAACTGTGCTGCTTGGTTTGTGATGGCTGGGCCACAGCGCAGGTTCTGCCCAGTTCTTCTTCCCCCGGCCGGAGGCGCACTGGAACGGGGATGAGCAGCACAAAAGGGAGGCGAGCCTTTTTTTTTATGGCGACGGTGGATTTGGGCGCACTGGAACGGGGATGAGCAGCACAAGGGAAAAGGCGACAGGTTCTTTCTTTTTTCTTTATGCTGGCGGTGGATTTGGCGAGGAGAGGCTCCTACGACTGGCCGTCAAGGGGATCGACGCACTGCTGCACCGAGCACTGCGGTGGTCGAGGAAAGAGACGGGCGCGTTGTTGCCGGCGAGCGCGGAGAGGACTGGAGACTGGAAGGCGAATGATGGAAGGCACATTGGGTGATAGTCTGGTGGAATCGGCAGCACGACAGCACGTTTGAAGGCAAGCGATCTTTCAGGGTGGAGGACGGCGATGTTTGGGGAGGCAGATGACAGACCGCAGACGGACGACGATGGTTGCAATCGGAGGGAGCGAGAACGATGTCGTGAGAGGAGAAGGACGACGGGCCCGACGGTTGTTGACGGAAGGAATAAATCAAAATCGTGGAGGCCGAGAACGCGGGCGGGCGGACAGACAACGAAAAACTGGAAGGGGGCGAGAGATGGCAGACGGACGACGACGTACGACGAAAACCGTCAGTTTGAGGTGGGAAGCAGACGACGTACCAAGTTTTTGACCCCTTTTTAGGAGTAGAGACTGCGTGGTACGTACCGGTTGGCGATTTCCCCGTGCACGAAACAAGAACATTTCAGGTTGTTTACTGGAGGACTCCAGCCTCCAGGAGTAATAAAATAGCACACGCTCGCCGCAAACATGGAGATAGATGACAAAAGCGCTTTTATTAGATGCATCATGTATGTATAGTACTTATAGGATGGATTCATACGCAAAATATACACCATTGCACATACATACATACATACATACATACATACATACATACATACATACATACATACATACATACATACATACATACATACATACATACATACATACATACATACATACATACATACATACATACATACATACATACATACATACATACATACATACATACATACATATAGGATAAATCTTTTCTACACAAGTGTGTAACTACACCACTGTCCAAAAACCACCTTGGGGATGTGTACATAGTCATTTATCATTTTGAGTATGTACATATACCTGAAATAAGATTTATCAAAGTGCTAACCATGAAAAAATTTGAGTGGAACTCATATGTTTTTGCACTTTATGATATATTACATTTCCTATATAGGAAAAGAAGTATGTCCAAATACTTCATGAGCAAAAAAAAAGTATGTCCATATACCACTTTTGAAAATCATGTATGCATACAGACTTTATTTAGAAATGTCAAGTACGAAAAAATACCTTGTGATTTGTGAGATATACACACTTGTGTAGCTACACGCTTGTGTAGAAAAAACTCGTCCTATATATATAGACACACACATATACATACTAGCTCAGGCACTTTGTATGTGTGGTCGAAATGATATGAGATTCAGATCTTAAAGTCTTTTATGGGGTTTATTCTGTTTGAAACGTACTAAGTGATTTGGAGGGACCTTCGATTATCTTGGAAAGGGGATTAGCCGAATAAGCAAGCTTTATAGTATGTGTTAATTAATTTCGTACTGTGATTGTGCAGGTGGAGGATATTTTAACCCGGTAGCTAGTAGTACGCATCATCGATCGATCGATCTATCTATCTCGAGTTCACTGGACAAAGATGGAAAGGAATGGAATTGCATGCATGGGTGGTAACTTGATGGCGACACACGGCTGGTTGGTCTTCTTCTGTGGAGGTGGCTAATACTTCTAGTAGTTAGTGCTAGCAGGCAATGCAAAGGCAGGATTAGCGGACGACAGGCCGTGGTGGCTATATTAGTAGGCTACAATGAATTGATTACGGCGCTCGCCTCCTTCATTCCTTGTACCTACCACTAGCTATATTCACGATGAGCGCTTTTATTAAATTAAGGCTGCGTTTGGTTGGAGAGTGATGTGGGATGGAATGGCCCTATTCTGATTTTAGGGATGGGATATGCAGTGTTTGCTTGAAGGGATAGAACGGTTCTATTTTTTTTTTTCCGGAGGGATAGGATGAAACAGAAACACACGACGTTAGCATGGGGCCCACACGTCAGACACCCCTTTTCTCTTCTTCTGGATGTCGCTCCCCATCTTCCCCTAGTCGACGCCGTCCTCGCGACTTCGCAAGCTCCACCTGTCCTCTGTCCGCGCATCCGCCTTCGTGATCTCCCCGGGCAGCCCCACGCCTCTGCCCTGATGAGCTCTGGCCAGCTGCCTTCCGCGCCTCCGCACGATAGATCTCGTCCCCGTCAGCAACCCTGATCCGTCCGTGCTCCGGTGGATCCATCTGCGCCTCCGCCATCTGGAGGTCCAGCCGGCAGACTCCAGTCCATGGCTTCGCCCACCTACCACCTGAGCTCTGACGGCTCCGCGCCTTCACCTTCCCAAGCAACAGTTGACCCTGTCTGCGGCGGCCAAGCTGGTCTCCTGCGCCTCCGCCCATCCGTGCTCCGGTGGCCTGGGCTTTGGTGCCTCCGCATGACCGTCCTCCGACGACCTCTGCCCACGCGTGCTCGCGCAGCCTGAGCTGCCTCCATGGCTCCGGTGCGTAAGTGCGTGAGGGATACGGCCTCCGAGTGGGACGAGCTCGTCCGACCGTTTTCCTGGGACAAGATCGTCCCAGAATCTAGCGAATATTCCTATCGCTGGAGCAGCCCCATCCCCCAATTCCTCAACCAAACACTAGTCAGAACGGAGCCGCTCCATCCTATTCTCCTTCATCCCACCAACCAAACGTACCCTAACTGCCGCAGATGGACTCGATCGGGCACATCACATGCACGGCCGGCGAAGTGGAACGGACGGCCATGCCCTCCTGTGCCTGTGTCACTGCGTGTGAACGAATGATTGGGTGGCGTCGATGGGACACCGCTGCCTCCGGCGGCTCTGGGGCAGGGAATCAGGGACACGCCGGCCGTGTGCACTGTGCTGCACCTGCCCTTCGTATCAGTACGTGCAATCTATCACTGCTAAAGGTCGATGGGATCATCCAAAAATAGTTTTTCTTTAAGATAACGGTGTTTTTTTAGTTCCCACAGTTTGCAACTTTTGTTTTGTTTTAGCCCATATTTTTTTATATAAAATGGAACTAAAGACCCATGCCAAAAAGTAGCGTATGCATTTGGGGTTACATTTGCCCGGGTGCAAACCTTGCATAAAGTGAAAACTAAACAACCCAAAACTTGCAAAAACCTCATCGAGCTGCGTGCTTGAGAGATGATAAATGCACTTTTTGTCAAAAAAAAAATCTTTCGGCAGAGCTAAACACCTCTTTCAAAGTTTGGCAAGTTTTTACAAAAGATATATACATATGATTGCGTTCATAAATTTTTCGAAACCAAAAAACATCGTATGTTTTGCCAAAGGTATGTTTTGCCGAGCCAGAGCTGGCTCGCCTTCGATGTCAGCTAGTTGGAGATACATAGCACGGCCAGGGCTTATCCCAAAGATTGCCACACGCGCGGCCCAAAAGAACACCACGGAGAAAAAGAACGCATGCACTCAGTCGTGGAAACGAAATGACCAAACGAACGCCGCCACGCCACCACGCGACGCAATATTGCCAAAGACTAAGCCACTCAGGGGAAGATTAGAAAGCAGACGACTACTGCTAATGATTCCTGTCCTCCTGCTAGTAACTAGGATCTCGACTCCTCTAGTATATGACTATGCATGCAATTATACGGCTAAATGAAATGATGACAACAAAACACAATGACAGGCAGCACATTGGACCCACCCCGTCTAGTGCAGTGCAGCAACTCGTGCGGCCTGGATGGCTGGATGTATCGGAGCGAGGGCAAAAGCCGAGCTTTCTTTTTTTTTTGACAGAGGCGCGTCACGTCAGCATCGTAGTGTGGTATCATCATCATCTGTTCACGACGTTCACTTGCGCGGGCCTTTTGTTTGTTTTTCTGCTGCTGCCTGCTTAGCACGCACGCAACAACTCAGCAGGCCCAAAACGTGGATATAGGTGTGGCCTCCTGAAATCCCAAGAAGGAAGGCCCAGAGGAGACCGGGCCTTCTACAGCCCGAAACACAATAATGCCTGCCCGCACCATACCGATCGGGAACGACAACGATGCCCGGCGCCCGCCTCGCTGCTACGGTGCGGTGCTACTACGTACTAGCTATATTTAACTCCACTATACTTAAAGAAAAACAAAGGGACTGAACCAACTATGCATCACCATCATGTCGCGTCAGCGACATACAAGTGTGCACAAGACACATATGTTGATATGTAGTACTAGGAGTGGCTCGTCAGGATCTTATTTGTGCCTGCTGGCTCTCCCCCATTTCCTCGCAACACAAGAAATGAGCAAGGGCTTTGCTTCTTTTAATTGTTCTATTTATACATAATTTTCTCAAATACATTTTTCTCTAAACATTTATCTCAATCTCTCTTCAAAAGTTACTAAACGATTTTTTCTTCCTCAAAAAGGTTTTAATTACACCAAGTCTACAAAAATAAAAAGTTATGGAGCTGAAAAGTTAAAAAAATGAAGAGAAAAAATATAGAAATGGGGAAGTCCAATGAAAGTGTTTTTTTCTTCTTGCCGCGACTTTGCTAAAGTGAGAGGAGTTATAAAAAAATTTCGAAGGTTGTAGATAAATTTTTTTCACTTCTTGGTCAGAGTAAGAGAAAAAAGGTTGTCGTTTTCTTGATTGAAATGAGCTAGATAAGTTACCGAAATAAGTAAAGCCATTTTTTTTGTTTGTTGCTTCTTGTCCGAGACACCCTATGCTCACTAAGATTAAATGGGTCATATTTATTCTTTGTAACGCATGCGTGGGACAGGTCTAAGTCATGCCTGTTCATGTTTATGCAGCCTAGGGTTTTAGGATGTTCACTCAGAAAAAAAAAACCCCATGTCTGAGGAGGCGCTGTGAACATATTTTTTTTTAACAAATGGCACAAGATCGACAATGCATGTTGGATTGCAACATGATCCATCTGTTAGGGGGACGCAACAATTCATCTGCGTTTCTCACGCAGTTACTTTCAATTCCACAGCTAGTCATAAACAACATCTGATGAGTATGGGTTGGATTAGATTGCTTTTTACATATATGCAACGATGAAGGATGTGACAATCTCAACTATTTTGTGTATCTCGTTTCAAAAAATTTCAAAAAAAAAGACTATTTGTGTATCTCTTTATTATTTTTGGTGTCTATAGTTATGTCTTTTTTTTCGCGGGTCACCATAGCTATGTCTTTTGGATTTCGGAAAATTATTAAATAATCTAATCTTGTCGAACGAAAATAAACTAAGAAATCTCTGTACGTACTAGTTACGACAATATAAAATAGATAGAATGGTTAAAAAAAAACAATATAAAATAGATTAATCAGGCACGCTGCGTCGTCCACGGTCTCCAAGAAAAAAGATCCCTCGCGATGATCTAGCCGTGGATGAGAGACATGCTTCCTAAACATGAATGTCGAAAAACAAATCTTAATATAGATCGAAAACGAATTAAGGAAAAGTAGAGTATGTATATATATCCTGGATCTCAGGATCTGCGGTGCGGCAGTTTCCCTTTGGAGTTGGAGAGACATTTTCCAATGGAAAACACAGTAGAGTACATGCGTGAGACGAGAAAAGAGCTAAGGGATCCAATCCCAAAGCAATGATGAAATAAAACCTTTTCAATCACCTGGCAGAGAAACGGATCGACGAACCAAGATGGAGTCAGAGCTGGGCATCAGATCATTGTAACCAATCTTGCCTCCTCTTTTCCTGCCATGTCATGTGCGGAAGAATGAAGATTGAGCCATGGCTGCATGGATTGGAAGCTATCTCTGAGAGGAATGAAGCCTGGTCCGAGGACCCATAGATGAGGCTTTTGCATCATGCATGTCTCCTCTGAAGGCCTAGAACCAGACAACATTCCACACAGAACAATAGCTTCTCCGTGTGGCTATGGCCATATCTCTCTTCTGTTCTCTATCTATCCCAAAGAAGAAGATGCATGGTGAGCAAGAAGGAGCCCTGCGGGGGTGCCTTATGTAGCCAGTCCTGCCAACAGCTAGCACCCCTCTCTGCTCTGCTCTGGTGGGCTGTACGTGTGCGTGATGAGGTAATGATGGCCTGAATGATTAGCAGCTAGCATTCGAGGACCTCGCCTACAATTTTGAACAGCTAGCCAGAGGAAAACGTGAGCCGTGCCTTGGCCATTGTGCATGCGGCACACACAACACAACCCAGCAACGAACAAGATGGCTGACATGTGGGCCACGTGCGAATTGATTGATTTCTAATAAAGCCTAGCTAGATGGCCACGTACGTACGCCAGCAGTAATGGCCAAAGAAACGGCCACAGCGGCATCACATGTGGAGAAAATGGTAGTAGCAGGGAGGGGGCATTCAAGGAGGGGCCAGCCATAAATACTAGCAGAGACGACGACGGGGAGGCGGCAGGCGGGTATGCTTGTGACTTAAGGCCATGCTTAGTTGCAAAAAAGTACCTTTTACTTTTTATTCATCTTATTATATAACACGCTTTCTAGAAATTTTTTTTTCACCTTTCCTATTCCTATTCATCTCTCTCACATAACACACTTCACAGGAAAAAAAATATTTCCCCCCCTCCATCTGAACACAGCCTCTGCCTGTCCGTGCCTGGCGTGGCCACCGAGGACGCATCGATCTGAGGCGTCCATGGCCTCCTCTCCGAGAGGAGACATGTGCTGTGTTTAGTTCCATAAGGACTTTACTATTCACCCCCTCAGAAAACACGTTTTCCAGAAAAGTTTTCCTCCAATTCTCTTCAACTTTCCTATTTATTCCTCTCACAGAACACGCTTCTTAGAAAAAGTTCTTTTCTCCCCCACCAACTAAACACGCCCCTGAAAACGAGCTGTGTAGAGACAGGGGCGAGTGGTTGGTTGCGGCCGGGTAAATGCCTCGAGAAGTTGAATCCTGTGTGCGTCGGTCGTTGACACTTGACAGCTTGCGCTTGTTCTCCTCGTCATAGATGCCGGCCGGGTTCGTCATGTGTTTACTGTTTCGTTGTCGCTACATCTAAAAAGAGTACTAGCTAGGTGCCGTATCCCGTTCAATTTCAAATTTGGAATTTGGTCCTTGGAGCTGCATCATCCTCATTTTGAGGATGCTACATGCCTATGCCTCTACACGTAGCTAGCGTTATGTAGTGTCAAAGGTTGCGATGGCAAAGCATGCATGGGTGGGTCAAGTCCTCCATCAAAGGCGAAATTGGTTTCTTGGCTGCGTCCGGGCTCTTTTTTTTCCCCTAAAATCAAATGGAATGTACAAATTCCTAGCCTTTGTCGTTTTGCAAACGATATAACGCACAGTTGTGTACTCCTTTGCATTTGCATGGCACCAACAGCCCATCAAATGAGGCCGGGCCGCCACCTGAGCCAGGCTCAGAACTAAATGGGCTGAGGCGAAGGCCCAAGGAAAAGGAGGGGGGCTGCCGCTGCTACTGTGGATTAGGCTTTGGCCCTGTTCGGCTGGCTGCCAGCGCTGGCCGCCTGTGGGTGGCTGGCAGCCAGCTCTGGCTGTAGTGCAGCCAACCGAACAGCCTGTTTGAATATCACGTGCTCTTTTGGGGACATTCTATTACAAGGCGGAAGCTTCAATTATCTACATACTGATTGCCTACTATAGGAGGCAGCTGCTAAAACATGCACCAAGACATCGTTTCCAGCACGTACTGAAGCACAAATAAACAGCGGTCGGGGTTGTCAATTTACGAAGAATATATAGGAGTCAATCCACCGTACGTGCAGAGGATATGATGATCAAACAAAGCAGGTTACCACAATTACGCCGGATCGATCGAATTCAGCAACTGCTCCGGCGGTGACACGCTTACCGGCCCATTCGGAATTGAACGCATGATTACGATTGAGGCGTTCTAGAACGTACGATTTCACTATCCACCAGGCCGGCCGGCCGTTTTAATAATGAATGATTGAGTGAATTAGCATGCATGACCAAGGAAGGAATTGAACCAACTTGGCAGCGCGGCGCGGCGTTAATATGCAGGCATTCGATATATATATGCAAGCAAGACGACCATATCATATCGATCGCTGTCGATAATATCCGTGGCCGAAGCATATATCGATGGCCTCGATCGAAGGGGTTTAATGGCCGCCGGCCCGCGCCGCTGATGCATGCATGATCTAATGGCTGGAGCTGGAGGCAGCGCCAGTACGTATACGTGGAGGTCGCGTCCCTCCTCTTCGTTCTTTGGCCGGAGAAAGCATGCAGGATGGACCACGTACGCGTGCAGTAGGGCAGAACCATCGGGTACGGCCCTGCGCTCTCTCTCCTACTTGCACTGAGCGAGCTGTCGTGTGACGTGTCGCCCTGCTCTGCATGCAAGAGCCTGCATATATGGCTGTGTTGAGACGAGAGAAGGTAAAAGTATCTTTTTATAAGTGTTATGTGAGGGATGAATATGAAAGGTAAAAAATGAATTTTTAGATACGCGTGTTCTACATGGAATAGAAAGTAAAAAAATATCTGCCGTGTGATACACGACGGTGTAAAGTACCAACCACAAATGTTTTTACTGCCATGCGGTCGCGCGGCAGGCGTGGGCCACATGGCACGCATGCTCACCCAGCGCAGCAGCAGGCAGCAGCTAGCGATCGACGCATGCAGCAGGTAGGCCCACACGGCCCGCTGTACAGTAACTAGTACAGCCCGTATGCGGTGGTTTTGCGTCGCCGCCCCAACACCAACCGTGCATATATATATATATATATATATATATATATATATATATATATATATATATATATATATATATATATATATATATATATATATATATATCTCGCATGCATTTACGTACGTGCCGTAGGAACACGGGAAAGTTTCACCACCCTCCATCCATCCATGCATACTGCCGCGCGCCGTCTAGATCGATCGATCTCACTCCGTCGTTTTACATGTGTTTTCCTCATCAAACCGATTGATTGATAAGGAGGAGGACCTGCAGGTTCTTGTCCTCGATCGCGTACGTCTCGACTGCAGATTTATTTGCAGTGCTAGCAGCTAATGAATCTGTCGAAGGTTTCAGTTCATCATCATCAGTGTGTCAGACCATGCATGCAATGCATGGGCAGCCAATAATTGATCCGCAGGTGATCCTCCGTTATTACGGTGTACTGTACATAGGAGTGAGAGAAGAGCCGCCGGTGATCAGCGAGGCGAGCGGCGTGCGTTTGTACTAAATTAATGGCAACAAAAGTAGTACGGTGGAGGTAGATTGCTGCTTAACTACAACCGATTGACGATATGTGTATGAAGAAGAAATAGTAGCAGCAGCAGGCTTCCACTTTTGTCCATATAAAGTCATAAAGATAAAGCCAGGACAGTTATTAGTTGTAACCAACTTTTGCTGCTGATGATGTGCGGCATGCATTGCATTGCATTTTATCGATGAGCTGATGAATTGAAGATGGATGTGTGTGTGTGCGCGCGCGCGCGACAGCCAAAAAGCCTAGCTCTTTCTTGATCACCTAGCTATATGCATGCTTTTGCGGGCGGTGAGTGATCCAGCTAGCATATTGTGTGTGTGTGTGTGTCGCCAGTATATACAGAGCTTGAGAGGAGATGTCTGATCGTGGAAGAATTAGTCAAGACCCGGCAGTTAATGGTAAACATATATACACTGGCGATTCACAGGTGCTCCTGCTAGAGCTAGCAACCATATCTATATGCTGTATGCATCACGCGACTGCAAGCAGCAGTGATGAGGCCGGGCCAGACTGTTTCACCTAAGCACTCACATGATCCCACACCCCGGTCCTAAAATACCATACCATACACTCCAGCTGGCTAGCTAGCTCCTTCTCCTAGCTACAGGTACAGCACCAACTGATCCATCGATCTCCATCTGATGAGAAACAAATCCAGCTGCATGCATGTATGCATGCCAGAAACACAAAAACCATGCCATGTGCACACAAAAGTGAAAAGAGAACAATATATACTTATTATAATATATACACACTACTTAGCTAGCTGTGCTCGAACAAACAGGAGCACACACAAAACATATATATAATGTACCTACTTTATTTTCTTCCATCGATCAAGCATATGACTCCATAATAATAATAATAATAATAATAATGATGATGATGATGATGATGATGATGATGATGATGATGATGATGATGATGATGATGATGATGATGATGATGATGATGATGATGTGCCTAATTTCAGCGATTTATTAGGCGAGGCGCTTAGTGGCCGTGCACACAACTTTATTCTAATGTATATAGATACAAGCTATAATTGGAGGGTGTGTTGCATTCTTCTGTGAAGAACCTCGCCATGAGAAATTGCTACCGTGCACGCTCAAAAATTAAAGATATCATTCTGCTGTGTCTGAAGAAAACCAACTTTGACAGACGACGCATGGTGTGCCCTTCATGCTCAAGCTCTCATATAGTGCGTGTGCTTTGTGGTGACTGGTGAGGCCGCCCGGGGGGTATGCATGCAATGGGATGGTATTTTATAAAAAAAAAAGCATAGTGTTACCGTGCTGTTACATACTCCCTCTCAGCCGCTAGCACCACCAATCATCATATTACACCACGCAGAACATGGTTGGAGCTGATTGGGTCGATGCTGCCACCTGGGAATCACACATTTTATATATTCTCTACATAGATGTACCTTATGTATATATTATTATATACTCTTCTTGTTCTTAAATTTCTTCCATCATATCGCGGCCTGGTGGTTCTACCATCTATCCATCTATGCATAATAATACACACAGCTTGTATCATCACTGCATATATATATTATACTTACACCAGCTAGCATGTATGCTAACTATATTTACACCAGCAATATATCATTCAGCGAGATCCAGTAAAATCCATGTACTAGTTTATACTACTACATGGTATGCATACATACATAGATCGTGTTAATTAAGAGTTTACTTTGTTTGACCCACCGTAAAACTAGTAAGGCAAATCTCAAAGGGAGTTTCATCAAGAGTTTCATGAATCTTGAATCCTATGCCGCATCAACAGTTTTACTGACTTAGCAAGGTCGCTATGGAGAGAGAGAGAGTTTCATTTGACGTGAGAGGTGTTCCATAACCATCGAACCTAGGCAACCTGATTACCTAGTTTTTAATCAAGATAACTGTACAATAAAACTTGCACTGAGACTGGCTTAGGTCCAGATTAATTAGTACAATATCAAGGGGTGGGAGTCATGAGATCGAGTTTCATAAGTATTAAATTCACTACCATATCAACAATTCTGTTTACATGATATGGTGATAATTAAGATGAGTCTCATCCCCATAAAACTCTACTTGCAAGGTTACCTAGTTTTTAATCTTGGTAATTAATTATGCAATGGAGCCCTCATTGAGACTCTGCTATGCACACATACTGCAGGAGGCCCATGTCAAACAACTTAAATTTTATTTTTTCTATCATTTATCTTGTTATTTTCTTTGAAAAAGTAAGCATGTGCATATGTACATACATGTATACAGCTAGCTAACCAGCAAAAAAAAAGTTAATCAAGCGATGATCAGGAGAACACATGCACCAGGTAGCTAGCTGGTTGTCGATCCTGGTAAAAAAAGTAGATGGTTTTTATTCCGTGGCACACGCCTAATGGACAGGCGCATGTGCATATTATTTGGTTGCCGTAACCTTTACTACACTATTTCCTCAAGGCAGCGAGACATGATGGTTCAATGCATCTTCCTATCCTTGGTCATACTAGTATTAGTTTGGGTCTGCAGCTTTGGCGTAATGAGAGTCTTCTTTTGATGCTTCGTCCTAGCTCTGGAAAAAAAAACTTTAATAGCTTATAATTAGGTTGTCCTAATCATTTATTTCCAGCGTTAAGGGGAAGAATCGAAGGAAGCTAATTAGGTGGAGTTGCATCGCCAACCACTTATATCGACGATCTGAGACTGTTAGGCACATGCACATATATAGTTAGCTAGGATCCACATATCCTAAGGCGCCATATTGCCCTACACTCCTCTCATTTATACACGTATCACTTGGTATGAATTTTGCGTGAAATTTATTTCTTTTAAGGTATTATATTGATATACAAAACATTATTTTCTTATAAAATAATCAATAATCCATCACACTGCCGCTTAATAAGTAGTATTCCCATGCATGCATGCATGCATGGAGTGCATGTAAATATGTAATGTAACCTCGGTTAATTTGGTGGGCTGGGCAGGGCGGAGTGGGGATTTGCTGGGTGCGGTTAGCGAGGCGAGGCGAGACCGGGGGAGCATGCACGTTGCGCGCCACCTTCTTCTCGCTACGGCGATGCGGGGGGCGGGGCCCAGCGCACAGCTGTTATAGTGTGGCCTTGTCGACTGGGCCTCTCTCTCTCTGTGTGTATTCGATCGATCTACCACGTACGACGACAACTGTACATTATATTGGCCTGTGATTTTACAGTATGTATAGACGGATAGAGAGTAAAAATTGCGCATGCAATTAAGAGATTTTGCTGTGAGACAGAGTTGTTAGTGGCGGCTCGGCTGCATGCATGTGTGTAGTATGGATGGATCGGCGGCGGGCCTACACGATCATTTTGATTGGATCGTCTCCATTGTGGACCAGCATGGACCAGCAGGGCCTGGCAGCGACAAACCACCTGTGGCAGTGTGCCCCCTCCCTCCTTTGTTCCTGTCCCCTGCTCAGAACTACTACTACTCCCTCCGTTTTTTTATGTGTCGTATAGTCATCTGGTGCACAGACCAAGGAACTACTTAAAGACTGCCTAATCCTCTCGGTTACCACTCTCCGTGGCTTAATGGCTTGCATCGTTTTCTCCATTGCATGTAGCCATGCAGCGCGTCTGTTAGGCTCCGCATGCAGATTCCTCCTTCCCGCATGCATGCTGCGCGCGCCCAGGCTATTTTCTCCTCGCGCCAAACTGCACCATGCAAAAGCCCGCGCTCTTTTCTCCTTGCGCCAAACTGCAGGATGCAAACCAATTTTTTGGCCCCAAAATTTGAGCGGCCAAAAAAACAAGCTTCAAATTTCAAACCATGGTGTCGCTCCATATGTCTGCTCCCTATAAATACGAACCCATAGGCTCCACTCCACGGCATTTCTCCTCCATGCTTTCTCCTACACAATGGTAGAGCCAAACAACAGTTTGGTTTTTGACCTCAATGAGCCTATGGAAGATGATCCAGTTGATCCCAATGCTCCCATGGACTGGGATGCTATAGCAGAAGATGTCTTTGATTTGGATGAACCATTGTTTCAGGAAGAGGTTGAAGAAGGTCAGTTTTTTAGCTCCTTTTTTTAGTTCTCTTGCCCATCTTTTGTTCCATCTGTTTATTGTCCATGTTTCTTTGTTTAAATAGATGAAGTACCTCATGCTTTTGATCTGAACCTGCCGGCAGAAGAAGGACCTGAAGGTAAGCTTCCTGTTGTAACCCTATTGTAGTACACACTCACGCATATCTATTCCTACTTGAGTGTTCTTTTCCTTTTTAGAAGTTGCACAAGTTAACGCAAACCAGAGCGAAGTGGAGGTGCCCGTGGAAGTAGGAACCCACGGTAACTACTCTATCCTTTTCAACTCCTTGTCATAATAAAATTTAGCTATATTAAAATTTCTCCGCATGCTAATGCTGCTACCAATCTTACTGAAACCAAAATTATTTATCTGTAGCTGTTAGGACAAAGAAAAGGCAAACTACTGATGCAGAGCGTATTCATATTTACTCCTTACTTCTGCAAAACACTACGCATTATCAAGGTAAAGGCATACTGCATAATGGAGTTTCTTTGAAGATAGCTCAAGAAATGGGGGTGCATCAGCGTACAGTACAACGCATATGGCAGGATGGGCAGGCAGGAGGTATCAATAATGTGGTCAGCAAGAGACCGAAAAATTGTGGCCGTAAGAGAGTTGAGATCAGTCCTGAAGTCATACAAGGAGTTCCTCTTCGTCAGAGGACAACTATGCAAGATTTAGCACGTGCATTAGGTGTCTCCAAGAGCACGGTGCATGCACGGATGAAGGAAAAGCAAATAAAACGCCACTCAAATGCCATCAGATCCTATTTGACACCTGCAAACAAGAAAGCTCGTGTAGAGTTTGCCATCTCCATGCTTGACCGCAACAAACCTCATCAGCCTACTTTCATTGATATGTATAACATCGTGCATATCGATGAGAAGTGGTTTTATAGGACAAATAAGAACCAGAAGTTTTACTTGGCTGCTGGTGAGCACGAACCAGAGCGAACTGCAAAAAGCAAGAATTTCATTGAGAAAGTGATGTTTCTATGTGCTACAGCTCGACCAAGATATGATGATGATGGCAATATGACCTTTGATGGAAAAATCGGCATATGGGCTTTCACTTTCCAAGAGGAAGCAAAGAGGGACAGTCCTAACAGGCTTAAGGGTACATTGATCACCAAAGCAATGACTTCGGTAACCAGGGATGTTATACGTATTTTTATGTTAAGCAAAGTCTTGCTGGCTATCAAGGCGAAGTGGCCACTTGAGGATATGGGCAAGACCATATTCATCAAACAGGACAATGCAAAAACTCATATTCCCATTGACGACCCACAGTTTTGCCAAGCTGCACAATCAGATGGTTTTGACATTCGCTTGATGTGCCAGCCACCAAACTCACCAGACTGCAATGTTTTGGATCTTGGTTTCTTTGCAGCTTTGCAAGCAGCATTTCAGAAAGAGTTCCCTGACAATATTGATGACATTGTAACCAAGGTCCATAAGGCATATGATGACTATCCGCCTGATAGAGCCAATCGTGTTTTTTTAACTTTGCAATCCTGTTTGATTGAGATATTGCGTGACAAAGGTGGTCAGCACTATAAGATTCCGCACATGAGGAAAGCAACATTGGAGAGGCTAGGCTTGCTTCCAATAACTTTGATGGTTGATCAAGAAATTCTTCAGCATGCTTTAGATTCTCTAAATTGACTGAAAAATGTACTATTATAATATTGCCATTTCGATTCAAAGTAATTTGTCATGCATCAAACTTGTCATACATGAACTGAATTAAGCATCTTTTTCGCCATACATGCAAGGGAATATGATTTTATACATTTCCCTGATTACATTTTCTTCTTCTTTTGTTTGTACTGCCACTTCTTCTTCCTCCCCGGCCACATTTTCTTTTTCCCGAACCACGTCTTCTTCCCCAACCATGTCTTCTTCCCCCGCCAAGATCAGTGCAGTCTGCACAGTATCATCACCATGCTCCTCCTTTGCCTTACGCTGGATTGCACCTGATCCATAAATACCAGGAAGCAATACCGGCAACCATGACTGCACTAAACAAGCAGCAGCATGATTCGATTTGAAGACGCACTCTGGGAGAGAAGCCATGTAGTTGATGGCCTCCGCAACATCATGATCCTCGCCAGCATCGCCATGCAGGAGCTTTCTTCCTCCTTCATCTTCGTCGCCGGCGTGCACGCGGCCGCCGCGCCCGCTGTCAGCGGAGTCGCCGTACTCGCCAGTGCCATGCTCGTCGCTCTCGAAAGAGTCCGGCGCATAATCCACGCCGCGCAGGAGCTTCCTTCCTCCTTCCGCGGAGCTGCTGATGCGCACGACGCCACCACGCCCGCTGTCGGCTGAGTCGCCGGTGTCAAGCTCCTCACTCACGAAATCTGCCATTGCTAGTTTCTGGAGGACGACGCAGTAGTTTGTTGATCAGCCCCACACCATCGATTCAATTTGTATTCCACCGTTTGCATGCACGCCGATTCAGTTCTCCGCAGACCCGAGGCGGGTGCATGCAACGCTTTAACTGAATCCGTTTTAATTCTCGCAGGGATCGAAGAGGAGACCAATATACGACATTTTTTTCCGTCTTTTTTCCAAAAGTTATACGACACATAAAAAAAAACGGAGGGAGTACTTGTACTGTGCGCGGGCGCGGTAATAATGGTAAGTATTTTCACTGAGCATATAGTAATTGCCAACAACAACTTATAGCTTGATACATATATATAATCCGACAACAGATCAGGGTAAATGAAAGTATATGTATAGACAATCATTGGGTAAGGGATTATTCGAGTTAGAAATAAGCTATTAGAACTATGTATATACGGTAGTAATGTTTAATTTTTCTTGGTAGGTCTTTAATTTGCATTTCATTGTGATGAGGTACGATGGGGATAGATAAAGTATGGTATACGTATATAGGGAGAGTATCTAGGTAGCCTGCTGTACCTGTAACTAACCCCATGCATGTATATATCCCCTGGGCTGGGCCGGGCCGGGCTGGGCTGGGGTGACAGCGCAGCAATCTCGTTTGTTCTATCACCGCCGCCGCGGCCGTCGTCTCTCTTTCTTTCTCACATCATCGTCTCACCCAGGCTGACCTCATAGCCCCCTCGATCGACTTGGAATGGATGGATAGATGGATGGATCTACCACCGCGCGCGGCCGCTGATGATCCGATCAGATGGATGCCCATGCTCACCTCACCGCCTGCCTGGCCTATCTATCTATTATATTTAGTGCTCCATCGGAGGGAGGACGACTAGCCAGCCCTACTGCTACCACTACAGTAGTATTCCCTTGCTTGCTTGGTTGCCCCCAGCCAGCCTCAGGCAGGCAATAATCCTCCTCCGCCTCGATCGATCTCCTTCCCTTGCCAGCAGCGTCTTCTCCATCCATCCATCCTCCATTCCATCCCTTTTCTTTCCCCTTTTCCTCACACCCCTCTTTCCAGTTTGTGCTGTCTGCTCTGCTGCTCTCCTCCCTCCTCTTATTGCTTTTTAATTTCTAGCTTCCATGCGCGCCACCACCGCCAGTGTTCCCCACCTCAATTCAGAGCTCTAGCGGGCGCCGGGAAGGCGCTGTTCTGCTGCTCTGCCTTCCACCGCAGACGCGTCGCCCGGGATGCAGCAGCAGCAGCCGCCATTCTCGCCTGCCGCCGGGACGCCGCCGGTGGCCCCGTCGCCCATCAGCAGCCGCCCGCCGCCGGAGGGACAGCAGCAGCAGCAGAATCAGCAGGTGCTTGTGGTGGACGACCACGAGGCGGGGACCGCGGCCGGCGACGAGGCGGCCGACCGCCCGTCGTCGGGTGGCAACCGGTGGCCGCGGCAGGAGACGCTGGCGCTGCTCAAGATCCGCTCCGAGATGGACGCCGCCTTCAAGGAGGCCGCCCTCAAGGGACCCCTCTGGGACCAAGTCTCCAGGTGCGTATCCCGAGCTCTTGTCACAATTCTGAATTCTCCATGGATGATGTATGTACCTCCAGAGCAGGCCGATGCGACGGCCTGCATGAAATCTCCCTGTCGAATTCGACCTCAATTCATCGGTCAATCTTGATGTGATAGAACAAGCAAGCCTAGCTGGTGCGTGGCTGCCTGCAGGCAGGATCTCCCACTCTTCTTGCGGTTGTGCACATCACACAGACAGATCATAATCACGCCACAGCACCTCAGCCACCAACGACCACGACGAACGACCACAGTGAATTGAATTTTCCCAATTTAAAATCATACACACATCGCTCTCTTCCTCCACTTTATTTCCACTTCTTTTCTTTTTCCTAATATATCCTTTTAATTTCTTGCGTCACCTCATCATCGTCCCGGCCTAGGATAGATAGATAGATAGGAGTATGATCTAAAGGATACTGAAGCTACTAATTTCCTATGCTTAGATAGATGTATACTAAAGTAATACTTGAGAACTGATACCCCCCCCCGCCCCGCCCGGAGATGGCATCAATCCCAATTCCTCATCCAAAGTTTGTGCGTTCCAAATTCAGTAAATTTTTTTAGAAAATTCTGTGGTTCCCAATTGGAGTAGTAAAAGGTGGAATACAGACGGGAGCTCGAGCTACACAACTAGTACTAGATGTCTTGTTATCTTTTTCTTTGAGAGCTACATGCTGTGCATGGCGATGGAGATGCCATCGTGATGGCAACGTGCCCTGATGATGCATGAGCCTGATGCCTGACTCACTGACGAGGTTAATTTTGTGGCTGCTGCAGGAGGCTTGAGGCGATGGGGTACAAGCGCAGCGCCAAGAAGTGCCGCGAGAAGTTCGAGAACGTGGACAAGTACTACAAGCGCACCAAGGACGGCCGCGCCGGCCGCGGCGACGGCAAGGCCTACCGCTTCTTCTCCGAGCTCGAGGCCCTCCACGGTTCTTCCTCCCCGGCGGCGGCGACACCCGTGGCCATGGCGCCGCCGGCCACGCCTGTTGTCGTCATGGGCGGCGGCGCGCCCGGCCCCGGAATGGTGGCGCCGGCCATCATGCATGTCCAACAGGCGCCGCCGCCGCCGAGTACGCCTGCCGCAGCGGCGGCGGCCAGCGACGCGGCGTGCATGATGACGACGCCCGGCGGTGACCTGAGCAGCTTCTCGTCGGGCTCGTCGGACGGGGAGGACACAGCGGAGGAGACCGGCGGCGAGGACGCCGGCGGGAAGAGGAAGCGCCACGGCGAGGACGGCGGGAGCAGGAAGATGATGCGCTTCTTCGAGGGTCTGATGCGTCAGGTGATGGAGCGGCAGGAGGAGATGCAGCGGCGGTTCATGGAGGCCATGGAGAGGCGGGAGCAGGAGCGGATGATCCGCGAGGAGGCGTGGCGGCGGCAGGAGGTGGCCCGCCTCGCCCGCGAGCAGGACGCGCTCGCCCAGGAGCGCGCCATGGCCGCCTCCCGCGACGCCGCCGTCGTCTCCTTCATACAGCGCGTCACTGGCCAGACCATCCCCATGCCCTCCGTCGTCGCGCCGCCGCCGGCGTTCACCCTGACGACGCCGTTGCAGCCCACGCCGGTCGCTTCCGCTGGGCCGGCCCACCAACAACCACCGCCATCAATTCAGCTGTCGTCGCCGAAGATTCACACAGCAACAATGGCGACGACGACCAAGCCTGCCGCACAACCGCCACCGACACAGCCACAGAGCACCAACAAGCAGGAGACGATGATGATGGTCCGTGCGCCGGCGGAGGATACGACCGGCGGCGGCGCTCCGTCGCCGTCGAGATGGCCCAAGGCGGAGGTGCACGCGCTGATCCAGCTGCGGACGGAGCTGGAGGCCCGGTACCAGGACTCGGGGCCCAAGGGCCCGCTGTGGGAGGACATCTCGGCGGGGATGCGGCGGATGGGCTACAGCCGGAGCGCAAAGCGGTGCAAGGAGAAGTGGGAGAACATCAACAAGTACTTCAAGAAGGTGAAGGAGAGCAACAAGAAGAGGCCCGACGACTCCAAGACATGCCCATACTACCACCAGCTCGACGCGCTCTACCGCACCAAGGCGCTCGCCGCTGCTGCTGCTCCTCCTCCGGTGGCTCCTCCTCAGGCCACCGTGCTGGCGGCGGTGCCGCTCTCCCAGACGGCGCCCCACCACGCCGGCAGTAACAACGGCATTATCGCTTCGTCGGACAATAATGGCGGCATGCAAACGTCGCAGGCGAACAACGGCGGCAATGGCGTCGCGCCGAACAAGGTAATCAGTCGATCCATGTATCTATCTATGATTTAGTAGCATTACGACCGCGCTTTCGCATGCTGATTGCCCATGCATCATGCGCGCCCGCGCCTTACTATTACAGCAAGAAGAAAGCGGCATCACCACCACGAAGCAGCAGGAGGCGGCGACGGAACCGAGGCCGCAGCCGGTGTCCATGAATGACAGCTACGTCAACGACAACATGGACAGCGACAGCAGCATGGACGACGACGACGATGACTTCGACGACGACGACGAGGCCAACGCTGGCGGCGGCGGCAAGATGCAGTACGAGATCCAGTTCCAGCGGCAGCAGCAGCAGCACAACGCGAGCGGCGGCGCCGGCTCCGGCCCTGCCCCCGGTCCCGGCCCGGCAGCACCAACAAGTGGATCTTTCTTGACCATGGTCCATCACTAGCTGCTGCTGCTGCTGCATGCGTATACACATCATGCATACCCAAGCGTACAATACAAACGTGCTGGACGTATGTGTCCTTCTCTCTTCTTGCACAGGTAAAAGTACCGTACCGTGCATGAACATCTACTACCTACCAAAGCTTTTTACTCTCGCTTTTCCATCCATCGAGCTCATCTGGATCCTGCACATACACATCATGGACGTATATGCATAAACTCGCCGTGAGGTTCACCGTACATACAAATATACTACTAGATGGTATTATTGGACGGAGGAAGATGGGGGTGTTACACTGTCGCGTACATACATACAGCATACTATGTGTGTGTTACTGCTCTCTATACAGTTCGTTGTACTATGGTACAAGCACAAAGACGACATATATATATGAGCTGATGCGGGAATTTCTTTTATTTTTTGGGTATACTTTTCGGCCTTTCTTTCCTTTTTTTTCACCTTTTTAAGAAGAGTTACTGGACTGCTCATTATGTAATTTATTATAAATTCTTATTATATATACTGTGGTTAAATTAATGACTGGTAAACTATATATGATTGGTAAATGTAAATTTCTCTTGAGGTTCTGTTCTCCATGATTGTAAGAGGTGCTGCATGCTGTTGATTCATTTATTTGTCTTCCACCAGTTGTTTGCTTGAGTACTATCTACTTGCCTATCACTCTTTTATTCTTCTCTTTTAACTTTAACTTTAGATCGATCAGGATGCCTGCAGGCCGATCTATCGGTAACTAGTTGCATTAGAATACTAAACGAGCTGTGGTTATTCTCTTGGGATCCAACGTGAAGGTTATTCTCTTGGGATCCAAAGTGAAATTTAGTTTATTGTCAACTGTCACTGCCTTTTCCCCTGTAGACCCTGTAGCTACAGGTCTCGATTAATATATACACTTTACAGGTGCATACTATAACCATTGGCACATGCCCTGACATGCATGCGTGTCAACGGTAGAAGCTACTACTACGTAGCATGTGAACATGCCCTTCAGCTGGTATGTCCGTATGCAAATATATACTGCAATCCTAGCTGAAGGATGAACGTAGTAGTAACTGAATTGGAGTGTTTTTTTTTAACCATTTAATTACCTATGGAGGCTTTTCTTACAGCTACACAATTGTTTTTAATCAACACCGTTAGTGTGCTGCAACTTAATTCTTACTACTGTACAAGATTAAGGGGGGAAAAAGGAGATATAAAGCCAATTTGTGATGGTAATTATTAATCTGAGCATATAGAGATAGATAAAAATAGCCAAGAAATTGATAAATACCAGGAGGATGATCTACAGCGTGACGTGCATGTGAGCGGAGGAGGAATGCTGGGGGACCTCGACGTTAGTGCCAGATTTGGCAGCCTTACAAAATTAGCTCCGGGTCAGTGCCGGATCCGTATAAACGGTTGCAGGCCAGCCAAGTGAAGTGTAGTGAGGTCACTACTGGTGCCACCACAATGAAAAGTGGTTTTTCTAATGGGAGGAGGAGCTGCGGGCTCGGTGCTCGCTAACCGTCCCCGACGCACTGCACGCACTTTTGGAATCCAGCGGTGCAGCCGCTGCGGTACAGCGAGGTAGAGTCAACCGTTCTATCCTTAACCACCGTATCTAAACGTAGTAGCGCTCGTATAATAGATAATATATCCAATCAATCAAATATATTATTTTTAAAAGTTAATATAGGTTAATTATCCTATCCAAATTATAAGTCGTTTTGATGCCTTCAAATAATTTTAAATATGCTAAAACAACTTACTTACAATTTATAAAAGAGACAGAACAACTGCCTATACTATCTCACTTTCATCATTATGCATAGCCGAGGGAGCCAAAAAAAAAAGCGCTGAAAGGGAGCCCTACACGGGGCACGGGCATGCATGCATTCCCATCGCTAGCTGCTCAATCCGATGCCATTTTTTTTTCTGTTTCAGCATGGCACACTAGTAGGCATGGTGATCTACCGGGCGGCCGAGCTAGCGTTACTGTAGTAAAGTAAAGACCTACTGAGTTAGCGTTCCGTTCCGACCAAATCCAGCCTCTGCTTTTGAGCTCTCTGTGTCTCCCCTGCGTACGCTCGTGTGGCGAATTCGTGCAAGAGATGCTGTTTTTTTTGTGGCTGCACGTACGGTCACTCCACGCTTCACAAGCCAGCTAGCTAAGCTAGGCCTTACTGTACTGTACCAGCCAGTATATATTGACCTGTGGTGAGTGATGAGAGCTCCACTAGGCGCAGGATACACTGAATTCTCAGGATTAGTTCCAGAAGTTCTTTTGGACTCTACTATTTATCTCTCTCAGAAAACACGCTTCTCAAAAAAGTTCCCTTTTAACTCCTTTCAACTTTCTTATTCATCCCTCTCACAGAACACGCTTTCCAAAAAAAATTCTTTTCCTCCCCTCCCAACTAAACACACCCTTAGGAAAATTCTTCACTTGTGCTAGAGGACTACTACAGTACAAGTTGGCGGCTTCTCAACTTCTTGCGTTGCAAACACGCCGGCTCTGAAGTTGAATTCTTACGTGCAGCTAGCTAGCCTGACGTCATGATAGTGCATGTTATTATTGAACAAGCTTGTGGTACGAAATGCCGGCCAAAAAAAGGTAAATCCAAAGGTCAAGAATTCCTGCTCTGGTCTAGTACGTACGCTGCGGTGTACCAGCACGCCGACTGAGAAACTTTGCACATACGCCGTTCCGTTGGGTGACGTTTTTTCCCATGGAAAAAATGGATAAGCACGAATGTGTAACCCCCAACCGATGCAGTGGCTAGACATTGAATTCACTCATTCGGTTGCCGATGGAAATTTCAATTCGTACTGGTGTCGCGACGCAACGCAAAGAACGCGAGCAGTGCCACATGGATCCAATTGGTGTTGAATGCCTTGTGTCGGCTTGCCATTCTGTTTATGTGCTGTGGCCTGGCCTGGCCATGCATGCATGAATGATTAGGTGCAGTGCAGGCGCAGGTGCCGCGACGCGAGCCCAGCGGAGAGGGATGAAGGGAATTCAAGTGCCCGCACGTACGAGACGAGAGGAAGGCCACTCGCTCACACGTGCTCGTGTCGCGACTCGCGTGCCTGCCTGCCTGCATCACGACTCGCCCTGGATAGTTTTTTTTTTCGCAAACGATGAATTTGATCCCCCAAAACTTTCTTCTAGAACATTGTTTTTCCAAGAGTAATTGTTGGTAACTGTCCTAACTGAACAAATACGGCTCCAGTATTTTAGTAGATCCAGAACCTGTATGGAACTGGACAGCTTCCTAACGAGACGGGGGCGCTGGTTGTCTGCATAGTATAACTGCACTTGCCCCGTTTATATGTCAACAATCACCATAATAGCCATGTTAAGCCAACGCTTAATTTACTGCCCTTCTCTGCTCAGAAAGCTACAGGGTAGCTGTTTCATCCACGCAACTGCTGCGGGATCACTGCGGGTCCTTGTATGCTGGGGACCTTAGCTTCTTCAGAGGGCTTACTTTTTTCTGAACTGAATCTTCAAAGGGCTTATTACGCCAACAGTTACTATTGAAGCTAAACCTTTACATCCAGCAGGTAAATTCACATGGCGAGTTTGTGTTTGGGGCCACTCCTGTTGCAACACCATTCAGCTTCGTTCGAACAGAAAGAAAAGGATTCAGTCGATCCTATAGGTTGCTGATGGTCTTCATCAATTTAATGGCATGCATTGTGGTTCGGTGAAAACGATGCCCTTTGATTGCAAGGGCAGAATTTGGCAAAAAAGATCAAAGAGTCCCATCTGGCAGGTTGCTACAAAAGTCGTTGTTCCTCCAATTTTGGGCCAAACATAATACTAAGGCGAATGAATAAAGCAAGGCAAAGATAAATTTTTATTTTTTATTTGGGAACTAAAGGTAATTTTTTTAAAAAATTGTTGAGCAAGCGGGAAATGGGAAAAAAAGGTGGTTAGTAACTAGAACCTATTTGGCAGCGTATCCTTTGCAAGCGGGAAAAAGGAGAGCACGTAGGGAGAAGTGGGAGGGAAAATTTGTAAAATCACCACACCCTGGATTTGTAAAATCATACCTTTGCAAATCTCTTCTCCCACCTTTCCCTTGGATCAAGATCATCCAGATTGTAGTTCTCATAGTTCTCACACGAAGCTGGTTCTCATAGGATACGCTACCAACATATTTACCTGCGTGAAGTAGCAGTGTCTCACAAACTAAAGCCAATATTGTAGACAGAAAGGCATCCCGCATGGCTAAGGCGACAAACTGTTAAAGGAAAAGGCCATGGAGAGAAAAGGTGATGCCAAAATGATGGGGTCACAGACAGCGCAAATGATAAGGCGAAGCAGGGCGTCTTGATTCGATCGGCAGCGTGTAAAATTGTACGAACCTGGCGAGCTAAGCTAGTGGGTCTCAAGGGTTAACACGCCGCCCGAGTCGCAACGACATCATGATGCATGCATGAGCTGGTTCATTTCATTTTCATCTCCTTTGGGATTCAAGTGCGGTCACCCCACTTCTCTACAGCAGCGCCGCCAACAAGCGTTGAAACACTTGCCTTTGTTCAGGCTGTTGCGTGACTTGCAAGGCTTAACCTGCCCATGCATACGGGCTGAATGATATGTTGTGTACGCCTGCCCCAAGAGAGTACAACAAAAGAAGAAGATAATCTTAACCATTGTCACAGTTTGTTACCAAGAAGGTAACATAGTGTTTTATAAATACATTATTATCAGGAAAAAGAAGGCACAGTTAAATTATGATCGAAAGTTTCTGTACAATTCAAAACATAGAGTATGATACATTGAAGATTGATATAGCATATTATAATGGATCGGAGCAGAAAGAGAGAAAGACTGTACCAAGCAGAATGAATGCAAGGGCGCCCATGCTGTAGATAAGCCGTGGCGATCATTCACTTCGGAATAAAACGCCACAGGGGGTCCATTTCGGTGCTCGTCGACACAGTACAGCCTAACAAGTGAACCATTATTATTATGGTCCCATGACGCTGGATGGAGCGCTGAATTATAAGCGTCGATCTGGACATATCTTTCTTTTATTGTCCTGTTTCAGTGAGGAAGTAAACATGTACAGTCTTGCAAGGAAAGCCATGTCCAGCATGGACCACTACAGCAGAGATTACCACAACAGGTAAATCTCTCAGGTCTGAATAAAAGGAATCAATAGATACATCTAGAAAGTAGAAAATGCTGATGAGAGGGGCGAATGGACTTTCAGTTTGCAAATCCATCAAAGCATGCCTAATAGAAGCTTTAACGACAACCATTATCATTAGAGTAAATCTCTTTTTCCACCTTTACAAAGTGTTAGGTGCCATATTAGTAACGGCATGACCTCCTGTGCTTATTAAGTGATGTTAGGAGTTAGGACCAATTGTCGACAGGGATACTTAAGCGGCAGCTATGAATGTTGCTGGTCAATGTATTTGCTATCTGTGTACTTTTATATGCATGCTAAACCTAATGATATAAATGTAAAACCAGAATTACAAGCATTCTTGAGTGATGCTCTATATCTTCCCCTTCTCCTATACTCTACCTAATGCTCTTTTCGAAGGATTTATTGGAATCCACATGCAGTTCAAGTAACAGTAGTGTTTTCCATGAAAGCGATCTTAGGATTAAGAACAGTGAGGTCATGATAATTTAATCCAGGCCAAGTGGATCTTACTATATTATTTCCCATACAGAATATTCCAGATCCCATCCATTTAAATGAGCCTCGGTTAAAAGATAGGAGCAAGTTTTTATGGAAATATGTGCACCTTAAGGTATCATTTCCCCCAACATGTATGGCTTGAAACGTTTCACATGTAGCCATTGGTCTCTACCGTTGATTCACAAGGGCAGGTTCATACTGCACCTGCAACAAATCAATGATAAAATGCTGTTCAGTTTTTGTAAACAATACAACTGAAAAGAATCATTCTGCGGAAAGCTGACACCATATTAGGAGGACAACTTCGTGGTCTAAACTGAAATAGGTAAAGCTGCAGAGTACACTAACGCAAATAAAAATATGCTACCAGGTCACCAAACGAGTACTATAATACCACATCTTAGAAAAGAGTGTGCACCCTGTGCCCTCCCATTATTATATGAAGATACCTAAGATGCATGAAACTTGATCTCATAAGTCTACCAATAGTCTGGTGCCCAGAGTTAGTCTCAACATTTAGAGCCTTCCAAAGTGATAAAAGTTGTCCTTGTCCATGCCACAATAACTTCCTAATCATGCCGTGACCACTTATTCCCTGTTTCTAAGGCCAAACTGCAAAACTTTCCTCCAATACAGCAATACACCCAGATCCTTTGGTAAAATATCAATGAACCTCCATCCCTTACATCCCAGCTAATAGTACTATTACGATACTATGGTAGAACATGCAAATGACAAGTCCATAACATGACCAGCTAAAACTTTAACCCACCTTAACAGTGGTACCTGAATTACCACTGTGGTTATTGTGCATCCTCTGCTACCGTTTTATGATGTTCACCCTGTTAAATGCAGTGCACAATAGTCACTGAATATGTATGCAATTGTTTTTTTCCCCGACAATCAGAAGCATGGCAGCCCTTAACTGTAAATCAGCTAGGTTTAGTATGTGAGACACACTGTAACCACCTGCTGTATGCCTACTTGATAGCGTCTGTAAATTTTGTAAACCAAAAGAAAGAAAGGGACACTGTAGCCCCACAGTTATCTTTGCTGATGGAATAACAGAAAAGGATAAAGAGATAAAGTGGAAGTGGGGATATTAAGTTGGTGGTTGTTATTCCCTTGCCAGAGGAGTCCAGCCAAGATTGAAAGCTATACAGAAATACACACTAAGTAACATGGACAGACATTGCTCCAATCCCATGTTACCCCCATCCAACTGTTGTTCCCCACTTGTGTGGTTGTGCCCTTCTTTTGCACATGGTCTCATAACTAACCCCTTCTCCTTTTCTCTTCTCCCATAGTTAACAATGAAATCACAATTAAACTGGTTGCTTGGGAGTGCAACAACAACAACAAAATACTCCGTAGTAAATAACTTTATGATGTATGCACTATTTGATTAGTTTATCTATGAACTGAAACTAATTACAAGATAACTTCAGCGTAAACTTCAGGGAATCTGGAAGGAACAGCATATCTCGCATCTTAACTCAGAACAACATGTTAGCTGACAGGTGATGGAAATGCAAGATATTCTATACTAGTAGGACTTCCCATTCTTATGAAAGTGACAAGATTTATCAGTTCACTTTGATGCCCATCTGTACCATCCTTCATTTTCAGGCAAACTTTGAGAGGTTGTCATCATGTTACCCACGAGATGCGACAGAAGTATTGGGCAAGTGGGCCAGGTGTTCAATTATATAGCTACAAAAGTAGATTACAAGACCAAAAATGGGTCACATGCCATGGTTATAACAGAGAAAAGGATTACAGGTGATAAAAACATGGCAACACTATTGTCGACAATAAGAGGGTGTGACTTGTGAGAACCAAAATTATGTGCAATTGCTGAGTGGAATAGCCTTATATATATAACATTTCTTATAGGCAAACTAACCATTCCCGAAGCTTTGATGGCCAGATCACACTAAGTTTTGTGTGATGGTCTGATGGATAATAGGCTGATATGTCCATGTTTCCCATGTAAGCCCAAGTAGCTTTTCAGAAGATGCTCATCTAAGAATCGTCACCCCAAAACAAACTTTGAGGAACGAATCATCCAAATATGAACTTGGTCCTGGAAATATAAGAAGGAAAAAGCCTAGACATTATGTAGATATTGATAAGACCCGATGCATGCTGAGACTGGAATGCCTTCTAAAACGTACCACCTTTGTTTGACACTACAAACCAAGTCGGAATTCCTCAAAATAAACACCAACTTGACATTCCAAGCAATTAGGAAATTTGAGGAACAGTATCGAAATTTATTTATAAGGAGAAATCCGATGCAATAGCGCACCTGTTCCACATTTTGCAGAGCACAGTTAACAAGCATTCAGAGGTGGGTGAATTATAGTTCCCATAGCTCAAGAGGGTACCGATATATTGGTTTAATCAGTAAAGATTCTAATGTCATATTGTCATCCAGTGGAAAAACTTTATAGGATGTGGCTACGTGCCAGCTTCAAGAGAGGATACTAAGGCCTTGTTTAGATGAGAAAGTTGGTAGAAAGTTGGAGGTGTGAATAGTGCATTGGTAAGCGTGTCTATGAGAGAAGATGTGACTCGATGTGACTGGAAAGTTGGTGAAAATTGGTGAACTAAACAAGGCCTAAAACTGTGGACATAATATTTGGGGAAACTAACAGCAGTAGCGATGACAAGAAGGAAACTCTATATACAGGAAACTTGAACAAGTTTAAATAATCTATTGACAATAGGCATCTGCTATATCATCAGTATATGATTGGAATTAGATCAATGTTTTTTTTTCCATTTATTATCAGAAGAAAAATATTGGACAAAATATTTGGGAAAAAACAAATGAAAAATGTACCTTCTTAAGTTCGAAAGCATACCATAAAACTTAAGTGCTGCCATTTTCGAGCTCGATGGAAATATCATCAAGCATTCTGAAAGATGTTAGCTTCATAGAACTTGCTCTTTTTCAAGTTAAGATTCAGCTTGAAGATTGCAAACAAACATAATAATGAATTGGGGATAATATACAACCGAACGAGCCAAAGTTTCAAGCAAATCTTCACTCAATGAATGATGCTAGAACAGCATGTGTTTGTTCATTACTTTATATAAATTCTTAACTAAGGGGAACATTGAAACTTCAGGATGTCCATCGGTGCTGCAAAAATTTACACAGCTTACGAGGAAAGCCCTCAAAAGACAACAACAGAACTTAATTTTTGTGAGGCAACAACCTGTGTGATGACCTGACTTGTCACACTAATTTGCAGGACAGTGATGTGATCATAGTGATCTGGCTAGCATCAAGAAGGCTTATGGTGATTGCAATGAAGGCAACTGGCATCACCCTGCAATGATAGAATCTTAGCGGTAGCAGATAGCAGTAACTGAAACTGTCGAGAGGGGCCAAATAACGGCTCAAACTTTTTTCGAGAATACGCAGGAGAGCTGCGTATCTTTGTATTAAGAAGAAATGTTCATGGTTACACGCGGGCCTACGAACCCGGCACACGCACACGGTTTACAAATTAACGATTTAGATACTACTCAAAGAAACTACAACAACCAGAGGATGGGAGGCAAGGTTGAACTTATGCCAGGATCAAATGGGCAACTACGGACCGGAGGGGTAGCCTCAAGACCCTCCAACCAGCATGCTGGCTTGCTGTACCGCCGCTCAAACTGGATGACTATGTAATGTAATTGGGCAGGTGGCACTGTGATTAGGGTAACACCATCCTATGCATAAAAAGTTTTGACTCGAGATCAGTACGTAAACAATGAGATGTGGCACTGAGTAGCTATGATTCGGCAGTGTAAGTATTAAGTGGAAATAAATCAAAACAGTGAACACTGCACAATCCAGCAAACGCAATGTAGGTAGCATAGTGGCGTTAACCGACACACAGAACAGAAATGAGATTATTGATGCCAATGAATACATGTAGGGAGACCGCACTGAAGCTACTAAACTGTTGCAAGACCGAAATTAAATTGGACGATTTGGAACATAATTGATTCGTTTCCCAGTCGGCAATAATAATGCAGGTATCGTAACGCAATACAGCAACAACCGATCGAAACTGTGGCAATGTAAACATGCAATGGGGATAATATCATAGACCAAAAGCACAGATCCGCACGGAATCGAAATGTCGTACTGAATTGCCAGGGATAAAGAAAATGAAATCTAGATACGCTTAGTAGAAGCATCAAGGGATCAGGGATGACCTCCTGCCTTCATCGACGGCGGAGTTTTGTTGTGCCTCCTCCGACCGGAGAGTAGTTAAGCATTATTCCACTCTGCTCCGGTGGGAGGGGCCAGTAAGGATGAGAAGGGGATCGCCGACGACGCCCCGACCCTTTGGCGCACCACCCCGCTGCGGTTGTCGTGAGCAGCAGCAGAGAGCCTAAACCCTAACCCTCAACGTCTCCATTGGAGATCAAACACCTCTCGCGGGGAGCCGTCTCGTTTTTTTTGCAAACAGAACAGAGAGTCTCTGTTTTTTTTTTTTTTTTTTTTTGCGTGCCTCGTGCTGGGCGTGGGCTGGGCTGGTGAGGACGATTTGGTATGGGCTTTCATCTCTCTTCCCTAAGAGAACCTGCGCAGTTCATTTTGGGCCCATATGAAATCGAGTGTTCCAAGAGATTTGGGCCTGGTTTGAGATTTTTTTCCCCATAACTTCCGAGTATATATTCTTTATTTAGCAGAAATATACCTCCATTCTTTTTTAATGCAGTTCAAACAATACGCTCATATGCATGCGCATGTACACGCTCTTTTTTAATGCAGTTCAAACAATAGACCGAGCCGGTATATCTCGAAATCAATAAAGCCGCCATGGAATCTTCCTTGTACCACATGTCATCCAAAGAATACAACCAATTATATCATAGAATAAATTCAGAAAAAAAAAATAAGCGCTTGTGCTGAGTCAGAACTTGGACTTAGGTGGGCTGATTCGACAAAAAAAAACATTTGAACTGTACCTCCATTCAATAGGAGCGGAGGGTTTTTTCTGTTGGGCTTAATTTAAGAATATAATATAAAACTATTCATAATTTATATTATAAAAAAGGAAGGAAGAGATCTTCCTATAATTGACCGCAGCATGATTGGTTCCAAATTCCAATTCGTTCTTACCTATTACTAGAAAACATATTTTTTTTAAAAAAAAGAACTTGTCATTTCTTTTGAACGGAATAAAGATAACTGGTCTAAAAGAAGAAGCTAAAATAGAACTCATCACCATCATTATAGTATAATAATAAAAAGCACCAGTTTAGCCGACAAAGTATCATGGCCGCAAGGCATCCCCGGTATGAAATCTAAAATCAGCATTCATGATCCATACAATCTTTCTAGTACTATCCATTGCACCAAACTTTTTCATATATAATGAGTAGCCATGCATTAGTTTTTTTTTTCTTAAAAAACGGTAATGATGATCCGAGTAACGAATCCTGCCAATGCATGTAGGGTCTCTTTCCCTCGTTTGATTGGAAACCGACGCTATTTTAGAATGTGACACAATTCCTCTCTTTTCCAAATCATAAAAAAAAATGCGTCTCTGCTCGCGTTGCGTTTGCGTTAAGATGTCCTCTTCTGGCATGGGGCCCGGCAAGTTTGTGCTAATGGGCGGACCACGACCGGAAGTAGAATCCTCCTCTGATGCTGATGGTGATGAGTAGACTTAATTTTGTACACGCCCGATGGCGACGCACGGCCCGAAACCTGGCCATGCCATCCTCCATCAGCTTCAACTCCCTCTTTTCCTTTTCTTTTTGTGTGAGGCATCGAGGGCCTCATCACATCAGGCGGTTCTGGTTGTGATTGTGCGCTTTATCCCTTTCGTTATCGGCGATTAAATTAGAGTGTCTGTCCTCTCACTTCTTTGCATTTTTTTGACATGATGAAAAGGTACTACGTATCAATCAGTATTAATATGTATTTGGGGGCATGATTCTCACATTCTGATTTTGCATAATACGTAATTGTTCATCGGCGCTCTCCTAATGCATATAGTAGTCTGTATATCTATAATCTTCTTCTTTATCAAAGGTCGTAGCAATTAGTAGCAAAGATAAGACTACTCTAACAAGTTGCAAATATAGGCTTTTCAAAGCCCATAAATTCCTGGAGGTGGTTGCCTGTACCTAACAAAGTTGTGCAAAACGCCAGCACTGCATTGCTGCTGAATTCATTTGTTAACGATTCAGGTCAGGTCAGGTGAGATGACTGGGATCACTGTATGTGATGAGTAGTATGCAACATCTTCTCGTCCTCGATCTAACCCAGTGCGAACGGAGGGAATCAGATGGATGCAACGGTTGGTGGATGCAGGCCCGATCGAAACGAGACATGGATCGATAAGGCTATTGCTTGGACGCTGCAGCTACCACTCTAGCTGCTGCTTGCTGCGCAAACAGGATTGGTCATCGGCGCGAGGCAGCGACCAACCAGCGTCTTAGTGGAAACCAAACACTCGAAAATAGTAACTTGAGGTATCTTCTTTTCAGTCTTGAGACTGTGCGGCTGCTTTTATTGAGATTCTGGATCGGATCACCATTGCAAATGCGGCGATTATTAGGGACGAGCACTGTTATTTCTTTCTTTCCTCGGAACACGGCGAACTAATGTAAAGTACTTTTACTTGATAGCTAATTTTCACAAACAAAAGCATCAACAACACCGAACTGATCAGCTGAGAGAGAGAGAGAAAAGATCAGATGAGCTAGTTGAGCAATCTATGCAGGCAATTCCTGTTGTACGTACTGACTTGTATTCTGCCGTCACAAGATTGAAAGGGTCAGATCATATTAAAATCAGTACTATTACTGAGGACGACAGAAAATCACCTTTTTAAGGCCCCGTTTAGATTCAAAAGCATTCTCCAAAAATCTACTATTCATCCTACCCTTTCTACTCACATAACACTATTCATCTACAGTGTTTTTTGTGAACCGTGTATTTTCGGGGAATATTTCCCAAATCTAAACACACCCTTACACTTGCTGCTCATGGCATGGGTTTGTACTGCAATGACGACTTGCATTCCATTTCACCTTGACGTCGCGTTCCAAGCTAGACGGCCGCCGGCCGAATGACGACGCAGCACCTACTATATAAGTATATAAACACACGCGACGACATAGACATAGACACCTGCACCACCACGCGCCGAGCTGCAGAGTGCAGAGGGAGGGAGGGAGATGCTGCTGCTGCAGAGGCGCGGGGGGCTCCTGTGCTGCGGGGGCGGGGGAGCCTTGGGTGGCGGCGCAAAGGAGGAGGAGAGCGCTCGGCAGGTGTCTTGGGCTGAGGTGGAGGCCATGACGGGCGGCTTCACGTCGGCGGTGGTGGGCGAGGGCGGCTTCAGCACGGTGTACCTTGCGCGTCTGGGTGGGTCCCTCGCCGCCGTGAAGGTCCACCGCGGCAGCAGCGAGCGCCTCCACCGCGCGTTCCGCCAGGAGCTCCACGCCCTCCTCCGCGTCGGCCGCCACCCCCACATCGTCCGCCTCCTCGCCTTCTCCGACCGGTACCCACAGCACCAAGCAGGCGTCCTCGTCCTCGAGTTCGCCCCCAACGGCAACCTCCACCACCACCTCCACGCCGCCGGCGATCCCATGCCGTGGCCGCGCCGCGTGTCGGTGGCGCTGCAGGTGGCCCGCGCCCTCGACTACCTCCACGACCGCCACGTCGTGCACGGCGACGTCAAGGCCTCCAACGTCCTGCTCGACGCCGCCATGGCCGCCAGGCTCTGCGACTTTGGGTCCGCGCGCGCCGGATTCGCCGCCGGAGGCAGCAGCCCAGGGCGGCGGCGGCGGAGGCCCTCGGCGGCCGTGCTGGCGGGCTCGCCGGGGTACGTGGACCCGCACTACCTCCGCTCCGGCGTGGTCACCAAGAAGACCGACGTCTACAGCTTCGGCGTCCTGCTGCTCGAGCTGCTCACCGGCGTCCAGCCCTTCCGCGACGGCCGCCTCCTCACGGCGGCCGTGGCGCCCAAGATCATCGGCGACGACGCGCCCAGGATCATCGTGGACCGGAGGCTGGGCTGCCGCTACGACGCGGACGAGGCGGCGGCCGTGCTGGCGCTGGCGGCCGCGTGCGTCGGGGACAACCCCACCCTCCGCCCGTCCATGCCCGACGTCGTGCGGGCCCTCCAGCGGACCGGGAGGAGGTAGATAATCAGTTCATCATCACAGGGCGACGTACGTACGGCGCCGTGTGTGTCTGACGTGACGTGGCGTGCGTTATGGATGCGATTGCCCACCGCCTATTGCTTGGCTATTTGGGTTGGTGAGGAGCAGGCAGGCGCTAGTGCTCAAGCCTTCCAGAAGAACAGACATCTGGCTTGTCCCGACAAGGACTTGAGTGGCAGCCACAGCCTCTTCCTAGGATTCTCTCTCTGTGATCGATCTTTCTTCATTTCTAGTATATATATAGGATGCACTGAGGACAGTTTACCTAGGCCATTATATATTATCAGCAACGGATTAAGCAAGCAAAAATTAGAGGGCATTCTGTTGGATAATTATCTGTAATAGGCCATATTTTAATTCTAAAAGTTATAATTAAATTCACGAATATTTGCATGACTATAATGAGTGAAACGATCCATGTG
The DNA here is from genome assembly GCA_015342445.1 of Digitaria exilis. Lineage (NCBI taxonomy): Eukaryota > Viridiplantae > Streptophyta > Magnoliopsida > Poales > Poaceae > Digitaria > Digitaria exilis. The sequence goes on from JACEFO010000144.1 coordinate 1,635,948, forward strand.
CCAGTTTAACACAGATTTAAAGAAGAACACGAATAAGATGAAGGATAGCAGTTCGGACATCGAAAAGTACCCTGGGGCGGGACCTCTGCCAGAGGCATCGGTTGCGCCGTTACCAGCTGGAGGAATATCATCCGTACTCATGATATTTCTCGACTGGCCTTGCTCGAAGTAGTCGTACAAATTCGATGCAGGAAGATCCGTTGACGCAGTGCAGTCCGTGCGCCGGAGTCGTGCAGGAAGAAGACGAGGCGCAGTGTAGTCGTTCGATGGCGGCGGAGTCTCCAGGACGGTGAACTGTACGCCGGTGAAGACGTAGCAGTTCTGGGCGAGCAGTCGCGTAGAGACGCTCCCCAGAAACCTGATTGCCCCGGTATCCCGAGCAAGATCTCAAGGAGGCAATGGTGTCGGAGGCACCTGCTCTCGCCGGTGGTGTACGCGCAGCGCCGGCGATGGGGAGGCAGATTTGCAGCAGAGGAAAAAGGAGGAGTAATGGACTCAAAAAATCTCTATCTCACAGGAGAAGATGGCTTTCTATTCATAGCCCTCGGGTGAGACGAGAGGATGAACCTGGACGGGAGAGAATCGGGAAGGCTGAGTTATGGAAAGCTGAATTATGGAAGGCTGAATCATGGTATCAGTGATTGCCATAATCAGCCCTTCCAATTACCGCGTCTTCAGTTTCCATAACCAGCAAAAGAGAGATCCCTCCCGCACGCAAGTCAGGCTCAGGCTCAGGCTAGCGCCAGGGTTCTTTGAGAACCGCCAGGGTTCTTTGAGAACCTCCTGGGTTGTCTGAGACCCACAGGGTTCTCTGCAGAATCAACCCTGTGACTCGTACGAAGCGTTGCCAGGGTTCTTTTCCAGTCCGAGCAGAGTTCTTTTCCATTACCAGTATGGTGTTGACCATAATAACTATAACATAAAAAGTAGACTATAATCCTTTAGAATAAATAGAATAATGGGGCAGACCCAAATATTCTAACACATTCTGCAGCTGAGATCAACGTAGTAGAGGATGCAAGCAATTTCCCAATTCATGTGTGCATATAGTATACAAGTACGATCCACTGCCGATCGATTGCGTGCATGTTCCTATTGTTGAGCAGATTAGCTACTAGTCCTGCAATATATATTTTCAGCACAAAATTGTGTATAGATGATTCTCTGTTCATTTACACATATATATACCCTGTTCTTCTCTATATAATAATAATGGACGAGACTTTGTTTATTGTCGTGTCATCCCTCACAGCAAAATCAAAGTACGTATATATCGCGTACGTAATGGCAACGTTGTACCTAACGCTTTGTCACGCGTGCAGCTAGCAGGCCCAGTGTGGCCGAATATACATACATATTTCAACATCATCTATCTTTTCCTTTTATTTAGAAAGAAAAGAAACAAAATTGACAAGTCCCAAGAAGAAACACACATGCACGTAGTAGTATATATGGCAGCGGAATGGCGAGCGAGAAATTAAATAAATTCAGACACGAACATCACAATGAAATTGCGGCCCTGCGATTATATTGACGGCCGGGGAGAGAGAGAGAGAGGGAGAGCAGCTAGCTAGCTAGTGTCTGGGTGGGGCGTCCTGGTCGTGATCGATAGAATACAACAGGCAAACCACCGGCCGACGGGAGTGGCCGTCCCATCTCCATCTCTCACAGCCTCAGACTCAGCAGCAAGCTGCGAGTTTGTTGTTTGCATCATATTAGTCTATTAATCTTCCCGCGTCCCGTGACGACGCTAGCTGCTGCATGCGGTGGAATATGGCAACAAGTTGCAAGCATGATGCGTGTTCATCAGTTCAATTCCCTGATGACCTGCTTGCTGATCAAAGCTAGGTAGCTACTAGCTAGCTTGATGGAGATATATATCATATGATGATCGTGACGACTGGTACTAGCTAGAAAACTGCCTGGGAGATATGCTGCCGCCCAGCCCAGTGGCTAGATACACCTCAACCACCATGGATGGAAGAAAGGCTGAATTGGCTGCTGCTGCTGCTTTTATGTTGCTTTGTTAACCACCTACATATGAATATATGATATGTTGAATAATGTGATGTCACGGGCCATCTCCTGTACTTTGTATTATTGGTGCCCTCCTAACGTATGGCTCCTCTGCGGCTTCTGTTTCCTGGGGGGCCGGCGATGCGGAAGCGTCGGTGTTACAGGGGAATAATTTCTCCCGGCTTCTTCCGTTCTCCGGTGGCGATCTACTCCGACGCCAATGGAGAGGCCGGGGAGACCTATGTTGGAGTCCAGGGCCGGCGCATCATCGTCTTCTTCAGGTGATGATGTTGTTGACCTGTTGAATTCCGAGGAATATGATCTCTGGTGGAAATCCGAGTTTTGCTCGAGTTGCCGGCGTTGGATTTGGAGGTTGCGTCGTGGAGGCAGTGTACTCGGCATCTGCGCCTAGCAGTAAGCCCTCCTATACGGCCTCTACTTTGTGGAGATTGGCTCTGGCGTCTAGCGACAATTGGGAAGCGGCTTGGATGGCGGTGACAAACGGATCCATGAAGTTGAGGAAGATGATTAGGAGTTCTACACTTCTTTGTAATTTTTGTTTTTTATGGGTTCTTGTTTGTAAAAGAGCCGGTGTAATGTGCTAAGATACATGTTCCTTCGAGAAAAAACGCTATGGGTGGGGGCAACCAATTGCCATATAGCCTTTTTCTTCGATTTACATTTAGCCAACCAGTCTTAGTGCAATCGTCTTTCCTCCCGCCCCCAAGCAACCCCATTCTTCTTATTAGGCACAGATCGAGATGGTTTAATTTTTGGGTAGGCATTCATTTCCCTCCTTTTCAAACGCCAAAGCTAGTAGGACAAATATTCCAGTTAAGACTTTGTTCGATTTTTCTTCAAGAAAACCGTGTGGAATGGGGTGGAATGAGGGGGGGGGGATGAATCCTAGGAAGATCAAATTATGATTCAACCTCTAAGTTGGATTATTTTGGACGATGATCAACGGGCCGTTGTCGGTACACTGACAGTGCCAGTACAGTTCCAGGTGCATGCGATGATCAATTTATGGTGTTTTATCGGATCCAATTTTGATTACATAACCTAATTTGGATTACATATTTACATAAAATCTTCTAATTTTAATCAAGATTAATAATCATGATCCAATTATTTGCAGAAATGACTCTCTATTCGGCATAGGATTTGGCAACTGCGTTTCTTCTGAGAATTTCAGTATCCAGTTGCTTGGCTCACCTCTCTTTTACATGTCATTCTGCTACAAGAACCAGAGTGACAGGTAGCATATGTAAATAGAGGTCACGCATACTACAGGACACATGAGCACAATATGTTTACAATACTGAATCATGGCACAATATGTTGTTTGATTTACACAAGAGATACCTGCAGGTATTACAATGACAGAGAATATGGTTAGTTCAAAACTCCATGGCCGCCACCAACTCAATTTCTGCACTGTGCGTTTCTTCTTCACCACTAATGAGAACAAATCGTTCCTGAATTTTTGTCTTTTCCACGACTGAAGTGCGTTTGAATTTTGAAGAAATTTATGCTTGCTAAGTCTAGAGAAGTTCTTATAGACATGGTGGTGTTGCCTAGCTTTGTGGATAATCTCGCAGTCAACATATTTGCTGATGAGCACATTGGTGATGTACTGATGTGGAGCATGGACTGAATTGGGTGGAATGAGGGGGGGGGGGGTTCAATCCTAGGAAGATGAATTTAGGATTCAAGCTCGAAGTTGGATTATATTGGAAGATGATCAACGGGCCGTTGTCGGTACACTGACAGTGTCACGTACAGTTCCAGGTGCATGCGCTTGTGTGCGAGCGCAACACTCGACGCCAACCTAGAGGAGGAGGTGCCAAATCAGTCAGCAGTCGCTGCGGCCCACGTAACTCGGCCTGTGGGCCGTGATGTCCTCCTCCCTCCTCCTTGACCTTCCTTCTTCTTACCCTGCTTTTGCGGCCTATGAATGTGTCTAAGCGGTAGCCCTTTGCGCCGTCCTCGACTCTCCATGCGCCGCCTCTGCTGACGCGGGAGCATCCGTGTAATTAAGGCCATGTTCAGATTCCCAACTATTCACTATTCATTCCAACTTTTCACTATTCCTTCCTCACAAAACACGTTTCCCAGCGAATGCTACAGTGTTTTTCTTATGCTACAGTGTTTTTTCCTACAATCTAAACCCACCCTAAGGGTGCGTTTAGTTTCAGAAAATTTCCTAAAAAAATATTATTTATCTAATTTTTTTATATTCATCTTATTCTTCTCACTCACATAACACTATTCATCTACATGTTTTTTAGTAAACACTGTATTTTCGGGGAATCTTTGGCTATCTAAACGCACCCTCATATGAAGCCTGCAAGCGGCAGCGGAGAGTGCCACAACAAGCTCTGCTACGCGCAAATTTGGCCGCCGGAAGTTGACTCGGATTTTTGCAAAGAGCCCCTGAATTGGATCATGATCCGATATTTTGCATAAGAGTAAAGTACGTCACCGGTCTCTAAACTTATACCGCTATGTCATTCCGGTCCCTAAACTCACAAATCGACTGTTTAAGTCCTCAAACTTGTTTAGCTATATCATCACGGTCCTTAAACATGTAAAATCACCCGTTTAAGTCCTCAAACTTGTTCACTTGTTCGCAAGCAGCAGCAGTGGAGCAAAAGGAGGCCGGACCTTGGCCGTCATCCTCTCGAAACAGCTTCGGTCGGCGTGAGCGTGTCCGCGGCTATGTTTAGATTGTGGTAAAAAAATACTGTAGCTGAAGAAAAACACAGTAGCATTTGCTGGGAAGCGTGTTTTGTGATAGAGGTGAATAATAAAAAGTTGATGAACAGTAAAAAGCTAAAATAAACAGTGTCTTGTTATGGAATGTGAACATGGCCGAACTGAAGATGGCAATGGACTTCTTCTTTGGTTCGAAATTCCGTCGTCGTCTGATTCAATGGAAGTGGCGAGGCGTGTCACCGTCTCGCCGTCGCGTGCACGTGCAGGGCAGAAACAGTCAACTCAAGGTGGCCCCGCCCCGAAGGAAGGAAGCAAACGCCCCCAAAATTCCAAGGCAAGGCAAAACCCAGGCAGGAGCTGCCGGCCGGCGTGCTCGCCGATGGCCACCACGCTGACACCCACGCAGCGCTACGCGGCGGGGGCGCTGCTGGCGCTCGCGCTCCGCCAGGCGCAGATCCACCAGTCCGTGCCCCTCGGCGCCGCCTCCCCCGATGATGAGGAGCGGACCAGCAGCGCCAGCGGGGGCTCCTCCGCCTCCTCCACGGCAACCACCACCGCCTCGGGCTCCGACGCCGCCTCCGGCACCGACCTCTGGACGCACGAATCACGCGGCCTCCTCCGCCCCGTCTTCAGGTGCGTGCGTGCGCTGCTCTCCTGCGGCTCCCTCCTCGACATCATGACCAACGCTTCCGTTTTACTCATCACTCCTCGCCATCGCCGCCTGCCGTGCTAGGTTCCTGGAGATCGAACCCCAAGCGTGGCCTGGCCTGGAGGAGACCGCCGCGTCGCCGGAGGCCAAGCATCACATCGGCGCGGTACGCCACTCCCCCCTTTCCCCCACCCCGATCACCTAATTATTGTTAGTTGGTGCCGCATTGGGGTCACCGTCGTGGGAGGGGTTTCTTAACAGTTTGTGCTTAAGCACGCAGTCCCCTGCCTCAACAGTCAACTATTTCAGTACTGCATCTCAGTCAGGGTCTCATTTCGCCTCGCATTTTGCAGTTTCTAAGGATAGTCTTTGAAGAGAATGGTGAGAGTTCTTCAGATAGACTGGAGCAGGAGCATGCCTTGGCAAAAGCAGCTGATGTCATGGTCATGAGCTTGAGCAGTGACACTGCGCCGGATGACAAAATCAAAGAGGAGACCGGAGACTCCACCGTGCCTTCGAGCTCTGGGAAGGCGCAATCACCAGACTATGGCTCACCTGAGGACTTGCTTGGAATCGACAAGCTGTCCTTGGATGATGTCCCTGCTAACCATCACCGGAAGATGGCATTGCTGTATGCACTTCTCTCTGCCTGCGTGGCTGATAAACCAGTATCACAAGAGGAGGAGGACAGAAAGTCGTCTCACTTCAGGAAGGGTTATGATGCTCGGCATCGTGTTGCTCTTCGGTTGCTGGCAACATGGCTTGACGTCAAGTGGATCAAAATGGTCTGTACAAGCTATTCTTCCTCAATACTTCAGAGTACTAATCACAGTGTACAATTTTGAAAAATGGATGCACTGAGATTATCCAAGGAGGAACTCTCTCATATGCATCTGTTTTCATATAGCTCATGTTTGCTTGTAACCATTGATCTGCCACTGTAGGAAGCTATTGAGGTAATGGTTGCATGCTCTGCCATGGCTGCAGCGAAAGAGCAAGAACAAGAGCGAGAAAACTCATCACCCAAGAGCAAGTGGGAAAAATGGAAGCGTGGTGGCATTATTGGTGCAGCTGCCTTGACTGGAGGAGCATTGCTGGCTATTACTGGGGGTAGGACTGAGTTTCCGATGATAAATCTGTTGAAGTACTGTACTACTAAACAACTTGACATTTCTTTTGGACACACTACCACAGGATATTGATATCCTCCTCAATCTCTTCTACCTGGCAGGTTTAGCTGCACCAGCTATTGCTGCAGGGTTTGGTGCTCTAGCTCCAACACTCGGCACGCTTGTCCCATTCATAGGAGCTAGTGGATTTGCTGCTATGGCTGCTGCAGCAGGATCTGTTGCTGGCTCTGTGGCAGTTGCTGCTTCATTTGGAGGTTGGTTTCCTTTGAAACTCTTCAGACGATGTTATTTTGAGTTTTTTCTTTATACATCCTTTACAGTCCAACAATTAAGATCTATTTTGAGTGAGCAGCAACTACTTCTGTTGTCCATGGTTATATGTATGGTATTTCTTAACAAACCTACACAAATAACGAATCTGCACCTCCTCTGTATGAGCACTGGCATATTTACAATTAAAGCTCTTCCCTAGATGAATTTCCCGCATAAGTTATAAGGTACTATCCCAAAATAATAGAGATCTTAATGTTCTTTGGATTGGTTTTTGACAAATTAGCCGCTGGGGCTGGCTTGACGGGAAGCAAAATGGCAAGGCGAATTGGTAAAGTGAAAGAATTTGAATTCAAACCTATCGGTGATAACCACAATCAGGGTGTGAGTTCCTTATCTCTCTGTGACTAAAATGCCATCCACAACTTGTAGTCAAACTAATCTGGGTGTAAGTTCCTTATCTCTTTCAGCGGCTTGCGGTTGGCATCTTGGTTTCTGGATTCGCTTTTGATGATGAGGACTTCTGGAAACCTTGGGAAGGATGGAAGGATAACCTAGAGAAGTACGAGATGCCTTTTTATATCTGTTTCATGAATCATATTCACAGTCGCCGTACTTTGTCCATGCACTTTACGCCTGCGCTAAAAGGGTGTAGCATTCTTAACTGTTGACTAATGTTTGGCAGGTATATCCTTCAATGGGAATCTAAGCATATAATTGCAGTCAGCACAGCAATACAGGATTGGCTGACATCAAGTAATGTTCAGGGTTTTGTGCTTTGCCGTACTGTCTGTAAACACCTTATAATTAATATTGTTACTGGTGATGCAGGACTTGCAATGGAATTGATGAAACAAGGTGCAATGAGAACTGTCTTGAGTGGTCTTCTTGCAGCATTTGCTTGGCCTGCTACATTGCTTGCAGCTACTGATTTTATTGATAGTAAATGGTCCGTTGCTATTGACAGGTGCTTGCTAACTCTCATAATAAAACATAGTGTGACAGCTGCTGATTTTTCCAGTATTGATATTTTTTGTATTATTAATTTCCCAGCTGCAATACTAAAAGTATCTATAGTGTATCAACTATGCACTGTTTGGAAATTTTTGGCTCTCTTTAAGGATCGCAACAATTCATTTAGCTAACTAAGCAACTCTACCCTCCCAGATCAGACAAGGCAGGAAAAATGCTCGCTGAAGTGCTTCTAAAAGGACTGCAAGGAAACAGGTAGTTCCATCTGAAGCATGCTTTATCCAGTGCAGTTAGTTCCATTTCCATATATTCTTCTCTGATTCCAAAATTCTCTCAGGCCTGTGACTCTAATTGGGTTCTCGCTGGGAGCACGAGTTATATTCAAGTGTTTACAGGAGCTAGCTTTGTCAAGCGACAATGGTATCTATTTTTTTAACTATCTCCACCTTAAGTTCGTTATGACTTTTGCTCATACATTTAGTGGAATGAATCAGAGGGACTAGTTGAGAGGGTTGTACTCCTAGGTGCACCAGTTTCGGTGAAGGGTGAGCGGTGGGAGCCTGCCAGGAAGGTATGGTGCAAAGATACGTAATCTGTTACAAATGTTCTTTAACACACCATTTGGCTGCTTGTATACTCAGCATGCCCTTGCTTTTGCTTCACTGCAGATGGTTGCGGGGAGATTTGTGAATGTGTACTCTAGAGATGACTGGATTCTTGGTGTTACCTTCCGGGCAAGGTAAACAAAGTGGGATTGATTTTGGATTGGATAGGCATTGCTGGAACAGTTTTGATAGTTTCTTCTGTTACTTACTAATGCTCTGATTCAGTCTGCTCACACAAGGATTAGCCGGGATCCAGGCCATTGATGTGCCTGGTGTCGAGAATGTATGTATGCTGATGTCGATTACCATTCTTGTGCATTTAATCATGCTTGTTGATATTGTACTGTTTCCCATAACCTTTTGTGTACCATTACAGGTTGATGTTACCGAGCTTGTTGATGGCCATTCATCGTACCTGTCAGCTGTACAACAGATTCTGGAGCATCTTGAATTGAACACCTATCCTGTTTTTGTCCCTCTTCCGGCAGTCAGCAAATAACATATGTAATAATGTTTTATTAAAAAAAGAACAGATGTAACAGTTGCACAGTATGATGAGACAAGATGTAAATATCTCCGTGAGAGAAAACGTGAATTTACAAAAAAAAAAAACAGATAATCAGGTACAAAATTTAGCAGCTGATAAGACAATTAGCTGATCAGAGCATCTCTGTGTGTCGAATGTATGTTAGCAACGTCCATGGATATACTCAGCAATAATCAGGGTGATATGGATGCCTCTGGTTGGTAGTGTCCCGTATTTGCACCTCTGAACAAGCTATATGATCGTAGTCGCAGTTTCGTTTTTGTGTTTTTCTTCTCGCTTCCAGCATCAATCATAAGTTGGCGCATTTCAAAATTGCTGAGGTGGCCACGAACAGCATGCAATCAACGGAGCGATCGTCAAGGGCAAATGTCTACTGCATTAGTGGTGCCGACCCAAGCTTAGTAAAACGAAACTGAATAAAGTTCTAAAAAAACGAAACTGAATCGGCAGTGGCGATCCATTCATTACAACATCCAGTACGCAGTCTAGTACTACAGGGCCTACAACACACCCTATTAATCTATTATGGGAAATTTCGTCATCTGCCAATCCTTTCAGCAAATCATCTTCCACACTCGCCAAAATTAAGGAAGAAAGAAACATCTCCCACCAAATCCGCGTACGGTTACATATGTTTGTCGAGTATCGATCTGTACAGAAATCGCGTACTCAAGAATACTGATTCGCAGCAAGTTGGATCATTCGGTGACACCAAGAAATATCAGAGTTTAGAAGCTAAACCAATCAATCATACATCATCATTTCCAACACATCCATGAAGAGATCGTGGTTGTACAATTGCGGTTCCACGGTGTCAAGATGATACAGAGGATGCCCAAGAGCTGAATCTACTTGTTGGGCAGCAGCACATTTGGTCATGCCTCTATCTAAACATATACTCCTTGCTACAGTTGAGTGGAGCAGAGATGGTCATTTACGGTCTGTTGACTACATTGTAATTAGCCTATACAAGTGGAAAGATATGACAAAGAATTTTAAAACCTATTGCTGCTGCAGAGATCCAAGGATGCAGGTAGCTACAAGATGCACCCTTCCTCCCGCTCTCGTCAAATTTACATTAGCCCCTAGTTTGCCCTTTCGAAGTCGATCTTGATGACCCACTGCTGCCAAACCTATCAGACCTACTCCTAGATTGATTCGAACTAAGCAGCCAAGACTCACTGATTTGGGAATACCTGCCATGGTTTTGATGACTCCGCTGGCTGCCCCGGTTTGCACTACCAGAAGGTGGGTTCAACCCCTTTCTGATGCTTCCAATGGCCTCTCCTGAACTAGAAACACTGGAAAAGGTGGATTCTTGCTTCCTTGATGCTTCCCAAGTCTGTTTACTTGAGGGATCTGCTTTTTCATTACTAGATATATTGAGATTCTGGCTAGTGCTCCATCTAGTACCCTCATTTAAACTCTGATTGGCTGATGGCTGCCAACCTACAACTCCAGTACTCTCAGCTACTGATGATATTGTCATATCATTTGGTATTGACAGGACCTGAAGTAGGAAAAACACACTTTTATATGAATATTCATATAAGAAGAAAATGCCATTCAAGTATTGCAACACAATTACCTGCTCGGGCAGTACCCAATCTGTGGGAGCAACCAAGTTCACCTGGTTCACATTGTCCACCCCTGGCACTGATCCTCTTTGAACAATTTCATTATTACCAAGGGCCAGACCTACCTCGCTGATATCATAAGTTCCCTTCCCCTCAGTTTCAATGCCTGGTGGAGAGAAAACAGATGATTCAACAATAGAATTAATGGAGAGTTCAGTACATGCTAAGCATTGACGAACTGACTAACCAGATGGAGGTTGGAGTGCAGGTCTTGGTGAAAGCAATGACCACATATCATTGATTGGATCATCTTGGACGCCCCATAGTGCAGAATCAACAGCATCACCTTGGTAGTAACTAGGTTCACCCCAAGGAGATAGTGCAATAGGACTAGAACATTGTGGTTCCTCGGCAGAAGTGGTTAGGAAGTCCCCCAAATCAGTTGTTCCTTGCATGTACAAAGTCCCACTCCTTTGTTCTTCCATTAAAGATTCTAAGACATCTGACACGTCTATCGACTCAGCACCACAGGAAGGATCAATTATCATGTCCCCTCTTGTAACAACAGTCGATTCACTTTCACAGCATAGTTCTTTTTGAATAATTTGTTCACATTTAAAATCTGATTCCCCATTTGGTGGACTGGCCTTGGATAATACAAAAGCCTCTGGTGAGTCCACATGTTGCTTAGCTAAATTTTCAGGTGCTTCTGATGTTAAAACAGAGCTGAGATCAACAGGTTCCTCAATTTCGGGTCTAGCACCTGTGCTTGGAAATTCACGCTCAGGAGAAGATACAAGTAAAACCTTGGAATGAGAAGACTGAATAACTGAACCATTTGATGGGTTTGCTTCAAGTGTTCTTCTCTCAATCAAGGTCATCTCCATCTTGCACATATTGGAAGCAGATGCAGAAGTTTCAGGCACTATTGATGTTAAACCAGAGTTATCCATGAGAGGCTGCTCACTCTCAGATCTTTCTGTTGGACCAGGATATTCACACTCCATATCTTGGTTATCAGGACATGAAGTGCTACCGTGAGGAGACTGATTAAGTGAAACATTTGATGCATCTCCGTCAACTGTTCTTTCCTTATTCAAGATCTCCTCCACCTTGCATGTACTGGAAACAGTCAGTAGATTTTCAGGTCCTGCTGATATTAACACCGGGCCATTCACAAGGGGATCCTTACTGTCAGCTATTGGAGTTGGACAAGGAGATCCACACTCAATATCTTGATTGTCAGAAGACACAGGGAAGATGTGAGAGTGAGGAGGCTGATTGAGTGAAGCAGGATGATTACGTGGATCATTAGTTGCATCTGTTTCAAGTGTTTTTTGCTGATTCACAAACTCCTCCATTTTGCATTTATCAGAAGCAGATACAGAAGCTGCCGTTGGATTTTCTGGTGTTGTAGGTGTTAACACTGAGTTGTCCAGAGGAGGTTCCTTACTGTCAGATTTTCGAGTTGGACTAGGACATTTATGCTCAATATCTTGATTATCAGAAGACACAGAGAAAAGGTGAGAACGAGGAGACTGATGGGGTGGAGCATTTGATGCACCCTCATGAAGTGTTTTTCGTTCATCCACAAAATCAATTTTGCATGTACTGGAAGCAGGTGGTGGAGCTGCCGTTAGATTTTCAGGTGCTGCTGATGCTAAAAGTGAATTGTCTGCAGCAGGAACCCTCTCAGACCTTGGGGATGAACTGGGACATTCACATTCCAGATCTTTGTTGGTAGGAGAAGATGCAGGGGAAACTTTAGACTGAGGACAATTGTTATCTGAAGAATTTGACGCAACAGCCTCAGGTACGTTTTGCTGACTCTTCTCCATCTTGCGTGTATCAGAACCAGATGAATTAGTAGCAGTAACATTTTCAGGTGATGCTGAGTTGTCAACCACAAGCCCCTTATTCTCAGATCTTGGAGCTGAACTAGGAATCTTATCCTCATACCTTGGGGATGAACTGGGACATTCACATTCCAGATCTTTGTTGCTAGGAGAAGATGCCGGGGAAACTTTAGATTGACAATTGTTATCTGAAGAATTCAACTCAACCGCCTCTGGTAAGTTTTGCTCACTCACGATCTTCTCCATCTTGTGTGTATCTGAACCAGATGAATTAGTGGTAGTAACATTTTCAGGTGATGCTGCTGCTAACCCTGAGTTGTCAACCGCAAGCTCCTTATTCTCAGATCTTGGAGTTGGACTAGGAAACGGTTCAGGCGATGCTGGTGTTAAGTTGTCAGCTGGAAGCTCCTCATTCTCAGATCTTGTAGTTGGACTAGGAACCTCACGGTCAATATCTTGGTTATCAGGAGAGGATACATGGAAAATCTTCGATTGAGGAGACTGATTAACTGAAGCGTTCGATGTATCTGCTTCTAGAGTTCTTTGCTGATTCTCCTCCGCCTTGCAAATATCAGAAGCAGATGCCAAAGGGGCTGAATGTGGACTGCAGATTGGAACTCTTTCTGAGTGATTCAACATGCCAGATGGCGAGCTAGAGCCTCTGTCTTCAATAGGAGTTGCTGGAGCACAGCTCGTAGGCTTTGTAGAGGCAATAGAAGAATGAAGCTCATCAAGAAAGTTTGGATTGGTTGTTGAACTTAAGCAAGAGCTTTCATGTTGACTTGAAGCGGTCCTGGACTCCGCAGGACTCCAAGCAAACATAGGACTGGAGACATCTTTCCCGACTCGCTGAGTAGGTAGATTTTTCGAAAGATCCAGCCTTGAATTCAGATCTTTGACAGATCCACATTGCGAACTACCTTTCAAATCATGTTGGCATTGTGACCACGAATCATGTTGATTCTGATGAGATTCCACATCACCATGTCTAATACTATTCGCGTGAGCCGTGGTTGGACTCCACAGGGCTCTGCTGCTGTGACTGTGGTTTGATTCACCAGTGCATCCTCCCTGTATTCCATCGTGGTGCAAGTCTATTTGCCCATATGAATTCCCATGAGATTGAATAAAAACTGAATGCTTTGTCTGGCACTGCGCTTGGCTATTCATAGTATGAACATCCTTGGGTGGAACCGAACAAGTTGACAGTGACAAGCTATCATCTGGAGAGTACACGTTCTCTCTTTCGGGAGCATAATACTTATTAGATTGAATGGTTACTCCAGAAGAACCCGCCGTACTATAACCAACAGGGGATAGAGCATTGGTTGTCTGATCTACACTTGGGCTGTTCATTGTATGTCTAGTGCCAGCCAGTGTTGCCTTGCTACTTGGAAGTGATGCAGCCTGAGTGAAATCCTTCTGCTGTTTTGACAGCACTTCAGTCAATAGCAAAGATCTCTCTTCACTCTCAAATGTAAGCCAAACTCTCAGATCACGTGGGAAGTAACTTGTCCACTTTGATAGCTGTGAAAGAGTGAATGGCCCCTGAATATTCCCAGCAGGATCCTTGTAGTGCCAGACTTTCTCCGGCTCCATGTCACTTGACATTGTTACTCCAGACGATGAAAGCGACCCAGCTTCATACGTAGCGCTGTTTCCTATGGTGTTGTTCTCAAGCTTTCTTCCAGCTTCGGATCCATGTATTATATTTCCAGTGGACAACTTTTTTGGATGGCGGCTAGAATCAGAAACTTTTTGTGGATGGTTGTGCATATTGCTTGGATATTTTGATTTCCTTCGTGACATAGACGCATCTGATCTTGTCAGGTTTATGGACCTTCCTACTGCACATTGTAAAAAAACAATCCTTAAACACTAGATTTAATTAAAGCTTAAGCTAAGGAATGTGATTAGAGATGATGCTTGTAGCACCATCAATATCTTGTCAGGTCAATCGAAATATTGCCATAGTAATCGGAAAAGACCACATTGCATCTTTGCAAGAAAACTATAATATACAAACTAAAAAACTTATGCTATAGGGTTTACATATATTTAGCAGCTACTGCAAAAGACCACTTGAAATTATGCTGCGAGTGCTGATTTATTGGATGTGAGAGCGAGGCAACTAGGTACATGCTAATAATATTTATTAATGAACATAAAGCATTAACATTTCTGGAAGATATATACCAGCTTTTTTGTCATCCATTTCTTCAGCAGATTCATAATTAGGATCCATACGGGAGTCAACATGCACTTCCAGAACTTCATTTATCCTCCGAGTTCTTTCCTCAGAACTGTTGAGAAGCTGCAGCTTTTCTACATATTCTCTAAGTGTACGATACAGTTAAAGATCACAGAATCATCCAACAGGTGGTACAAGGTAGTAGTCCAGTGCTGAAGTACTATAAGAAAAATACAGCTGTCTTTGATTATTATGCCTCTAGCATGAACAGACTTACAGCAGAACTATGGCACGAAAAGGCAGCTGCTAGTTGCACAATAAATATAATTTAGAAAAAAACGACTTTGGAAGAAGCAAATAAGTAGATTCAGAAAATATAATTCAGCCACAAAAAAAGAAAAGCACCAGAAACATTAATAAAGTATGTCACATCATAATAAGATGGTCAGAAGGATATTCTTTTCTGCGCCCTGTTTCACTTGCACGATCGCGAAGATGCCCCAGCCTCTCCTTTTCATTTTCAAACCACTGTACGAATTATAAATAGCAGCAAGTTAAGTCTGAGATCTTTTGAACAAAACAGATCATCGTATCTATAATTTCTTGCAGCTGAGTAGTCCTTACATCATTCACTCTTACAGATTGCAAGATCTTAGCTTTCTCTTGAATATGCCCCTGTATTAACATACAAAACAAAAACAGATCAAACTTACACAGATCTGCAGGGCAGAAATAAATTAGATCACAAGTGTCCAGTTTCATGTAGCATACCACTTTTAGTCTGCTAATTAGACCAAACTTCATGCTCTGCCTTAATCGATTGCACTCCTCCTACACAAGTAAACATAGATATCAAAAGGAGGTGAAAATGAAACCCAATGTAGCTCATGTAAGATGCACATTAGTAATCCATTGAACAAGAACCAGATCAGAAATAAATCAAAGAGACGATATCAGAATATTACTTCTAAGAAGGAACTAGGTGCGTATAAGAAATCCTAGCAAGCTAAACAAGAACCAGGACACCAAATAAAAGTATTAACCTCCGTAAAATCCTGGTTAGATATTGTATCCATCGTGATAATCTCCTTTTTATCTAAATTTAATATCTCAAGGGCAAAATTAGTCATCTTCTTTCCAATGCTGTACTTTTCTGGAACCTTGTGTGTTCCTGAAAAAAAAAAACAGGTAACTCATGTTTAGATGAAAGTTTTAAGAATGCATTTAAAGAAGTACTCCCTCTGTTTTTTTTCTAAATGTCGTATTTGCTTTGTCCTAAGTCGAACTTGTCCATCTTTGACCAAGTTTATAGAAAATTCTAACAACATTTACAGTACCAAATTTGTTTTATTGAATCCACTAAGGAATATATTCTCATAGCATATATGTTGTGTAGTTTAGTTGTTATATTAAATACAGCATGTGGAAAAAAAACAAAGCGAGTAAGCATCTTACCAATAACTTTTACTAGACGATATATATCTTGTTTCTGACCAACACCAGATATCTTTATCCTCACAAAAGTACCATAAATTTTGTCTGAGAATGTGGCATCATCAATTATATCCTCCATCAGGCTGCGCCGCATGTAAATCAAATTTATATTATGCATATCAACAGCTGCATAAGCCTCAAGATTAACTTGCAGTTCTCTGTCCATCTTTCTATGCATCCTTCTTCTCTTATCAGGAGACGATTTTGCTGCCATGTCACTGTATCCATTGGTGTCTACTTGAGCAGAATTTGTATTGATGGTCACTTGGCTATTATCACTTACTTTTGGAGTCTCGTTTATAAGAATATGGATTTCCAAAAGCTTTAACATCTCGAAGTGCGCAACACGTGATTTCCTGAACAAGCGGTGAAGTCTTGTGTCACAAACAATTTGGCTTTTCCTCTTAGGATCGCGAAGGTTATTCTTCTTAATATATTCCAGCAGAAGGGTCTGAACATCAAATTGTGAAATAAAAGATTGATCACCATCTCTCATATGTCCTATAAACTCCAACAGCTCTGGTGACGCCCATTTTGTGTCTACTGGCAAGGGAACCCGTTCATCTTGTACTTCCATGTCTACTGGCAAGGGCACCTGCTCATTTGGTATTTTTGTTTCTACTGGCAAAGACGCCTGTTCATTTGGTACTTTTGTTTCTACTGGTGGCAAAGACGCCTGTTCATTTGGTACTTTTATGTCTACTAGCAAGGGCGCCAGTTCATTTGGTACTTCAGCGGGTAGGCTCCCAGCATATCTGATTGGAGGCTCAACCTTTTTTGCAGCAATGCTACAATCTGAATCTACCTTCCGACGTTTCCGAACCTTTTTCCTTGAAGAATTAGTTCGCCTTCGTTTTCTTGAGGAGCAGTCCGAACCAGCATCATCGTCATTATTAACGTCATATAGGTCATCAGATGACTCATCTTTTTCTTTCCTAGCAGAAGTGATAGGAACATTCCATCTGTTTTTGGCACTAGTAAGCTCTTCCAATGTTAATGAAAGCTTCCCTTTCAGATCTAGCCAATATAGCTTAAACAGGTATTCCCAACTGAGTATGTCATCAAAATCAACCTGAAGACACAGCACATAGCAAAGAAAGGCCACTTGAGTATGTAGGAAGGTGCACCAAATAATAAGTGAGTTCCTTCACACACACACACACAGCTGTATTGAGATTGTGGTGCTAAGCAGGACATAAACGCAGGTATAGACTAGTTGTGAAATATTTAATCTCTCGAAGAAAAGTGGTGAACAAATGACTAAGTTTGCTAAAGGACATTGCCTGTAAATAGCATGACACCAAGTTGAAATGAAATTTATCTGTGATTATTTGGTCAACCGAATGGAGTATCTTTTAGATTAATGAGAGGTTTACCTTTGTAGCGTTTTCATCTTTGGATTCTATCAAAAGTATAGTCCCAAAACATGTGTCGCAGAAGCCCTTGGTCCCCCTGACACTGAAGAATTTTCCTTGCTTGATGCACACTTTGCAGAGGGAGTATGTACAAGTGTAGCACATATAGTGCACTGCCTTTTCACAGCTGCTGCATATGTGCCAACCTGATGTAACAAACACAGCACAGCTCAGCCTGTTAAAATTTCACATTCCTTTCTACTCAGGGAATGTACTGAATGGGAGCTCCGTTATTATCAAGTGAGGATGATAGAGCCTATTGCCCCTTCGATATAGAAAACCTAACATTGCTAGCATTCGATAAGAAGGTAGCAAGTTTATGCATCCATGATCAAACAGAAGTGTGGATCGATTGTGTCCATTCCCATAGCTAGTCTAGCCTAAGCTATTCAGGATCCAATACTAACTTGAGAGCATCGTTAGCAAGACTTTATGTAAGCAAATAGTATCCCGCCCCGGAGACTTTGTTTAGGCAAGGAAGTAGTGGCGATGGATGAAGCTCACCGCAGTTCCACTTGGTCCGGGAATTGAAGAAGGACTCGTCACGCTTGATGCACGCCGGGTGGTAGACCTTAGGGCATCCCCTAGAGCAAGAGACAAGCAGAAAGCAGGCGGGTCAGTGAATCCATCCCGCTCCCGGGGGGAAATCCACACACACACACACAGAGACACACAGCGCGGCGCGGCGCAAACACGTGTGGGTGGGCTGAGGAGGTTCGGGGAAAGGAAACCCCCCGACGCGGTCCGCAGGCGACACGCAGGAGGAGCCCAAGGGGCACCCACCTCCGATCGCAGACGACGAGG
This sequence comes from Digitaria exilis, assembly GCA_015342445.1. Taxonomy (NCBI): domain Eukaryota; kingdom Viridiplantae; phylum Streptophyta; class Magnoliopsida; order Poales; family Poaceae; genus Digitaria; species Digitaria exilis. The sequence goes on from JACEFO010000144.1 coordinate 1,654,192, forward strand.
TTGCCCCCGTCGAAGCAGATGAAGCAGACGACCTCCTCGTCGTCCTCCTTCTTCCTGGGCGGCTTGGGCGCGGCGGCGACCAGCGGCCCGGCGGCGTCCTTCCTCTTGGGCGGCCTGCCCCTCTTCTTGGGGCCGAGCGGCGGCGGGGCCGGGTCCTGGCGCGGGTTGGGGGCCGGGTCCCCCATGATGGAGCCGAGGAACTGCGAATCGTCCATCCCCGCAGGTGGCGCTGGAGGGGGCTCGGCCGGGGGAGGGGGCGGGGGCGGCGGAGGGAGGCGGAGCTCGGGCGGCCAGTCGGCCTCCGGGAGCAGGTCGGCCATGGATCGGGGCCCGGGCGGGAGCGGCGCGGCGGGGGAGCAGCGTCGACCACGTCGCCGTCGCGGCGGTCTAATCCGGGGGGTTCGTGTCGGGTCTCGTGCGATTACTCCTCCCTCCTCGTCGTCGCCCGCTCCCCACCCCCGCTGTGGGCTGCAGCCGCGTCAAGGCAAGCTGCTGCCTGCCGCCTTGCCTTTTGCCTGCTGGGGGGACGGGAGAATAATTCGCGGGGTGGGGAGGGGGCTCTGGGCATAAAGTGCCCTACTAGAGAGAGAGAGACAGAGAGAGTAGCGAGCCGAGCGAGCAGAGAGGTGAATGAGGAAGAAGAAGAAGAGGCGGGTGGGGTGGCTGCTCCTTTGGGTGTGGGGGGAGGAGGGAGGTTCGCACGCGGACGCGAGGTGACACACAGGTCAGTCGGTGGGCCCGCTCCATCCTTTTTTTTTCGGCACGGACCCTGTGGTATCGGGGATTTTGGATTCTCTGGTCCTTGGGGCTTGGTTAGGTGGCCGCGGTTATAAAGGCGGTCGGGTCACTGCAGTAGCCGGTTGGTCCGCGTGGTTCGCCCCTACGGCTGCAGTCCATGCGCCACGCGCACGCAAACGCACCGCACGCTTTGACCGCCTCCTCCCGTTGGACAGCACAAAAGCTAGGCTGCGTTTAGATTAGAAGCCGGAAAGAAAAACTAGCTTTAGATGAACAGTGCACTGAGAAGCGCGTTCTGTGAGTAGGATAAATAGAAAAAACTTGTTAGAGCAGTATTTTTTTGTTCTGAATCTAAACGTGACCTAGCCGTCGCCCCATCCAGGAGATTCTTTCCGTCGTCCCGTCCGCCGCGTGGTAGACTAGTACGACTACGGGCACCGTCCGGAGGATCGAGCACGGCCGCTGCTGACCGCCGATGCCTTGTCTTCGCTTTTCTTTTTTTTTTTCTTCTCTTTTCTAATAACACAGGAGTACACAGCTCTCTCTCTCTCCAACACGCATCGCAACTTCGCAAGTGCGGCGCTGCCTTTGCTTTCTTTTCCGAACGGGGAAAAAAAAGAGAAGGACACGTTGCCGCCATTCCTCACCCAAACGGCCAAACACAAGAGAAGGAGCTGTTTGGAGCCGGAAAACCCAAGATGGGTCTCTGCTTCCAGCTCGCCGGCGCTATCGCCGTACCGTACTGCCACTCGCTAGCACCACGAAGCAAAAGGATAACGGTGCCACCGCACCGCTTGCACCACCACTAGCGCGCGCGGCGCGGCGATCCGTGAGCAGGCCAGCACGTCCTCGACTCCACTTACAGACGGAGACAGGTGTGTTGCACGACCGCGATAGTTTGTCTACAGTAGTAGTGTATGTATGTAGGGCCATGCATGCTAGTGGAGTGGACTCGTCAATGCAAGCAGCTCAAGAGAAGCCAGTACGTCAGGAGGGAGCAGCCAGCTGCGAAGCCCATCCCCTGCGCTGCGCGGCGGCGGCGTCACGTCGATCGGCTGCCCTGCCGCATGTGTTCCTTGTGAGAGAGCAAGAGGATCGCATCGCAGATGAGGCCAAGGAAGACCAGCAGATCCATCCCGAACCGATCACCAACTGCTATATCGATCTCCCCATGAAATGAACGAAAGCGACGTGTCGGCAAACTGTCCCGGCCGGCCGGGTTTACCATCGCGGTTTACCCTCCGTTTAGATCGTCAGCAACGGAACGGCAGCTCATCTACACCACCGCCCCATCACGGTCCTCTCGTCGTACAGGAACAAACAAGTATCTATGATAGGTACCAGTCACAGCTAACGGCTACATCTTTTAGACGAACTTGACGTGACCTCACTAAAGTGCACATACATAATCCTTCTCTCTTTGCATGACAAGGTCCGGAAGTGACCTGACTAAATTATTTATATATAAAAAAAGGAAACCAAATTAATAAGAAAAAGAAAAGAAAAGAAAGCGCAATCGGGCTGGACCAAGGCCCGAAAGAGGGCCTAGACTGCACTTGCAGCAGGTGGTTCCTGCGACATGCATGTCCTGGGTCCATCCGCGGCGCCTTGACACATTCTGACAGTCCAAACTGGCCTGTAGGACATCGCGTCCGACACACTATGGACCGCTGCTGCTTCTCAGCAAGGGTGTCGCCAACGGTAAGGAAGACGGGGCTCGGGGGCTGTACGCCAGTACGGCTTCGAGGACCTGGCTGGCGTCAAAGACGCGCGTGCACAAAACTTGCAGGGTGCAGCCCAATTGCCCACCACCAGCAGATACACGCCGACGAAGTTGTCCACCAGCAGATCCTCAAACCGCAGTCACTGGATATCCAGAAACCCTGACATCTCCCGTCGATCCTAACACATAGGATTACAAAAAGATATGCATGTCAAAACTGATTATCAAGCAATCTGTCAAAACTGATTATCAAACAATCTCTAATTTTTCCACTCACAGGCTGGCTGCACGAGTATACACAGAAGCACACACCTCCACTTGGTTCTCGATGCCGGCTGATAGAGCGCACCCGGGGAATGCAACTCGTGAACCGTTGACACGGCTTACTCCCAGATGCCGACCAGATGAGGGCTGCACCAGCAGAAGCTCAACAGAACCATGGAAACACACTGCACTGCCGCACTAAGTAATAACCGATTCATTCAGATAATCCAAAGGATTGGAGCTATGCAACCACACACACCATGCACAAAACGTAATCTATTAATTTCCTTTCCCTATTCCAACCTTATTGGTACAAATTGTAATGCAATGCGCATCAAGGCAACTTTACAATCGGCTTGGTGGAAAGCCTAGCATATATAAACACACAAAACTACTGATATTCACCACCAGACCTGGGCAATACAAGTTATACAAATGGGGCAAAAGGGGATGGGATCATAATGGCAAACAACAAATCAAGATTACACAGTATGACAACTGCTCGCTCGATGGAGGGGCCTTGCAACGGGCCGAAAAGAATCTATCGTTTTCCTGATGAAGAATCCAGCTCAAGTCTACTCCGCCAGCCCTTTCCTTGTTCCACCTCTTGTCTTGGCAGCAAGATGCTTGTGGAGATGTTAGATCCTCATATTAAACAACTGTCATGTACATCAAACGCTATCCTTTTTGTTTTACTCCCCATTCTCATAGCAATCCAGCAAGCATGGCACCAGGGTCGTTGTACGTGGCAGGCACTGCAGCAGGCAATTGTGGCTGTACGGGGCCAGGAGGTGGGGCTGCCTGGGTCCTTGGGATATCAATCAAATGCTCCTTGATGAATTCCTTCAGCCTGTTTAGTAAAATCTTTGAATCAATTTTATATTCCCATTAGCAAGAAACCTCTATTTACGAAATGGTGGATCAAGTTCATACTCGAATGTCAAATATTGGTCGCCCGATGCAACTGTTAGCCGGAGTTGAGTCCTGTCTTGTGGATCTGTTTCAACTCTTATCTGCAAAGAATAAAAGATAAGCACCAAAATGTAATGTAAGGTCCAAGTCCCTCACAGGATAAAAGATGGTTTATTGTGCAAAAATCCATGTATGAAACACTGCAATTACAAAAGATAGATTTCAAAAGATTCTGGCTGCTATTCGGCATAAGACAGAGGTGCAGCACTTTCCAGAAGGCTGGTGTCCGGCTAATGTGCGGTTGCTGTATCCATTAATCCACAGTGGTCTGCCAACCAGTACAAAGGGCAGCACATTTACCCTACCTAGGAAATGAGACCTGGATAAAACTTGCTTGGGGTTGAACCAGCATGTGTTCTAAGAAAATTCACTTCAAATCTAACCATATTGTGTTTGCCAGTTACAAGTGGGTCTAAGACCCATAAGAGTCAGCTCGACTCGGTGGTCGCATATGGTTGAACTGTTATAACCAGTACTGACTGAAGGGTGCAATGGATCTCAGTCAGGATTTATGAGTAAAATTGATCAGTACCACAATAGCTCCAAAAGAAAAATAGGCAGCAAATTAGTTACATTTTTTATAAATGTAGTAAAAAATTGACACAGGACTTATTTCTTTACAGAAGGAATATTGACATGGCACAAAAACCAATATAAAGGGCTGCCAATCATCATGCTTACCAGACAAAGCATCGCACGTGTTGCTTCAGAAAAGAATGTAGTGCATGCAACCAGATTGTTCGGGTTGGTATCCTAAAACAATAAGACTTTTAATAGTTTGAAAAAACAAAAAGGCTGAAATCAGGGAGACAAACATCACATTACATACAAGTCCAGGAGAGACAGCCATGTGAAGGCTCATGAACAGATTAGCCATCTCAGGTAGAGGCAGCGGTTTCACACCTTTAACCTGTTTGTTCACATAACAATAATCGTATGAAAATCTTTCATTTTCGACATCATGCAGAAGACCACATTTTTAAATTGGCTTATCCTCCACAAGACCATAATACGTTTGAGGTCTTACCACTTCTTGAACCTTCAGTGAATGAACAGTCAGTGCCTTCCACTGAGGGAAAAATTCTTCAGGGCTAAGAGTAATAGGTTGCAAAAATTTATTCAATACGACAGGAAGTCGAAGTTTGGCATCCACCTGCATGAGCAAAACAAATGAAAAGAATTGTTACCTTGCGAGGGAAAAAAAGGAAACAACATTGGGACAATCAGGAAAAAATATAATTGTATAGAAGAATCACCAGTGCAGTTCCAAATGTATATGAGAAATCAAGAACAGCGACATCTCTACTTGCACGGAGATTTGCAACCTCAAGTGGAACTTGCACCTAGAAAAAACAAAAAGAATTGAAGATAGACATGGAAGAAGACATTAAAGGTGCAAAAGCATTATACTGCATCAAATCATACCTGTGCTCTTGGAGGGATAGTATCTGGAACTGACGAAAGCTCCATCTTTAAATGACTAGGAGGCAAAATAAGAGCCCGCACTGACATAAGAGGTGACGTATTTTTGTTCCCCATGAATAGAACAAGGCGACCATGGTGGGCACGCCATTCTGCTTTCAAACCAATCTAGAAACGACCAGTAGGAAAGTAAATTTGTGTTCAAGGTTAAGGCAAGACATGCAACATCAGGATAAAAAAAATATAGTTATGGAAGTAATGAACATAGTCAATTTATGAAAACCTGAATGTGAGGATCCTCATACAGCACTCCACTATCTTTTGTACACAATATATGAAACTTCTCCTCAACATTGACAATCAGCTGTTTCAAGTTAAATTCAGTTCACAGGTGTCAAATAGAATATAGCATACAGCCAGACAAAGGAAACAGGAATACACTAGTACCTGAACTGAGTTGGACTGATCCTCAAGGGTAGCTAATGCCAAGTCACCTACTGGACTTTGATTAGCATCCAAACCTTGGGCAGGATACTGCTCTGCAGCAGGAGGCCCCTCTATCGCAAGAGGACCCAAAAGATCTGCTAGGAGGTCCGCTGGAGAAGTTGAACGGGATGTTGAAGGAGGTTCAACCTTAGTCTCATGATTGATATCACTAATGTCTGTGGCTTTGCTTTCAACTTCAACAGGACCATTTTCTTTGGGAGCTTCGACAGCAGGGTTGGAAACTTCTTCATAAGTTGCACTGCTCTCTGGAATATCAGAAACAGTTTGGCTTGGCACCTTCACAAGAGTGAGATGATTAGCTGCTGGCGCTGATCCATTTGCAGAGGGGTGTTCAGCTACAACAAGAGCACTTGAAGTTTGTTGCTGACTTCGTAGCTTTATAGCACTCTGCTCTGCTGTGTCAACTTCAGCATCTTCAGCCTTCTTCAGCAAAGCAGACTAGATATGACAAGTAAAACCATAGTTATAAAAAATCATTGTCAATAGAATAAATTGACCAAAATCCACGTGTATCCCATAAAATACGCCTACAAAGGTGCTGATTGTTTTTTCCTCTGGAATGCACAAGAGAGCTGTGCATCATTTCAATAATAATTGAACAAAAAAGAGTAAGGTTACAGGCTCCAACTGCCTACAAGAATAGTTGGCCATGTAAGTTACCTCACGTTCGGGGAATTTTGGCATTTCAGCCAACACGTCTGCCAAAGCAGAGCCTTTTCTGCTTAGTTCAAAATATTCAACTGCTCTCTGTTGTATTTCAACATCAATATAGCTCTCGTACCTAGAATATAATGTAATCAAGACAAACAAAAGTTTAACAACACACAATGTGGTAGCACATTATTAAAGCTGGAACTGGAATCTTTTGTTACTTTTTAAATATTGTGAGAATTTGATGATGCAATCCAGCATCCGGAGGTTGAGTGTGCATCAATATCTTGGCATAGGTTGAGAGAAGAATAGCAACAGTACTTGTCCTGAAGAAAAATCAACAGTACATATATTACAACAAGAAAAAAAAATGATAAAAAAGGTACTCAGATAGGTGCTTTCACAACTTACGATACTGTCGGAAGTTTATCATTTATAATACCAAACAATTCCTTAGGGCTACAACCAGGTCTCCGGGCCAAAAGATGGCCATACTCCCCAAGAAGGTAAGCACTCACCTGCATTGTTGTGAAATAAGGTAATGTGATACAAGAAAGAAAATACGTATGTACAAGTAGGAGGCGTAACAAGATACCAGACAGATTTCATTCCATTTTTGTAAACAAATAAAAGATAGAAGAAAGTTTAAGTTTAATCATGGGGACTTCATGTAATAAAAATATATATTCAAAATAAAGGTAAGCATATTGTACTAAGTAGTGTATACCAGGTCCCAGTGAAAATTAATATATATAATTCTGTATATTCAGTCTTCTAAATGCAACAATTTGAGCTGATGAAAGAAATACCTTGACCATTGTCTCATGTATAGCAGGCTTATCAAGATACTCTCTCGCCTTTCCAGCAGCATATGACTGATAAAATTGCAAAGTCAGACCTTGAGTTCACTAAACAAAAAGAAGAAGATTTAGTGCAACCAGATATATATAAGTAAACCTGCAGATCTTCATTGTTGGTGACAAATTGTACCACTCGATACCATATATCATCACTTACAAAATCTCCTGCTTTATCTATAAGCTGAAGAATAACATCAACGTACCTGCACAAATACAATTAAGATATAGCAAAAGATTCTGTGAGATGAAATTGCACAAATGAACACATCAAACTAATGACATAGGTTGACAGGTCATTACCCTATCCTACATGAAATGTCAAAATCCAATAATTAAATATCATGCTGGTCACTGCACAACTATGGACACAGTAAAAAGATGAACTTGATGGCATTAGATACTTCTACTCTTGGCTAGCAAAATACATTAACACAAACAGATACCATACCATACAACAGCAACAACAATAAAACCTTTTAATTACAATGTATTTGGAGTATAAAACCCCACAATGTTAGCAAGTTAGGTATGGCACAGTTTCAGGAAATAATTTACTCCAATTGCAAATGTAAGAATACGCCTTTCTACAACCAAGAATTTTAAAAATTGGACATTTCCCCCCTTGTTTTTCATGATTGAACTGCGCTCATGTTCTAATAAAATAAATGCAGCATCTTTCCTGAACCCTTTGATTCTGCCTCAATTACAGTGCCTAAGTAAAGCTAAAATAATTTATATCTGCAATCAAATGGATGTAAATAAATTGTGCTTATCTACTACAGTTCCAAAATAGAGGCTGAGAATGTTTGTTACGACTCAAGGCACAAATTGTCTTTATACCTACTTTGCATTGATTCATTTGTGTATGCCTCTATAAATTTAGATGAACCTAATTATGATGAGATTCAGCTAATTGAATAATTGATTTTTGTTCCCGAAATTTGTGTAGTCTGTACTCCTCCAAAACACTTGCTCATATTATGACATTCAGCTAATTGATTTTTTTTCTTTCAGAAATTTACAGATTGTACCCTAGTTCAGTACATTTAGAAAGTCTGCGAGCATTAAAGGAAACAACACTGGTTCCTGAATAGTCAACCTGTATCAAGGTTGCCAGAAAACTGAGACAAGCACAGGGAAGAAATGATCTAACTTCCAACATGTAACTTCATTAAATGCCGATTTGCAACATATACTAACTGGGCAACTGGGCTGATCCTGTCATCAAAACATTACCATGAAAGATCTGGAGCAAACTTCTCTGCAAGAATAGCTGCCTTCAGGGACAGCTCTTCACGCATTGCAAATTCGGCTGTGTTAAGATACTGTGAGGGAAAAGAAAACATTCAATTTAAGGAACCAAATGAATGAATTAACAACAGGACAGCGAGGTTAAGTTTCCCCCTAGCGGATTATGCTCACAAGATTAGTTACCTGCAACAGCTCCTCAACAATTTCCTTCGCATTTGTAACATCGCACATGCCATATAGTAAATCAAGAGCCCTCCGTCTAATACTGCAATAAAGTATCATACAGTTGCGGCAAAGGTGAATATACATAGTTTAATGGAAACAAAACAAAATCCACTCCACGTAAAGTCAAATAGCTAACCCAGACCCACTGTTCACAATAGCACTGTTTATTTTTAGTGTTTCACCTTTACTACCATCCAAAGTCATGCAAGGGATTGAAAGTAACTTCAGACATTCTAAGATGATAAGTACAAGATAATTGATGGAGTAATTCTAGGATTAATTAGGAACTATAAATGTATGGAGTAGTTCGGAACTATAATTTATGCTCCTATACACTTTCATCTATATAGTCCAACTCGATTGGGACCAAAAGGTATTGTTGTATTTGGAACTAAAGGTGTGGAGTCTGCAAAGAAGCCACCCTAGATCGATCAGACAACCTAGAGGAAAAGGTGAGGATGTTTATATTTTCCATCTATTTCTATGGGAAGTATAGGAATTAAAAGACTGGACAAGACTCAAACCTGATATCTGGATCCTTCAAAGATGTAATGATCTGAGCCTGATGTCTTTTGATTATATCCTGCACATCTGTTACTAACAACATCCTAGTCATGTTCTCCTGCGAAGATGGATGAATAACTGTTTCAATATGGTAAACTCTCCACTTGCACAGCTTCATGTGGACACAAGACTGCCAGTAAAAGGCACAGATCAAGTAAACATTAAAAAGAAATGCAATTACCAGGCCAAGATACCGAATATTTGGCTCCCGGACTGCAATAAACTTGCCAAGAAGAGCCACACACTGTGACATCATCTCCTTTTCAGCATCTAGATGCATGACCTGTAAGGAAGTATAATACATGCAAACAGACTATTAAAACAAGCAAAACACCAAGTTATCAGTTTTAAATCAGTATAGCGAAGCATAACTTGTGCAAAAAAAAAGGATATTCATGACCAAATTGCTAGAAAGAAAAGTAATCAGTCATTCAAAAGTCAGTCTATTCTCACCAGAGCAAGAGCTTCAAAGAGAACAGCATGTGAGGCATTGTTCTTGTTAACATTTTTAACAACATCAGTCCCCATCAAAATGCGCTGTAAAACCTAAAGAATGAAAAGAATATCATTATATCACAAATGTTTGTACAAGTGGAGTACATCAGTGTTAGAAGAAAAGGCTGTACCTCAAACAGAGCTCGCCTTGCATTGGGATCTTCGACAGTAGGGAAGTACTGAAGAGCTCTCATTGTCTTAACCTGTGAAAAAAAAAGGAGAACTTTATGCTTAGTTGAAGGTTAGGACCATTTCCATCTGTAGGAACAGAAGTTATGGAAATTTTCCTTCAAGGCTTCAACATATCAATGAAGAAGTAACTGGTGCATATAGATTAAAATGCTAAAGAAAATATCTCTATAATTTCAAAATGTCTGCGCTTCTGCAATGACTGTGCAGATCCTAAAACTAGCCTTCAGAACAAAGGTTCACTCTTAAATGAGGGGGAAACAAAAGACATAGGTGTTCTAACAATAACAACTCCGGCTGCCTATTTTCAGTAGTAAATGCTTATGGCTGCTTCTTATTCACAGCACAGAATATGTAACATGTATTTCAGACTCATACTTCTAAAAATCTAGTTCTGTATCACAACTTGCCTAAGTAGCTTCAGATTTACAAATTAATAGCAAACTCTAGAAACCATAATAGATCTAATGTTCAGTTGGCCTAACGTTACTGATAAGTCAACCTGGGTCAACCTGGATGAATGGATGATGGCATGAAAAAGGAAGTACCTGAAGCCAAGGAGATGGAATTCCGTAGTAAGTGTATTCTTGAGGAATATCTTGATTTCTTGCTAACCTCTCCAATATTCTTACACATTTTGGAAGGCAATTCCAATATGCTTCAGCATTGTTGGATACAAGTGAAACAAAAAGGCTCATGACAGATGTCAGAACACCTAGGTCACGCTCGTCTAGAAGTTGTGCCATTCGATCAGCCCTGATATATAGAACTCAATTAGCCTATTCGTTAAGTAAAATATAATGTAATGTTTCTATATTATATAATATTATTACCAGCCATCAATATTCACAACATCAGGATTCTTCCTATAAAGACGCAGAAGGCATAGCGCAGCCTTCTTTCTGACAACAGGACGGCAGCTACTTGAAATCTGGCAACCATAATAAGATATTTCATCGATACAACCATTCACAAAACAACGAAAGGGGTATATAAGCAATAGAACATTCACTTACAAGAAGTTTCTGGACATCTGGAGCTAGTGACTCAGAAAATTCTTTCCCACCAATGTTACCTACCTGAAAATATTTCAGTAGAAGATATATAACAGGCACAAAAAGGTGCTAATTATGTGGAAGAATCAGATAAGAACTAAACTATCAAGTACAGCATATAAATGTCAAAAGAGATAGTTAGCAGATGGGGAATGCATTTCATAAATAATTATTAAGTTGAAGGCATACAAACAGAAGCCATTAAATGACAACAAAGCGTTAATAAACTAAAGGTGCCCGCTAATAAACTAAAGGCGTCCAAATTACAGAAATCAAAACAGTAAATAAACTAAAAGGCTTTAACATCATGCTCTAAAATTTTGGCAATCTTCAAGGCTTGGGTTGCTTATTTTCCCTACTGGTGTCCACGCCAATTTGATGTATTGTGCACCTTGAGGAACAAGTGTTGTTTCTAAATCAAATTCACTCCTTCCGTTTTCAAATATATGACATTTAAACTAATTGGCTTGTCCTAATTCCTAAACATCATGTGTTTAAAAACGTAGGGAGTATTTGACAGTTCAAAATAGAACCTAGGACCAAGCCCGCAGAAAAAAAAATAGTACAACAAGATAGGATGGCATACCATTGTCAATGCTAAGCACTGGAAAGTCTCATTTCGTCCGATTATATCATTCCGCACTGTATTTATTACCATCCTTAGGAAATCGTTGTTCTCATTAAGTAAGCAAGATGTCACGATATACCCAACCTGCAACATGTGCCAAAATAGCAATTAAGAAACAACTACACCAAATTCAAGTATACCATTTGGGAAAGAATGCTATGACCTAAGATATCAAAACTGCATGTTTTACCTGTTTCTCGGGATATTTTGGTGCAGATATCAAAGAAACAGTTTCCATATGCCCAAAATCAACATCGTAACCCAGCATATAAATGTAGAGCATTTTCCATACATACTTTTTCTTCTCATATGGTGATAAGCCCTGCAAGATAAGAAATCACACTGATTTATAGCAAGGTTGCAAATCCATGCCGATGATTCGATTTTTTTAGGCAACTTAGCCATTTAGGGGAGGGCTGCAACAGCATGTTAACCTCCAGGAAGCAAGGCCCTTGGTTATTGAAGGTTTATCTTTGCCATTCTACACTAGGTTAACAGAACTGCCTACTGTATGCCATATAACAATTGCTGCATGGGGGAAAACACAAGTGCGCTGTCATAGACAGGAAAACAAGTCATTGGATCTGTCTATCTTTCCATATGGGACAGTTTGCATGAGCTGATGAGGTTGATATCCCCACACGATTCAGGTTGTTTACTTGTTTAGCACATTGTGTGCTATTTTTGTTTTAGTACAAAACTTCCTAAATGCAGATCCATGCAAATGAGCTCATATATACATGGCATGTGTCTATCAGCAGTTTCATTTCATGTGTCTAACATTGGATCATGTCCAGAAACACATTCTGCTACATGATGTCTAGAGAATTGTTATTGGACTTTTAATATCATAGTCATTTAGATATTCCATAATCACACCGTTACAGCACATCTCTCTTTAGGATATAGACAATATAACTTGTCCAACTTTGACCACAGTTACACACAGAAATGCTGCTACAAACAACTTCTTAACAACATTTAACTAGAAAAATTGATGGTCAAAGGAGTAGACAGGAGACCATAGCAATGTGGATGCGAATTATCTGTTAAGGGAGAAATATCCATCCCAACATAAGCAGATGATTAGCTAGTTGTATGACCCTGGAGAGGGAGAGGTAACTCAAACGTGCACTGGCAAACCCTAAAATCCACTACACCAACTTCCAAGAGAATCCTAAGCTACCAGTAGCGGTGTAAGTTAATTATTGGACGAACTGAACCAAAGGTTGAAAACTTGAAACCAACCCCTAAACCATTCAAAATGGTGGGCTGTTGCAGTTTATTCACAGTTTTAAGACTTCAAAGATAATAGACAGCATTGCCCTCGCAGCCTCATCATTCCCAAAGATATGGTTCAACACAGTGTAATCCCATCAGACATGAACAGTTTGAAACTAGTACGGTTCAAAATGACACTACGGGCTTGTTTGGAAAGGAGTGGAATGAAGTGGATTGAGGCTAAAATGAACTAAATTCTACTCCATTCCCCCTGATTCCACTAGTTCCCAAACAAGCCCTAAGGTGTGCCCAGTCCCGAACTCACTACCAAGCACCAGCTCAGCACCACGCAGCTCCTCAATTCTCGTGTATCGGAGCAAATTCGAGCGAAATTCCGAGCGCTCGACCCCTCAACTAGGCAAATGCGTTGGCAGCTAGCAACCAGAGCCAAAGCAAAAGCTCAAGGGAAAGGGAGGGGAACAACAGGCGTCACCTTCTCATTTTTGAACCGCGTGCGGATGTTGCCTAGCTCCTTGTCGACGCGGAGGCGCTCCTGCTCCTTGTTGTGGCAGTTTCGTATGTCGCTGATGAAGACCGAGAGCCCCCGCATCCCCGAGAGCGCCATCTCCTCCTCCCCCGGCCGCCCCGGCCACCGCCTCTAGAGAAACACCAGATCCGCGTGCCACCGCGCGAGATCTGGCGCCCGGATCGGGGAGCAAAACCCTGCGAGGGGCCGGAATGGATCGGCGCCTCCGCGCGCGTCGGCTGCGCGGGGAGGACGAGGAGGAAGGGGGTTTGGTACGGCCGCGACGGTCGTCGTAGGTGGGCGGCGGGGAGGTGCGGGTGATCTGCCTGCCTGTCTGCCCCGGGGACGGCGGTGTGTGCTGTGCTGGAAGCTGGATTGGGGGGCGCTTTGTCGCTGCCTTCTCGAAGGTTTATTGCGTCTTCTGCCAACAAGCGGACATTTTTGGCGTGCCTCTGGTCGAGTTGAAGTTTAAACTCAGGCTTGGAGATTTCAGGATATTTGGGGTTGACTTTAATCTTCCCTCCAGCACCAGACTCTATGGCTCGGAGGGTTTGGATGCAAAATATTAAAGAAAAAAAATACTGTGTTTAAATATGTTTTTTCAGAGACGTTTAAAAATGTTCATTTAAATATCAGACCAGCTGCAATTATTTGTTCTTTTCTTTTCTTAGGTCAGACACTGTTTTCATCTGTTACTTTGATAGTATTGCTTATTTTTAAGAGGATTTTTATAGCACTTGAAAACAATAACAGTCGTTCATTGTCCAAGATCCAATGGTTAAAAGTTAAAAGAAACATGTTACGAGGAACTAAATGGTGGGCCGGTGAAAGCATATAGGCCCTTAGTTTAGTGTGTTGGTAATTAATGACAATACTTTGTGGACTAACGATTTCATTGAGCATATGAATTAAGGCCAGTCACATATATGCGCTATGAGATGCCATGAAGATAGTATTGTAAAAAGAAAGATCGCTTCCGCAAAGAAAAGTTGATATGAAGAGGCGAAAGACTCAAGGCAAAGGTATAAAGATAGGATTTTCTTTTTATCTGTCAAGAGGTGATTAGAGAAGTAAATTGACTGGATTTGTAGGCTAGATAGTCGTACTATCAAGAGGGATCATATTACAGTTGCTTGACAAGTTAATAGTGTCACATTGCTCAAACTCTTGGATTTGTATGCATATATATGAGAGTTAGTTCTAACTGAAAATATGCTAAAAATGCACACGGTGGACGGTCCGACCAGGCATTGCGGACGGTCCGCCTCTATAAGAAAAGTTGCACAGAGACGGGTAGCTCTCTGGTGAATTTATTCGTCAACGGCGGACGGTCCGGCCAGGAGTGGCGGACCGTCCGGCGTTGAGCTAATTTTTGACAGAGGCTCGGCGCTCTCTGTGGATTTGAAGCTCTATTACGGACGGTACGACTCCGGGGGGCGGACGGTCCGCAGGCAAATGATCAAACTTGTCTGAAAGTCGACCGTTCTGTATAACTTTGAAGTGAACAGTGGACGGTCCGCCCCCTGAGGGTGGACGGTCCGATTTTCGAAAAAAACGATCGGTTCTGACACGCTGTGATGTGACACATAGCCGTTGGTTTATAACGGCGGACCATCCGATTATGTATGGGCGGACAGTCCGCGAGTTCGCAGAAAACATAGAATTTAAACATAACGGTTGGATTTGGGGCACCCTTCTATAAATAGAGGGGTGGCTGGCGTGGGGAGCCTCTCTTGGCCATTCCACTCACTTGCAACACACATTTGAGGTCTCCACTCCCTCTCTATCACTCACATAGCTTTGGATTGTATTTTTTGTGAGATAGAGAGGCATCTAGTGCTAGCATTCAAGGTTTGAGCTTTGGGGCACTAGGAGTTTTTCAAGCAAGGTTGTTGATTTGTTACTCTTGGATGTTACCGCCTCCTAGATGGTTTGAAGATTGGTTTTCATTGAGCTCTTCAAGAAGAGTTGGGAAGAAGCCTTTGATTCATTCTTGTGAAAAGGTTCAAGAGCTTTGCCTCACCGGAGTGGTGAAAAGCATCTTTAATGGAAAGAGGTTTGGAGCAGTTCATTGATTCCGAGATTGGCTCATACACCAAGTGGATTCTTGGTAGAGGAGCAATTGGAAGTTTTGAATCTACCTCAACGTGGATTAGGGGTGACCGACAAGTTATCGACACCACGGGAAAAATTGCTTGTATCTTCGGTTATTTCTTTACCTTATTTATTTACAAACAATTTATTTTGAGCACTTCTACATATAATTTGATTTGTATCTTGTCATCCTAGGTTGCGAACCTTTGATATAGGCTAGCTTCACTAGTTGTAGAATTTACCTTGTGTTTCTAATTAATTTTATCTAGTGTTGTGCTTTTAGTTTAAAACCGCCTATTCATCCCCCTCTAGTCGGTAATCCTCGATCCTACAGCCGGTATCTAAAATTTAGTGGGCTAGGAACTAGTTATAAAATAAATTAGAAGGGTATATTTATATTTTTATTAATATACAATTAACGTATAGTACTTCCTCTAATCCTCTCCTTGTATCTTACCGTTGCCCTCCCATCCACTTTTGTTTGACGGCCCCGCCGCCGCCGCAGCTTCTCCTCGGCACAAGTCGCAGCTGCTGCTCACCGGCGGTCGGCCCCGCCGCCGTCTCCACCGCCGCTCGCCAGCTGCGTTGTGGCCCGTAAAGCTGGCTTGCCGGAAGCATCCACACGCTTGTTGGCTCGTTGCCATGTCCTCACCTGTTGTCTCCGGCGCTCGTTGTAGCATGTAGCCAGGTACCATTGCATGACCCCGGCTATGGCCAGTCTATGAACACCACTGAACACTCCCGGCCGCCGCAAATGAATCATGCATGTGAATATAATACTCGATCGACATTCAACAAAGCATCACAAAGG
This sequence comes from Digitaria exilis, assembly GCA_015342445.1. Lineage (NCBI taxonomy): Eukaryota > Viridiplantae > Streptophyta > Magnoliopsida > Poales > Poaceae > Digitaria > Digitaria exilis. The sequence continues at coordinate 1,670,388 of JACEFO010000144.1, forward strand.
GACAATGCCCGATCAGTTCATGATGGCAGCAAGCAGCATCAAGCCGATTGGCCTCCATGGCAGAGAAGAGCAGATGCACACCGGCAACCCGCTAGGGCCTAGGCAGAGGGTGCCTTGACAGTGACCCCCATTTGCATAGTGCCATGGCGAGAACTCTGTTTCTCTGCCGTGTTGTGCTTGAGGTGCGCAAAGGCGGCCGACAGTGGCTGATGGGATCATGGGAGAGGAGCACAGGAAACTCCACAGGAGCGATGATGAATCGTCTATGATCTGTTTGAGGCAGGGGCCGATGAGGAATCGTCTATGATCTGTTCGAGGCGGTGGGCCAGCACAGAACAATATATAATTACTAAACTAACCGTGTTTATAGGAAAACATCTTTTCTAAGATCAACGGTTAAAAATAATTAGATGGGGAGGAACCACTGGTTCCCTCAAGCACTGTATCAAACTTCTATTATTTAAATATTATTATCTCTTGCTTATTAAAAATAGAAAAAGTAATAATAATAAGTTGGCATCGCTTGGACGGCTGATTTGATTAGCACATGCTTCCATATCAAGCCCTTTAAACCATTGGAGAACTTTGTCATTTAAATGTCCAACATTTGTATCAAATATTTATCGTGAAGTATTGACCACCGACGTGTAAATTTCCTATCTACTAGTTTGAAGCTCTTTGAATATGCTTACGTATTCATCCAAATTAGTTATGGAAAACAGCAAGTCGTTATCCATTCAGACTCAGGCGTGAAACCTTTCATAACCCGACCAATGTATGACTTCTAAACAAATAAAAGCTCGAAATGTAGCAAAAAAAAGACAATAGGTATAAATAAATAAATAAACTTGAGGACCTCTTTGCGCCCGGCGGTACTATCAATGACTTGATCGATGCGAGGAAGCTCAAAAGGATCCTTTTTCAGTGTTTTTTGAGATCAGTATAATCAACACACATTCTCCATTCATTAGAATTCTTTTTCTTTACAAGAACCGGATTGACTAACCAATCTGGATAAAATACTTCTTTAATGAAGCCGGCTGCTAATAACTTAGCTAGCTCTTTCTTGATGGCCTCCCGACGTTCCGTGGCGAATCGACGAAGATGTTGTTTCTTGGGCTTCGCAGTCTCGTTGAGAACCAGCTTGTGCTCGATCAACTCTCTGGGGACACCAGGCATGTCTGAAGGTTTAGTTGCAAAGATATCAGCTTGGGCCCGTAGAAAGTCGACGAGTGTGCCTTCCTATTTGGGATCGAGGCCGGAACTGATGATGGCTGTCTTGGACGGATCACCGGTGCGAAGATCCACTGTCTTTGTGGCGACTTTGTCAGCGGGCTTGATGGCGCATTTCTTCTTTTGTGACGGTGTATCACCGTCTTAATCAACGATGGTGGCCACCAAGGGGCCGAGTTCTTGCTGGTCTGCAGTGGCTGCAGCTCTGATAGCGTACTCCACTTAGGTCTGGGCATTCGGTTAACACGGTTAAATCGGGTCGGTTAATTCGGTGAACAAGAATTTCGGTTATTGCAAAGTCGTCACCTAATTTACTTGTGGGAAAAGAATAACCGACCAACTTCGGTTTCGGTGAAATCGGTTCGGTTAATCGGTTAAATTGGTTTACCGAACATATGTCTCCCACATCTCTAAATCCAACAAGCAAATGGATTAAAAAAATGGAACAGAGAGCAAATCTCAAGGAGAAGGGAAGACGCATGCTCAAATCATTGACATCGAGAGCAATTTGCAAGGGAAACAAAAGAACATAAATTAGGGGACTGCTCTGCCGCTTGATTGCCCCTGTCCAGCATGCGGACCACCAAGGCAAGCAGCCGCCGGGCGTACCCTACAGTCTACGCTCTAGAGAGAAGATGGACAAGCAGCTCTTCACTAGGGACAAGCCATCAAGGGATGGAGGCATAGAGAGTTGGAGACGAGACAACAAGGCACAACCCCGCAAGCCACATGGCATCGACCACCAGACGACTGGTGAAGCGTGGCGGCTGTGGTAAGGGCGAGTGGGAGAGGGTGGGGAACGGCAGCTAGGGTTTCTAAATCAGCAGAGGTTTTTATTTGGCTGTTGTGGGCCTGCACTTGGACCGGACAGGAAGAATGCATGGCTGGCCCAAGCGAGACTCGCAGGGAGAAATACGATGTGATGAACTTCGTCGGTTAAATCGGGGGGTTCGGTTAACTGCTCTCCACAACCTAATAATTAACCGACCACCAAATAGTGTTGGTTTTCTAACCGAACCGATAACTGAAAACCAATTTAGCCGACTTTCTCGGTTAAATCGGTTTGGTTCAGTTCGGTTAATCAGTTTCGGGTAATTTTTGCCCAGCCCTAACTCCACTGCTTCCTTGTCGCAGAGGTAAGATCGCTTGATGTTGCTGCGAAGGGAGATGACGCCATGTGGTCCTGGCATCTTTAGTACCAGGTAAGTGTGGTGGGGATGGCCATGAATTTGGCCATCGCTGGACGCCCAAAAATGGCGTGGTATGAAGTTTCAAAGTCCGCGATTTCGAACTTGATGAATTCGGTGCGGTAGTTTGCCTCCGTGCCGAAAGTAACGGGCAAGGTGATTTGCCCGAGAGGTACTGCTGCCTTGCCTGGGACGATCCTGTAGAAGGGGGAATCAACTGGCTTCAGCTTTCCGATGTCCAGACCCATCTGCTTGAGGGTCTTGGCGAAGATGAGGTTGAGGCCGCTGCCCCCGTCGATCAAGATCTTGGTGAGCCTGGTAGTGGCGACTACCGATTCCATCACAAGGGGTAGCGACTCGGGCATTTGACATCGGCCCATTGATCTGTTATGCACCTTGTGATTGGGACATCGGACCACTTGAGAGGCGTGACCACTGCTGGTTCGGCGGCGTACGCCTCGCGCCTTGCGTTCTTGCTGTTGCGCGAGTTGTCACTGACTGCCAAGCCTTCGAGGATGACGTTGACAGTGTTGGTGACATCCGGGAATCCGCCGTCGTACTTGTCTTGCTTATCGTCGCCATCACCACCGTGCTTCTTTTTTCGTCTAGGGTTTGTTGAATGTTTCGATGAGGAGCCAACAATCCCCCATGGAGTGCTTGCTGTCGGGGTGATAAGGGCAACGCTTCTTGAGGAAATTGTTGAATTCCTCCTTTCTTTGCTGTGTGGTTGGAGCAGCGCAGACGGTTTGAACAGTAGCGACCGTGTTGTCGGGTCTGCGTTTCGTGAGTTACCGCCATTGCGGTTGAAGGAGTCGCGCGGTTAATCCTTGTTGTCGCCCTGGTTCCTACGCTCATTGTTGACAGAACATTTGCCGTAGCGATCCTGTTCTAGATCATCGGTGTCCATCCACTTGGCGACCAGCTTGCGAAATTCTTCCAGGCCGCTTGGTCGGTTGTGGCCGAAGTCGCGGAAGAGGTTGCAATCAATCATCCCGTTTGGAAGTAGTCGATGACCTCCGAATCGGGGATGGGGACGCAGGATGTCTTTATAGCGAAGAATCGACGGTTGTAGTCGCGCAGGGATTCATCTGGTTTCTGCTTGCAGGCTCTTAGCTCGTATTTGCTGCCGGGGCGCTCGAAAGAACCCTGGTAGTTGGAGACGAAAGCCTTCTTGAGTGCATGCCACCTATCGATGGAGTCTGGGCAAGGAGATTCAAGCCAGGTGAGTGGGCCTTGCTCCATCGCGACGGGAAAGTATAGCATTTTAGAAATGTCATTGCCTCCTGCTGCTTCAATTGCTCAAGAATATCGGTGTAGCCAGATATTTGGATCCTGTTTACCATCGAAGTTAGTGATGCCTGACAGCCTGAACTTTCGAGGAAAAGAGGTGACGGGAATGGCGTGTGTGTAGCATGGTAGAGCGTCTGGATTGGGCATGTCATGTCCTCCCGCGGTATCCGCGGTACGTGATGTAGCTTGCTTCCTTCCCGCCCGGATCTCGTTGATGTAGTGTCGCGCGTTGGTTGGCGGAGCAACTTGAGAACGGGCCGGGCGAGCGGGTTGCTCGCGGGGCCTGTTTGTAGACTTTGATCGAGCGGTGGAACTGTCGTAGTGGCTGTTTTGGCACTTTGATGAGGGCGTTTGGCGATGGGAAGAACTCTTGCTTTTTAAAGCGGAGCGGCTGCCATCCAGACGATCGACCATGACTGATGCTGCTTCGAGGCGAGCTTTAGCGAGGTCGATGTTAGGGGTAGTTTGGAAACCCTCCAAGACGCTTACAACAAACATAATATTGGTCGCGGGTGACTTAAAGATTCCCGCATCGAATTTCTTGTTGAGATTCTTCATCCTGATGTGTCGACGCCTGAGGGCGCAGAGCGATTGTGCTCAATTCGAAGTTCCCGATCTGCATCTGTTTCGCCTTCGACCGTGGGGGTGTCTGAAGAAACGGATTCGCCATTGCTCGCATCATGTATGCTTACATAAATTTGACGATCTGGGTTATTGAACCCAGGTTGCTCGTTGCCTGAAGCAATGACGAGCTCTCTGCCTTCTTGGAAGGGGAGCAGGGATTGAGTACCCAGTACTCTGAAGGAGTCGTCAGCTTCCTGGAGAGTTGAGACGGGATCCATGTCAGGCCAATGGACGATAACTCCCGAGGGAGTTGTGGTCATGACAAGATCTAAGTTGATCTGGTGGGTTTGATTGAGCGTCTTCGCCAGATGAGCCTGGTAGGTCACGGCTGAATTTGTGAACCCGAGGGGAAACTGAGGTGCGCGCGATATACTCGATGAAGAGGTTGAAGTCTTTGTTCCACGGGAGTCTGGATTGGGACTCTTGAGCACCCGTGGAGTAGTTGTTACGGTCCTGATCGTAGAACCCTGGCGGATGTCGGAGGTGATCTGGAGTCCTCCAGGTAGTCGTGGACGAGTAGGTCGAGCCTACTGTTTGACAGCAGCAGGGTCGACATTGTTGTGTGCCCGAGCGGGACTCTGCTTCGGGCGCCATGTACTCCTCCAAGTTGGATTCGATCCGAAGATCGTGTCGGAATTGGGAGCTTTCCGTGAAACTCGCGACGTAGTCTGCGCAGGTGGCGGAGCTGACGCAGCCATCTCGCCGCGCAGTTCATGCCGGAGCTTGCCGTCCTGGTTTCCAGTGCAAAGCCAGGAACCGAAGATGAACGTCGCGCCTGCTTCGAACTTGATGTTGATGGAGGCGCTGAAGGATGCCATCGACTCTTTAGCGAGTTCTCGACGAGTTGATCCCCACGGACGGCGCCAAAGTGTCGGCGAATTATGGTGACAAGGTTGTCGAGAGGGTACCTTGAGAGGAGGGTTTAGGGAGAAGTCGTCGAGAATCAAGAACCGAAGGTGACAAGAGACGATTTAGACATGTTCAGACCGCAATACGCGTAATACCCTACGTCCTGTTTGGTGTATCTTGTACTGATTGATGTGTTTTGAGGGGGGGTCCCTGTTTCCCCTTATATATCCCGGAGGACAGGGTTACATGGAAACCGTATAGGAACGGGAGACTTTTACATGTTTATCTCTAATTTCTTAATACAACATATACTAACCGATTAGGACTAATCCTTATCTTGACCGTCAAGTCTTGTTCATGGGCCGGCCCATAGGATGGCATGCCAGGGTTGTTTTAGTCCATTAGGACTCTACACCATCACTCCCTCTCCCGTACAGTTTGTATCCCCTACTACAAGCTTTCCCAACACGAAACTTGGTGCTTCCCACCGCTGCTAGACGTACTGCCTCGTGGCCGGAACTAGGATAAACCCTTGCGTCCCAAGTTTCCCCCAAGAATCTGCCATTGGAACGAGCAGTTAGCAGCGTAATCGCTCGTTGGTGTTGGTGTGACCAAATCGGGCACCGACACCTAGGTCAAGCTACCAACCCTCGACCCCCTTTATAGTACGGCTAAAGGAAAACAAAGATCTAAAACTACTCTAAGTGTCTCTCATCATCCAACCAGTACTTAAAACTAGCTTATCCTTAATCTTCGAGCATATCCTTTGCACCAATACAATCAGTCTCGAATGACGGGGGCCAATAATACCGTGAAAGCACATCGTTGCACTAACTTAATCTTTGTCTCTACAAAACACTTGTTAATCGCAATGATTATGTTGTCATTAATCGCCAAAATCGAATTAGGAGCCTAGATGCTTTTTTAAGGCGCTCTGACGTACTCCATAGATTACGTCCATGAAGCGTGCCCAAAGAAATGCCAATGCCTTATTCAGTCCGATGCAAATAAAGCGTCCATAGCAATGCGTCCTCCGTCTAGCTAGACTCTTCTTTGGGTCTCCATATGCCCGATAGGCAAAATGCGTAGCGGCTTTGGGTCGTCTGTTGGGGATGATTTTCAGGACCCAAAACACTATGTGCAACCCAAATTTAGGTTTGGGTTGTATTGTTGGAGATAGCATAGTATGATGCATGCAGCAGCATGCAGGCCAGGGCCCAGGGGACGTACGCGTGATCGGAAGAGAGAACAAAATTCAGTGAGATCGATCAAGTCGGTCAAGGCCACGTACCCAGCAAAGCAATAACTTACAGCTGCCCTTCCCATGCATGCACATGCACGCGCCCTTCCCCTGCCCTGCCCGGCCGTACGTCAACAACCAACCGTGACCGACTCGGACATGTGGTTGAGCCCGGGACCGTTTTTTTTTTTTTAACCCGGGACGACCGACTCGGACTTGGGTGGGAAGAATAATCCCTCATAAATAGACGACCGTCCCGTCCCCCCGTCGCTCGTCTAACTCGTCGTTAGTTGCGAGGTAATAAATAGCGTTGGTAGTGGGCGCTATGGTAGCGGCTAGTTACCACTACCGCTACGAGGTAGCGGCCATGGAATAGCGGATTGGAGCTTAGCGGCCGCTATTGGCCGCTATTTGTTGATAGTGGCCGCTATAGCGGTCCGCAATAGCACTTTTAGACCGCTATTGCGAGTTTATGATTATATATGATGATATTTATAGATGATTTATAAATGACCAACCTATAAGTGTTTACGTGTCTACTCTTTGAGTACAAATACATGCATATTTTTACTCTTAAGTTATATAGGTATATAATTTTATTTTTTAAAAGGTATTTAACAAGTTAAAAAGTTCTATTTTAGGCATATATAATTTAAAATAATGAGTGATATTTATGTCCCGCTATTGGAACTTAGCGTCCGCTATCTGCTATCCGCTACCCCGACACCAATCCGCTACCAACCTGCTATCTGCTGTTGGTTAGTTGTCGATCGCTCGCCGTGATCATATCGACGCAACGCCTGCCTCTTCTTCGAAAACGCAATGTCGAAGGCGACATCCGATCAGCCTCCGGTAGATCTCGAGAGAGGAGTGACGACGACAGAGGAGGACGAGCCGGCGGCTAAGCTGAACCCTCGTGTGGCCATGTGGATCATGGTACGTACTACGTGATCGATCGAAGATACTTACATTGTCTTTCTACTATCACGTATCCTGCAGCAATGTACTAATGTTTACTACTTCCCTCGTCCTAAATTACAAGTCGTTTGACTTTTTTCCCTAATTTTGACCACGTCTTATTAAAATTATTTTAAAAAATATCATATTTTTTGTTATGGCTAGCTTTAGTAATAAAAGAATTTCAAAAATGACTTAAATTTGACTACATTTGCATAAATTTTTTGAATAAGACGAGCGATCAAAATTGGGGTTAAAAAAATCAAACGAACTTACAATTTGGACGTATGGACAGCAGCATACTACGTGTCCAAATTCTCTTGCTCTCTCTCTGCTTGCATGCCTACTAATCTTTTGCTCTCTGTTTTTTTTTCTTTTTTGTAGAATGTGTTCACCGTGTTCTATGTGCTGTTGTCCATTGGCTTCATCCTTCCGTTGTTGGTCAAGGTGTCCAAGAACTGGTGGGAACCATGGGCGGCTGGTATTCTCGTATTGACAATGGTGGTGGCATGGATAATCATTATGCCACCCAAGTTGAACTGTGCAACAAAGCCTACAACCGGAAACGACGGCAACGATATTAGTGCCAAACTACCGCCATCTAAGAAATAAACCAACGAGGAATCAAGTAAACAAGAGGCACCGCAATATTTGGGGTGTCCTGGCCCTTGATATGCACGGTGCCTTCTTTAGTTTTTATAAGCTTGTAGGTCCTCCTGAAACAGGCACCATATGGTGTAAATTCCATCGTGAGTATAGGTAAATACATTTTTTTTAGGAAAATAGCCTACTACTTAAATACATTATGTTGCATGTTTTTCTCTCTCTCTCTTTATGTTCTGTTTGTGTTCGTTGCGTCGGTACCGGTTTGTAATTAAACTGAAGACGACCGTCTGTCTGCGCATCCATCTTTGAATAATTAATCGCTATGGTTTACTATATAATCCCAAATGTAAGTATAGTTGGCATCGCCAACTTTGTATCCGATGATACAACTTTACCCAGCTAGCACGGCATCTTCCCTTTAACCACTCCTTTCTGTTCAAATTATAAGTCGTTTGACTTTTTATCTGATGTTTCATCTTATTAAAAAAAATTACAAACACAGTCAAATTTAAGTCATTCTTAAAAAATACATGTTGATCTTAGGTGAAAATTGTTTTCAATTCTTAGGTACATGTCGATCTTTCATATTCATTCTAGGACTGCCCTTGTCTTTTTTTTTTTTTGAAAGAATAGGACTGCCCTTGTCAATCTCTGATAGATGCATCCGTTTCATTAGTGAAAACAAGAGAAATTAGTATTACATGGCTACCATGGAAACGAGACACACCCCAGCAAGTAATGAATAAAATCATACACCAGCGCCTGATGTGCCGTTGTTTCTGGACACTTTGCGGAGCAAAAGGTAAAGAACATAGAAAAGAGAGTGGAGATTCAGTCACTAAATACAGGCTATAGATTTAGTTTAGAATACAGCAAGAGATGCACCGCACAATTGGAGGCTAAACAATGTTCTTGCCGACCTGTGTACGAGAGAAGGGGCATTTTGGATCAGACATGGGACATGGGATATTCCATAGGGAAGAAGCACAGCTAGAGGATTTGACAATATTCTTTGGCGATTCTTGCCGCCCTGTAAACGGGAGAATAATGGACAAACACGTACGTATAGGACATGAGGTTTTAATTTTATTTACAGAGGATGGATCGGATCGAACACATCGTCTTTTTACAACGGAACACAACGCCCGCAGTGTGATTGTGTGAAGAAATCCGATGAATGCGGCAAATGCCGAACATTCAACACAGATTGCCCTCGACTGTGAAGGGTTTTTTTTTTCTTTTTTCTCCGTCGGGAAAAAAAGAAGAAGAAACTCACGCTGTGAACTTAGTGCAAACTGGGCCTATACTGTGAGAACTGGACCGTGCCATGCGAGCGAAATGGAAGCGGGCCACGAAGGGAGGACCACGTGGTGTCTGTCTTCTTTTCTTTCCCCTTCCGCACGCACGCCGCCTCTGCGAGCTCTCGTCTCTCTCTCTCTCTCTCGTCTCTCGTTCTGCTGCAGCTAGCTCACGCATCGACAGCGACACCCCGTCCTCTCCCACGACCACCACTCCCATATCCCACTGCGCGTGGGCCCGTCCTCTCCGTTCCGTTGCCCCTCCTCCCTCTGCCCGTGGCCCCAGAGCTTTCACCACCACGGCCGCGCGCGCCTCCGTCCTGACGTGACGTCAAGCCGCGCGCTCCCGCACCACCTCGCCCTCGCACCGTCGATTAATGCCACGCGTACCAGCTTCATCACCGCCGCCCTTTTAATTTCTTCCCCTGCTGCCGTGCCGTGCCGTCTCTGCTGCTCCTCCGATCCTTTTGCCTTCCTCTTTGCACCCGCCGCCGTCGGGCCTCGCCGTGACGCCTCCTTTTGCCCGGAACACGCCAAGCTTTAGCCTTTAGCCACCGAGGTCTTGCCGTCGGCCTGCTGTAAATGTGCGCCGCTTGTCATGTTGTGCACGCAGGTCCGTCACGGCCGACGCGCGCCAGCACGGTGTCGCCGCCACCCGGAATGCCGGCCGGTCACCGCTGCACACCATCAATCTGCTGCATGCCTGTCTGTGTGTGGGCCGTGCCGTCGAGCCGGTCGGTCCGTCGTTTGCACGGCACGGCGAATCGATCGCTCGGATGACGCCGGCGCCGGGATTGTATTCTAAATTTTTGATTGGCAATTGAATCTTTCCTTTTTGTGTGTAGCCTCGCTGCTCGCCTGATCCGATGGCCACCCCCGATGCGCCACTTCTCGACGGCCGTGAGGCGGCGCCACTCCTGAACCGCGTCCTCTCGAGCATCCAGAGCAGGGTAATAAATCATATCATCGCACACAAGTACATACATACATGTGGTGTGACATCTGGAGTTCGATCCTCATCTGATCTCTGGTGTGCTGTGTGCGCAGGTGGATCTCGAGTTCTTGGCCAAGATGGCCGATGGCGTGATCGTCACATCGCTTCCGGCCACCTTCTACCTCCTCGCCTCCCCGTCATCGGTCTCACCGTGCCGCAAGGACGTTGATTTCCTGAAGGCCATGGCTCTCGTCGTGCCACTCTCGCTTCTGATGCCTGGGGTCATCCTCACCTCTCCTCTCCTTAGAGCCATCCTTGGGTCGGAGCGGCCCCGCGCCCATTGGCCCACCGAGCTCCTCCTGGGGGCCGTCCTTGCCACCTGGACCTCTGTCTGCGTGTTCTGTGCCTCTTCCCCACCTTTGGTTCTGCTCGTGGCACTGCTTGCGCTCGTGGCCGGAGTCTTCTGGGGCTACCGTTCGCTGGCCATGGAAGACGCGACGGCGTGAAGGCCGACCTACCTCCATGCAATTTTAGACTGTCTGCTAGAGATGTCTTTTCTAGTAGACTATGTGTTGAGCCAGTCGATCGTGTCCTTATCATGAGTACTAGTTCATTGATTTGCAACCGGTTTGTTCGGTGTCCTCTCTATCATAACCACTAGTTCATGGATTAGCAACCGCTTTGTTCCGATTAATTGGAAAGCACCACTCATATATCTTGGTTGATGTTCTCTCTTAATTTTGTTTTTTGAGCTCTTTATTAGACTATGATGCTGAGCGCTAAGCTTTTAGAGCAACTCGAACAACTTATTTAAATTGTCGTGGATAGGTAAAAACACACACAAAAAAGCATAAAATCTAGAATCCAACATAATTGGCAAAACTCTTGCCTAGCTTTCCCCTTCGCCATCGCGTGAATATCGATAGGCAAATTTTCCTACGCTCCGTCGTTGGTCTATAGGACAAATAAATTCCCCTTTTCTTTTGAAACAGCTCGATTACCTCATCACCACCAATTTATAAGCATTGGACTATAGGGCTCCCTAGTGTGGACAAATCTGTCTCCCTAGTCGAATTATGTAAATGCTGAACATACACACTTCAGCACAGATTGCCCTCGACTCTGAAGTTTTTGTTTTTTTTTTCCTTGAAAAAAAAAAGAAATTCACACGAACCTAATGCAAACTGGGCTTACTGTGAGGGAGTTCTTTGAACTGGAGTACTGGACCGTGTTACGCGAGCGAAATGGATAGGATGCGCGGGCAACATCATGATGGGCCGCAACCCATGGATATGACAGCAACGTACGTGTACGCGTGTTTGATCTATATTTAGTACTGTATAATCCCAAATGTAAGTATAGTTGGCGTCTCCAACTTAACTTTGTATCGGATACAACTTTACCTAGCTATACAGGACGTCTTCCCTCTAACTATCTTTTAATGTGTCATGTTCATTCTATCAAACCGTAATCATTTATCAAGTGTGTGTGTCCAAGTGCAGTGGCATATCTGGAAGAAGACACGTTTCATATAATGCTGAGGATCTCGGTTCAGCCGCTTGTAATAAACGCACTATAGCAAGAGGCTCTTCTCTATCTTCATCTTATAAAGGTGCATGTAATGTTATTTACCCCTTTGTTTACAGCAGATGAGTGTTTCATAATTTGTCCATACTACCAATAGGAAAATAGGTTAAAAATAAACAAATATATTTGCCATAGAAGAATCAATCACATATCAAAACTTGAAGCACAACTATACAAAAACATGTAGGACCTCGACATAATGTGATTGGGCCACATGTTAGCATATAGATAAGCCGGCACAAAAAAGAACCGGCGTACGTGAACCAGCAAAAATCCGGGCGTGTTGATCTCTCCTCGCCCAGCCAGATACGGATATGCGCATAACAACTCCCGCAGCCATGCGACTTCATATTGCATCATCTTTGTCAATCGTTTTCAGGTGGTGAAAACTCAACCATTTGCATGCCCCTTCCAGCAACAGCAATCTGGTACTTCATCTTTGCCCTGACAAAGACAGCCACAACCACCACGACTGTCAGAAACATTAAAAGATAAATGTAAGCATACACATTGTTACAGACTGGCGCACCGGTCATGGAAAACATCTAGAGTTTCAGGCTCAGGCACGCTAGTGATAGCATGAGAGTATTCCGTGAATTTGCCGGATAATCCCATCTTCCAGCATCTTACTCTTTGATCAAGGCCAGTAGAGAAAGCCCATATGCCGTCTGTCCAGATTCCTAACAAAAACATGCGTATGCAGATACACTTAACTCCAATGAAACAGAAAGAAACAGTGGAAACATATGAACTACATTGATTTGAGTGGTGACAAACCTTTAACTGCAGCACTATGGGCTGATGGGACCTTATGTTGATATAGAGTTTGAAGTGTACCGTTATGCGAGTTTAGCCTAGCTGTGGTAGTTGAGCAGTCCCCTAAAGATCCTACTGTGAAGTGGAAGCACTGAACCGCTTGATCATCCCCACCACTTATGATGCAGATTGACTTGTCAGGTGTGGAGTATGATATGTGGAGACAATTAACGCCTGACTGATGAACACCAGATAATAACTGTATTGGCCTCAATTCAGGTATGTCACATGATTGAATACTTGAAGGCATCTCAGAATTTGAGCGATCACTTCTTTCATGCACTACGTTCTGAGTGTTTTCCACACCAGAAGTTTCAGATGAATTTTCAGCAACATATGGTAGGTTCCTCCCATCAGGGGGTGATATATCTTCATCTATCTTCTTCAAAGAATGGTTCGCCATTGATCTCCACCGGCGACGACCACCTTGGCTGCCTCTTCCTGTCCTAGGACGCTTTTGACAATCAATAGTCATGTGTGGTTGTGTCTCTGAGATTAGTTGCATAAAACCATGAACAGTCTCTGTCAGGTTCCAGAAAGTAATGCTACCATCTGTAGAGCCACTCACCATAAGGTATCTATCTCCAACATCATCTGAAAATCAGAGTGATACTTTCAGTAAGATTAAAACCATCGTCACACAGGAGAGAAAATAGAACCGACCTTTATAGTGGCTACCATTGATGATAACATGACGCAGCACCAGAACTGGTGATGTCTGTGGAACCAACAAAGCAACGTCAAACCTGTACAAAACGGAAGCAGCAGCTCAGAGATACAGCCAAGAACACTGCAAATATGAAATCTGTTTCAGAAATTCAGAACGCATACCACAATCGAGAAGGCAACAGAAGAGCACGGAGCACAAGTGTTGCATCCGAGCAAGCAACAACAACAAAGCATACTGTCAACCTGCCAAAAAAAGGAAGATTACATTATGCAAGAGAGTGAAACAAAGGCTGTGCTATCTAAATTCAGTAGCGCAAGATCACAATATTGGATCCTACCTGAGAACTGGATGTGTCAAAAGAAATGCTGTAACAGAAAGGTAACGCCAGTCATTTTCCATGTGATCCATAACACCCAGATTCGGCTGCACAACAGAGGAATTTCCTTCCTCACCGCTCTGTTTTATATGGCTAGCTTTCAACCTATTGCCGGCAAGCTTTGGTGGTGTGTGCGTAGTAAGCCATCGAAATGACATGCCCAAATCACCACTTTCCAAGTTTTTGGAGCTTTGCTTGGAGTTGACATCTAAGCCATTCAGACATACTTGTCCTTTTTCGATCCTAGGTTGCAAAATCCAAGCAGTCAGGACTTGCTTTGATCCAACAGATATGAGTAAGAAAGTCTCGGCCTTGTTTTCTACAGAAACTTCATCAGAAATGCCATTCGAACTATAGTTACATGATTTATCTGCTATTGTGTAGGTCTTCGGGATGAAGCATGTAGCTCGGACAGCTGACCCACCAACATGCTCCCCAAGCAACTTTGAGGAATGCCATCTTCCAGAATTACCAGTCAAGAACCTATAATGGAAGTCACTACAACAGTATAAAGATGGGACAAATAATTACAAATTTATCACTTAGGAAACAAATTATTTACCCTGTAAGGCGCACAGTTCCATCTTCACATCCTGTTGCTATCAACAGATCTGAGCTACTCTCAAGATCTGAATAACTTGCTGGATCTATGAAGCACAGTGAGTGCACTTCTCTACCATGAAACTGCAGATGGAGAACTTGAGGGAGTAATTTCTTATCTTGACTTGGTGCCCAGTGCCTGTGAATGTGAATATCATGATCCTACATGAAAGGCAAAAACAGAAAAAACGTTAAGTATATGTGATGAAAAATGTGCAACACAAAATATAGTCGAATAACAGCAAACTTCAACATCGTGATGGAAAGGGTATAAAATGTAAAATAGTGTTCCTTCTACAGTTAGATGAGTAGGCCTTGGTCCATAGCATTTTAGAGCTGAGGCATGATTAAGCCTCAATATACAAAGAGAAAGTTGCCACTCCTGTGATTAATTCAGAATTACCAACCCCTCAAAACAAGCAATGATGACAAGATATGGACACATGCAATCTTCAGAATGGAAGAAATAGTTCCCATGAGTTCTCTAGAACATTAGCTGAGAAAAAAAAAATCCTAAAACATTACTAAAACAGTTTAGAACACAAACCTTTACAAAGGCAAAGCAGTTCTGATACTCGGGGACTGGCCCGAGATAATAAGAATAAGGGCGTCGCCGACCTCCACAGGATACTTGAGCCATCTACAGAAGATAGAAGTTCAGTACTACTGACTAGCCGAACTGCAGATTATGATTGACCAATACATATGGTACACATTGTTCTGTTACCTTTGTTTCATTCTCAAGGTCCCAAATGATAAAATCTGCAGAAGTGAAACCTATTGCATAGGTATTCAATTGGCTCTCAGGTGCAAGATTAGTGTAGATGGATTGAATGGTGCCCAATTCTTTTACTTGCCTCATTCCAAAAAATTCAATCTTTCGCACATTTCTTCCGTACTTGAAGAAGCAAATGCAGCCATCTCCCCCAGTCTATAAAATTTCAAGGATGGGGAACAGATGTCAGAACAAAACCGATAACTTTGGTAATATGAATAACAATAACATTCTGGACATACCGTGTGAATTTCAATATGATCAAAAGCAGAGTCTTTTATATGAACACTTGTGACAATAGAAATTCCATGAGCCCCTTTAAAACGGTCACATGGAGGCACCTTCTGTTGTGTCACACCACTGTCATACAGTACCAATATTTTAGGGAAAGGAAATGCTGTGATGTTACCATTTTTATCACCAGCTATAAGGATCTGCATGGGGAAAAAGAGAGAAATTATATATTGCAGAATCATATCTTTAGTCAATTTAATGAAAAAGTCCGGCTAACTAGCAGCTAATGCTGTCATGTATTTCAGTCTCCACACAAGTGCTGAAACACCCTCTTTCTACAATCCAGGCAACAACTTACATTTTAAATGCCTCGTTATTATCCTCATTTTTCTGTATATACAAACATTAACACTATAGTCTCAACTATTAAAACGTGAAGTTCACACAAAGGATTCTAACAATAAGCAATTATAGTTTTGTATTCAACTAGAAATCCAATAGACTTCAGAATCAATACCTCCTCTCTAGGAGATACATCTAAACACATTATTCGAGCCCCAAAGGAGGACTCAAACACTGCTATAAGTGGACACTTCTGAGGTGCATTGATAACATCTGTACTTGAGAACAGGGCATCTCTTATGTTCCATAACTTGAGCACACCCCTAGGATCAGCTGTGAATATGAGACTGCGAGGGAAAGAGAAACTGATGAGAATAATGATCAACTGCTACTTAAAATATCTAATCAGAAATTTAATAATTCACAGACCTACATTCGAGTGACTTGCACCAGTATACTCCTAGTAGTTGCCTATCTTTTTCTGCTGACCAGGTAAAAGTTAGGTTCACTTTTGGTTCAATACTGCCACTGGTTAAACGAACAATAGTAACATTTCCCCGGCCATCTCCAAGGGCAATTATGTCCTCCCTATGCAAAGAAAGGTTTGAGTACGTTGGCATGACATCCATGCAGATAATTGGTGCTTTCTGAGTGACCTGAATAATCTCAGTCCATCTTACATCCTCTACGTTAGAGAGTTCAGCATGATGCAGATACCCATTATTTGTGGCAACATACAAAACACTTTCTTCTGCGAAGTGCAGGCAACGAACATACTCGCTTTTGCTGTGATGAACCAATGAACAAAAAAATTCACTGTCACAACATGAGATGGAGATATCATGTAAAATGGTGAACCGTAAAGAAGTACATCACACCTATCCAGGGGACCATACTGTCCTGAAACAGAAGGAGAAGATACTGCAAAGATCTCAGAATCGTAGTTCAGACCATCAGAGATCGCTTTGTCCTCCGCTATGTCATGAAAAGTGGAGTTGCATAGATGGTGCACTTTGATTGCTGAATCAAACCCAGCAGTTACCAGAAGCAATGAGCTTGGGTCAAATAAACATCGCCATATTCCTCGGCCACTGTAGATTAGAGTAGAAAAGTGAATTATCTTCTCCTTAGATTATGGGCTTCTTGAAATTCCAGAGAGTTAAGCAGCAGCATGCTAATTTTGCACAGGTTATAATCTAACAAACTACATTTTCCCAACTTACATGTGTTCTTTGAACATCTTGATTAGCTTCCCATCCATTCTCCAAATGCAACAAGTACAATCCTCACCAGCAGTTATAACTATCTAAAAGGAGATTTCAGTTACAAACAGTAAGTCTAAAAGCCTTCCAACTGGATATTTCAAATAATTCCCACCTATTAAAGGGGGAAAAAAGTTCAATTGATTTTTTTTTGTGCGAGAAATACAAGAAAAAATAAAGCATTGCCAAATGATGAGGATGAAGAGGAAATCATGTAAAAAAGGAGAGAGAACAGCGTATCAAGTATGAGAAACTTACGGAATCAGAAACATAGCAGTCCCATATCCTGGCACTATGCCCAAAAAGTGTGAGTTTTGGTATAATTTCAACATTTTCATGACTGGCAGTCTGATTGACAAAACTCTCTGGCTTGAAACGCAAAATCCAAATGCGAGCGCTGCAACAGAAGGAAAAAAAACTAAGTAGGTCAACAATATTATAAAAGGTAATAGTCCGAAACAAAAGAGGTTCCTGTTGCAGACAGTGGGAGCAAAAGTTACCAACCTACGGTCATCAGAAACAGACATAAACTTTGATCCATCAGAGGACCAAGCTATTCGGAATATTGAACCTTCATGTTCCTTAAGCCTACCAAGCTGAACTGCCATGTACTCCTTAGCACCAAGATTTTTGTCTTCACGGCTATTTACATCAGAAGTATCGCCTTCATTCAAGCATAACAAGGAGGATTCCCGATTTTGTGGTGCCAATTTCCATATAAGAATCTGGGGGAGAAGATAAGCACGCACCATTGAGAACAATCTCTAACAAATGACGAACCTCTTTGTACAGACAATTAAGATTTTTTTTTCCCTTCGAACAGCTGAACTGAAGGTAAAACAGAAACAGGAGAGGCCCTATAAAGGTTTACCTCATTTAAAATGGTTCCAGACGCCAGAAGAAGTTCTCTAACAGAGTCTCCCCACATCCTCATGGAGTACAAAAGACATTTCTCTGCATCCAGAAGGCAACATAATAGCTGATCAAATGTCTGAGTAAATCTCAGCGCAGATCATGCCATTTGGACCAAGGGAACATCGAGATGCTCAGCTAACCTGGAGATTTCACCCGGGAAACCAACACACGGTCCGTCAAATCCCAGAGTGCAACTGAATTATCACTCAGACCGATCGCAAGCAGTCCATCCACCTGCACCCCGAGTGATAACAGGCAATTATGTAAAAGCGAATAGTTGTACTGTTAAGAGCAAGGACCAAGCTTGGAACCTCCAGGAAACTAGCGTCGAGCACCCAGTGATCGAACCCCGGGAGCCTCTGGTCCAGCTCCAGCCGCAGCTCGCCGACTTGAGTGCCATCTGCGCTGACAGCGAACCCGAGGGAGAAAATCTTCACCCTCCTCTCACCGAACACCGCGAGAGAGTAGCTGGAGCATTTGGGGCTCCCTCCCCGGGGCTCGATGCCGTGGACGCGCACTCCGTCGAACACTTGGAACGCGGCAACGTGCCCGGCCGCGTCGACCTCGTAGACAAGCAGCTCGGAGCCGGTGCCTGCAGACACAATGGGTCTGATTGGTTCATTGGCTTATTGTAGCCTGGCTAGGATATGGAGCCAGGCTAGCCTAAATCTGTCCAATCCAATGCAATTGGGACATGTTTGGTTGCTTGGTTAGTTCAAGCTTGGCTAGCACAAGAACGTGTTTAATTAGCTGCAAAAGTGATAAAATAACTTTGCATTGGCTTCGGGTGAAGTTACCCCCTTCTTCTTCCTCTGTCCAGCTGGTCCAACGCCACCAAACCTCTGAATCAACCCCGCGCCAAGCATCTCGTGCTGCTGCGAGTTCGGACACAGGCTCGGCTCGTCGTTCTCCCGCCAACCGCTATGGGAATCGATGGTGAGCTCACCAACGTTGGCGGAGGGGGCACGGCGGAGCCGGAGTGTGGTCACATTGAGATCTCGTGCAGCCGAATCGAGGTCCGGCGTCAACGAATCACGGCCGCTGGGACTGAATCCGGGCCCTGCGAGAGGCACCGGTGGCAGTGCGGGCCGCTTCGTCCTTGGCTTCGGCGCCTTTGTAGTCTCAACTTTGATGGCAGGAGAGGAACGCGGGGCCCTGACCGAATCGACTAGCCAAGAAGCCTCCGTCAAGCGTTGCCGGCGAGGAGTCCATCACCATGCGTGGCCAGAAGCTGCAGCCCCTTTGACCTCCGACGACGACGGAATGAGTAGCAGAGGAGGTGAGCGGAATGGTGGCTTGCTGTCACATGTGGCAAAGCCAAGCCTGGCTTAGCTACTGCGGCTTCTATCTGCGTGCTAGCTAAGACAGGGGGAAGGGGCACTTTTGTACGAGCTAAGCCTGGCTAAGAACTTGTACAGGCATCCAAACTAGAGGAAGTTGCATTAGCTAAGCCTGTCTAGGGATTTATACACCCAACCAAACAGCCCCAATGAGAAGGGATTGGATGCCATCACCCGCCAACTGGGGCAGACGCGGAGCCTCCGCCACAGCAGGAGGGCGCGCGGCGGTCGGGAGAGGGGGTGGGAGGAGGCGGAGAGCGTACCGGCGAGGAGGAGAGGCCGCGGCGAGGAGGGGAGGAAGGAGAGCGCGGAGACGTCCCCAAGGTAGGAGGCCGGGCGGAGGTGGCCGCCGGCGGCCATGGGCGAGGCGGCGTACAGTATAGACTGGGAGGTAGGGTTTACTGCTCTGGTTTTGCAAGGGAGGATGTTCCCTCCATCCTTCAAACATTGGGCCGGGCCATGGAAAGTTTTTCCTCCTTAAAAATAAATATCGGGCCGGGCCGGGCCGGGCCTGGCGGACAAACAGGAAGCAAGATGCAAAAGGCGAGCGGTTTTTTTTCTCAAAAAAAAGAAGGCGGTTTTTTTTCTCTAAAAGAGGGCGTTGAATTAAAAAAAAGCTGGGCATGCATGGACACCGTGGCCATTGCCAAGAAGCTGGGCAAGATCGACATTGTCTCGGTGGGCCCCGCCAAGGAGGAGAACGAAGAAGCCGGCGGTGGACGGGGAGAAGAAGGACAACAAGCACCGGTCCGGTCGTACACACATTCGGGCCGGCAACAAAGTAGCAGTAGGACTTTGCCCAACAAAAAAGGCCGAGGGCTATTGATGGGCTTTGGGCTAACATAGGATTAGGCCGTGTTTAGTCGTGGGAAAAAGTCCTTTTTATAACCTCAACTATTTAGCTCATCCGAATTTCAACCTTAGTGTATAAAACCAGAAATCTTTCAACCCTGAACTATTAAAACCGTTTGTTTTTCAACCTTCTCCGGTTTTGAAGGTGGTTTGCGAAACAAAAGTCCATTTTACACCCTTGAACTATAGATTTCGTTCAATTTTCAACCTTAAACTGTAACGTTCGTTCAATTTTCATCCTAGAATGATTGCTCTCTATATATGGATTCCTAATCGCGCTTGTGCTAAGTCCATTTTTCAACCTCCATCGGCCACGCCGCACCTCGGTATGCATGGGTGAGAAGGATATGGAGAACGGTGACGAGAAGTCAGTGCTCGCATGTGTCGCCATCGCCATGGCGGGGACGAGAGAGTCTGTCGTGGTAGAGGTTAAAAATTAAACGAACGCTATAGTTCAAGGTTGAAAATTAAACGAAAGCTATAGTTTAAGGGTGTAAAATGAACTTTTGTTTCGCAAACCACCTTCAAAACCGAAGAAGGCTGAAAAACAAACGGTTTTGATAGTTCAGGGTTGAAAGATTTCTGGTTTTGTATATTAAGGTTGAAATTCGGACGAGCTCAAAAGTTGAAGGTTGTAAAATGGACTTTTTCCTTAGTTGTGGCGTGGAAAAAGTACTTTTTTTTTCTTTTTTAGGATACGTGTTATGTGAGGGGGATGAATAGGAAATGAGGAAAAAGAATTTTAGGGATACGTGTTCTGTGAGGGGGATGAATAGAAACGCGGCCTTAGGTTGGAAGGAAAGATCGTCCACCCGTCGGACGAAATGAAATGAAGCGACCGACAAGAGCAGATCGGTCGGCGTCGTGTACGTCAGCGTCCAACGAGCAACCTCCAACCAACTGAATTGACCCCAGCTGCCTAGGTGCACCGGTGAACATAAATGCCCATCACGGCCGGCCGGCCCCTCCATCATGTCGCCCGTTAATCATATCCACCGCCTCCTGTCATGTGTTCACTCCCTAGCTATCTGCTGGTAATTCATTGAATTGCTGATGCAAAGCGATCAACCACCGACGACGAGCCTGCATTTACGCGGTCAAGTGTTGTGGTTGGTGACCAGAGCCTGCAGCAGTACTGGAGCTGGACACCAGGCCTGTGTGGCCTGCGCGCGTCGCGGCGGCTGCATGCCATCTCGATCAACCTCGTACGCGTCGGCAGGATCGGAGGTGTGGCACTGCTGCGAGCGAGCTACTCCTGGGCCGAATGTCTGGCCTGGGCTGGCGGCTATAAATGCAGGCGAGCCCTGATGGAGCAGGGCATCCTCATCGCTCGGTCACTACTACTGCTTTTGCTAGCTAGGAGGAAAATAAAGAGAGTGATCTGCAGGAAGCAGAGCTAGCAGGGATGGCGATGAAGAAGCAGCAGCAGCAGGTGGTGGTGGCCGTGGCGCTGCTGCTTCTGGTGGCGTCGGCGGGCTGCGCGTCGGCGGCGTCGTGCAGCGTTGGGCAGCTGGCGGTGTGCGCGCCGGCGATCGAGTCGGGGAGCAAGCCATCGTCGGGGTGCTGCTCCAACCTCAAGGCGCAGCAGAGTTGCTTCTGCCAGTACATCAAGAACCCCAGCCTCGGCCGCTACGTCAACAGCCCCAACGCCAGAAAGACCCTCACCTCCTGCGGCATCACCCCGCCCCGCTGCTAATTAATTAACTACATATACCTATATCCCATCCCGGCCGGCCCTATGTACTACTACTCTACTATATATACTGCTAGCTGTATATGATGGATGATCGCGCTAGCTCCTATATATACATATATGATGTCGTCATCATCATATATATATCGCCCGATCGATTATCAGCAATAAAACTTTGCATGGAGCAGGGGATCATTACCCTATAGCTGCATGCTCCCTACTTGCATTATTGTGTACGTACGTGTCTACTCTACTAGTATATATCTCTCATCACTCCTCAACTAACAGGGGCCTGTTGGTGTGGTGTTGTTCACCATGCATGCAGCAAGTTCAGTTAGCTTTTTTTTTTCTAAAAGAAAAACACCTTGTAGTACAGCAGTGCATGCGATGAAAATCTGGAATTCGATTCACAATAGTGGGCTACGATGGATTTGCTCATAAAGGGGGGGAAAACATGAGGAGTGATCGACCTTGGAGCATCTCCAATCTCCAAGAGACTCTATTTCTCTTCCCTCAGCTGAAAAAAACGCATCCAACAGAGAGGCATCCGGCTCGCTGTCGTTCCAACATATTGTTATGGACTTGGTAATGGGCTCAAAGAGAACGATGAGCTGGGCTCGATGTGGCCCATTGGAGTTTGCAAGGTTCAGCACACTGTGTACAAAAAGGAGCAGAGAGATCTTCCAAAGGGATCTGACAGTATCTGACGGGCTTTTTTAAAAAAATGGACGGGAAAAATTATCTGATGGGCTTTTTTTTCGATGAGGTTTTTTTTTTTCATGCAATGCATGATCAGTCCATCAAGGGATTCAAAGCCCAGATGCTCAGTAGTCACTACTCTGCCTTTTTAGATGATGATTGTTCTTCTCCTTTTGGCGAAAGAGACTATTGTACTACTACTGTGCATCTACAACTGTCGCGATCTTCTTCTTGGCGACGCTGACACTACTGTGCTGTGCGCAAGAGTCCCTTGTAATTAAACAATGGCAATTAAACTAAACTAAAAGGCTCTTGAGAAAACAGACACGCGCCACTTCCACCATCAAATTAGCCACATCCTAAGTTTTGCTTACTCCGACCCGCCATTAATTTGACGATGCATGGCGATGCATTCAAAGCTGGTACACTGTCAAATTAGAGGGGATTAAAGCGCACGAAATGTTTAAGGAGAGCAAGTACGGTCAGGGGAGCATACTGCTGCGCACTCTACGTACGTGGTCACTGACCCCTCGCAGCCTCACGCTGCATGCTCGCTCCTTTCGGTATGGCCGCCTGCCATGCATATGGGTTCTTCACTTGTGTGCACGCAATCACTTCCAAGCTACAGTAGGTAAGCTAGTAAGCTTAAGCCTGCCACGAACGAAGCTGATGTAGCCAGCTGTAGTAGGAATTGAGATCATGATGCATAATGTACAGCTCCGATTCGCTGGCGACGACGGCCGAGTGTCCCTGTCGTCGGCTATGCACAGCACCCTTCAGCTTGAGCCAGCTGCCACCTGATGGTCGAGCTTTGCTTCGTTTCTAATTCAGGCTGGAAAGATCGATCCATCGATGGCTTTGGTAGGATTCGATCGGTCGTGTATTTTTTTTTCTTTTTTAATCATCAGGTTGTTCGTGCTGTCACGCACCAGCAGCATATCGCAACTGCACTGATAGACCGTTAGGTCATACGTAGTAACTGCTTCAGGCGTCGATCTGATTGGAATGGCCTTTATCTCCCGATCCTTTCCAGCCACAGTTTGTTCAATTGGGTCTAGTAGAGTAGTAGTAATAAACAAGTGTGTTGAGTTGAGATGTTGATATCCAGCTGGTGGAGGTGGAATATATAGTATTTGTTATCTACACAAGTTGAGCTGAGCTAGCCAGCAATTCTCATACCCCTCCTTCCTTCCTTTTGGCAAAAGAGAGAGAAGAATGTAAGAACAGCTAATGTGGGAGGTCCCTACTGAATCCCTTTTTATTTCAGGAATGAAAAAGGCAGCAGTAACAACACTACTAGTACGTACTGTGCTGGAGAAAAGGTGGCAATAATTGTCACAGGTAGTGGTACCAGCCGTGGTTTATCTTAACTTGATGATTGATGATGATTCCGGGAAGAAAAGGCAACCAACCTCAGTCTCACCAGCTTAATTCCGCTCCACGGATCAGCGTACCCAGGTTGTGGATGACTTTGCTCTTCAGAATCCAGAGTACCACAGATTCTCTGGCGGGTACATTACATAGTACTCCATATCAAAGATATATAGTTAACCTGTCATCTGATGATCATCAGCAATTTGGTAATCGAACAAGAGTTTAATTTTTCTCCCAGGCCCAGCAACCCCAGCTGCAGGCCTGCAGCAGCAGGACCAGCTCGATGGATGAGCTGTCGGCCATGGCCGGCGGCGCAGCAACCTGGAATACCGAGGCGGCGGCTGTCCTTGGCCCCATGTATCGTAAGGTTAGGTTGGCGCCTTGGCGGTTGGGTTGCCATGGCGCCCGCCCATGACGTGCATCCAACACCAAATTAAGTCAGACACTATACGGAAGACACAGAGAAAAAAAAAGGACAGACTAGGCAGTTTTAATTCGTGTTACCAAGAGTCCAAGGCATTAACCACCAAAATTCGCGTCGAAAAGTACTCTCGAACATGTGGTGGAGGTTAAACTACACAAAGTACCTTACCTTCCTTGCTAAAAAGAAAAAAAAAAGTACTCCATGGTCACGTATGCACCTTGAATTGACGACGATACAAATCGATATGATGCAACTCCCCACCAGCTCATCGCCTGCCTGGAACAGCCCATCAATCGACTCAGTTTCTCTTGTTAGTTAAGCCACCTCTTAATACTAATCGTAATATGCTAGGTGCTACTCCCTGTGTGATCGTTGTACTTCTTTTGTTTCTCTCTTCTCTACATATACCCAGACAGAGCTTACTCTGCCCTGTCCTTCTATATATCCTATCAGCAGCCAACTAGCCCTTGTGCGACCATATTCTTTCAATCTGCTGCTTGCGTCTTCACAAGGCACGCCTTCCTGTCTAGCTTGGCTTCAGGTGTCTGGCAGGCCTTTTGGTTGCATCCAGTCTGTCCAGCATACATGGCGGCGGGGGCGGCCAAGAAGGTGGAGGTGGAGGCAACCAAGGACATCGCCGAGGAGAAGGCGGTCGTCGCACTGCCACCCCCGCCGGCGGACAAGCTCGACAAACCAGTGGACGACTCCAAGGCCATCGTTGCCGTCAAGGGTATGTAATGTAACTACATATAATCTTCCTTGTTAGTTTATCCCCACAACACAATTGCGGTTTATACTTTATACTAGTGTTGTCTTCTTA
This sequence comes from Digitaria exilis, assembly GCA_015342445.1. Taxonomy (NCBI): domain Eukaryota; kingdom Viridiplantae; phylum Streptophyta; class Magnoliopsida; order Poales; family Poaceae; genus Digitaria; species Digitaria exilis. The sequence goes on from JACEFO010000144.1 coordinate 1,695,385, forward strand.
GACAACATACCAAAAGAAAGAAAGAAAAAACGTAGGAGCTTTGCAGTACCAACTTTAACAAATCACACCCTCGAGATGGTTCGACTTAGTCTCTGCCAGTTCAGTTTGTTCTACCCAAACCAAAGTCTAGAAAAGATCATGTAGGGAACAGATTTTACCTGAACATTTCTCTGTGTTCTTGAGGGGGAAGTCCTTTTCATTTGAAGGCCTCGAGGGAATTTCTGAAAACCAGGTTTTGAGGACAAGTTCCCTTTGCTTCTGGGTTGGTTTTGCTGTAAAATCAGACGGACCAAGTAAAAATTCGATGTCATTGTCGTGAATATCTGGAAACAAAATGTCTTCTTTTTCTCCACAAACTGCAATTTTTTTCAAATATGTGGTTTTTTTCCAGCAAATTAACGTGACGCAAAACAACAACAACCAAGTACTCTGAAGCTAGTGTCATGTTCCTTGGATCAGCACTGACATAACCATCTGAACGTTCTGACAGCCTCTAAAAAGAAAGAAAAACAACATTCCCGAGAATTCTAATACCTTGTCCTTTTTGTGTGCAGACGCTGAAAAACCTGCAGCTACAGGAGGTTCAACTGAAAGAGGTAAAACAAAAGAAGAATAAAAATTCTCAGTTTAGCCAACAAAAAACAGAAATATCATTAAAACTCATTACACCCATCCTATGTAATTCCCTTTTCTTCAGATGCCTATCTCGCGAAAATTGTTTCTGAGAAGAGATTGACTCTGATCAGTGCATGGGAGGAGAGCGAGAAGGCAAGAGCTGAGAACAGGTAACACTCAGCTTTACTTAATTTGGAACTGCTTGAAAGTAAATTTGAGGGGCATTTAATTCAGTCCCTTAAAAAGTAAAACAGAGTAAATTGCCAGTGTGTGTTATAATCAAATGGCACGTCACCCTGGTTCGATTAGTTCCGAGAGATAAATATCTTACGATGCACTCAAAGCATGAAACGAAAGCGCAACTTTCATCTCCATTGCATGGAAGATGCAACTGACCTCTCAACCACACCAACAACAGCTTGCACTGTCTGCAACTAACTCGATTCTGCGTCTGTCTGCAATCATCGATGACAGGGCTGCCAAGAAACTTGCCTACATCACTTCTTGGGAGAACGCAAAGAAAGCAGAGATGGAGGCCGAGCTGAAAAAGATCGAGGTAGGCGAACAAGACAATGAATGCAAGCTTAGTTGGCAATTCATTTTGTACTGATCCATGGCAACGTGGCATGCAGGAGCAACTGGAGAAGAAGAAGGCGGCGTACGAAGAGAAGCTGAAGAACAAGCTGGCGATGCTCCACAAGACAGCGGAGGAGAAGAGGGCGTTCACCGAGGCGAAGCGCGGGGAGGAGATCATCATGGCGGAGGAGCTGGCCGCTAAGTACCGCGCCAAGGGTGAGGCTCCCACGAAGCTCTTCGGCCTCATGAAAGCATAAGAAACTTGAAACCACGTTCTGTGCCGAAGAATATACATATATATGCTGGGAGGTGTTACCTGTAGACTTGGTGCGTGGCATGTTTGTGGTTTGTGAATGTGTACCTAAGGCCACTGGGGTGTGTTAATTTTGTTGTTGGAAGCAGGCTTGATATCTGGTGCAGTTTGTAAAAAAAGGAATTCTGTATATGCATAGGAGTGCAGCTCAGCTCTGTTGGGTGGATGAATACTCTTTTTTTTTCCCCTCCTTCAGTTTTCACGAAAGTTTTGTCTGTTGGATGCATTATAAATGACAATTTTAGCCGTCTATTTTTCTTTGTTGAAAGGAAAATTTGGATGAATCCAAGGTGTGTACCTCAATGCAAGGCGCAAGTAACTCCAGGGGCATGGGTACTCGAGGTCTTTGAGCCGTATGTCATGGTCTTGATGTTGAACCGAGCTACTGAAACGATCGCAGAAAAGCCAGCGCTACCGGTCATCAGAGAAAACCTGGATAGCGAATCAATGTTTAGTACTCTCCAGTGGCTTGATGACAGAGAAAATAGTATTTGCATCTCGTCGTCAGTAGAATACTGGCAAGATTCCACGACAACGAGTGCAAATCCCAAGTGCACATCTGAAGATGCTTTTGCACAGCACATCAGGGATGTCTGGCTGCCGTTGGCGGTTGCTCACCTACCCGGTGACCGGGGATCGCAAGGACGACGACGATCTCGTTCCCGCAACTCGGACGATTCAGATCTTAAGTCTGAACCTGCCAAAACGAGAACCCTTGGATGCACTGCACCACGACTGGTCTCTGATTTCAGCCTCGCACCGTACATAGCCCCACCGCCGTGTCATCGGTGCGGCGGGGTCGATGGCGACCGCCGCCGGCAACCACACAACTCTACTCTGAACGCGCAACTCAACAGGCGCGCTCGAATACGCTTCTGCACTCGGAAAGCGTAAAGCGGAGTAGCATCACTCTCGATGACAAAAAAAAAAAAGCACACCATAAACAAACAAACTGCCGCCACCCGATCCGGGGTGCGTTTAGTTTACAACTTTTCCCTAGCGCCCGGACGCGGCATCGTCGGACGCTGTATAATGTAGCATGCAACGTCACGGAGAAATTTGAAACATTACAGAAAATTTGGGAACATGCGGATTAGGTGGAACATCATGAGGTGAAAATTTGAAACATTATGGCGATGCGGGCATCAAGAATGGAACATTCATCCGTCTGGCGCATACGGTTTCAGTGGACCAGTAGGATTTTCAAATTTGAAACATTAGAGGGGCGAAACTAAATCTAGATGGAACATAACATCGGTTTATTGAAACATTACATCGTAGGCGGAGCATCGCACGTGATAAATCTGGATGATGCAACATTATGCGACTATAATTGAATACCGGTTGAAATAATTTGGACTTGGAACAACAGACGAGAATGGAACAGTAGGTGATGCATCAAATCTGGATCTGGATTGTTGCACCGATTGAAATCAGTAGCGGGAGCGGTTGGAGTAATGCAGGGTTCAAATGATAGGAGTCCTATTCAAATGTCAGAGCAGAAACGTGCATATTACAGCATTGGAACATTTTTTGAAAGCATCATAGAAAGAGTTTTTGAAACATTACAACGAGGTTGCAACCTCACGAGACACAAAAGCAAGTATGCAACCTGTGCGGGACGCAATCGCCAGATCTAGTTCTTCCTCATCGAAACGACTGAGAGGAGCACAATGTTGTCCCAGATGTTGCACCGGTGGCCACGGGAGCTCGCTGTCTAGCAGCTTGCGTTGTCGGCACAGAAGCTCTTGCCACCGGGGCCTGCCAACCACGTTCTGTCCTCGTCAACTCGTCGAGTACTCGTGGCACGGGCCAAAGAGGAACGTGAGGCACCAGAAGGCATGGAAGACAGGAATTATAGGACAGCGAGCAGCTTGGGCTGACCCGAGTGGAAGGCCGAGGAGGACGGCGACGGCACCAGGGAGAACTTGGTCGGACTCCGCGAAGAGCTTAGGGTGATGGAGAAGTCCATGGCATTCGGGGGGAGCTAGTTCGGGGCCGCCGTGGGCAGCGCAGCCCAGACGAGCAGCGAGCGTGGGAACCGATGGGGCTTCGTCGTGTCTCCACCGCCCACGCTACCATCTCCTTGCGGGGAGCTCGTGCCTCCGTGGAGCTTGCCCACGAGACGCCGCTTGCACCTCCGACGAATTCCGGCGACCTCTGTCTCCTCATCCAGATCGACCGGGGCGAGCGACGAGAACGGATGTGAGAGGAACGAATTGGAACTGCTTTGAACTGCTGGCCGGGGATGGAAGGAAACAACGAGGGAGAGATAAGATATACTTGGTAGGAAGAGGCCACGTAGCGTCCGATAGTTTAGCGTACGTCGGACGTACGATGTATAGCATTACCGTTTCCCTATTCATCCTATCCCTTCCACTCACAGAACACTATTCATCTACAGTGTATTTTTGATGAACAGTGTATTTTTTGGGAATATTTCCCCAATCTAAACGCACCCTCGATTCGATAAGGGAAAAAAAACAAATGGACCCACCGGTCAGCCACCCCACACGAACGGGAATCCATGCCGCAAAGCGGCGGCGGCGGTGGGACCCACGGAGGCGCCGCCGGCACGACCACCAACCCCTTCCTCCTCCACCCTCCCACACGCACGCGCATGCGCTCGCCTCCCCCTCTCGCCGCCCGCCTCCTCCTGCTCTCTCCCTCCGCCCACCTCACCGTCGCACGCGCCATGGCCTCTACCGTCGCCGCGCAGGCAGGTGAGCGCCCGCCGCCGGGACCGAGCTTACTCGCTCGCTAGCGCACGCCCAGCCCAGGCGGCTGCGCGCGGCTCATGTTTGGCGATCCAGGTGATGACTAGTGGTTGTGCGGGGGATTTTTCAGGTGGTGTGGCGGCGACGGCGGAGTACGAGGAGGTGCTGGGACGGCTGTCCTCGCTCATCACGCAGAAGGTGCGCGCGCACAGCGGCAACCGGGGCAACCAGTGGGACCTCATGGCGCACTACCTCAAGGTCCGTGCATTCACCCCTTCGCTCGATGCTCCCTCCAGTGGTGAATCGCGTTATATTGTTCTAGGATGACTGTTTGATTAATCCGAATATTCGATCTGCCTGCCTGCTGCTGCTACGGTGTGTAGATTCTGGAGCTGGAGGAGCCCATCGCGCGCATGAAGGTGATTCACGTCGCGGGGACCAAAGGGAAGGTAAACTAGCTAGCTAGCTGCCAGGTTGCTCCATGTTCAGCATTAAGCTTTGCAAAAAGATGTAGTACTAGTTTAGTGCTGTTTGGATTTCGTTATAGGATGCAGTGCAACCAGTTTCATATCTGTGTTGGCTACCATACATGACATATTCTGAAATCTCTGCCTTCTTCATGACATATCATCTGATAAAAGCATTGATTGTATCTACAGGGTTCGACATGCACGTTCACTGAGTCAATCCTGCGATCCAGTGGCTTCCACACTGGGCTCTTCACCTCACCACACTTGATGGATGTCAGAGAGCGATTCCGGCTAGATGGGTAATTCCTTTCCTGTTGTTCTTTTATCTTAGATAAATCTGCATCCAAGTGACAGAATGGTTTTCTTTATGCTGATGTGCTGCATCATCTTCTTCCTGTAACTGGTATTATGATTGCGCTGACCTAGCTCCTCCTTTCCGAGGGCGTCAGGGTTGATATTTCTGAAGACAAGTTTTTGGAGTACTTTTGGTGGTGCTGGAATAAGCTGAAGGTAAATGTCTTCATTTGTTGTTTAATATAAAGCCACCCCTTGCTGGATTCCTACCACCTAGCTAGAAGTGACATACAACAAACTGTTGAATTGGTCCCATCAGGAATTTTTTTTGTTAAATCTATCTATCTGACCTCATCACATTGCTTTGTGTTGTATATAAACTGGTGATGATGTGGTAAATGGGCTTACTTCCAGGAGAAGACTGATGATGATATTCCCATGCCAGCCTATTTCAGGTTCCTGGCGTTGCTTGCATTCAAAATATTTTCTTCTGAACAGGTAAAATAAATATAAACACTCACTGGCCTCCCTGCCTGCTTTGCTGTTTTCTTTTGTTACATCCATCTAGCATAAATATGACCAAGTCATTTTACTTGCATGGAGTTGTATAGACCTATGTTTTTTAGTAGACACACCCAGTCTATATGTTCTTCTGAGACTTCAAGTTTACTGACTGCCTGCACTTTTTTGAGCTTTTCTAGCATCTGCTAAATCATTTCGACTGTCCCTTTATGGCTCTAACAGGTAGATGTTGCTGTTCTCGAGGTTGGACTCGGAGGGAAGTTTGATGCAACTAATGTGGTATGTGATGTTCTATTACAGTACAATATAATGTATAACCAAAGAGATTGTTTCTGTCAGCATCCTTGCATTATGTGCAAAAGGATGGTGTAGGTCAAGTTAGAAGCTCGTTTCTTGTTTAAAATTATGTGTTAACTTGTCTTTCAGATTGACTCTGTTTAACTGTACTACACCTTGTATTTCTTCTGAGCTTTTTGACATCATTTATATTATGCACTGTTATCTTGAACTATCAAATAACAAAGAGCCTGACAGGTCTGTAAATCTGGGTGTCGCAGGTTCAAGAACCTATAGTTTGTGGGATATCTTCCCTTGGATATGATCATATGGAAATTCTTGGTTAGTCACATAACCTGACAAACGAACTGCCTAACTATTAGGAAAAAGTAGCTTCATGCTCTAATGTTTACTGGGTGTCCTATGAGCAGGGAATACACTTGGAGAAATCGCTGGAGAGAAGGCTGGGATTTTCAAGGTTTTCTTAGTTGTTTCCTAGAAAGCTACACTTCAATTCCATAGCAACTTTCTTAATTCTTTTGGTTCCCTGGTGTCTGTATTAACAGAAAGGAGTTCCAGCCTATACTGCTCCACAGCCAGAAGAGGCAATGATTTCTCTCAAACAAAGAGCTTCGGAGTTGGGTGTATGTTTTACTATAGATTCCTTTCTAATTCTTTTATGGTTGCTCCAATTATAGCAGTGATACTTAATGCAACATTGGTTTCTGAATCTGAAGATTTCTCTCCAAGTCGCTGATCCTCTGGAGCCATATCACTTAAAAGGCCAACATCTTGGACTGCATGGTGAACACCAATACATAAATGCTGGCCTTGCGGTTGCTTTAGCTAGTACATGGCTTGAGAAGCAGGGACACAAGGACAGCATACCACTCAATCGTACCGTAAGTCTTTTCAATAATGTTGCTTTTCCAAAAGAAATATGGCATAACAATTTCTTCTGTTGTGATGGAATTCAGGATCCCTTGCCAGATCATTTTATTAGAGGACTATCAAATGCTTCTTTGCAAGGCCGAGCACAGATTGTTCCAGATTCACAAGTGAATTCAGGAGAGGGCAAAAATTCTTCTTTGGTTTTCTATTTGGATGGAGCGCACAGTCCTGAAAGTATGGAAATATGTGCCAAGTGGTTTTCCAATATCACAAATGATGATAGTAAACTAACATCTTCCGCAGAGCAGTCTCAGAATTCTAAGTCTCAAAAGGTATGTCTCGCAGCATATCTAGTTTTGTCATGCTTGAATTGACCCCCTTTTGTATATCTTACTTTTTATATTCTTCCCTTGTGCGAAAACATTTCTTTTGATGCCAATTGCAGATCCTTCTGTTCAATTGCATGTCTGTGAGAGATCCTATGAGACTGCTTCCGCATCTCCTGGACGTGTCAACCCAAAATGGTACCTTAAAAAGGCTCAACAATGAAAATATCATTGCAATTATTCCCATGCGATTCATAATTTGTATAATTTTTCATCTTAATTTGTTCAACTAGAATTAATGGAATTTAGTATCGAATTGAGTTCAGTGTGAATTTGTTTTGTAACTTTTGTTAGGAGTCCACTTTGATGTGGCCCTATTTGTGCCAAACCAATCACAATACAACAAGCTTGGTTCTAATACATCAGCACCCGCGGAGCCTGAAGAAATCGATTTGTCATGGCAGTTGTCACTCCAAGCAGTGTGGGAGAAGTTACTCCAAGATAAAGGTGCTTCCAAAATCCAAAAAAATCGATAACTTTAACCATTTATGCTGCATTTCCTAGTGCCTTACATGTTTTCTCACTTGAAAGATGCATTAACTGTTCTGAGGACAATGTAATAACTTGCAAGTAGCTGGTGCAGGTATAAATAGAGCAAACTCTAGTCAAGTTTTTGCATCGCTTCCACTCGCAATCGAGTGGCTAAGGAAGAATGCTCAGGAATACCAGTCTACTTCTTTTGAGGCAAGAGCTTTTTTCCTTAAAGAAATCTGCATATTGATATATATCCTAATCTTTGTCACTTTGGATTGCCCATCCGTTCATAACTATGTGTGCAAATTCGTTCAATCTTCTATCCTCATAATGACATGGAGCCTTGTCTATTTGCCCCTTTCATTTTTACGTGATTCTGGAACCATTACCTTTTGTTTTCGGCTTATTTGTGTAACTGCCTTCACACGATGCTGATATATTTCTGTCTCATGGCACTGAACTAGGTCTTGGTTACTGGCTCCCTGCATCTCGTTGGTGATGTCTTGAGGCTCATCAAGAAGTGATGTATTCCAAAATGATCCACAGATCGAAGTTCAAACTAGAGGCGCTCTATGAGGTCTCCCTGGGCTAACTTGATTAGCGAGCGGCTTCACTATGATGCTGACCAAGCTGCGAGCTTCTTGATGTTTAGATTCTCTTTTGTGTATTTTTGGGCACTCCTCTGTTGCCAGCCTAGACTACACTAAGGAAATTCACATACCCACACTGTTGTAGCTCAGAATGTAAACGCGTGAATAAGGTTGATTTTGATCAGGCCATCATCGAACTTATTAGGGAATTAGTGAAATGAAACATGGTACCCTACCAATAATGGTGCATTGGTCTTTCTCAGAATTTGTGCGTGCGACGAAACCAGTCCAATTATTGCTGTCAGAAGTCTGATCGTTGAAGAATTCATTGTATGTAGGCATGCATGGATGATTGATAGAGTAGCTGTCAAGAGAAACAACAATAATGTAGTTTTGCTACATGTGCCGAATGAATCGATGATTGTTGTAGCTAGCCCGTTATATAGACGACTGACCATGGCGAGCCACGATTTTCGATTAGGCGTGAGACGCGCGACGCGAAAGCCTCCAAATGTCAAAGACTCAAGACTGCTATCCCCTGAAAGGCCATGGCATTAGTCAGCTCAGCTGTGAATGGATGATCCCCATCCGGCGGCGCCAAGCCAAATGGTGAGGCGAGCACACACGCGTGGCCTCCATGTCTCGTTTCGCCGCCTCGTCCTCGATGCATCAGCAATTCAACCCCTGGATGGGTCCAGATGGCCAAACTGGATTACTTTCTGTGCCGTTTTATTTGTCTTGATCCGCTTATAAAAAGCTTTACCTTTTTTTTCTTTTTGTTTGTTTATCGAGTCGTTGGGTGTGACCAGGACATATCATGCATCACCCATTGATGCATGCCCCGTCAAGAGACGTGTTTGACTTTCGGCTAGCGCAAGGCCTTCGCCTGATGAGGGAGAGCTATAGTATATAGCGACTGACAAACCGACGCATCTCTGCTGAGTTCGAACTCAACACAGCAAGACCTTCGTTTCACTCATCTTTTTGACTTGCTGTAGCCATGAGGAAAAGCTTCAGGTTCGTGCTGCTGCTGCTTGCCCTTGTGCTCCTGGGAGGCCCCTGCCACGGCCGGCGAATCCCAGGCGCAGAGGTGGTGGTCATGGCGCACGAACTCGAGTCGCCACCGATGGAGGGTTACTACGACAAGCACAGGTTGATGCAGAGGTCGTCGTCTCGTTGGGATCCGTCCGAGTCCAAGAGGAAGGTGCCGCAGGGGCCCAACCCGCTGCACAACTGAAGAAATAGCCGGCTCACCTGGAGCTGGAGACAGGAAATTTTGTAAGTAGGTTCAGTTGGTTAGTATACAATACAAGGGAGAAAAGTAGTGCTAGTATATAGCGAGCGATCGAAACATGTAGCGAGTATCGTGATATCTTGATGAACATGAACATACGTGTATGTGTATGGCAAACGCGATTTGAGAAATTGCGTTGCCCGGGTTCAAGAGAACGGTGCCACAGGGGCCGAACCCGCTGCACAACTGACCGGCCGCGAGCTCACTCATGATCAGCTCGATAGGTGCTTGCTCCGATCCGGAACGACAATCAAGTGATGGTCTGCACTGCAATCTGCTTTAGTGCCACTTGGTAACACTATTCGGTGCTAAAAGGTACATGTTTTATATCGGGTGATGTTATTACATGTTTGTTATTACTAAAAGCCTAGGGGCAAAGCTGCCCTTTACTGTTAGGGTCGCCGGACCCCGATGAAATCTACCAATTCAAGTGAAAAGTATTTTTCATACATGTATGAGAAGAACCATGCGACATGCTAAACGCAAATTCTACAACCGGTGCACACAATTGCAAAATATTTCTGCCAAAATCAATATTTTTTTTCTCACTACAATCGATCTACTACCAGCCGCTCGGTCTACCAAAATCGGTTCGGTGCTTAGTCAAACAAAAGAAATTGGCTCGATGCAAGTAGACACACGCACGGAGCGTTTAGTTTGAACCATTTAAAAAAAAACTATTTATTTAACTTTTCTCCACTTATCTGATCTCCATCACTCACATACTTCTCGGAACTCAACTATACTATTTTTCTATATCTATAGTGTATTTTCGAAGAATCTTTCCCCGTCTAAACACATCCGCAGTCCAGACGCGTCAGCCCGTGTGAGCCCACCTCCGCTTGCGCTCGTTCGCGCATTAGCGCAGCCCATGCGAGGACATGAGACCAGCAGCACATGAGACCGATGACAGGCAACATGACGTGACGACGTGACGTGATGTAGATATCTTCAAAATATATATTAATTCAAATTGGAAGCAAATTACCAAAATAACTAACATTCTTTATATTAGCGAAGATGTACAAGTGATAAAAATAGATCCAGCAACCATTGTTACCTTCTAAAGAATTGGACTTCATTGATAAAAGAGGTAGCTCGCCCTAATACTTTATTAATAATGATATGATGTGTTACATTAATATTTGCTAAATTTTCTTTGTCACGTGCGGTGTCTTCGCTAGTATGGAAAAAGTTTCACCAGCAAGAAAGAAACTTCACAATGATCTATGTGAAACAAGATAAATAGGTTATAATCTTTTGATTGACCAACATGTATATTTTTTAAAAAAACTTTTTAAGGATTTTTTTTCCTTTTTGCAAACTCCTGTCTTGGTTGCAACCATGATCCACACAGGTAGCACCAGGCAGATTCATTCAACCGCAGGCACTCAATATTAATATCGACGGCCTGAGCTAGTTACCTGGTCCAGGCAGCAGGACACAGGCTGAAACCAAACAAGCCCTTACAGCCATATGTATAGTTGAAGTCAAATTGATCCGAATTATTGCTTGGAGAACAAATAATCACCCAATCGATCAAGCCATGGTCGGAATTATACATGGTAATTAAACACCTTTTGCACAAGGTCAGTGGCGACCTTTCTCACAAACAAAAGTGGAAACACCGCGCCTTGTGGCACTAAAATAAATTTGCGCTCTGGAATCATCATTAGCCGTGGAAGCTAATTCTCGTCGTCATTGGTCGTCTCTTTTGTCCTTCGCTTTTCCAGCTTTTCCATCCATGCACTAGTGTCTGATGTCTTCCTACTAATGAACAAGATAGAAATGCTATAATTGATAAGTTTAGTGTCAAAATTTTAAAGGCGTAACACAAATAGTCAGGAGAGCCCAAGATCAAAAGCAGACCCCCCCCCCCCCACACACACACACAAAAAAAAATGAATCCTTGACGAAACGATTTGGTGAACGAAGGGACAATCAAAACCCAAATGCATTCAATAATGCACTTGATTTTTGTTCTTCTGATCTTAGGTAGGGAGCTAAACAAATATAATAAGCCTAAACTTTAAACATTGTGTACGAAAACGAAGAGGTTGGAAACTATTTCTATTTTTCTATAAAAATAAAAAATAAAAGACGGTTATCAAGTTATATGAAAATGAAACTCACCGGTGTTGCCGCCTCCCTGCTTCAATGTCTTTTCGTTGGTCATGTGACTTGCCGTCTCCACATGGTACCCACGGCTGTTTGACAAGCCCCCCCGCGTCATGAAAACCCAGAGGTGCGTGATGAACTCACCGCCAGTTGCCAACCTTTTGACGTGGGCGGTCACGTTGTTGGATGGCGCCACATTTGAGAGAATAAACTTCACCCACACCTGGCGCAACAAGCCCCATCGTTCCGCCTCAGACTCACCCCCTGCGCCACGATAGCCTTGTATTCATCATCATCATCATCATCATCATCTTCTTCTTCTTCTTCTTCTTCTTCTTCTTCTTCTTCTTCTTCTTCTTCTTCTTCTTCTTCTTCTTCTTCTTCTTCCTTGGGTTTGAAGCTGCTGGCCAGCTTGGTATACATGTCATCCTCAGATCGGCAATCTTTGAGGCATTGGCGTGCTCTTCGCTGCACGCCTTCCAGCAAAAGATGTGCTTCGTAGATGTTGTCCGTAATCAGCTCTGGTGCATGACATATGAGGTAGGCGCAGTACGCCGAGAGGGTGGAGGCTGTTTCTTGATCAGCCTTTAATTTTTTTCCGCGCATAGAGTTGTCAACCTCTAGTAATAGGGGTTTCCGACAATATATTGTGGTGGCAATGTGCCAGATCAGGATGTTGCTGATGGTGGGTTTTGGAATTTCAATTCTACTCCCATCTGCTTCCAAAGTAATATGCTTGGGGTCGTCGTAGTATAGTACCTTTTCTGGTTGGTTTAAGATGTCGCGGAGGAATTTTCTGAGTTCTTGTGCGATTGCATCCTTCACCGACTTGGGGATATGACGGTGAGTTGTGATTCTGGTCCGGACCAGGAAGCTCCTCATCCAACTAGGCAGCCATAGGCTGGAGATGCAGGAGTTTTCGGACTGGATGCATGCATGAAGAAGGGAGTACTGGCCTACTGTATTGCTCCAGTACCTCCTGGTCCATCGAATATTGCACGCCCAGAAAAGCAGGTAGATTAACAATTCTTTGAGCATCACGGACACGGACCCCCATGGGTATTTGACGGCGACGAGCCGGCAGAACCGCTTCACCCTGTGCCAGTCTGACAAGACTAGCGACAGGTATTGAGATGCTTCAAGGATTAAGAACAGGAAAATGACTAGTCTAGCCAGCCATATATCGAACCTAGTTGCGATCAATGAATCGTTGGCACTATAGTGCATCAGGGTCGACGAGAAGAGGGAGGACGTGCTCAATGCTACAGCCGTAGCGAAAACAATTGTCTCAGGGATGAGAGTTTGCTTGTGTGATGGATACCTCGAGTAGAAGAAGTCGAAGAGGAAGCCCAGCTCGGCCTCAATGATGGGGTACATCAGACCGCTTTCAGCACTGGAGTGTGCACCACAGCCATTAATAATGATGTCATAAGAAAAACGCCTCACTTTGTGGATCATGCTTTCATGTAACTCGTAGTGCGGGCTCCCAGTGAGGCGTCGCCGCAGCAGCTTGAACAAGGCAAACGAGATGCACAAATGCACGGCCTCCGAATAACCTTCAGGCGAGGTGCAGCCGACTTGAATTTCTGACGTGGAGAGACGACTATGTTTCCAACCTTGCACCCTGGCGAGCGTGACAATGTTTTTCTTTTCCAAGGACCTGTGGATATGACTATGATTATTTGTGTCAAACAGCTTGTACTCACCGAGGTCATCCTGCAGATTCTCCTCCCCGGTGATCACGTACTTGAAGGCGTGTGTGTGGAAAGATGTGTCGTCCCCCCGCAGATGTTGCCATCCAGAGTATTCATCTTGCATGTACTTGGTGATGAGGCCATTGTCGACGGTGAGGACGCGGTCCCGGCCGACTGACAGGAGGCGTTGCAAGCGCAGCCCGAGCTTGGCGACGGTCAGCACCCAGAAGAGGAAGAGAAGAATCTTGAGCTCCAACCGCAACGACCCAGCATAGGAGAGCAAGAGCAGGAAGACGTAGAGGGTCTGCGCGGCTTGGTTGAGCAAGAGCCGGGCCTGCTGGTCGGAGTCGTCGACGCTGCAGGCGGCGATCCCATCGGCGCAGCCAAGGAGGAAGCATGCCCACACCACCATCAGGTCGTTGCGGAAGGAGACGGACTGCATCAGCCCGATGGTGTAGGAGACCGCCGGGTAGCTCAGCATCAGCGCCGCCCAGACCAACGCGCGGAAGGCGGCGCTCCTGCTGTAGCGGCGACCGGAGCCGAAGAAGACAAGCATGGTGAGTAGCGCGCAGCTGAGGGTGACCAGCACCTCCACCCGGACCAGCTGCCCCACCGGGCTCGCCGCCCATTCCGCGGCGGCGCGGGTGGCGTTCCGGACGCCGGACAAATGCTGCTGCTCCTGCTGCATCATCATGCGTATCTTTGATTGGGATCGAACCACCCTACTGCCTGGGAGGTTAATTGCTACAATTGCTGCTTAGACTATATACAACTCAACTCCGCCGCAATTTTAATATGGTGACCTAATAACGACTCGACCAGCAAGTGGTAATCATAATGCGAATGCGAATTAATCACAAGGACCTTGGTATAAAAAAATCACAAGGACCCGCCCCTGGTCAGCTATCACTTAATTTGGTGTCGTAAACAAATACTACTACGTATAATTCAGGGCATTGGCATCTCCAGCCTTGCCATGTCATTTGCGTGTAGACACATCTGCACGTTACGCTGCCGAATCAGTTGACTGAGGAGCCTAAATGAAGACAAGTCAAAGACGTTAGGTACTAAAATAGGCGCCTCCCATCATGGTGGCTAGAAAAAAAGAAAAAAAAAACAAGCTAGGAATACACTGCTGGAAGTGTAATTGTCATAACGTAGCTTCATAATTTTTTTTTTTGAACGAATGGGCACGAGACAGTGCCTATTTCATTGATAAAGAGGGTTTGTACAAGCCCGACTAACGGGCGAAAGGTAGATAAATAAAATCGCTACTCTCCCGATCTGAGTGCCTCTAGGTGCCTGGCTCCAGCCCTTGTCCAGGCCTCCGCTTCATTTCTAATTGTTGCCATAAGCGCTATTGTCGAGTGCTCTTGGTGCTGGAAAATTCTCCCGTTCCTTTCCTTCCAGATTTCCCAAGTTACTAACATTGCTAAGGTTTTGACGCCTTTTCTGACGAGGCCTGGCGTAGCGATCATGGCCTCCCACCAATCGATGACTGTGTCAGTGACTCTCCAATGTTGTGGTTGGAGCTTTGTTTGTTGCACCCAGGTGCCTACTAATTCCCATATCCGCCTGGTGTATCGGCAGTCTGCTATGAGGTGGCGCGCAGTTTCCATGACCTGATGGCACAGGGGGCAGGTTGGGCTGTGTTCCCATCCCCGGGAAGCGAGGCGGTCTGAGGTCCATACTCTGTTTTGGAGGATGAGCCACATGAAGTGCTTACACTTTGGTGGCGCCCAGGTATTCCAGATGGACTCAAGTCCTGCCTCTCTGGTGCACCCTACGAATTGTGCTTGATACGCCGACGATGCTGTATATAGCCCGGTCTCGGTCAGTTTCCACCGGATTGTGTCTTCTTGGTGCGGGTCTCGCGGTACTTGTCTGATTAAGTTCCAGAGGTTGGCGCAGTCCATGAACAGCTGGGTCATAAGGCCGCTCGTGAAGTTGAGATCGTGGATCCAGTTATGATTTTCCAGGGCGTCTGCAATCTTCCTATGCTTTCGTGCGGAGATGGCATATAGAGCTGGGGCAATGTCTTTTGGTCTTCTTACCTGCAGCCAACCTGCATGCCAGAAACTTGTCTTCGCTCCATTTCTGACCCGGATTGTAGTGCAAGCAGCGAACAACTGCTGATCTTGATCGTCGCATGGCGGTTTTGTTCCGACCCAAGTTTTCTGGGGGGATACCCACTCGTGCCACAACCAGCGTAGACGCAGCGCACGCGCAAATTTGCGTAGGCTGGGAACTCCCAAACCGCCATTCTTCTTCGGGAGGCATGTACGTGTCCAATTGACCTTGCAGTTCCCTCCTGTCAGGACAGTGTGGCCTGCCCAGATGAAACGTCTTTTGATTTTGTCTAGGTCGTCCATGGTTTCGGCTGTTGGCTTGAAGACGGTTAGGAAGTACACTGGTTGTGCAGACAAGACCGTTTTAGCGAGGCAAACGCGTCCCGCCTGCGTTAAGTTTCTTCCATGCCACGTGGACATCTTTGCTGCAGCCTTGTCAACGAGTGGTTGAAAGTGTATTCTTTTAAGACGTCCGACGGTGAGCGGTAGCCCTAGGTATTTTAGCGGGAAGCTTGCGCGTTTAACTGGTAGAATTTGCAGGATGGTTTCGAGGCTTGTTTCGCCGCACCTGATTGTTGTAACGCTCGACTTTTGTAGGTTTGTTCGTAGCCCTGTCACCTCACCGAACTGCTGTAGCAGGCTTTTGAGGTTGCTGGCGTCTTTCTCCGTCGGTTTAAAGAATATTACGGCGTCATCCGCGTACATGGAGATGCGAAGCCTGGCTGTACGTCCTCTGAGTTTACTAAGTAATCCATTGTTTGTGGCCACCTCCAGCAGCTTTTGCAATGGGTCGATTGCGAGGATGAAAAGGAGCGGGGACAGCGGATCTCCTTGTCGTAAACCGCGACCGTGTTGGATGGGGTCTAATGGACAGCCATTGAGTAGGACGCGTGAGGAGGACGTGGCAAGGGAGGCTGATAGCCAATTGCGCCATCATGTTGGGAACCCTCTGTGTTGCAGAAGGGAGAGGAGATAGTCCCATCTGACAGAGTCGAAGGCCTTGGATATGTCCAGCTTGAGGAACAACGTTGGTGTTTTGCTCTTGTGGAGGCTTCGGGCCGTGTTTCTGACGTACAGGAAGTTGTCATGAATGCTTCTGCCCTTGATGATGGCGTTCTGGCATGCTGAGGTGAGCCCATTCATGAAGGGCTGGAGCCGCAGGGCCATGATTTTGGAGATGATCTTCGCGACGCCATGTATTAGGCTTATAGGGCGGTAGTCATTGATGCATTCAGCTCCATCTTTTTTCGGCACGAGGACTATGTTAGCTTTGTTGAGCAGGTTGAAATCTACACGTCTTAGGTTGTAGAAGGAGTTTATTGCCGCTATGACGTCTTGTCTATGTAGCGATCTCACCCGAGAAATGGGCCCACTTAAGTATATTCCACCTTCCATTGGTGCTAATATACAAAAATGTTCCCAAGTGCGGATTCGACCGTCGAGTCAAGCTCGACCAACGGCTACTGAAGATCGTCCGTCCATACGCTCACTCGAAGGTGAGTTCCAAAGATCACATCATTCCACAATTCAAATTACAACAAGTCTTAGAGTTATTACAACCAAATTGAAATGATAAATAAATAGTTTGAGTTCATGCAGCGGAAAGTAAACGAGATACTAGCGACGATCCATAGTATCGTCACGATGAAGTCAGCCGTGACGCTACTCCTCACGATCCTCGGGAGAGGTCGGCTCCCACTCGATGCTGTAACCAGGAGGAAGCTGGGAGGCCCAAGCCATAGAGGCAGCTACCTCCTGAGGGGATGGTCCTGAAAATTTAGCCACAAGCAAGGCTGAGTATACTAGTTATACTCAACAAGACTTAACCGACTGGTGATCACTACATCACCGACTCCTACGATGAGAGGCTGTTTGGCTAGTGGGGTTCTTTTGCCAAAAGCGACTAAGCTGTTTTCTACTTTCTTTATCTTGATTTTAACTTCTTTAGTCTATCCATTCTAGGTGAGCCTAGCTAAACAATCAAGTTTTGCAATACAATTATTTCATACAAAGATTTCATCCTTCCAAGTTTCACTTCATAATATGTCATACATCGGTCAAGCAGTCTCATTAACCGCGAGAAGCGGACAGTTCGAACCGAATTTACTACCTGGCCAGGGAAAACCCAAACATACGGAATGGTTGGAAATGCCAACACACCCCAATCCTTTCTCCTCTCTCTGCGAGTGGCTCCCGAGTCCCACTGCCTCAGGGTAAAGGTTCACCACTACTGGGACTCACGCAACTACCCTCATGTGCCCATGGGATAACGTTTCCAAGACAGAGAGCTGTCGGACCTGCTCGCATCAATCGGATACCGGGACTTACCGGTCCCATAAACCGTGCATATGTGTGGTACGTTCAAACGCTTGACACAGAAGTACCACATGTTTCCACTTAAAACATCGATAGACGGGTATCTACAATCATCCGTCCATCATCTCTAGTGTTTCTGATATGAGTAGTCATACAACTCCTATATCTCGCGAGTGTCGGAAAACACTCGACTTCTATCGTTCTTAAGCATAGCAACTATCGAACCTAACATACTAGTGTTCAATCAAAGGAACCTATGATCATGCACTCTAGGGTTTCATTCAACTCCTTGAAACTTAAATGCACAAACATATAATCAAATAATTTGCGTAAGTAAAGTTTGGTTATGCTCCGGGGCTTGCCTTCCGGCTCGAAGCGGTACTCCTGCTCGGGGCTCGGATCCACGTGCACCACGTTCACCTCGGACTCCTGGGCGATCTCCTCGGCAGCGGGGTCTAGCTCGTAGACTCCGTCGGCGAGACCCGAATCTATACGGAATGCATGAAATGCTTAAGTATCGAGATTTAAACAATTAGGGTTTATTTAAATCTTGGTTAATGAATTGGAAAGGATAAACATTAATTATAAGTGAATATATCCTTTTTCATTTGAACCTTTACTTTGATTTTAAAGTTTTAGGTTTTTCTCTTTTCTTTTCTTTTTCTTCTCTTTTCCTTTCTTTTTCTTCTCTTTTCTTTTCTTTTCTTTTCCCTTATTCAAGTCCCTTTTCGATTATTCAAAAGGTGAACTTAGGAAATTTATGTTCATGTACCATTTGGCCAGAGGCTTGCTCATGCCAAGGCAGGAGCTTAGCCCAAAGTTTGGCTCAAGATAATTTTTCTATAATTTATAAAAATTATTCTTATCTTTTTGCCTAAAAACAACTAAAATCCTACAAAAATAATTACAAGGTTTTTGTTCACACCACTTGGCACAGTGACTTAGGGTACCAAGAGTGATCTCTCTGCAAGTTTGCATGTGATATTGATTTATGGTTATTTTTGTGGAATTTCACCATGTTTAAACTACCAAAATCATTTAGCCATTTTCCAGTATCCAAAAATTACCATTTTCATTTTTCTAAGGTTTCTTAGGTCCTGATTTAGTTTCTGGGTGAAGGAGATGATTTCTCACTGAGTAATTTATTTTCTGTGATTTATTTGCCAAAACAGCAGGGTATATGTTTGGAAAATCATAACCCTAAATCCACTGGGAATTTTTGTGCACCCTTTGCGCATTAGGCTAATGATAATCACCCTAACAACATATCCCAAGCTCAGCTCCAGTGTATGTGTAGATTTTGAACTATGATGAAATGTGCTCAAACTGAAATGAATTTATATTTCAAAATCTACAGCTCAACTGGGTGAGGTGCAAAGGAAGAAGTTGGCCTTCTAGATTCACTGGTCACTACAAAATTGGTTTGGCATTTTTATGATTTTTCTACGATTTTCTACGAATTTTTGAAGATCTCAGCGAATTAAACCTAAAAGATAGAATGTATTTTACGCTGTGAACCCTAGGGTTTTTGAATCTCTTACAAACAAGTCCCTGCATTTTACAGTCGGCCCCCTGGAAAGAGGTTGAAGACACACAGGGATCCCTGGGCTCGCCGGCGTGGTTACGCCGGCCAAACGGCGGCGAGACCGGGCCGGGGAAGTGGGGGGAAAAGGAGAGGGGCTCACCGTGATTCGTTTGAGCTAGGTCTTGAGGTCGGGGATGGCCGGGAACAAGGTCAACGACGGCGGTGGCGGCTCGGCTTGCTCCGGCGAGCGGCGACCGGCGACGTTGGGGTCGGAGAAGCCCGGAGAAAAGGTCTTTGAGCACCAGCGCGGCACGGTGAAGCTATTGGTTCCCTCGGTTCGGCCGGAGGAGGAGTGGAGCGGACTGTGCACGTGCGCGGGCGGCGGCGGAAGCTCTGTGAACTCCGGCGAGCGATTTCGGCGTGGAAGAGAGGGGGAACTGTTTGGGGCTTTAAGTAGGAGCGAGAGGGGAGGGAAGGGGTGCTCGGGCAGCACGGGATGGAGGTTGGGGCAGCTCGGTGAGCTGTCGCGGCGACAGCGGCTTGTCGCGGCCGTGTTGGCGCCGTCCGCGGCGTCAACGTGCGCGCGCAGGCGTGCTGCAGGCGGCAGGCGCGCGTGGGCGAGGCGAGAAGAGACAGGGCGAGGAAAAGGAGACGGCGTGGTCGCGAAAGTCACACGACGGACCGGTGGGCAACGGCGGCGACGGCAATATCCGGCGGTCCGCGGCGGCGACGCGACGGCGAGCACGGGAGTCAGCGCTACAGTGCGCCTCAGGCCACGCGGGCTGGCCAGACGCGTGCTCCGTGAGCGGAGACATGCAGCCGCGCCATTGGCCGGCGCAGTCGAGGACGGCCGTTGGCAGAGCGCTGCCGGCGGCGAGCGCGGGCACGCGCGAGCGCGGCGTGAGCGTCCCGTGAGCGCGCCTTTTCAAGCTTGGACCAGGCGCTTCGACCATGCGCTTCGAGCTTGGATCGCAAGCTCGAGCTTTCCGAGCCTCGAGCGTGACGGAAACGCCACTCGAGGGTGAATGCCCCTCGAGCTTGGCTGCGGAGCCTCGAGGGTGACGGAAACGCCGCTCGAGGGTGAATGCCCCCCTCGAGCTTGGCTGCGGAGCCTCGAGCGTGACGGAAATCACCGCTCGAGGGTGAATGCCCCCCTCGAGCTTGGCTGCGGAGCCTCGAGGGTGACGGAAATCACCGCTCGAGGGTGAATGCCCCTCGAGCTTGGCTGAGGTTCCATTTCAGCTTTTGAATTTGAATTGAAAAATTCAAATTCCAAGGTTAGGGTCTGAAATTTGAGATACTTCCAAACATTTTTAGGCTATGGTTTCAAAAGGGAAGATGCTTGGTTTGGTCTCTCCTTCAAATTTTGCATTGGCCAAAATTCAAGTTCTTATATAAAATTTAAAGGTTTTTGTTTTGCCTCTTTTTGGGGTGTTTTTAATTTCTTATCGAATTCCTTTTAGCATTTCTTTTGATTTCTTTCTTTCAATTAACCTTGGTTAGGCTTGATTACTTGTTTAGCTTAGCTTAATCATTGTTTTAGTGTTAATTAACACCAGGGGTGTTACAGTCTAATGGTCGCCCAACAAGTTTTGAAGAAGAGGCCCGTAAAACCATCAGGGCCTGGAGCCTTGTCTTGTGGGATTTGGTTGATGGCGTTTAGGTTTCTTGTTCGGTGAAGGGGCAGTCTAAGGAGGAGAGGTCCATTGTCGGGAGTGCTAAGGCTTCCCAGGAGAAATCCTTTGTACGTTGGTCTGGCCGCTGCATCGTCGTGATGAAGTGATTCTGTACTATCGGCGTTTTGTCAGCGTGTGTGACAGCCCAGCCAGCTTCATGCTTCAGGCGTTGGATGAAGTTCTTACGTCGTCTGGCATTCGCTTTTAGGTGGAAGAATTTAGTGTTGGCGTCTCCTTCTCGTAGATAAGTAATTCTTGCGGACTGCCTTTTCCTTGCTCTTTCCAGCACTGCCCATCCCATTATTCTACTCTTTAGGCGCTTTCGTAGATCAGTTTTTGCTGTTGTGAGTTCACGGTGATCCTGGACCTCGTCGAGGCGGAGGATCACCTCCTGTGCCATGTGAAGTTTTAGTCTGGCGTCAGATATCATGTTTCTGCTCCAGGCGCGTAGAGCTTTGCCGGTGGTGTATAGCTTGTGACCCAGCCTGTGGAAGGGTTCTGTGTGCGTGGTCGGCTTGTTCCAGGCTTCTTCGACCAACTCTCTGAAGCGAGGCAGTTTCGTCCAAATGTTCTCGAACCTGAAAGGTGTTGGCCTCCGAGGCCCCTCTTGCCTGCAGAGGAGCAGTGGACAATGATTTGAATGGGAGAAGGATAGGGCATGCAGTGTGTGGTTTTCGAAGTGTAAATCCCAGCTTTGGTTACAGAAGACGCGGTCAAGTCTGACAAGTGTTGGCCTACGACGTTTGTTGCTCCATGTGTACTTTTGGTTTTGCAGGTTGATCTCCTTGAGTTCGCAACGGCTGAGCGTGTTGCGAAATCGGCGCATGAGCCCCGGGTTCAGGTTGTTGTTGTTTTTGTCGCGCGCTCGGTATATGAGATTAAAGTCCCCTAGGAGTAGCCATTTCGTTTCGTCCGTGGGCTTGATGCGGCGTATGTGGCGCAGGAAGGCCTCCTTTTCAGATGGTTGCGAAGGTCCGTAGACTGTGGTGAGTTGGAAGGTTGTGTCGCTGTGTTGTATTGTCACTTGCCCAGTCACCGAGTATCGACCAGTTTCGCAGTTCTGGATGTCTACAAATGTTTCATTCCATAAGATTAGGATGCCACCCCTAGTGCCTCTTGCTGGTTTATAAGCGAAGTTATCGTATCTGTAGGCTCCGAGGAACATTGCTAGTGGCCGGTCGATGGAGCTAAGCTTGGTTTCCTGTAGACAGACGACGTGCGCTGGGGTGTTCCGAAGCGTTTCGTGCATGGTTAGACAGCGTGCGGATGCATTGAGGCCGCGAACGTTCCAGCACAGAATGCTGATGTTGTCACTTGACATCAGGGTGTTGCTTTCCCCTGATAGCCCCGTGGGCTTCGTTGGCCGGTTTCCTGTTTTGCGAGGAGACGCAGGTAGCGTTGTTGTAGACCTTGGAGCCACGATGGTTTGTTGACGATGGCGACGTCGAACTGGATAGCGTACATATGGGTTTTAGTTCGCGAAGGTAGCAGCCAGCAACGATCATGGGGAGCCCGAAGGTCGCCGCCAGCAGGGTGGGGAACATTACAGTCTTACAGAACGTGGAGATAAAGTAGCAGTTTAACATTTGGAAATTAAATTGCTCGATGTGTTGCAGTGGCATATCATGCAGCTGGCGCTTCATCCAGCTGAAGATCGCCGAGGGCCTCTCCCGCATGCTGGAGCAGCGCCTCATTGACGTGTGCAGCTTCTTCGTCCTCCAGGTCGAAGATCTTCTCTGGGAGGGGCCCAGTGAACATGCCGAGGAGGTTCTTCAGGACTTCCTCCACCGGGGCGAGCTTGATGTCGTCGTCCTCCATCAAGCCAAGCTTGCGGCAAAGGTTACGCTGGGCTTTTTCTAGCGCCGGCATGGCTGGCTTGGCAGCCAGGCGGCTGCTACGCCTCGTCTTGGAGGCGTTGATGACGTGCTTCAGTCGTGTCTGTCGTGGCGGCGGTAGCTCTCCTGTTGCAGCACCCTCAGGGCAGCAAAAGAGGGCGTCGACGCCCGTTGCAGGCATGGCACCAGCAGCGGGAATGGGCTGGGGCGCCGCGCTGTCCAGCGGCGCCTCCTCCTCCAGCCCAAGCACTTCATTGCCTGTGTCGACGTCGTCTAGGTCAGCTGGTGTTGGCGTCGCGCTCCGCGGTGTTACGGCCAGGGCACCGGCGGCGAGAGTGTCCTGTGGCGCCGCGCTGTTCAGCGGCGCCACCGCCTCTAGTCCCAGCGCTTTGCCTGTGTCGACGACGTCGTCCAGAACAGCCTGTGTTGGCGTCACGCTCAGCGTTGGGAGCCTCTGCAGCATGTCGTCGAGGGCGTTGTTGACATCTGCTGCTGTTGGGTGGATCAGTGTTGTCGGTGGAGCTGGGTGTAGCAGCAGGTCCTCGCGCAGACGGCCGAAGACGCGAGTGACAGTCACAGGAGCGGACCAGGCTTGATTCCTAGGCTCTCCGATCAGCTTGTCGGCCAGCTCGCAGAACGTGGCAGCAAAGCATGGCGCGTCTCCTTCGCTGGTGTCAGCAGTATTGAGATAAGCAGGATCATTTGGGCTCGAGTGACGCGGTACCTGAGTTTTGGAGTAGTCCGTCATGGCATTGTTGAAGAGGGTCCGAAGTAGCATGTCGTCGCGGCGTCGGTTGGGCGGCGTGTTGTAGTTTCGGCGTTGTGGGGAGCGGGAGCGTTCGCGACGCACAGCGTTCCCCACGCCCCAGTAGTCGTCGTTGTACCTCGTACCCTTGCCCAGGTGGTCGAAGTTGGCTCCCTTGTCGTTGTCGTCGTCGTCGTCGTTCCGGAACGAGGGCCAGGAGAGCCCGGGGTCCCTGCAGCTGCTGCCGCCCTGCTTCTTTGTCTTCCCCTTCTTCTGGCGTTCCAGCAACTGGCGCCGCAGAGCCTCCTCCTCCTGGCGTTCCCGCGCAGTGACGCGATCGTCACGAGCGCGACTAGCACGTTCGAGGTCACGGCCGTCTTGGCCGTCACGGCCAGGGCGACCCGTCCTGCTAGCATGGGGGCCACCAATCCAACCTCGTGTGGGGAGGTCCGGGCCGCCCATGCCAGCCGTCGGCAGGGCCAGGGGCTTGGGCAGCCGGATGGGGTAGCGCGCGCGCTCCTCCGGTGGTGCTCCGTCGACGAGGCCGTACCGCCACTCATAGCGTCGGCAGATCAGGACGACGCTGGCTGGGTTCTCCATCGCCTCGTGGAGGTTCCCCCGTGCCACCGTGTAGTCCTCCAGCAGCGGCATGTGAATGAAGACTTCGAAGCGGACCCCCTGGTGCCAAGCATCCGTCTGAGGGTCCGTGGAGACGAAGGCCACCGAGGAGGCCTCCCGTGGCCGGTGCGTGATGCCGACCCACATCTTCTTGGGGATGTCGCTCGGGTCCAAAGCCCAGGCCCAAAGCTCAATATGGCGGGTGTCCGCCGGTTGCACGAGGTCGGTGACGATGTGTTGCAGGGCGCACCGCCGACCGATGATGCGCTCGACGATCTCCGGCGTCCAGGCATGGGACGGGATACCATCAAGACAGAGGCGGACCCTGTAGAACATGCGGAAAGCAAGGGCATTTGTCAGACTGTACCAAGAGCCGAGGCAGATGTCGATTCCGCCGCCGGTGAAGCGCCCACGCCGACGAGCCTAACGCGCCTTGTCCGCATCCTCGAAGCGGGCGAGGTACGGTTCCGGCTGATGAAGGGTGACGGTGACCTCCCCGCGACGAAGATGGAGCTCACGGGTGAGGAGCTCGGCGATGTCCCTTGCTCCCGCCCCATTTGGTAGATGCATTACCCAGGGGACAAGAGCACAGGCTTCCCAATCATGTGCGTCACGAGACAGATCATAGGAGTTGGGGATGAAGACCGTGTCTTCCTCCGGACGCGTGTGCGGATCCCCGACCGTCATCGGGGCGGCAGCAGCGGCGGTCCGGCAGGACGAGGGTGGTGGAGGCGGCGGGGGAGGTGGTGGGGGCGGTGGCAGAAGTGGCGGCGGGGGTGGTGGAGACGGTGGAGGTGGAGGTGGGGATGATTTCCGCCAGCGGCCTGCGGGGCGCGTGGGGGGGCGTCGGGGTTCTTTGCAGGAGCGTGCTCTGTGGCCAGAGCGGTGACAGTGAAGGCAGCGAACAGGGTCGCGGCAGGAGGCGATGCGGTGGTCTCTGGCGAAGCAATTGAAGCACCGCCCTGCAGTTGCAAGTAGGAACGCGTCGCGAGTTGGGGTAGGTGTCTGCCATGAATTGCTTCTGGGGCGCCGGTCATGTCCGCCGTCGCGTCGGCCAGCAGGCAGCGGCGCACGGCGTCTTGACTGCTTCCTTGGCTGTACAGTCACCCACTCTTCTCGATGCAGCCCAGCTGGAGGAGGGGGAGGCTGGCGCTGCACCCAGTGGCGCGATGGGGGCGAGCGCAGCCCGAATTGATGACGCCTTGGTGGAGGCTTGGAGTTACTGCTCTTCTTCTCCGTGCGGCAGCGGTAGGTAGCAGTCCGTTGGGGTCGGGATGGAGCATTGACTCCCTGCTTGACGACGTCAGCGTAGGTCTTGCGATTTGGCGCCGGGGGAGGCAGATCCAGGGTGGGGGACCACGGATCCGTAGGGGAGGCGCGCGGATCTGGCGTCTCCGGCACGAACTCGGCGTCGAGGCTCGCCGGCCTTCCTTGAGTAGGATGAGGGGGCGGAGTACTGCAAAAGAACTCCGCCCACGACTGGGTGTTGCAGGGGCTCGTGCGGCGTAGGAGGCTTGGCGTCGGGGCGTGGGTAGGGCTGCCGCAGCGTGCTGTGGAGGGCGGCGGCGGGGGCAGCGGCGGGGGTGGCGGCTCCGATGCTAATATCGTTAATATCTAGTGTATTTGTTTTTCTATAAAAAAAACTGGGTCTTGCGTGATGTAAGAGAAATGCCCACTAAGAATAATGTGTTTGTTAAAATATAGGCTAGCTTTGTTAAGTTTTCTATTTCTGATAAGGATAAACTGGAGGTCATCCAGATAATGTTAAAGGTTGAGCGAAGATATTTGGCGACCGGTCAAAACGTACCATCGTTTTCTTCGGTTCTACTGTGATTAAGGCATGCGAGTGACATCGGGAATGCAGCATTGCATGGTGGTCGGTAAATGAAATCCAAGTCCTGATCAGTCGTGTGCACTCCTGAACCGGTGCCGGAGCCGATCGAGGACATGCGCCATCCACCAGCTTGTATTCTCGTCGGGCACCGTATTGGTTTGCCAGCTCGATGACTTGGATTCACGTATGCTATGCAGTTGACATGGACAATTTGCACGGTTTTACACTGCTAGTACGATTGGGACAGTAAAAACATTTCCATCTCTCCTGTTCTGCGATTGTAGATGGTGTTCGCGATCGGGAGCCTTGCGGTCTCTCCTGTTCTGCTATGCCGGCGGCGAGACACAAGGGATGCAGAGCACCGCCGGATGGGTGGAGCGAGGTAAAAGCCACGGCAACCACGCATGAGCAGGGCCGGCCGGGGTGTGGTGTGGCATCAGAGAGAGAGAGAGAGAGTTGGTTGCTGCCCATGGCTTTCATCATCTCACTTTTAAGGTCAGGTCCATTCATGTAAACAGCGAACGGCCTCTGTCAGGACAATTTGCACGGTTTACACTAGTATAAGGAGTCGTTGGGGAGCACAATTTGCAGTGACAATTTGGGACATTTCCGTCCCTTTTCTGCCAGATTGAGCATAGCAAAGTCGGTAAATGAAATCCAAGTCCTGATCAGTCGTGTGCACTCTCGGCATTCTCGTCGGGCACCGAGTTGGTTTGCCAGCTCGATGACTTGGATCACGTATGCAGTTGACATGGTAAGGCTGTCCGCACTCGTGGTTCTCTATTTTCATACCCAAAAAGAATATTTTTGTCTTAGTCATCAAAATTCCTTACTCCATCCTAACTTCTCCTGCACCCGTGGTACTCTATATCTCATACCCTATACTAACCTATACTCTATATCTCCTAACGTCAAACTTGGCGTCAGATGCCTGCGCGCGGCAGGCGGTGGGTCCGCGCCACGTCGCGCGTTGGCGCACAGCCGCTATGACGCCAATTTTGGCGTTCCGCGAGCCGTGCGCGAAGATGGCGCTCGCTTTAGCGCACACCGCTGCACGCGTTTTTGCGCTGAACTCGTGCGGCATGCAGAGTAGCGAAATTTTTACCGCGTCCAGTGCGGACAGCCAAGAAGCACGGCTTTACAGGCTGTGTGTTCAGATGAAGTGGGGAAAAATACTTTTTTTTCTGAGATACGTGTTATGTGAGGGGATGAATAGGAAGTATTTTAGAATTTTAACATGGCCCCGAATGTACGATGCAGAGCACCGCCGGATGGGTGGAGCGAGGTAAGCCACGGCAACCACGCATGAGCAGGGCCGGCCGGGGTGTGGCATCAGAGAGAGAGAGGGAGTTGGTTGCTGCGCATGGCTTTCATCTTCTCACTTTTAAGGTCAGGTCCATTACAGCGCACGGCCTCTGTCAGGACAATTTGCACGGTTTTACACTAGTATAAGGAGTCGTTGGGGAGCACAATTTGCAGTGACAATTTGGGACATTTAATTTCCGTCCCTTTTCTGCCAGATTGAGCATAGCAAACTCGGTGTATACTGTTGTTCATCTGAAGATAGGATGCCGGTCTTTCTTTCTTGTCCAGAACCAAGCTTCCATTGCTGCAGCAACCTGATTCACCAACACCGACGGCCACATGCCCATGAATGGTCTACATCAGCTGGTTCCCCACGGGGTCAACGGTGAAATGTAGCTGGAGGGATTTCTCCACAATCGGATGGAACTTTGATGCCCACATCTGCAACTCACAAGGTAACAGCACACACAGTTATGGAGATGGTAAACAATGGTGCTAATTCGGAGCGTGAGCTGAAGCCACGGCTCTAGTTTACTGTATTAGTATAGGCTTGGATCCAACATATTTGGCACTCGTCTCCATTCGGCTTATGTGTAACGCAATTCGTTTAAGGTAGGTATGTGAATCCAGACGGGAAGCTCAATTATGAACAGGCGCAAGCAGAGAATCCTTACATCCTTGTACTCGTTGCTCTCCCTGAACAACTTGAAGTCATCGACTGCATGGAATAGTGAACTGAGTAAGCACTAGCAGCCGTATGTAGCTGTAAGTGATAACCAGGCTTTAATTTCGATCCTGCAAGATTCTAGCTTAAGCGTAAGAGGCAAGGAAACTTATAGCCCACTAACATGATGGAAAGCGGATTACTGCAGCATGACTATATCCGTTTTCCAGATTCAAACAGCGGCCTGAAATTAAATAAAAAAGTATGACATCAGAAGCACCTAGTTGAGATTGTGGGAAAGGTTTCATCAGTAAGAAAAACTACACAGATTAATAGCAATATATCGTTCGCTTCACCAACATATACAGGAGATTGCGGTGCGAAATACGACAAGAACAACTATAAGGATACCATGTTGTCTTACCACAGGTTGCCTGCACAATAAAAGAACTGCACTGGCTGATCAACCTCTGCAGAGAAGATGATGCATCCTCCATCGCCTCTCGAGATGCAGTTTCCAAGAAAGATATCAGCAGCATAAACTCGACCCCGTAGTTAAAATCCTGCCACAAGGACCACATTTTCTGTTTAATTGCAATGGGTATTTACAAAGTAACGAATGTCCATTTACGCCAGAATAAGGTAGCTTGGGTTACCTCTCCCCTACGAAAGAGAGGGATAATGTCATCTTCCACCTCAGACTCGAAATCTACAGAAACTGAGCCCTGTAAGTTATCCAAACTGTCATGGTGCAATGACAAAAAAAGAATCAGAACAGTGTAGGAACTGGAAAGAAGATTGCATGCTGAGGCCTGAGGCGTACATAGGAAACAGGTTTGACGTGCTCATCAAGAATTTTCGAGTAGTATGCACAACTCTGGAACTCTGCAATGTCTTCTTTCTGCTGAAAACGCATGAACACAGCATGTGTGAACTTCTCGCAATTGGGTTCCTCTATGCGGCCTGTATCCAATATACCACAAATACCAAACTGAAGTTCATAATTTAAATTGATTCTGCAGTTGAGGTGGAGATAAACCTCTCACCTAATGAGACTGCAAGTATCCCTCTCATCTGGTATTGTGATGTATATAGGTAATCCAGCATGTCTTTTTCTTCAGCGTCTGAGATGTTTGGATTGGCTCTAAGCAGAATGATGTGCTCCACTATCTTTCTGCAAAGTTACTGAATCAGCTGTCTACAGCTCTGCATAGTCCAGATAGCACTCTACTCTGTACTATACTGAGCTCTTCTGAAACATGAGGTGACAGCATGCAGGATTTAGAGCGCTCAAAGGTCAAAATGATATTTTCACAGGGCAACAATTTTCCATTTGAGGCAATTTAGTAAGGCAACACCCCGAGCAACCCCCACCTTTTCTTCACAAGGCCACCAGATGGCGCACCATTGCTGGATTCAAGTACACCACGAGTGGAAAGAATCGTTTTCTTTCCAGTCCCCAGCCATCTGCGATCTACACAAACGCAAAGCAGTTTCAAATATATGTTGAACATTCATAGACTTTGAAAAGAAGCCCAAAGCTAAGATTGAGAACCCACATCGGTTCAAATTCCGCAGAGATCGTTGATGAAGCAAAACGCAGCTTGGCCTGGAAGCTATAGCTCTCATTGTTGCTGATGCTGGTGCCAACATCCTGAAAATTCAGAGGTTGGATGCTTTAGCTCTCATTGTTGCTGCACTGATTTTTATCGCTTTGGGTGGAGTTGTGGTTGGTGCAAGGCTGACGTGAAGAGAAGCAGGATCTTTTGGGTTGGGGGTGCACACAAGGTCCTCACCATCAGTGAGTGGCTGAAGCTTATAGCACTGTCCCTTTCGCAGCTTCACTACTTCAGATATTTGTTGCACCCAGGAGTAGTGTTGCTCCTATCAAGGATCTGTGCCCAAGCCCAAAGTTACCATGGCCGTATTCGGCTGGCCGCCGCTGCAGCTGGTTGTGAGACGAAACACTGTTCCAGCAGCCGCAGCCAGCGCCCAATGTTGGCAGCCGAACACGCCCATGTCTCATTGAGATAAAAATTTGAAAAATATAAGCGCCAGAACTGCCAGTGCCATGGAATTGCGCCAATATGATGACTTTGCATTTACCACCACAGGCAATCAAAAGTAGCCTAAAATTAGAGTCACATGAATTACACCAGTCGATCTTCAAATCATTCACAAGCTCAACAACAGGAAAAATGCTAGACAGCAAAGATACACTAAAGACTACGAAGGCTTCATGGCAGATTTTACAGAGTCCAAAATTCTAAAATAATCGTAGAACAAGGAAGAGTGCGTGCCCTCCAAGCCATCCCTATGGTGACGGTTGCTGCCAGCCAGGTTGTTGCACGGGCTGCCCCCAATAACTAGATCAAAACCACCAATTTCTCTAACATATGCCTTGATCTTCTCTGAAGTTAGTGATTGCACATCAGCCATCTCAATGAGTGTGCCTGTTTGCGTCTGATCCCACCAGCTCTTTAGAATTGTCCTGTTCACTTCAGATTTCTCAACTGAAATCACATTGTTCATGCGGATACCGAGCCTGTGGAGAGCGACCTCTGCTCCTCCAATACCAGAGAACAAGGACAGCACATTCATGCCATGTGGAAACATGTCCTTGAGTGCCGAGAGGTGGTAGGCAACAGTGTCCACTTGGAAAGAATTGCCTAGGGACCGATACCTCTCTGTCCTGCTGATTCCTCTAGTGTGATCCTTTGGGAAGCCAAGCAGGAACTCCATCTCATCCGGTTCAAGAGGAGCAACCTTATTGAGACCAACCCACACCAAATTCCATTTTCTGCATTCCTCAAGCACATACTTTTGAACTCTTAGAGGAGGTGGGTCATCACTATCTGTTAAGGCATTGCGGATCCTCTCTGTCAACTTAGCACTAGCCACACAAGTCTGGAGACAGTTAAATTGTCGTCTTGGGTCCCACGAGGGCCACCACTTCTTGGTTCGAGGAAAGGCTTCAAATATTGTCTTTGGGGGTAAGGGAAGTAAAGGTGACCTGCTCCCAAGAGGCAGGTTATGTATGTAGCCTCTCTTTCTGGCGGCGGCACAGAAGAACTTTGAATCAACAAATTCGGGCTGAATATCATATAGAAATCTTGATATGGTTGCCCAAACGCCTTTTGGAGCAAGTGCCACATTTTCATAATAGAAATATGGTGGCCCCATAGCCTGTCCTGAAAGCGATCTGTGTCCTGACCTTGGCATGTTTGGCAAGCTAAAACCAATCATTGGATTTGGGAGAGGCATTGGCTCATCATTAATACCATCTGAGGGCCCTCTACTTCCTTCTGCTTGACCTCCAAACCTCTTTCTCTTTCTCTTGTTCCCCTCCATGGGCCTTCCTCTCCTCCCTCCATAGGAACTATCCTGCAGAATTACAAATACAGTTCCACTGTCAGCCCATTACATTAGAACAGAATCTTTTCCAGATCAAATTGACAGTTAAAACCAAAACACACCTCATGATCAGAAGAATTACCACAATAACCAACTCCTGCTGTCTGTGAAGCATATATCGAATCAACCAAAACCGATATAGATGCATCCTGCCCTGAGTAGTTTTAAATCACAAACCACATTGGATGGCAAAAGGTGAATGATCAGTGAACATGGTATTTGAAGTATACATAACAAGTTAGAGTAAAGAACTCTGAAGGTAAGTTAAACTAAATTAGAGACAACTACAGAATTTATGAGTAGTACTAGCTGCTTACAAGACAGGAAAATGGTTGGTTTTATTTTACAGCAAGCGCATTGAAAGATTCTGTCCCAAAATGATTAATAAACTGTTGCTTGTCGGCTTTGAATTGAAGGAACATCTGAACACTTGCTATTCACAGTAAAGGTTAACTTGATTGCTTATCTACATCTAGTAATTGGGTGGATAAGTTCCTAAATAGCGCAGTTATTTCTCTTGTAAGCCCTGCTATCTAAAAGCTGTAGGCATGCCTGAATGTTTTTTCTTCAGATTCGAATATAACTGGTCTACCTGAACTTGGTGCAAACAGTGAATGAAGCATGGCAAGAAGCAAGCATGCCAGGTTATCTTTGTTGAAGATACAGACACTTTTACTGGTTTCAAGTTACAGCACCTAAGGAAAGTCACAAAAACAGGCGATAAAGCAAAAGAAAGTTTGACACATAACATCAAACATGACAATGCTATTATTCAACATATTCTATATACGAACACAACCTACTTTAAGGTTGGAGTATGTAACCTTGAATCATGGGTTCTGAAAAAATATGCTTATTTTGCTGAAGAATCTAGGCACACAGAGGTTATAGGGAGCATACCGCATCTAGTAATAGCCATGGTGACCTCATCTTCTGGAAATCCTATGTTTACTAAGTAATCAACTTTCTCATCCTTCAGCGACATCTCGTGTAAGAAATCCTGTATAAAAAAGGAAGCACTGAGAATACAGTTGGCAGTTGGTGCAGCAACATAAACTAGCCCAAGTATAAGGGAAAAAAACAAAGCCGATTAGATTCCTGATACAGCTATGCACTTAAAACCTGTTTGAAAACAAAAGGAACAGGAGCAAGTAAAAGTAACAGAACCTTATGGTGTTTGAGGTAAGTAGTCATTTTACTGGACTATAACATGAAACAAGTTACAAGTTTCACAGACACCAAATATGACACTGAAAAGCCTAAAATTTTCTGTAGCAGCCCTACAGGGGCTTCCAGTTCTTTAAAAGTTTAA
Organism: Digitaria exilis; assembly: GCA_015342445.1. Lineage (NCBI taxonomy): Eukaryota > Viridiplantae > Streptophyta > Magnoliopsida > Poales > Poaceae > Digitaria > Digitaria exilis. Next base: position 1,727,928 of record JACEFO010000144.1, read on the forward strand.
TATGGGCTGCCCAAGCAGCTAAGATGGGTTATAGATGGAAAATAGGAGATGGTAGACAAATGAGATATTGGGAAGATAATTGGATTGGCCCATCTAGCCTAGCCATCCAATACTGGGATCGGTATGTTATTGTCAATGAAAAGAATAAATCTGTTCACGAGCTCTGGGATGGAAATAGCCTAAAATGCGCCTTTAGAAGAATAGTCAGTCATAGCCTGTATAGGAAATGGGAGGAGGTGCTTCAGCTAGCCTCAACCATTGCCTTTACCAATGAGCGAGATGAAATGATTTGGATCTTCAACTCCAACAGAGTGTACTCCTCACAATCCCTGTATAGGATTATCTATTGGGGTGTGAAACCTGTCCACTTGCCGGTGGTTTGGAATCTGAAAGTATCCCCCAAGAGTCCAATTCTTTCTTTGGCTACTAACACAAAACAAAATCCTGACTAGAGATAATGTTAGCAAAAGAAAAGCTATAGAAGATACCAATTGTCTCTTCTATAATGAGAGAGAATCTGTTATGCATCTCTTCTTCGATTGTGTAGTAGCCAAACAAATGTGGGTGCACATTTCTGAAGTAGTAGAAACTAACTGTGCTGCTGATTTTGAATCAATAGGGAAGCTTTGGCTCAGTAAGAGATACATGGTAGTTAGCATGTTTGCTTCTGCTGCCCTGTGGGGGTTTTGGGAACTAAGAAATTTCATCTGTTTTCAGAATGGCAGTGGAGAGATTTACAGACTCTGCTCCAAAAAATGGCTGGGCCGATTCACAACTGGAGTGTCCTCTGTCCAACAGAGAAGAGGCAAGAATTAGAGCAAAAGCTAGACAGACTGAGGCTCTCAGCTGAGAGACCTGGAAGATTGGGGAACTAGCAGGACCCCTCAAGCAAGAGATGTTCGAGTTCATCATGAAACATGGCAGAGGATGGAGAGAAGATCAAGTCCCAGACCACTTGGCGCCCCTGCTGATTTGAAGCACCACCAACAAGCTGGGCATGTCGTGATGAAAGCTGGTACTAGGAAGTTGTCGTTGATAGATGGTTTCCCTGTGTTGTAATGAGCTCTCCTACTTCTGCTATGCTTTCACTCATGGGAGTTGGATTTAATTCTGTGTTGTAAATGATTAACGGTCTGCTTGTTTCTAATAAGTAAGACTGGGGCTATGCCCTATAACTCTAAAAAAGTTACAAGTTTACAAAGGATTTATGATTGAATTAAAATAGAAGCATAACATGTTTCTCAAAAAGAAAAAGTAAATGCATAGAGTCACCAAGGGGAAGCATGAAAATACCTCATCACCAGATTCATCAGAGGCAGGACCCCTGTTTCTCTCACCAGGATTGTCATCATCCCAGTTTTGTAGAATGTCATCATCATCACTATCCTCGGCCACTTGGGGAACACGGCTAGAAGCAGAGCCGTTATTCACAGAGGCATCATTGCCTATTACCTGCATTTCACATCACTTGTAAATGCATATCCTTTTTCACACCATGCAATAAGGCCATCAAAGAATAACTAACAAAAGCAGGCATGCAGATGAATACCTGGTAGGTAAGAAGAAGCTCAACTAATGCATCTGCACCATCATCCCCTGAAAGCAAATGCAACAGTCAAATAGAGTATATAAAAACAGCTGGAACCTGAATAAATGAGAAGAACTGGCTTATTAGGTAACTACCATTATCCTTCATGGCCTTCCGAACCATCTCCTCTGGGAAACCCATATCCACGTACTCCTGAACTGAAGCGGCAGATGGCCAAGCATTCCCATTGCCATTACCATTACCAACCTTTTAAAACAGACAACGAAACAACCAGCACATTATTGATTTCCAATTATAGCCCCAAGAAACAATGTAACAGCAGCATTGACCAGTTTGGCACAAACCCACCCAAACCAGCCTGGGGAGAATACAATAATCATGATCCTGGTTCTGTTCATGAATAGTGTAATTTTACCCCCCAGCCAGTTTGGGCCAGTTGGCAAGCTGGGTTTACACTCATGAGTGACATGAACTGAAAAACAACTAGCTGGTGAGGTGAAGCATTGTTGCATGTGCATCGATCAGCTAAGGAAGGGCCTTACTCTTGTTGACGGGCCAGGAGCATCGATGTTCCTCGAGGCCAGAGCTGAGGAACTGGCACCAGCATCCTCCCCCCCATCGCTGTCCCACTCAAATTTATCACTATCATCGCTGTCGCTAACACAGTCCTGTGAAACAAATTTATTGAGCACACGTCATGCACCTCAATCAGAGCAAAAAAAAAAACCCAACTTGTATATAGCGCGTTAAAAGGAACCGAATGAATATATAGGCTACTACATCCCAACATGATACACCGAAATCTAACTCGCGGAATCACTGCAGAAGCGGGCAGGATCAGCATCAGGAATTCACCAAACAAAAAAAGACATACTTCTCTCAACACTACATCGAAGGGGAGAGAGCAGAGAAAACGAGGGGACGAGAGAGAGAGAGAGAGCTCGTCACCATTTTGGAGCCTTTGCGAAGCGTCTCGGGATACCTCTTCCCCCGATCTCTCTGCTCTTCCTTGGCTCCGGCGCGGTGAGAAGCCGCGGCGACGGAGTCACAAACCGCGTTCCGCCTCTCTCTCCACCCCGAATCTCATCCCCACGGTCCACGGACGACCTCAGCCCCTCCCGTCTCGTCGCCCTCGGCTTCAGCGCTTCGGGACGTGGTGGCGGGGGAGGGGCGGAGCAGGAGGCCGCGACGGCTACCGGGCGGCGGCGGCGCCTGGCTCCGCCCTCTCGCCTCTGCCGGCTTGAGACGAGGAGAAATACGAGCAGCAGGGGGCGGCGAATCTCAAGTCTCATTGTGGGCCCGGCCGCCAAATGGTAGTGTGTGCTCTGGTCACGTCGTCACTGACCTGTGGGCCCCGTTTACTGTGAGCCAGAATTGTCAGTGAAGTGGCGAGCGGCGATGCTTTGTTCATGTAAAGGAGTATGGATCCCGTGTGGGGATCGATCTGTGTTCAATGACGTGGGGCGTGTTTGGCAGACCCCCGGATGCCGCGCCTCCTTTGAATTTTGGCGGCACAAAAGCGGGCGCAGAGTTTGTGTGCGCACCGCGGGTCTCAATGCAATCCAAGTGGGAGGAGAGAGAAGAGTCATAAAGCTATAAAGCTAAACCTACCATCATCGCTGTCACGCACTAGTGGCAGCGGTGCATGAATGTTTGATTGATTTTCTCTATTCGTTCCAAAATATAAACATTTGTTATCTTCTTCGTGTCATATTTGACCGTTGTTCTTATTAAAAGTATAAAAAATATGAAAACAAATAAATGAAGTTTAAAGTATACCTAATGTAAAAACAAATGATAACAAAATGGATAATATTTTGAATAAGAGGGATAGTCAAATGTGACGCTACGAATGCAACAAATGCTTATATTTTGGTAAAACGGGAGTACATGATTTTTTTATTAATAGAAAATTAACGAGCTATGTTTTATTATAGAAAATTTTTATTAATAAAACATTATTAGATATGTTTCATTATAGAAATAATGTTTGAGATCATGTAATTAATATTGTGCGGTCACTACCTAATTTTAAGACAAATGTTATGTCCCTAAAATATAATATATGCCTGATATGTATGTATACAGATACATGTCCAAATACATAGCTTGTATCATTTGTATTTTATAACTTGGAGTCGATGCAAAAATCGGGAAAGACCTTCCACACGAAATCAGCTGTGGCCGGTGATGCAGGGCGTGCCAGTCAATCTGACCTGTTGATTGACAAGGAAAATCGGATGTTAGTATTACAGCGAAATCGGCTGGGTTTCCGATTTAGCGATGAAGACCAGATCGGAACTAGATTCCGATCTACAATAAAGAAACGGCTAGATCAGCCGATTCCGATGCAAGGCAGAGTAAGATTACTAAAACGTAACCTAGCAAGCTAAGCAGAGCAACACTTAGAATAGATCTGAACGGCTATACCAGATCCGATAATGAAGTATGGATAACAGCCGATCAAAACTTATTCTAAGCTAGATAAGGGTTGAATAAAAATCTAAAAGAAGTAACAGCGATACGCCGGTTACTAAAGCCTAGATACTTATCCGATAACTGTTGAATAACTTAAACGAAGCAACAGCGATACGCCGGTTGCTAAAGCTTAAGGATTATTCGGTAAAATACGGAACTTACGAAGCAAGCCCTGAGATCTGATCACCTTGACGTGCTCGAAGAACTCGTGAAAAGAAAATAGCGAAGTCGCCGATAATTGTATGTAAGATGCGAAAAAGTGTAAAGGTTTGTTTGATATTGGTGTGTACAGACTTCTATGACCACGCAGGGTCGACATTTATACACTGATAACTATAACTCCTAGACGTATACGACACACTTACTTGACGCAAAAGAAAAGATCTTTCTTACAACCGTTTACGACTCAGACTCTATAAAAAACAACCGACTCTTTATTTCGGTCCTTCTATAAGCTTAACCTGGTAACCTTCCAGGATTCCTCCACGTCATCGTCCTCTTCTCCGATTCTAACTCTCGTCGGACTCTGACTCTGATTCAAACTGCCCTTCCTCTCGGACTCCGATTCCGATTTGATCTTCTCCATTCCCCCGGACTCCGATTCCGATTCTATACCTCTGCTTCACTTTTTGGCACCGATGTGACCTGTTAAAATCCGGTGCCAACACTTGGCAAGTATTTTAAAATCAATGATACTTCTTTTCTCGTAAGTACATAACTATTATGTTGGCCACGTATATTGAACCTACTTAGAACTTTAATTTTATGAAAATTCTGTCTTCAAAAGTAAACTTTTAAATGGTAAACAAATTGATAGATTTTCCATATATCATAATTGTTGGTATGATCTCGCTATCATAAAAGACAACGATTTTGTGAGTAATAGGTCATGTTTGTACTAGCTGAATTTATATTCATGTAATAAAGTATCTATTTTAGGAGTATAACTGTGCTTTTTCGGTCTAAACAATTCCTATGTTAGCGCGCACACTATGCTATGTACAAATATTGTAAAAATAGAGCAAGCATACCCATGCGCTAAAATGCATAAATTATATGCAAATCGTTAGGGGGGATAACTTAGTTCCCATAGAAAATTTTGAAAACTAACTCTTGGTTCAAATTACTCAACCAGAGCATGCCTACGAGCTATCAAGGTGTTGTGACAACCATGATAAGTTCCATTTTAGGAGAAAAACTTGGAACTATAGCAAGATGATCTTGGGCTACAAGTTATAATTTGGTAGCAATTTAGATGGAGAGAAAGGGTACATTGTTCATATTTCATCTTCTATGTTTTAAATTATGAATGAATGATTAGATCTTCGCCACTAACTATAGGATTCGAATCTACAAAATTAAATAAAGTAATTTAAACTACATGTATTATTCCAAATAATAATAACACAACCCAATCCAATGTTTCTTGTCATGCTATTCAAAGAGTGGCGTGCCTATATATGAAGAGAAAGTGGTTGGAACCACTTTATAATGTATAGCGCTTTAATGCTAATTTTAATTCTTACAAATGACAAAACATTGAATTGTTTTACGACCCTGCTCTATGACAAGGGGATAAAACAAAAATATGTATGGATTTTTGGAGAGTTGGTTTCTATGTCCAAAATCTCTCTCCAAGGTAACATCACTCTTATGGTCTCATTTTCATTATTTACTTGTCATAGGATGCCATACAAGTAGGTGTCATGTAATTGATAATTACCCCCTTCGTCCCGCTTTGTTAGTCATTTGGAACATGTGCCCTCCTCACAATCATGATTCCCAAGTGACACACATATAGGGACAGAGTCGTATGATGCTACCCATTGCAGATAGCTTAGGCCTTGTTTAGATCGCCAACTTTCGCTAACTTATTTTGCCAACTTGTCACATCGAATGTTTGGACACTAATTAGGAGTACTAAACATAGGTGTAAAAAAAACTAATTACATAGATGGACTCCACATCGTGAGACCAATCTATTAAGCCTAATTAATTCGTCATTAGACATTGTCATGCTACAGTAACCCATCATTAAAATTGCGCTAATGACGGCACATATTAGGCTTAATAGATTCGTCTTGCGATATAGAGTCCATCTGTGTAATTAGTTTTATATTTAGTCTATATTTAAGCACTTCTAATTAGTGTCAAAAGAATGGATGTGACATTTCGCCAACTTTCACCAACTTTATCCCACCCATCTAAACAAGCCCTTGTCCTGAGCTCAAACTCCAAAAAATTCTGGTGATAGAGACATACCGGAGATCAGGCCCTTGTAGCAAGACAAATATTCCTTGTTATACATACATTTGGTGCTGTCTAGTTTGGAGGGGACGAAGCAGGTCCACATATGAGGGAAATGAGAGATTGAAATTTGGAGATAGTTTGATGCTAACAATTGTGATTAATGATCAAAATGGGAATAAAGCAAGTCGTGACATGTGAAAATGATAGTGTGTTATTCATCGGCAGTCTAGCTAGCCTTGGGATTTCTTTGAAACAGTAGACACTTCTGCACGGCAGAAATCTACAGGATTTTGAAGGATTAGGCATTTCAAATTTTCAATCCTGTATTTTGTCGTTCATGTATTTTTTTCGCATGAGAATTATGTGTTGAAGAGACCTTGCATTTTTACCTCATGGTTGTTTATATTTCTCTGGAGTGTTCAGCGTGCGTACACCTTCAAATCTGTAGAATAATTATTATCTCTGGGTAATTGATTCTGGAAAGCACTATTTCATGGACCCAACACGCGCGCGAGTTTATATTGAGAAGAAACACTGACACGCCCGGGACAAAACACAGCTTGATCCGTTTACTACTCGCAAGCACATGCATGGCTCAGCACACAATGGAGCAACCACACGAGATCTTTGCACTTGTACCACGACAACACAACACGTACTGCATGAAACATTCTACTCCATGCATGGTACTGATTGATATAGATTACAGGACACGTCGACACACGTTGGTCACGCGCGCAGCTAGTCGGTCTTTATTTGGAGCGCCGGCGTCGTCCTGCAAATAAACTGCCTACGTTAGTCGGTCTTTAAATGGGATTTCTATGGACCGGCCCGACCTGTGGGCAAGGCCGTGTTAAAAAGTGTGTTTGCACCTCGTGGCACATTTATCCTTGTAGCTTAAGACGATATATATCACTCTCGCGTGTTATGCTTATCGGTTCTACTCTAGAGACTTCTTTTTGCCACGAGGTTGTGCCATGATAAACATTAAAACAAGATTATTTGGAATTACGATCTATTGTTTATTTCACTTAAGAACGCATACGTGCACGTACAATACTACTCATATGCACAGGCCACTGTACAAAACAATCTTTGCTCAACAAAATCATTATTATCGCCTTCTTTAGGGGCGAAAATCCAATAACACAACCCAAAAGATTTATTGAAGCCACTATGCATGCCAGCATTCTAGTCGATCGTACACACCTTTTTTTTCAACATTGTTTCTTGTGTACCAACACGTGCACACAACGATCGCTCTTCTCTAATCCTCATCTCCTGCCTTGGTCTTTCCAGGACCTCCTCCAACGGCATACTACGCAATATATCGATGGCTATCAAGCCTAAAACCATGAGAACTATAGAGGCACTTCCACAAATAAAAGAATCCGGCTTCCAATTCCAAGCTGTTCCTTATTGTAATCCGACCATCGGAACATCCTGATATATAGACTTGAGATGGTACGGTAATAACCTCTTGAAATCTCCTTCTTCCCAATGCGCAAGTACTCCCTCCGTCCCTAATTTCTAGTCGTCGGACAAAAAACTCTATACCCAATATGATGTGCAAAAGACTCTGCTGCCCCTGCCCCTGTCTCCGATCCCCTGTCTCTCCCTCCTCGCCAAACTTGTTTCGTCCGCCGCGCACAGGCACGACAGCCACGGAGCAACCCAGCAGGGACGGAGCAGCGGCCCTCGCGATGATGTCCATGTGCGGCCTCCCTTGTCGCCGGTGCGTCGTTCCTCGCGTGCTGCAGCTCGAAGTGGTCGCCGGCGTCCTCGTGCTCGTCGAGGAGGATGGCGGCGCCCTCGTTCTCACCGAGGAGGATAGGGGCTGCCCCGCAGCTGGGCACGGGCGCCGCTCAACCTGCTGTTGCGCTGCAGGTGCCGCCGGCCGGTCATGGATCCCATCGCGACCTTCCTGTCCGTGCCCCCTCTGCAGCGCATCCGCCCACGATAGCCTCCGCGGCGGCGGCACGGAGCACGGGGACGTTGGCGACCACGCAGCGGCAGCGTAGAGCACGGGGACGTCGGCGAGCGCGCGTGGCCGGGGTATTGACGGTGGGCGGCGTCTCTTGCCGAAGGACGGAAGGAGAGTCGATGGCTCTGCGATAGTTTTCGGTCTTGCGGATGGTGCGATGGGGATGACGGGCTTGTTTGGATGGGGATAAATTTGAATTATTTTTTGGAGAAGCTGTGCGTGTGTGGTTGTGGAGGACCGAGGCCCTGTGACTCCGTGACAGGATAGGCACGGCAGTACAGCTACGCACAGGGAGGGAGAGTAGGCAACGACGACTATTACGGGACAGGTTGCTGTAGCCAGAACGAGTAGGGCTCCGCTTAGTTTCTAAAAGATTCCCTAATTTTTTACTATTTATCTAACTTTTTACTATTCATCTCACCTCTTCTACTCACAGAACACTATTCATCTAGTGTTTTTTTGTGAATAGTGTATTTTCAGGGAATCTTTTTCCAGTCTAAACACACCCTAGAAATTAAGGACGGAGGGAGTACATTTCATGGCCTAATGATGACCTTTTGACTATCTTGCGTGATTGGACGAACACGTGTGACGTGTGTGCCATACATGTTGTTACCATGAGTAGACCTGCGCTTTGTTCCTTTAAGTTTCACCGCGCTCATCTAAGTCCTTGCCCTCGGGTACGGACCTTCTCTGTGGGGTGTCATGAACAATAAATAAATAAATAAATAGAGTGTCATGCAGGCAATTTTAGTGACTTTACACTATATTTATAAAGAAAAAAAAGAAAGAAGTATCATCACTATGACACTCTTGTTTCCTAGTTACCAAGACAATCTGAGTCTTGCATGTGACTTAGAAAACAACAATAGGAGAATTATGTATTGAGAGAGAGGTGTTTCATCATAGTTTCAAGTATTTTTAGATGGTATATCACTCTAGGTATTAGTATTAGTGTCCATGAAATCTCTGTTGAGGCTGGCCTTAATTAACACATTTTATAATAGTTAAGGATTTGATCCAAACCTCATGCTGAAGCTCGCTACACAAAAGAAGGGGCTAATAAACATGTGCCATGAAAACTAATTTTTAAAACCTCCGAGAGCCATCTTACAGTCGTACATCTATTGAGAAAAATTAGTTGGAACCTAATTGAGCATGCAGAGGACTAATTCGATTATTTACATACTATTAATTACGAAGACGCGAAAGCCCCTATAGCTCAGTGGTAGAGCGTCAGTCTTGTAAACTGAAGGTCCGTAGTTCGATCCTGCGTGGGGGCATGCTTCTATATATTATTAAGTTTTTTCTTCCCTGCGTGCAGATTTGCTCTTGTAAGTTTTTTCTTTCTTTCTGCAAATATTTTGCTCTTTTTAAGATTCTTTTGGTGTGCTCTATATTTTCTCACAGTTTTTTCTCTTGGAAGGTTTTTCCCCCTGCAGTTCTGCTCTTCTGAGACTCCTTTTGCCATTTGTGCAGAGCAGAACTCGCACCGTGTTAGGTTTGGGCCTTCGTGTATGCCTTCTTTTTAATCTAGAATTCTACACCGTGTTAGTAGATTATAATGCAAGAGTTTAGAGGAGAGTTTTTTTTTTTGGGCAATGGAAGACAAATACAATTCGTGGCTTTATAATCTGCACGGGAGACCGTAACAAATTATGCTGACCCATCCATGGAAGGGAATGGTGTTCATGCTCCTCAGTCCTTTTTTTTTTTTTTTTTTTGATAATCCTCGCTTGGTCCCAATTTTGGGATACGTCTCGTCAGTTTTAGGTCGAGCCAAGTACAGTAGCAAGGCGAGGAAGGAAAGCGCAAGCAAGTCTCCCTGACAAGCGGGCCATACTACTACTACTGCTACCACCACAGAGCAGCGCAGTACGCATCAAGCACGCGAAGCGAAACCTCTCGCTTCCCTCTCCCTCCTCCGTCTCCGGCGAGCTAGGGTTTGTGTCCCCGCCGCTCCCGCTCGCCAAGCCCGCCCTCGCTGGAGCTCCAGCCATGTACGGCGGAGGTAAGCTCCCTCGCCCTCCCCTCAGCTCCCGCTAAACCCTAAACCCCTGGAGATCTCACCGCGCCGTTTTGCCCTGGCAGACGAGGTCTCGGCAATCGTCATAGACGTGGGCTCCTACAGCTGCAAGGCGGGCTACGCCGGCGACGACACCCCCAAGGCCGTCTTCCCCTCGGTGAGACAAATGCCCCTCCCTCTGCTGCTTCCCAATTCCTCCCTCGTGTTCCGCTCTCGTTTCCGAATTTTGCTTTGGGGTCTCTTAGCTAGTGCAAAATGCAGTTCTCAAAAAAAAAGTTTTGGGCTCGCGAATTTAGCACTCTTAGTTTTTCAAAGTTCGTGAGGTAATTTAGTCTGTTTACTTCAAAAGCTGGGTTCTGACATGAGGCATTACTGCTTCACGTCGTTCTGTACTGCTGTGATTTCCTACAGTTTTAGGTAGGACCTCAAATGCAGTTCTGGTAAATTTGTTTTGGACTGGTCAATTAGCACTCTAGTTTGCAAGGTCGTGAGGTAATTTAGGCTGTTTACTTCAAATACTGGGTTCAAACATGACACTCCTGCTTCACGTCGTTCTGTACAGATTATGATGTGTTTTCCTACAATTTTAGGTATGTCAGGCTTGATTTATGAATTGTGCAACAGATATTATAATATATTCTGACTTAGTAGTATATGAGTGGATACTTAGTTGATTGCAAGGACTCATGCTTGGTGAGCTACCTACAACAAATCCTTACCATTCCGTTTGACATGTTAAGGTTGTTGGTTCGATTGAACAAACGGGAGACGCCGATGACTCCAAGCCAGAGAAAGAAGCTGACTCTGCATCGGATTCGAAGAATGGAGCCAAGCCTATGGACGTGGACAAAGCCAAGGCAAAACGCAAATTTTATGTTGGTCAAGAGTTAGAGTTCAGGAGGGATAATATGGAGGTTACTATCTGTCTACATAGATGATCAAGTTTGATTAACATATAGTTTTGTTAACTATCATTTCTTGATGGTATTCCCTTCATTGCTCCATACAGGTGATCTCACCTATGAAAGATGGGACAGTAACTGATTGGGATATTGTTGATAATATATGGAATCATGCTTTCAGGTGAATTTTGTTACCAATCTGACGTGTTTCAAAGAAACTTCTGCCAGTTAAAATTGAGAATTAGCAATTGATGTCACTTTCTAGGATATCATTTGAATCTGAACATTCTTACTGCTTTACCCATACAATTTTCTGTTAACCTGGCTGCTGGCGCAGCATGTTGATATGTGAAATCACCTGCTATTGCAACTTGTTGTTTTCTAGCTTGATTTAGTTATTGCCCCTTTAATGTCACCCTGACTCATTCCACATTTCAGACGAAGGTTGTTGATTAACCCTGAGGAACATCCTATGCTCATAGCCGAACCATCTACGAACACTGCACAGCAAAGAGAGAAGTACGTGCATATGCTTTCTATTTACATTGTTTTTATTACCAATACTCGTGAGTCATAGAACAACACTACTGGTTTCCTAGCTACTTTTGTGAACATCCATGACAGTACTATTTCATACGTATCAGTAATGACATAGCAATTTTAATATAAGAACCTGAAACTCCTTATTTGCTTGGAAGGATTGGACTGCAAATACTACTACCACTACCATTATACTTTTTTATATTTTATATATTGCATTTAATTTGGGTTGTGTCTTTTTGTGGTTTTGCTTCATGGTTGGGTTTCATCTCTAGCCTATCCCAACTTGCTTGGGACTTATCATTGTTTTTTTTTTGTTAGACCTGCTTCTATCTGTCTTACCTTACTATAATAGTTGTGATGTCAAGTTGAACATACTAGTTCCTTTGACTTTAGAAGGACTTATTACCTTCACGGCTGACTGTTCTATGTATTTTTCATAGAGCAGCAGAACTGATGTTTGAGAACTACAAAGTGCCAGCACTATTCCTAGCGAAAAATGCAGTATGTCTCTGTCATAATCAATTCCTGTTGCAATTAGTTTGTTATTTTTTATTGTTGATTGTGCTATCAGGTGCTCACATCTTTTGCATCTGGACGAGCGACATCTTTGGTGGTTGACAGGTGAGCATTTTAATGACCCTCTTTCCTCATGTTACACTGACCAATTCATGAATGAATTCACCTCTGTTTGCTGTTTGCTTTGATTAACTCATCCTCATCCTCGTTAACAATCATACACAATGACAATACTTTCATCATGGTCTTCATATTGGTTCTAATGTGTTAGTCGGTGGCTGTTTTGATCGATGCTTTTGAGATTTAGTTATAGTCATCTCTATTATTTTATAATTCTACTAACTGTGTTTTTTTTTTAAATTGTCTAGTATAGTGCCCGTGCGTTACTACGGGTGATGCAAATTCTCTAACAAAGAGCATACGACACTACAAAAGACAACAATTTAACGATGTATTTATATTGTTGTAAAACAAAACAATCTTTGCTATACGTAACAATAACAATGGTAAAAAGCATGAGATAGACATTTGTGTATTCAAAAAAGGCAAAATAGGCAGAATCGTCCCTTAGCTTTTGTCGAAGGGTCAACTTTGTCTCTGTACTTTCGATTGGACCAATTTAGTCCCTGGACTTTGTTTTACGGTGCAGTTACATCCTCCATCCATTTTCACCTTAACACCATCAGTTTTAAACTAACAGAGCCGTCAAAATGACTTGTTTGCCCCCACGTAAAATCCTCTACTGGCCTTCGTTTCTGGCTTTCTACAACCCGTTCATGCAGGCCGTTTTTTAAACTTTTTTCTCCTTCGTTTCTGCAGGCCGTCTTTTTTTTATCGTTTTTTCTCCTTTCAGCTTTCCGTTTTGTCGGTTTGACCTTAACCTGAGGCATTGAGTCATTCATTGTCCGGTTCAAAGCAAATGACATGATAAAAGGAAACAAGTTACTGAATGTCTCATATTCAAAGCAAATATGTCCGGTGGCAACAGCAGCATGTCCTCATAAACGAAGGACGAGAGGTTAAAAAAATGAAACAAAGGCAGGGAGTGAGGATTTTAGCTGGGGGCAAACATGTCATTTCAATAGTCCAGTTAGTGTAAAACTGGCAGTGTTAAAGTGAAAATGTTATGGAGGATTTAACTGGACCATAAAAGAAGAGTTCGAGGACTAAATTGGCCAAATCGAAAGTATAGGGACGAAGTTGACCCTTTGACAAAAGTTGAGGGATGATTTTGCCTATTTTTTCTTCAAAAAATTATGTACACAAGCACGAGCACAATAGGTGTATGGGGGTGATTCTCTATGCAACTATCCCTGAACAAAACACAAGAGAATGATGAATCTTTTTTGTCAACACCGATTTTATGACACCTTAAAACCTAGTCATGAAGATATTTCATAATTAATATCTATATTTAAAAAGTTCATTTAAACGGAAAAGTATATGGAGAACTGATATATATATATATATATATATATATATATATATATATATATATTACCTCGTTTATAATGTTAGAACCTCTTTATACACGATATTTTTCGTGTACATACCGTTGAATACTGGGATCTCTTCCTTCTCCTTAATAGTTTTTTTCCTCACCTTTTTATTTGACTTTTGTTGTCTCTTTCTTTGCATTTGACTCATCGTCATCAGTTCCGTATTTTTATTGTTCTCAGTGTGACTGCCAAGTTATTCGAAGTGAGTATTGCATGCCACATAGTTTTATGTTCGTAAACTAATACCTGGCTTTGATCCATGATTTTGTTGATGATATGTTTCATGACACTTTTTATTCACCTCCTCGGCTCCTCCCTTGTTCTTCTGACAATGATGCACGTCGAGCCCTTTGTTGTTCCCGCCTTGTTCTTCAGGATCAACTTTGGCTTAAATTTACAATGACCCTGTAAGCATTATTAGGTGCCAATTAAGCATTAGATGCCAAATAATATATGTGTAAAGTAAATTGATACCTCCATTTGTGTCATTCGACAGTTCAATGAACGGCCTTCGTCCCATGTATGATACACTGACAAAAGATCCATGCTATCATTCCATTAATAGAATGAATGCCCTGTATAGTAAGCATAAATCAATCTACCTTGTACTCAAACTCAACAGCAATTCTGAACCAAAGGAAAGAAGAAATCCACTGTAGGCTAATGTAAGATATTGTACACATGAAACTGAAAGGCGGCTTTTACTCTTTAGCATTTATCAACAAAAGGAAAGCAGAAATCAATAACAGGCTACTATAATATCTTTTAGACATGAAACTGAAAGGCACTAAATTATTTTGGAGCGTCATTAGATGAAGTGAATGGCTACAGAACATAATTGAACCGGCAAAGACTCCTTAAAGACTAACTAAATTCTACCCAATGCACACCTAGCAAAGTCAATTAAAATTTGCAGTATTGTGCTCCCAACTCCCAAGGATATTCAAGGCAAACTTGATTAAAATATTCAGTATTGTGCTTCCAAGGATATAACAATATATTTCTATGACTAAACCCTCAGAAGGAGCAAGATGAATTCTAATCTGAACCAAAACGACTATGCAAGCCCTAAAACACTAACGTGAACCAAAATGACTCTGCAGCACACTGCATAGCAAAATCCTGATGATGATCCAGTACTGTATTATTTCCATTATTATCTCCAATAATTTCATATAAATAATTTTGAAAGCTTCATCAAATCTCCAATTTTGAGAGCTTCATCAAAGAAGAAACAAATAATGAAGGAGAAACATGCATTGAGGCTAAATCACATATCTATGTTGCTGCTCATAGTACTGCAGTTCTAAAAAAAAAAAACAGAAGTGCATATATGATATGATGGCGTATGCAGACTGAAAAGGTTAAAAAAAAAAATCAACACACACCACATCTTTCATCGGATAGTACTACTGCAACTAATTGTTTTTCTAAGGGAGCATCTACAAGCTTTGCTAGTCTTGTTTCTGCTGATCCTCATAGTAATGCAGTTCTGTGTGAGGTATGATCTAAAGTTCTAAGCAACCACTGGTAATCAGTCACGTGTAAGAAGCAAGATGAACTTACAGGTGAACCAAAACGACTCTGTAACTGACGTGAAGCAAAAGGAATATATTCAAGCCGTAAAACACTACAAGACATGGCACTCACGTGAACCAAAACTAACACGGGTGAGGACGACGAACGGGCGGGCGCCGCCGCCGCGCCGAGGGAGAACGACGACGTCCTGCACATGCATGGGAGGGCGCCGCCGCCGGGCTGCACACGGTCGAGGACGACGGACAGGAACAGGAGGGCACCGCTGTAGCCTGGGGGCGAATGACGGATCTGACAGGCACTGTCTCGCCGCGATCACGCATGCACGATCACGATCACGGGGATTGATGGCCGGGGACGTCGGGCGCCGCGATCAGGCGTTCGCCAAGATCACACCGCTCGCCGGGCGGAAGTCTGGATAGGAGGGTTCGCGAACGTCGGGACGGGATCAGGGCGTGCTCTCGCGATGGGCTGGACGTAGTGGAAAAACGAAGAAGCTGGCGGACGCCGCGCGCCGCAGTCGCCATGGGGTACAGATGACTCGACTCGACGAGAGGGCCACGGATTCAATCTCGCGCAGACGCCAACTGCGGAAGCTCCGAGGGTGTAAGGGCGGGCGGAGAGATCTCGCTGGGCGATTGGCGGACGGAGGGATGTTTTCAAAACTGCAAAGGGGCGGACGGGAGGTGGGGCTTCACGGCTTCACCATGGGTGCTGGACGCGACTCTCCTTTCCAGTCTTTTTAGTTGTAGAGATTGATTTTGAAGTTTTCTGTGTGTTTGGACACTGCTAGTGTCACAATATAAACATTAATTCAGTTGTCTTGATTTCCGGCTTTTGGGGCGTATCATGATAAACATGGCTGGAATATGACAAGTCTCATTTTTTGTGCAGTGGTGGTGGGTCTACTGTGGTTTCTGCTGTGCATGACGGTTTTGTTTTGCAAAAGGTACAATATGTTTTCATATCTGACAAGTAACTGTCTGTATATTCTAGTAACTATCTGACAAGTAACTGTCTGTTACTGATAGCTATAATTCATTTATTTGATAACATGTTTTCTGGCTGCAGTCCATGGCAACTTCTCCAGTTGGCGGTGAATTTTTAACTGACTGTATGATGAAAAGCTTGGAGAGCAAGGGTGTTGTTGTAAGCTTCTCTCTTGCTTCACATAGCATACTTATTTGTGCTGCCCGTTCACTCTTGTTTGTTCCCTTTCCAGATTAGGCCCAGATATGCATTTAAGAAGAAGGAAATCAGCCCTGGAGAATATAAGGTGTTGTTTCTTTAAATTATGTTAATATTTAAATCGTATTTTTTCTGTTTTTTATTCTTTCACAAGCCAAGGGAAAATTCGCCATACCATGAAATAATAATACTGCATAACGTGTACTCTGATCTTACAATGTGCTTGAAATGCTTTAGAAAGTACTTATGGGCTTGTTTTAATTGCTAGAGATGCAGCCAACAAAAAAAAATAAAATAAGACAGCTGGAAACAAACCCAGGCTGTTTGTTTTGCTGACTTCATTAGCAGTTCCGGTTAGGTGTTATTCCAGCTATATGGTTGAGAAATAGCAGCCTCTATTCATTCATATGATAGACTTGTTTATACCTGGTAACTAATAGTGTCAGCATACTGCAAGTAAAATATGCTAGTTTAGATTTCTGGTTTCAAACCCTTTTTGCTCTCTCCAGTAGCTCAAGTTGCATTGTGTATGCTTGTTAATAGTCAGATACAAGAAACTTAGGCGATTTGAGTGATTATATTAGTTCCTGTTCTGGACAACTGATACCCTAATTTGTTTTCGTACAACTTATTTATTTGACTTGTTGAAAGGGTCTTAATCTCCTACTATTTTAATTGTGACTCTTACAATGTCCCGTTCATTTGACTGCTTAGTAGTTCCTGTGCTCCAAAATGTAAGAGGTTTTAGTTTTGTCCTAAGCCAAATCTATAACTTTAACATTCTATAGAAAGATAAATTAACACCTGCACTGAGTATCAAATAAATGGCACTATCAAGACATATTTCATGGCATATTTAATGATACTAATTTGATATCATTGATGTTGGTGACTTGGTGCATCTTCTTGTGAACTTAGTCAAAGGTAGAGAAGTTGGACTTAGGAGAAAACTAAAACGTCTTACATTTTGTAACAGAGGCACTAGTGCACTACTACTCTTTGCCCTATACTTAAAGAACTGTTAGCAGTATGCAAATCAAGCTCTGAGATCCTTTTGCAGCTAAAACTAAGCACCAGATGAATGCAGGTCAAACATTCTGTATTTTTTTGTGATTTTTTTTTTTGGTTTTTTGTTTTTGTCATTTCAGATTGTAGATCTTGATCTTCCAAACACAACAGAGAGTTACAGGTTGTACTGCATGGTATGTTCATTTACAAACCTTCAATTTTTGTTATTTGTTGTCTTTTTTCTCTTTATAGTTTAGTGATGATATGTTGGACTACAGAGGGCTATTGCTAGCGACATCAAGGAGTCTGTCTGCAGAGTTCCAGATACTGCTTTTGATGGTAAACCTTTGTGATTACAATATTTATGCGACAGTGCTGCTGTTTCTATTTTGAATTCAATATTTCTTTGACCTTCTATGTACTTGGAGTGCCATAGCATAAATTATGTTTTATCTCATTGATTTACGTGTTAAAACCTGTTTATTATATTTCCCATTATGTTTGTGCACTTACTTTCCTAGCTTTATTTTCTTGCAGAAGTGGCATATGCAAATGTTCCTACGACTTCATATGAGCTTCCTGATGGACAGTACGTTGGATACAAAAATATCTTAGCTACCTTTATTTCCAATTATATGAGTTGCCCTATTTATTGTTAGCTAAATTGATCCCTGTCAAGAATGTGCCTTTGCATTGGGGGCTTATCTGGTGCCCCTCAATTCTCAATGTGTCTGTGCGTCCCATCTTTGGCACAAATGGATCACGAGGAACTATGACTTAATAATTTTCATAAAAATCAATTTCATAAAAACTCAAGATGTGATGAATTTGGGTTCAATGAAGGCACACGGACAAGTTATTGTTTACTGAAATTTACTGCCCTTGTTTCTCATAGCATTTGCAACTTTGTGGATCATCTAATGACCTAACCTGGCTAGCCATCCAAATCGTTTGGTAGTTTATGACTGTTTCCGTTGTCTCTGAGGTGGGATTCACGGATGCAATGAGAAGTTTGATGCAGCGTATATCCTGTCTTTTCCACTGCGCTTGTCTTCAATCTTCTGTTTTTGTTTCTTTGGCATGTTCTTTTATCTGGATTTTTTACTCGTTCATCTGTTATTTGAGCAGAACTATTGAAGTTGGTGCTGATAGATTCAAGATTCCTGATATTCTATTTAATCCATCTCTATCCCAGGTGAGTTGTGGAAACGGGTAGTACCCTACTTGTTTGGTACTACTTTTTTTGACCTGCTTGTTTTGGCACTAAATTAGCATGGAACAAAGCTACTTGTTTTCTTGTTTAGTTAGTGTTAGGTGTGGTCTAGAACAATATTTGAAGTCAGCAGTTGGTTTTTCTCCCCTTACATTCTTGCTCTCATGCACACATTTTATGATCAACAGACTATTCCTGGGGTTGATGGATTCGCAGATTCAATGCCCGTCCGTGGCCTTCCACGAATGGTGAGCTTTCAAAGATCCTTACTGTTTTGCATGTCTCGCAGCATGGCTGTTCTTTATTAGATAAAATTTCTAATACTTCATTTCTACCCAGGTTATTGATAGCGTAAATAGGTGTGATGTTGACATACGCAAGGAGTTATTTAGCAGCATCTTGGTAAAGACATGACTTCCAGAGCTTTGTTTTGCTGCTTTATCTGTATCATGCATGATGCATGATGGCATGTGTTCCTTCAGCATAATTTTGCAATACAATTCTAACATCTGCAAACTTGTATCCTGGTAGCTTTCTGGTGGCTCATCATCAATTCTGCAGTTAAAGGAGCGCCTAGAGAAGGAAGTACTGGAGGTACTTGTTTCTAGCTCTTTAATCGCTCATATATACTAATATACAATAGTATTTGGGTTTGAAACATGGAAACTATATTGGAAGATCCATCATACAATAGGTTTCATAGTGTTCTAGTATTATAAAAATTTCCTACTACACAATTGTCAATAGAGTATATAGGGATTTATTGATGTCCACAAAATGTATTTGGATATGCTGGGTGTATTGTAATTCTATTAGTTTTTACATGCATTTTCCCTATATTTTGTGGTCTTGTTATAAAAATGTAGACTGAAATGATTATCTGTTCTTGTTGTATTAGTGAGTGCAACGTGGTTCATAGAACTGAGCTTCTGTGGTTGATACTGTCAAAATGGTTCCTTAGTCCCTGACTCTGTATGTCTGGTTCTTATTTTCACATTGAATTATTGCAGGAGTCTCCTCAAGCTGCTCGTGTTAAGGTTATGGCAAGCGGAAATTCAGTAGAGAGGCGGTTCAGGTTAGACTACTATATTTGCTTGTATTTGTAGTATTTATCCTTACTCGATACTCAAGTGATTGGTAGCTTAAGATTCAAATACTGCTTCTTTCACAACTGCTATGTGCAACAGCATTGCTGATTTTTGGGTCAAATGCAGTGTTTGGATTGGAGGGAGCATTCTTGCATCACTCGGGTCGTTCCAGCAAATGTGGTTCTCCAAAGCAGAGTAAGATTGATCTTTTAGGTCCTATTCAGTTTTTTCATACTTGTCCTGGACACATGATAATCCGCATTGTTCATTTCTCACCAGGTATGAAGAGCATGGGGTTTCCTATATTCAAAGGAAGTGCCCGTGAAGCAGTGGATTATGTACGCTAATAATATGCTTCATAAGGGGTTGTATGTCCAAAGGGCGTCTGTGTACAACAATTAGATGCCTTGCCATGTTGGCTTATTAAGACTCTTGTTGAGCTACAATTATCTTGTCATGACTAGTTAGTTTTAGTTTATGTACGAGTGGAAGAACAGATTCAGCTAATACTTGTCATTGTTGTTAGATACTAATTCATGTGCTGATTCGTTTTCTCCCAGCTGTAGAACGAGACGGGATACACTATCTTGTACCGGAGCTAACTTTTGGCCGGACGTTTAGAGTAAGGATAATGTATTTCAACTAGTGTCGGTTGTTTCAATCCCTGGCGCAATTCGCCTCTGGTTTTTCTTTGAGTTTGCGGTTCTCGACTTGAAACAATGTTATATTAATCAAACAGATCAAACATAACAATGGATCAATACTTGCTTAGTTTGCCGCAGTTAACAGTTAGATGGCTTGTTACTGCTTGGATTATAAGTTTGCCGCTTTCTTCGATCCATTGCTGGTAGACGAGATAATCCGCCTGCTTCGAGACCCCTACATTGCTGTATTCCCAATTATTCGTACTGCAGTGGGTGGGTTGGACAAAGCCACTTCTTTACTGGTGCATGAGAACATGCTGCCTGGCAACACTTTCTTTCCTATGTGTATACAAAAGATACCCACAAAGGCTCTCAACTCTTAACTTTAATTTAAAACGACAAAAACATCTGTTGCTGCTGCTGCCTTGGTGGCACAGCAGATTCAGTACAGTATGTATGTGGAAGCTCTCATGTATCTACTGTATCCATCATGCCATTTCAGCATAATCTCTGCGTTAGCAGTGCGCAACTGCCGTGTTTGCTGGCCGGGGACCCGAGGAGGTCAGGGCCGTTCCTGCACCACCGCTAAGAAACCAAAAAACAACCGATAAGTATAAGGCACGTACTAGTAACCAATCTATGAACCTCGCTAATCCTTGGCCGCCTTGTTTCTCCAAGCAGCGATCGAGTTGGGAATGGTGTCGAGCAGGGGCTTCGGGATGCCGTCGAAAAGCGGGAGCGGAAGTGTGAGGGTGAAAGCCTCTGGTTTCAGGTTCCACTTGCTCTTCAACCAGACCGATGCGATGCTGATGCTGTCTGAATCTTGGAATTCCGGACTGCTCGATGATTTCTTCACGGTTTGCAATCCATCCCCGTACGAAGGCATCCACGTCGCCAAAAGATCTTGTTGGGTACTGTTCATATCTGCTCGACCTCCAGACTTTGGCCTCATGGCCAATCCCTGCCCGCCCCTCGCCAACAGGCTGCCACCATTGTCCTCCCTTGTTGTCAACTCAACATCGGCTTTCTGGCGTCGCCTTATGGGCTTTTCAGCGTCCTCAGTCTCCCAATTTGCATCTCCATTTTCAAGAGAGAAGCTGCTAGACAGGCTTCTGGCCTTCCTATGATGACCTGAAGCATGTACGTAGTTCAGAGTTCAAGTTCAGAAATCCACTGGACAAGGAATCCGCCCGAGCTAAGCAATGGCAACAGATTTACCATTAGTGTATTCAGTGCCTTCATTGGTCAGGTTCCCCATTGGAGTTGATGTAAGACCATAGTATCCCTGCAAGAGGCTCATGGACGGCGAAACTGCGCTCCTCGGTGGTTTAAGAAATGGATCCAAAGAAGCAGCAATTTTGGGAGGGAGACCCATAGTCCATTCTCTGAAACAAATCATATTGTTAGTGCAGATAAAGCGAGCCAAAAGGTCCACCGAAATCAAGACTATTGGTCAGCATTGTCACATGGTAGCATCATTATATACTAGAAAAGCAGCAGCAGCAATCGCAATTAGGGGGAAGTACTTAAGAATCTAATAATATAGTAGAGCACCTATTAAATTAAAAATGCTGTCCTTGTACATCGAAATTCATCCGGAATAAAACAAAGAACTTTGGGTATTTTGTCAATGGATTGTTGTGTAACAGTATCTATCCAAGGTTGCAAGAATAAAGTGTGGGCACTGTGCCGTGATGTAGAGAGTGGAAGCATGTGCAGGAAGCTGCCAGGCAGGAATGCATCAGCGTCTCCTTGGGTATTGCATCAAACAGGTGGCAGATCACTTTGGAAGATGGGAGAAAAGAAAAACACGTATAGCATGCCGCTAGGGCCGTGTTTAGTACTATACCTTTTACTTTCTATTTATTTCCCTCACAGAACACGCATCTTAAAAATTTCTTTTTCACCTTTCCTATTCATCCCCCTCACATAAATTTTTTTTTCACCTTTTCTATTCATCCCCTCACATAAATTTCTTTTTCACCTTTCCTATTCATCCCCTCCCGTAACACTCATCGTTGGTCGAAAGGGCAGTCGGTTTCACACCGGTGGAACACTGCCTACCACACCGATTCCAAACGTTGTCCAGGCCTAACCTACCAAACTCCTCACCGGGCTTTGACCTGTATACGGTTGCCAAATCAAATAACACACGCTTCCAGGAGCAAGAGTGATGTATAGTCAAAATGAAGCCGAATTCGTCCGGAATAGTTAGTTAAGGGGCATGGTTGAGAAAGGACAATTTGATTTGCAGAGAAGAAGAAAGAATGGATTTTTTAATCAGGCAAAAAAAAATGGTGAACCTGGTGTGATGGGCGTGGCTTGGGGACGATGAGGGAGAAGGCGCGGCGGCGGGCGGGTGCCTGCCGTGTAGCGGGACCCGGAGCGTCTTGTGCGCGAACATCTGCAGGTCGGTGGTGAGGCCATTGGCGCGCTTGACATCGGCCACCTGATGAAGCAGCAGATATCGTTTCAATCCTGCAATGATCCATCGATCCAATCTATAAGGAAATAAAGGGGGAAGGCCTACCTCGACGCCGTACTTGATGGCTACGCCGGCGAGGGTGTCGAACCTGCAGACCCGGTGCAGGAGGTAGCGTCCGCAGGAGGAGACGGGCGGTGGCGAGGAGGACGAGTGGTCCAGGACGACCTCCTCCCGGGCGGCGCTGCCGGTGCTGCTGCTGCCGCTGTCATCGTCGTCGACGTGGTAACGGCAGCGGTAGGGGTGGGGGCGGACGAGGAGCTGCTGCTGCTGCTTGGCGCCCATCCTGCCTGCTATTTTTGGCTTCTCCTCTCCTCCCCTCTTCTCCTGTCCTCCCGGCGCGCGCGTCGCGTCGGTGGCCTCCCGCGCCCGGCCAAGAAAGAAGAAGAGGAGCGGGGCGAGGCCAAGTGCGCGCCCGGGCTGGGCGTTTTGTTTTGTTTCTTCTCTTTCTCTCTCTCTCTCTCTCCGTCACGCGCGCAGCTTCCTTCCCTCCTCGTGCCTGGTTACTGATGAGTGACTGGGTCAGCCTGACTGCCTCGCGTCGGTGAGCCCACGACCCGAGGCTTGCTCGTGCCGCGTCAAATCGCATCGCATCGCGTCGCGCCATGGAATGGAATGGAATGGAAGCAAGGCACGCACGCACGCGCGTGACTGACCGGTCGACGCAACCATGCAAAAATGTTTTATCCAGTGGTCGTCGGTCATTCGTCACCATGCCACAAATCACACTCGTAGTCGTAGCACTATTACTCTGGTGGGTGTTAATTACCTTCTACAGATTAATACATTGCGACTAGCATGGGCGTATTATTACTTTTTCTTTTTCATAAACAACACAACGATAGATGATGCCATTGTCGTATGCCCGTATTGGTATGGGCGGTGTGTGATACATTTTCCGTATGGAGTGAGTGGGAAACATGGAACATGGGCTCGTCTCCGCTCTGTGCTCCAGCTAGCTGAGAGCATCTCCGTCCGATCCAAGTGTGCAGTCCTTCTTCACATTTAAAAACATTTTCACATTTTTAGAATAGAAAAAAAAACATTTCTCACATTTTGTGGTTGTGCGATTAATTAATTTCTAGTCGAAAATGTGAGGAACCTCCAAGCTAAACCCCGTTAATTAGATCATCTTCCATTGATCAATCTAATTAAAAGGACTTAACCCCGGTCGTCCTTGAGATGTGTCCCAAACAATGCCCAGGACGACACACCTCACTAGCACAAGTTAAACATCTTCATCACACATAGCATTGCATACATAGAGTTCACCATACATAAAGCATTCAAGACTTACAAACCAAGTTCTAGTTTCAAGTCTAAACATAAGGTTTTGCAGCAGAAGGTTTAAACATCGATCTCATAGATTTTACAACAAAATAAATGAGTTCACTCTCATGCCACAAGTGACTCATTAAACATAGATAAGCATGGGACATCTACTCCATGTCCGCACCTCCGTCGGCGGGGTAGAAGTACCCAAAGACGAGCTCCGAAGGCAGCTCACCTGGAAACAACTTAACGGCAGCACCGTTAGTACATTTCGTACTAGCAGGACTTATCCCAAAAATATACATTTGGTGGATGCAAGGGATTATCAAGTTTTAATACCCAACTATGGAATAGCAAGCGGGTTTGTATAAGTGCGTAAGCAAAAGACATGGCTTCTATCCCTACATCATACACCAAAACATTTGCATAAGTAAAGTGATCATGTATCATCAACCATGAGCTTAATCTTCCATAAGCTCTCTCCGAAACTCTACGTTAAAGTCAAAGTACATGAGCGTGTTCATATCCGAGAACGCGGCTATTGCAATAGATTTAGAACCCTGCAGGGATGTACAACTTTTCCCACACGAGACGCAAGACCAACTACCATACCCTCGGCCTAGGATAAGAGTTAATTCATGCCCTCAACCGTTCGCATACCCGCACCCGGCGATGAGAGGGCAGCCGGAGATGTATAGGGGTAACGGACTCCGCCATCTACCCCTCATCACAACCCGTGTCAAACCGTCCCATAGCAAGGTCCGACTTATGGTACTTGGCTTGCCCATCCCATACTAAGCATGTGGTTTGTACGGTATGTGCTCAAGTATCAAAGCGATGACGCATCGGTCCTTAATCAATTCAAGCAAGCCTAACCAATTGAGCTCCATCTCAATGGTCCTACATTACTTGCTCAAATCCCGTCTCATGTTCATAGCCGATCATCTTTAAAACATTCCAACTATCCAAGTATATGATTAGACAAACTCCTATATCTCGCGAGAGGTGATGCCCTTGTCACCCCTCGACTTCTAACGGCTAAGCATGGCTAAGCAATTAATTTCGTATAATTCAACAAGCATACTTAGCTAGAAGTTGGTCTATCTCTAAGGTTCATGTCTATTAGGTTCTAGTCTACCCATTATACATGAACTACATTAGGAGGGTTCATGCACAATCAATTAAACAAATTAGCATTCTGAAAATAGTTGGGAAGGGATGCCTGCCTTGTTGCTCAAAGGTAGCCTCCTCAACCACGGGGTCCGGCCCGTACTCAGCCTCTCCTTGTCCCGGCGTCTCGATCTCTACACGAATGCAATGATACTTGATAAATAAATATGACATGGAAGGATTTTACAAAATGAGATGCAAAAGATGTGACTAAATATGCATTTAGAATGCCTTAGAAACATGTATAAACATATTTTAAGTTGAAAACATAGGTATATAAGTCAACTAGGTGATTTTCGGATCTTCCGAATCGAAATATCGGATCTTCCGATTTTACGCAGAATGAAACCGGATCTTCCGATTCAGAAAATTGGAACTTCCGGATATGTACTGGAAGTCAAAATCGGATCTTCCGGCTCTTACTCGGATCTTCCTAACAGCCCGACGGCTGGGAAAGAAAAGCTCGCCGCCGGCTGCTCCGACCTCCGTTTTGGGTGCCGTTTGTTTCTATGGGTTTGTGAGAGTGTCAAGCTTCTATTCCAAGTGATGGATTTGACATGCATTAAGGTTTACAAGCTCGAGCTCATCAATGGTGATTTTCCTTCAAGAAAATCCAAAACTCCAAACCTAGAGCAATGGGCAGTGGATTGAGAGGGGAAAAAGCTCACCAGTGATGTGCACAACTCCCCCAAGGGTCATGGGGTAGTGTAGGGCGAGGAGAAGTGAGGTTAGCTTGTTCTTGACCTTGAGCTAGAGGAGGGGAGCAATGGGGGAAGAACTTGGGGAAGCTTCTCCTTGCTCAAGCTTGGTGGAGATGATGGCGTGGTGGTGGAGCAGCTCGCCGGCGTCGAGCTCCGACGAAGCTCCGGCGAACTCTTGCCTTCAATGGGGGACCTTAGAATCTACTCAATGGTGGAGAGAGGAGGAAGAGAGAGGGAGTGAGAGTGGAGAGTGAGGAGAGGGGAGGGGCGAGTTGGTGTTCTGCTCCCCTTGGGACAGCTGGGCTGACGGGTGGGTCCCGCGGGACACGTGGCAGCTGTGCAAAAGATGATGTGTCACTGGGGATTTCTGGAACTTCCGAGTAGTAGCCGGAAGTTCCGGTTTTCCCTGGAGCAGCAGTAAAAATAAGTTTTTGTCCAAATAAAAGCCTCCTAACTAGAGAAAACAAATTTTAGATGCTATAAAACATACTTATGAATGCTTCATAACATGCTTAAAATTTTTGGGTTGTTACAGAAAACAGCGTGATTCATCATAATCCGTCCCCCTTCAAATTCTACTTATTATTTTCATAGCCAAGTGACAGCGTGTCATACTGCTGCGTGGGTCACTAAGAATGTACTACTTAATTACAATCTTTTTACCCTACCTAATGGATAGAGAGTCCAATTTACGTCAAAACCAGCAGTCCAGCACGATAGTAAAAGAAACATGAATTTAATCAAATTTCACTAATCGAAAAAATGTCATGACACACTGCTAGGGCCTTGTTTTACTATAGCGATAGATTATCCATAATTTATCGGGTTTTTTAAACCTGGATTCCACAATCGAGTATGCAGATTATTGCAGCACACGTATCTCACATGTGAGAGAAAAAGGGTGACACCAACTGACCCTCTCAGCTTCTTATTAAATAAAAAAATCCCTAATTAACGAAAACAAACATGGTTTGAGAAACTTGTCTGATTTCAAAGCATTTTCCACATGAGCGTATGGCATCAAACACAAGGCAACTAATTAACTTACTAAGCCGTAGGTAAGAAGCATAATTTTATTAAGGATTGATTCACAAATACGAGAAGCAAACGTGACTTGGAGGACGATCAATGTCAACTCTTGCTTCTTCTCCTTTTGTTGTATATAAGAAATGATCTTTGCTTGCTACTATAGTACAGTACGCACACACAAGATCAAACCGGCTGACTTCGACTCATTAGCAGTAATGGTGTTGGTACACTGGCAAGCTGCGTGAGCTGACTTCTTTCAGATTGAGTAACCATGTGTACAACACGGTAGGTTCCTAAAGGATTATTATGCTATGCCATGTAGTAAAAACATAGAAGAAAGAATTTGATCCTACGAACTCTGAGTTTAATGCTAGCAAGCTGTAAAAATCATCCTAATAATAACCTGGCACATCTTAATACCTTTTTTCCATTAACTCTACCAAAAACATTATATATCCTTTAATACGTAGAATCTTTTAAAGGGGGGGAATTACTTTTGGTACACTTAATGTTTTTTCTCTGTTGTTAACACCAGCGATAGCGTGTAGTACATGGGAATTAGCAAGTGGTTTGTGTTTATGTTGAACTAGTATGGAGGTACAATACGTCATGATAAAAAGAAAGTATGGAGGTACGTGGAGAAATGCGAATCCAGTACCAGTCTCAAGTGGATGACGAGCACATGCTGCGAGAGCCGGACGACGGCGTACCATTCTGGTGAACACAAGAAGAGGGACAGTCAGGTGCACATCTCGTTCTTTCTCCGTCCGTCCGTCCGTCCGTCCGTGGTTCTCGGACGGCAAAGCAACTTTTATTTATTTTTCTTACAAAAGAAAGCTTTCCTTCATGTGGCAGTAGCATCGTACTGGTATATAACATTTCAGAAATTCAGAGCACTGGCGTGTGCGTTTTTTTTTTCCTTTAAAAGCAAAGAAAAGAAAAGCAGGAGGTTTGCTCCCCATGAAACAGGGCAAATACAAACTTGGGACACGAAAAGGGGCAGACAGACAAGCGCGGTCGCGGTATGATGTTGAATGTTCTTCTGGGACCTTCCTTGCCTACAGTTGCGTCGGTGGTTGGAGTACACTAGTGCCAGGTAAATTAGCGATCATTTTGGCTGATGATGCAGAGGGGAAAGAAAGAAAGAAGGCCGGCAGGTTTTGCTCCGCCAACCCCGGATGGATGCAGGAAGGCTAACGATTTGTGCCGGCCCAGCATTCGAACAAAAAGCAGCAGCAGATGGACGACGACGGCCCACAAGACTATAGATTTCACGCGCGGCGGCCCACGCCAAAGTCTTCCACATGCAATGACCCTTCTCGCAGATTGACACCTTAACTTGCCGTCCGTCTTCACTGGATTCATTCATTCATGGTGGATCTCGACGTTACAAGATTAGATGCACATCATGGCCAGCTAGCCTGCCGGCCGGTTCAACCAGATCGACTGTTTCATGCCAACATATTGGTTTATGTGCGGCAGGATCAGTTTCATCGATTTGTTACTTTACTTCGAGCGAGCAATAGATCATATATTGTTAGAATATAAGCGCGCGGAAGCAGTTACAGATCTACAGAGATGATGATCACAGACGACACCGGAGGCACGATATTTGTTAACGAGGTTCAGCCAAAGCCTACATCCCCGGGGCATGACTACGGACGCTCCTCCCCAATACGCAACACCGGTCGCTCCGGGGTCCCGGCAATGCGCCGCCTCCCCCTGCGAGCCTGTCTCTATATCGTCATGGTTACAACAGCGGTCCTCCTCTCATATTTATGAGGAGCCCGGGTTACAAGAGTCCGACACGTACTCTACACCCTACCGCTAATAAAACTCCAAGTCCAAACGTAACCAACTAGTACACAATATTCATAACTCCATCATCCATAACTCGACCTGCAACCGTATACCCTTGCAGCTTGTACAGATGTGACGCCGTCCTCTCTCCTATCATCACAGTCTCATCACCCTTCATGATCTTCATGGTCTTCCCATACGGCTTAGCCCGGAATAACATCCCATCATCATGTAGAGCTCCAAGCGAAATTAGATTCCTTCGTAGCCCTGGCACATGCCTAACAACTCGAAGCACTTTCTCATCTCCGTCTTGTGCCTTGATCTTGATGTCACCTACTCCAACAGCACAGTAACCCGTGTCATCTCCCAGATAAGTTAAACCAAAATCACCAGACTTGTATGAAGTGAACCACTCCTTCTTGTGCGTTGCATGAAAAGAGCTTGCCGAATCTAACACCCACGCTTCAGTTGACTGCACACTACTTGATACCGAGAGAACATCACCATCGCTATCTGAGTCACTCTTTTGAATTACAATATTAGCACTTGCCCCCTTTTTCCTTTCTGGACAATCTCTTCTCACATGTTCTAACTCCCCGCAATCATAGCACCGCACTTTTCTTTTTTCTCTTCTCCATCTTCTCCATGCTACTATCACCTTTGACCAGCAATGCATCACCTTGTGGTTTCTCAGCTACAATGTTTTGTCTCCTTTGTTCCCGAGCCAATAACGCTGCAGTAATATCCACAGTCTTGATGCTTTCCTTCAAAGTCGTGACCACATGCTCATAAGATGATGGTAAAGAACACAGAAGAATAATTGCCTTGTCTTCATCATCAACCTTCACACCTAGTTGTTCTAGGTTCGTGACCAGCTGACTGAAAACATTGATGTGCTCTGCGAGATTCGACCCCTCAAGCATCTTCAGCCCATATAACTTCTGCTTCAGTTACAACTTGGTCGTCACAGTCTTCGACATGAATTGACCCTCCAGTTTGTCCTAGATTTTCTTCGGTGTCTTCAGTCCTATCACATGGTGCATGACCTGGTCAGACAGACATAGCCGTATGGTTGCGGCCACCACTGTCTGCTTCTCCTTCTAGTCGTCATCATTCATCTTTTCTGGCTTGTTCTCCTGCAGACCCACCAAGTTCCCATGTTGCGCCAACAAGTCTTGGACCCTTATCTGCCACAAACTAAAGTTGCCAGAACCATCGAACTTGACTACCTCAAATCTGGTTGACGTCGACATCCTATCGACACGCGGTTTGACCGACCTTTTGCCGCCGGTAACACTGCCCGATCCGCTCGCCTTGTCGACCGGCCCGACAGACGGATCGAACCGCTCCTCGCGTTCGCTGTCTGATCCTGCCAGACTGCCTGGCGAAGAGCTCTTGCCGATTTCCTTCTGCACACCCCAAAGTTCCGCTTCCGCAGTCAACTGAACCCTCTAACCAGAACAACTGTCTTGCTTTGCTTCTCTGGTTCTGTTTCCCTGCGCCTTGTCTGCTTTTACGTGCTCGTATGCGTTGCCCCTGGTCTCTGTTCGAATTCGAAGTCGGACTCAACACCTGCCATGTGCCTGTGTCCGTGTCCGACTCATACACGAACTCGAGCTGCACGTCTGCACCACGAAGTACCAAGTCAACCAAGAACTGACCCATAGCCTTTTTCCTGTTTGCTATTCCTTGCACACGTGCCACCCTGTGACCTGACCAAAGGTAAAAACAAAAAAAGACAAGACCGACTTGGAGTTGTGTCCGACAAGGACACACTAATCCACACCCTGTACGTGTGCCAAGCTAACTAGTCCTTGATCCTGCGTCTCTACTTCAATTCAGTCGATGCTGCAATGCTGACTTGTATGACACCGGCCACATCACTCTTGTCGTGATGCTCCCACGCTGCAATCTCTCTGGCCGTCACCTGCGTCTGGCCGCCAGTCTGATCCCGAGCCGAAGCCGCCGCCCTGTTCGCGCAGTCTTCACCGGCCACTGTGTTGGCCCGATCACCACGCCTGGCCGATCCTTGCCAACCGCAGCCCGTCGAACGGTCCAAGCCTCCTGCCCAGAGTGTCCGATACCACCGATCGAATCGCCGATCACCGCCATGCTCCACCTTGCGCCGCATTGAGCAGCGCCGCGACGCCCGCCGAGCATGATCCTCGTGCCTCCACGGTAATCACCATACAATCTCTAGATCCAATCCAACCATGGCTTTGATATCACTTGTTAGAAAATAAGCGCGCGGAAGCAGTTACCGATCTACAGAGATGATGATCACAGACGACACCGGAGGCATGATATTTGTTAACGAGGTTTAGCCGAAGCCTACATCCCCGGGACATGACTACGGGCGCTCTTCCCCAATACGCAACACCGGTCGCTCCGGGGTCCCGGCAATGCGCCGCCTCCCCTGCGAGCCTGTCGCTATATCGCATGGTTACAACAGCGGTCCTCCTCTCATATTTATGAGGAGCCCGGGTTACAAGAGTCCGACACGTACTCTACACCCTACCGCTAATACAACTCCAAGTCCAAACGTAACCAACTAGTACACAATATTCGACGTAATTCTAACGTATATATGTTTACATCTGAGCCTGCCCAACAGAGATCGAATTCCCTCATGTGTGTGGTTCAGCAATTTCGTGGCCGGCCCGGTTGGCTTCTCAAAACCGCTGCCCATTGTCAAAGAACATGCTCACTCCAGTCCAGTGCGGTGCGGGTGGCCGTGGCGTGCGCATCCGAAGGCGAGCCGGGCCCGCGTGTCATTATCTCCTACAGACGAGACCGGATGGGTTTTGGACAGCATCCGCCGACCGCCGGCCGGAGGTGTCACAAAAGCAAACAAATGACACGACACGAGTTGAAGTTGTAGTCCAACTCTTTTTTTTATTATTATTTCCTGTCATTATATATAGTCACATATATACTCGTTCAGTTTGCAATGCCTGCTCTTGCGGATTTCATTCAGGGCATGCACCATGCATGCAGATTCAGTATATATAATAATATATTTTATTCTCTCTGCTGGAACGATCGAGACTAGCTAGCAGGTAGGGTGTGTTTAGTTTGGGAAAGATTCTCCGAAAATACACTGTTTATCGAAAAAACATCGTAGATGAATAGTGTTATGTGAGTGGAAGAGATGGAATGAATAGTGAAAAATTAGATAAATCATGTTTTTTGGGGAGGAATTTTTGAAACTAAACGGACCTTGCGTGTATATATGTTAATTTTGCAGACGACGACCGTGGTGAAACTAAGGCAGTGATATACGTTAAGAACATGTATGGCACGCACAGCAGGTTTGGCAACAAGACAGTCGAAAGCTCATCGCTAAGTCATGAGATGTACTTGCGCATTGGGATGAAGGAGATTTCAAGCGAATATTACCATCTCAAGTGTATGGGGAGGTACCGATGGCCGGCTTAATTACAAGGAGCAACGGGCTAGCATAAACCGCCTGATACAGATCATCCGCCGCTCGGTTCACGTCTATCGGCAGCGCCGCTTGGAAGCCGGTTTCTTTCTTTTATCTCAGGAGGTGCTTGCATAGCCCTCACGGTTTCAGGCTTGGCAGCCATCTCTTGCGAATGCCGCTCAAGGAAGCCCTAAAAAAGCGGAGGCAGGAGATGAAGAAAAGGGGACAGATACTTGTTAGGTGGCAAGCAGAGATGATGAAGAAAATGGGAGACATCGCTGCTAGTCGTGCGCGTCTTGTTACACAAGAAACAATAATAATAATAATAATAATAATAATAATAATAATAATAATAATAATAATAATAATGCTACGAAAAGTGTGTACGACGAGAATGCTGTCATGCACAGTGGCTTTTGCCCTAATTATCAGCTTATTAAGAGCTAATTGCGTCATTAGTACATAAACTTGGTGGGTGGGTGTACTTAGATACATCATCTCTCAAATTGCTTATTTAGAAACAACAACTTCGCATGTGGGTGCATATAGGTACATTATCTTCCAAATTGTTTATTTAGAAACAACAACTTGGCATGTGGGTGCATATAGGTCACCAAGATGGTATGTGGGAAAAAAGATCACGTAGAGGCTTATATGTTATCTTGTATTTTATTGAAAAAGTCCTACATATCCTTCAATTTATCATAAAAATAAAAAAAATCAGCTTATCCTCTCCTAATCATTTTCTTCTCAAGCTTGAGATATCGATTCTACTCTTCGCTCCATTCTTTTCAATTTATATTTAACCATGGCACACTCGTACTCTGCTTTATTTTTTATTAGAGAAGAAATTAGATAACTTTTATCCCAATTAGTAAAAAAAGAGATATTACAGCTGGTGACCTAACCCTAAACTAAATCTTCATTTATCAACAACGCTAAAAGAAATATGTAAAATTCTAATCAGTGGAGTATGAAGAGAATCGATAACTCAATGTAATCGTGAAAGATTGTCTGTCTACGTGTTGTGCGACGTCTGTCTTCACCTTGAAATTGTTACGTGAGGGCCAAAACCCTCACATCCAAGGGGAGCACAACACATCCAAGAGGAGCACAACATATAAGGTGGAGCAGTCTTCCTCCTATCAGGCTAGTCTTTTGGGTTGAGTTAGGCCAAAGCCTTAGATGTATTAGGTTCTGGTGGACCTAGACATGTAGGCCGCTGGCTCGTGCATACAGCAGGCTAGGCCGGAATCCGCTACGTCGCTCAAACATCTCGCCCCCCCACCCCAACCTCCACACACACGCGCGCACACCTCTCTTCTAAAGTTCTTTGATGTAAGCCTTAACCAATTTGAGCCTGCCTAACTGAAAGTTCCTTCACGTGGTTCAGCAATTTTACACAACACGAGTGTTTGTTTCACTTGGGAGTGCCGGCCCATCGTCAAAGAACAATACCGGCCCATCCGCGGCCCATTGTCAAAGAACTGCGTAGTAGCAATACCGGCCCATCCGCAAAGAACTGCGTAGTAGCAATGCCTCACACATCGCATCAGCTGATCACGCCATCACAGATGGCATGTACGTTTATTTTATTTTTAGCTTTTCCAATTTGTTATTCCTCTATCTTAAATTATAAGTCGTTTAACCCCAACTTTCGAAAAGAAAGGTAGGACGAGTGGATGAAACGTCCATTGAAGTTTTTCTACCCTTGCTACTACTACAACATACCACATGTCAATATATATATACTCCGTACTTACGCTCTTCACAAACCACTAGCTTCACTTAAGGTCCCTCAGAATTTCCCTAATAGAGTGGAGGATAACATGATTGGTGATATCGAGTTATCGATAGAACTCCAAAAAAAAAAAAAAAAGACCAGCGGCTCTAGATGCAGAAGCAGCCTCCTCCATTTCCGGCGTAGTACTTGCTGGCGTCCTTCCCCCGCTTCATCTGCTTCCTCACCGTGGCCGCCGTCGCCGGCGCGCAGGGCGTCCACTCGGCCGCCATCCGCACCCTGGACCACCACCACCCGCTTCCGCCTTTCCCCTTGCGGCGATTCGTCGCGGCCTCCTCGGCCAGGCGGCGGTTCTCGGCGCGCAGCCTCTGGATCTCGGCGGCTCCCGCCTTGCGGTCGGCCTCCCACTTGGCCATGGCGTCGTAGGCCTCGCGGTTGCGGAGCTCCAGCCCGTACACCTGCGCCTGCAGCGCCTCGATCCTGCGCCCCAGCATGCAGACGCGGTGGTCCTCCCGCAGCTTCACCACCAGGCGCGCCATCTCGGCGGCCCGGCGGCGCGTGTAGCCCAGCTCGTCGGCGGCGGCGGCGGCCTCCTCCTCGGCCGCCGAGGCGCGGAAGGCGAGGCGCGCGTTCTCGCCCAGCAGCACGAGGCGCTCCGACTCGAGCACCTCCACCAGGCTCCCCTGCAGCTCGATCTTCCGCGCCGCCTCCGCGCGCCGGCGCTCGGCCTCGTCGGCGAGGACGTCGCGCTCCACCCACGCCAGCACCAGCTCCGCCACGACCAGCTCGGCGTCGAGGACATCATCACCAGGGTTGTCTAACGATGAAGGGTGGTGCTGGAACTGGAAGGAGAGGGAGCTGTCGGCGTCGGAGGAGCAGCGGTCGTCGATGTCGGAGGAGGAGCATCGGTGGTCGTCGGCGTGATGCTGCTTGGCGTAGCGGTCGGCGAGGCAGAGGTAGCGGTGGTGGAGGTCGGCGAGGAGAGCCAGCAGCTGCGGCCGCTTGTGGTAGTAGTTCTCGGCGCGCTCGGCGAACGAGTGCTCGGTGGCGGCGTCGTCCGTGGCCAGCGCGCGCACCCGCTGCTCGATGTCTGCAAGCAAGCAGCATTTTTTTAAAAAAAAAACACCAAGAGCAACACTAGCTGAGGCACAGACGGTACTAGGAAATTCAGAACTAGATAGAATGGACAGGATAATTAAGACTGTTAACAATATAGAGAAAGAATTAACGATGAGCAGCCATGTAACGACGACCTCTGTGTGGTGACGACTTTTGGCACGGCATCGACACGCGTTGACTCGGAATGATTGTTTGCTTGTTGCCCTAGTGCCCTGCCTTGCCCTGCTAGTTCAAATTTCGAATTTGGAAGCGCTGCGGAATGGCGAAAGCGAGGGAGCGGCCCTGGCTGGCTGCCCAGAGAGAGAGAGAGAGAGAGAGAGAGAGAGAGATTCGAGGAGGGAGCTAGGGAACAAACGAACAAAGGCAAAAGAGAGCGCACGTCACGGCTTTGCCATTCATTTGCTGTCGAGCCGAGCCGAGCCGAGCCGAGCCGAGCCCATGAGCCTCCGGAATGGACACCAGAATCCTGTGCGTGCGTCATCAATGCGCATCGAAGGACGCCCGTGACCTCTATCTTCTTGTTCAATAGCTGATGCATGAATATGATGATCCAGTTCAGAACGCCTTGCTTGGCATGAAGCATGATGATGCCAGCTGCTGCTACTAGTACCATGAAGTAACGAGAGCAAAGCGATGCAATGCCAATGCAAACAGGCAGCACGCTACGATCTAGTACGGGATACACCGCAGGCTGCAGCACCATCAGAAACGGGCCCGGTGCATTTACAATGCAGGCAACGGCAGCCTCCGATAGATCCACAACTGTTGTGTGCTGTGCCAATTTCTGCGCCCCACCACTTTGATCCCAGGCACAGGATGACCATCAATCCATCATCACTATTATTATTATTAACATGTTCTACCTCATTCACAACCAATAATCCTACGTACTACACCTATACTATACCAAAAAGGAAGGGAGATCATTGGCATCTTGATATTGGTTATTACCAACGTTCCATTCCAAGATTAAAGATTATGATATTTTTAAACAAGGACAGCACAGCACAGAAGGGAGGGGAGGGACTGACCTGCGATGGCCGCTTGCAGCCAAGGCGGGCACGTAGGAGGGCGGCAGCTCATCTGCTGCTGCTGCTGCTCCGACTCCATAGCCCCTGCCTGCTTGATGCTGCTGACACGATTCGATTTCTTTCCTTGGATGGCCACCGCCACCTGCCTCTGCTTCCAATGGCCCCTCCCTGACACACACACAAGCCAAACCTAATGATGGTACTGCTCCGTCCCAAAAAAAAAGATGCAACTATACGTTGCGTGCCAAATAAAGTGATACTTGTTTGACTTTATAGAGAATAATATTTATGGTTATGAATCAAAATAAATTTATTATGAAAATATATTTTGTAACTAATTTAATGATGTTTATTTTATATCATTGGTATTAACACTTTTTAATTTATAATTGGTCAAACTTGAGCTACTAACACATGGTACTATTCCAAAGTTGTATTCTTTTTAGGACGGAGGGTAGTAGGCAAGCTTCAGAGTCAATAGCATCACTGTTCTCTCTTCAGCCTTTTACGCCGAACAAGAGAACGTGAACCGTAGCACTGCCGTGCATTCGTAAAATGGGCAAGGAACGAATGCAAAAGAAGAAAAAACAAAAAAAAAAGCAAGCGATAAAAGAAAACGGAACAGTGAGCGTGCCGTGCCGTCCACAAGGCTGATGCTGCCTGGCTTGGACGAAAGAGGACGGGGCAGGCGGCGGCAGCAGCGAAGGAGGTGTTGTCGTCGCTGGACGTGGCATTGCGCTACACGAGGCGTGTGACTGTCTGATGTGACTACTACTAGCTGGGGTTGCGTGGCGTGGGTGCGTGCGGCCCGTAGGAAGAGCAGTAGCCTGTGCTAGGACCGAGGGCGTGTTGGAGTCAGTACCTCGGCGGGGAGCAGTTCAAATGCAAGCAGATGAACAAGAAAAATACTCCTACACTCGGGTACTCTTTTTTTAATTGCATTGCAGTTGAACAAGGTAATTTTATGGCCGACGAGGAGAAGATTGAAAAAAAAACACACACACACACAGCTGATTGGGATGGGATGTAACGGCTGCCTCTGGAAAAACAGAATCCTTTGCACGCAAAAGGGGCAGCAGCATGCACAACTAGTGGGAGATTGTCCTCTAGCCCATCCCCACGAGTTTTACACTTTTACTGCTGCTCTTTTTTTTTTTCTAACTCCCTTCCCCCGTTCTCCCCCAAAAATAAAGAAAAGAACGCCTGGTGGAGTACTTTATTTCTGTAAAACGTGCTCTTACCATTCTGTATTTCTGTACCATATCATATCACTTATATTATTACTGGATGGCAAGCGAGACATTCAGAGCTACTATCTTGGAAACAAGAAGAGGGAACGAACAGTAATCCAACTCTAGAAGAAGATTCAGCATGTTTCACATACTAGTAACAAACAACACCCCCGCAAAACAGCTCAGAATCCGCAGGGGCCTAGCGATGCATTTCTCTTTCGACAAGGGAAGGATCGACGCACAGCAATAAGAGAAGGATGGATGGATCGTTAGCCTGCAGGACTGCAAATGAGAGAGGGGAGGTAGATGAAGATGGTCCAACTTACAGGTTACTGAAGAAGCATGGCCCAGCTATGGAGAGGGAGAAGAGACCGCCATCCCTCCTCTTCTTGCAGGGAAGAATGAAGCTCTCCTTTTGATCTGTTGGGAATGTGGAGTTGTGTGTGAACAAGCTGACAATACCTCCCTTCTCCACCCAGTGCTTGTGTGTACTGGAAGACAAGGAAGCCGACGAGGACGAAAGGCACTGCATATATAGCAGCACCAGGCACAGCACCTGGGCTCGTGACCTCCTGTGTCATCCAAACCCAGGCGCCCATTGATCCGAGCCGTCCAAGAGGACCTGACGGTCTGGATGAGATTGCGTCTTGAGTTGTTTTTTTTTTTTTAAATAAAAGCGTCTTGAGTTGTTGACCGGAGGCATCGCGGTTCACAGGAGACGACAACACGAACCTACCAAACCAACCAACCCTTCACATTTTACTGACCGAGCTGTTTTTTCTCGAATTGTTTATTGCAAGGAGATGGTAAAAATTCAAACGACCTGTACCGGCAAACATTTGTAAGAGGATGCCGGGATCTGAAATTTATGAAGTGGTTGAGGTTGCAATTTCCAAAACACGGATCGATGATCAAACCAACGAGCGGGGCGAGCAGTTGAAATAAATGGCAAATACGGTACATGTATGCGGTACACCGAATGGTTACACGCCCAACAGAGGGCTCACGTATACCAAACATCCTTTCTATATACATGTCAGGTTAATACCATGGCATCAAATGATACGAATCACTGAGAGATCATTACATCACTAACTGAAGTTTTCAGCTCGTGTCACACACTGCCTACAAAAATGCCCAACTTTATTCGAAATACTAGCAGGCAGAGAATGATACAAGATTGTCCTCGAAGAAATTCTACAACCTCTATTTCTCCCCTGCACGAGCATCCTTACTACTGGTTTCAGTTTTCATGTTATCATCACCATCAGCTTCAGGCTCGCACTGTCCACTTTCAGGTCCTGAGACTTCCCCAGGGCTCTGTTTCTGACCATCCTCCGCCACCCCATTGTCAGAATCCATTGGCACCGCCCCTTCTTCTGGGTCACCCGCGCTACCACCACCATCGGTTTCAGGTGTGGCAGCAACCTGAGGAGTCCACAACAACAACAACAGAATAAACATAATACTGTTAGTGTATGCAGTATTAACATTGAAATAAAAATGTATCCAAGTATGCTGCAGAACATGCAGTTACCTGTTGCTCTTTGGGTTGCGCTGAAGCGCCTTTCCAATCTTCCCTTTTCACTCGTTTAACCTTTTCAGCAGGCTTTGATGAAAACTTGGCATTTACTTCAGGTGGCAGGAGTTCTGAGGGTACTACTCCTTCAATCCCGTAGTCCGAAAACTGAAATGAAAATGGTGATTATTACCTTGAATTCATTCAATCCTGCACTCTAGCACATAATCCAATAGATATGTTGTGATGCTTCATAGAATATTACTTACCCGGGCAAATCCATCCAAGTCCTGCCTGGCCGAAAAGCGTAACCCTTTCCAGCAATACACCTGACACACAAACGCTGCTCTTGAGAACAATCTACTAGCTACATGGAAGTTAAACATGAAATGCTATTTCCCACATCAAGCTGTAATATACAGAAACAAAAGAGAAAAAAAATGGCATTCATGAAATCAGTGTTCATGAAATAATGACACCTCGTTCTTATATCTCGTTTCTTTCAATGTGACTGGAGCTAATAAAGGTCTGACCATTGTACAAGTAGATCAGGCCACCAGGGGGTTGCTTTAATATTTGAGCCCCATACTGTTTTCATGGAAGTTTACTTGGCAAAAGGACTATAATAAGAACCTAAGTGTCGATTAAGTTCCAAGCTGCTTGTACTAGTATAAGAAAGGACTTAATGCATGGCTCAGACAGTTTGAACATAATTAGTTGGCATGGTCCACTTTGGTCGATTCAGCAGACAGGTTCTAAAATCCTTCCCAGTTCCCACCAAGTCAAATTTTAGAATAACCAGCAATCCAGCAATTAGTAAAGCTGGGATGCGGGATTCAAACTTACCCGATTACTTTTGTGGTGGTACTCCTCTTCGATTCCAGCCGATGGATCCATCTGCATGTTTTGATAAGCAAACTGTCATTACAGGACTGTTTGAAACTTTGGTTGCAGCAAAACAATAAATGACCAAAGTACAAAATGACCATCAAGGATAATATCGATGAACTTTCTTTTTTAAAAAGAAAAGAAAAAAGAGTTCTTACATCTTCTGCAAGAGGTTTCCAATATTCTGTGATTGATGGCATGCGGACACAGTCCGGATCAGTCAAAACATTCTACAGTTCCAACAAAAATTAAATGTGAGTACGTAAGCTAAATGTCAGAAAATTGTACGGCAAAAGTAAGTGGTACAAAAATACAGAAGAAAATTCTGTTAAAGAAGTAGAGCAAGGGAGTAGTGCCCTATATAGCTTAGCATTTTTCCAACATTGTAAGAAGTATTAAAAAATCAAGGAACAAGGACAGCTTTATAGCAAAGTTACATTGAGGGCAATATCAAACTAAATAAATGTTAATAGACTATAGTTATGAAGTTCCACTTCAAGGAGGGCAATCAACAGAGTAGAACTTAAAACTGTAGTGGAAAGATGTACATACAGGGTTTTGTTCTGCCCATTTCCAAAGTTGGGTAAGCTCTTTGTTTCCCAGTCTCCATCTTGGTTTCCTACAATGAAGGAAAGCATGTCAGCCATGAAGGATGAATTGAAAACATGGGAATTGGCTGGGGCTAGAGGAATTACTCCTCGCCCTGCAGCCTAATGATTAGCCTAATAGGTATTCTAGGTCATGGGTTGTCTCCTAGATATATGTAATATAGTGCGAGCGTGTGCGGGGTGTTTTTTTCTGGTCTTTTGCCCTTGAAAAAGACCTTTGTATCGGTTACTGGGTGCTACACCCTTTTTCTTCTTAATATATTGATACACAGCTCTCCTGCGTGTTCGAGAAAAAAAAGGAAAGCATGCAATATTACCTTTACTGCTAATTATGGATGCAAAGTATAAAAAGAGAATGTGCAATAGAAACAGCAATGAGCTTTCAGGTTGCAACAATAAAAGACTTACGTTTTGGGTGAAGTATATGTTGATTTCTTTTACTTTAGCAGAGTTACATTGAGTATATGATTGGACATGGTCTTTCTTGGAAAGAAGTATGTGTGAGTTTGACAACCTTATGTAATTCTGTTATTGTGATTTCTCTCTTGATAAACTTTCCTAGACAAATCTAGAGCAGAAAAGTTTGGCGAAATAATCGATCGAACCCCATTGACAGTGAGTTCAGTGCTTTAAGCAAGTAGCATACCGTTTTCTTCCTCCAGGTTGAACTGATTTCTTTTCTAAGGGTGGTTTTTCAAATGCAGGACAACCATCGCGCTTCCACCAAACCTTTTCAAGATGTATCCAGAGGAATGAGAATAATTGGTAGTGTGAGGCTTTGAGCTCATAATAAAGGTAAAAACTTGTACCATGTGAAAGTTAAAATCATACCCAATTTTTCTCCCGCTCAAGAATATGTTCAATGCTTTTCAGAAATTCTTTCCCTTTGGGTGGAATAACCTCCAGAAGCTTTTTAACACGCTCTTCACAAGATACGATTTCCTCTTTCTGATTGGAGGGAAAATATGAAATTAATAATTCACAGTTGAACCATGGGTCAAGAGTCGAAATACACTTAGTCAACTGAAACTATCTGAAGATTATCACGGTCCTCTATACACTGTTTTAATATATGTATTGGGTCAGCATCAGATACTAGTGGTTGACACTGTTAAACAGATCAGTTAGTAATGGTTGACACAGTTAAACAGGCCATTACAAATATCTAGTTTTACCATGTAATATGATTTTTTTTCATGTAAAAAATGAGGTGAAATATGCATGTGGGGCATTGGTACAAAAGAAGCCTTTTCATTTGTTGACTGAAGAATACACAACCACTATTCTAGATTATATTGGATGCATCTTGACATGTCTAAATTAGGAAACTTAACCATTAGATAGCCATCCAACGCTTGACATGGTTTTGAATGGAGGCATTCGATTATTTGTTGTTTATGGCTCAGCTAAAGACTGGAGGAACAGTAACCAGCTTATACTGGTACATCACAAGATGAATAAAAAGAAGTACAGGCACAAGATGCATATAAAAGACTGATACGGTGGCAAATTAGCTGTTGCAAAAATCACAATTTTGAAGAACTATGAAATGAGATGCACGATGAAAACACATAATGTCTCAGTACTGACCATGCCCCCTGCTGGACCTTCTTTGTCATTTTTTCCAGGTGCCTGAGCAACAGATAATTTCATCAGCAGTCTGCACTTCAGTAATTGTAACAGGCTAATCAAATGAAAGGATTAACAGCAAAACAGTACTGGTATTATAGTGTATGTACAACAAAAACATGCATAGGTGTACAACATTGAAGACTGAAATACATATTTAATTTGTTTTATGATTTTGACTATGATTGCAAAATAAATACCACCATTGCCAAATTCCAAGTTAATATACCTTCAGATAGTCAAAAAATATAAGGCATTGGACAAGGATGTGGCGTCGAAAACTTGGGTCCTTCAACTGAAAAGATGGAACGGTTATATCACAACAGTGAACAGTACAAGGAAAGCTGAGCCACCAGCTGAAAAGCTATTACCTCCAAACCCATCAATTTACTGCTAGTCAGGTACTTAATATTGAAAGCAGCATCTTCTTCCTGGTCGAGATTGTTAAGTTTTCCCTCATCATCACTAAGAGGCTGAGCTTCAAATGTGCTCAACACAACCTGGATAGTCAGTGATTATCATATTGTGACACAGATCTTCAGAATGAGCCCAAAGGCCACAGAATTGAAAAATGAGCAGGAAGCTGTCACTTAAAGGAAATTGTATGAAGGGGACATACCACCAAAT
The DNA here is from genome assembly GCA_015342445.1 of Digitaria exilis. Taxonomy (NCBI): domain Eukaryota; kingdom Viridiplantae; phylum Streptophyta; class Magnoliopsida; order Poales; family Poaceae; genus Digitaria; species Digitaria exilis. Next base: position 1,770,627 of record JACEFO010000144.1, read on the forward strand.
TAGACGAGAACCTTTGCCATTTTGCTGGGTTTGTAGAAGTCAAAGCTGGGTTACTGAAATGCTCCTAACACATAAGTATTAAAAATGACCATTAAAAAAATGCCAACAATCGTAGGATATCTAGTGACAATTTTGAAATACATAGAATGACAGGAAGTTACAAATATGAACCTGTAGACTCCAGAGAGTCTTGTAAAAGTTGAAATCAACAGAAATTCCTGGGAAATAAAAAGCATACATCAGGATGAGGGAAGAATAAGTGAAGATAGGGCAAAAGGCAACTAACTTTGAAGCGGTCAGGCACAACAAACAATAAACATTACATGCTAACATACAGGAGTCATACTCACCATCCGTAGCGTCCTTTTCATACTTTGTTACATTTGATGTGTTGAAAACTCCCTTAATGTTGAGAGCTGTCAAAATAGACAAACAAAATGACTGGTGTATCTGAAGACAATATTGCAACGTTCATCACTAAGAGAAAAAAAAATAAGTAAGGTAAAGGGAGATACAATATGCAAACCTGAACGCTCCGACAGTGGGAAAAAATGTGCTAGAAACATGATAATGCGCCCACAGAACACCACATCGTTTGCCTGATATTTAAGAATGCAGGAAATTTCAATGCTGGTTGAACAGAAGAGTAAAACACACCATGATGGCATCTAAGGCCATAGAATTTTAGGGTGAAGGGAAAAAAAACTGGCATGTCCCCATCCATGTTGGGTGCCATGTTAGCAATGTAAGGTAAGTCCATGCTAATTATGGTGATTTGGTCCCCAAGCGGCACCTTTAACAAGTTTAGGGATCCCATGTTCCTTTTAAAAGTTTAAGGAACAGGGCAGGGCAGTCTAAGCAATGGTGGAGCATTTTACTCTTCAGTACAAAAAGAAGTCACGGGAAACTCCAATAAATATAAATAGTAATAGTTGCAGGTGTTCATAGGGTTCAAAGGACCACTCATGGTTCTACGGCGTCGCCTAGGCGTCTGGGCGAGTTCCCAATTGGGGCGTCTCCTCCGCCACGACCTTCTTGCCTATGGCGTCGCCTCATGATGGAAGGCATCGCCAAGGCGTCTGATGGACGCCAGACGAGGGGAAGGCGGGCGCGCGCGCGAGGGGAAAAAGCGCCAGTGCCTTGCGCGCGGGGGGAAAAGCAGAGCGGTGCGCGCGGGAAGGGAAAGGGAGCAGCGCGCGCGGGGCAAATAGCGTGCAACGTGCCTATAATCCCGCCGTCCCGCGCGGGCACCCAAAGAGAGAGAGAGGGCAGTGCACCTCCCGCCCGTCCGCCGTGCAGCTGCTCCCATTCGTCCACCGTCCAGCCTCTGCTCCAGCCGTCCGCCTATCCGGTGCCCGGCCTCTGCTCCGGCCATCCGGCCTCTGATTTGTGCTCAGGCTGGCCGCCGATTGGAGTCTCCGCCTGCAGATCGACGCTTCCAACCTCTGCAGCACGTCCCCCTCGATTCGTCGCTTTATTCCTTCCCATGGTCTTCTCTGCTCTCTACACCAGACAGAGGTATCCCATCCCCCTTCCCTCTTTGCTCTGTTCTGCTTCTGTTCGCACCTCTTTGCTCTTCCTGCTGAGTGCTGACTGACTGTTCTGCTTCTGTTCGCTACTGCTTGCCATAATGCTACGTGCTACAGTGCTACTATTGCTCTGCTCACTTATCTACGTAATGATGCTACTTAGGCTCCAAAACTTGTAGCTACAAGGTATATTTGGGTCACTCCATCTAGATTAAGATATGCGTATGGCGTCGCCTCGCCGCACGCCATACTCGCCTAGGCGTCTGGAAGGGGGTAGGTCGCCACGCCACGCCTTACCGCCGTAAGAACATTGGGACCACTGCTTCACAAGGTTCAAGATTTTTGTGATATGGTACCAGCTCTTATTCAACACACTTTGCAGTTCAGTTTAGACTAATTAATATAATAGACAAGATCACTAGGAAGTGAGCCTAGCTCAGTTGTGCAGGAGGTGTCGGTGTACACCCCGGTTTTGATTAGAATTTGAGTGTCTATTTCTTTTTATCAGCACACCAAGTTTTTTTTAAAAAAAAGTCCATCCTAGATCTGTTGAGCTTTTTAATATATTTTGTATAGACAAGATCACCTAGCTAGTCAGCTGGCTAAAAAAACAGGTTCACTTAAAACTGAAATATGAGAGCCACAGCAGATAAAACTCAGAGTATGCAAGAGAAAACAACTGAATCTAACCTTTGATAATCTTCGAAGAAGTTGGTTGCAAGTTCTTAGCATAACTAGTTTTCCACGTCCAAAAAGTTCTTGCTATAAAAAATTCCAACAAGAGAATACATCAAGAAATGTACAAACATGCATACTTTCTACCTTACAGAACTAAACAAAATAAAATAAGGAGCACAATTACCTTTCCCAGTACATCTTGTTGGCTCTCAATATACCCAAAGATATCTTTGCAGTCTTTGACTGTTGACATTTCAGTTAGGTCTTCTAACAGCTGGAACACCATACCACCCTCGACATGCCCTCTTTCGCAAAGGTAAAGCACAATATCTAACAGGATAGAGCATTGATTTCTCAGAACAGAAATTAATACTGAAAAAAGTGCCAAATAGAGCTCAGAAGTCAGAAGTAATACCCATAAGGTTCTCAAATAGATATGGATTGACATAAAGAAAATATAGATAGGGATTTAAACAAAGAATGGTGGAAGAACTGCAACTGACCAAGGAGGCGAGTTATCAGGCAATTACTTTCTCCGCTGTCCAAGGAATTTCCATATTGCATAATCTTTTTACCCGATTGGACTGCAGATGACTAATAAGAATACAAATATAAAAACAGAATCAGCAGTTGGTAGTTTCTAGTATTGAGACTAATAAATGCACCTACACCTTCCATTTTCTATTAGAAATCATCAAGAAAACCCCGCTACTCAGTTCCTAATGAAGAAGTGGGTCAGAACAATGCAGGTGCCTACAACAATCCCTAACCATTTTATTACTTTATCATCAGGTGGGAACAAAGATTAGTGTAGCCACATAAGGGAGTTCACCACAAGTTCCTGCAGCAACTTTCGAAGAGCATTTTCCAAGGATTGATTCTCCTCTAGAACCAACACAGTTTCCTTCTGTGAAAAGAGAAATGAAATACGTGTGTCAAATTGAATGAGTGACTGGCCTCAAATTATATGCGAATCAGACACGTTATTTACCTAAAATACAAGCATGCAGGAAAACCAAATAAAAGAGGGCGAACAATAATATCATGAATTATGAAGAAATCATCATCAATCAAGATGACTGAATATTATATACCTGAGGTTTAATTGCTTCCTGAACCGTCTGAAGGGCAAATGCTTCTGGGGGTTCACTCCTAGACAACGCGCTCCGGAAAACTCCCTGCAAAAAGCATAAAATCACATCTGGCCATGAACATACTTGTATTAGCTACAGAAACATTTTCGTTGATTTTTTTTTTGGCAGCCCTCCATCCTCTCAGGCAACCCCCGATGTCACCAAAGATCAAGCCCACAAAGTCTTATTGCCCACCCATTAACAGACAGATCCGCCAAGGCAGCAATTGTAACACGCACAGCTTGATACCTCAGATACTACTGGCACAGGATAATTCTGCCATTATTCAATCTGTGCCCATTACTAACTACCTCCATAATGGGTTGAGGAACCCTTCGTTCCACCAAAATAATAATCGTGAAAAAAAAAAACCAACTATGACAGCAGCTAGGGTTGAGGAGGAACAGAGCAGGAGGGAGTGTAAGCTCACGATGATGCGGTCGCGGTCGGCGTGGCTGGAGAGGGTGGAGACGGCGGTGGATGGAGCCGGGCGGTCCTTGGACAGGAGGATTCGGAGGCCAGCATTCGACGATGTCGGCGGCGGCGAGGGCTCCGCCATGGTGAGGTGGGCGGTAGGGCTTGCAGGCTTGGGAAGATCTGCCACGGGCCTAGAGCAATTACAGAGGTGCCGAACAAGGGCAAAGTGGGAGTCGAGCACCGGGTGCAGTGTGCAGGCCGGCGGGCGAGCGGACGCGGCAGCAGCGGCGGCGGCGACGAATAGAGAACGGAGGAGACGGCGGCTCCCTCTCCCGTCCGGGAGAGCAGCAAAGGAACAGAGATGATGCGCGGCAGTGGAGAAGGCTGAGACACAGCTTCCATGGGTTGCGGCCCATCATGATGTTGCATTTCGCTCGCATGGCACGGTCCAGTTCCTCACAGTAGGCCCAGTTTGCATTAGGTTCGCGTGAATTTCTTTTCTTGTTTTCAAGGGAAAAAAAACAAAAACTTCAGAGTCAAGAGGGCAATCTGTGCTGAAGTGTGTATGTTCGGCATTTACCTCATTCAACTAGGGAGACGGATTTGTGGAGCCCTTATAGTCCAATGCTTATGTGTTAGAAAATAAGCCCGCGGAAGCAATTACCAATCTACCGAGATGATGATCACAGACGATACCGGAGGCACGATATCTGTTAACGAGGTTCAGCCGAAGCCTACATCCCCGGGGCATGACTACGGGCGCTCCTCCCCAATACGCAACACCGATCACTCCGGGGTCCCGGCAATGAGCCGCCTCCCCCCTGCGAGCCTGTCGCTATGTCGTCATGGTTGCAACAGCGGTCCTCCTCTCATATTTATGAGGAGCTCGGGTTACAAGAGTCCGGCACGTACTCTACACCCTACCGCTAATACAACTCCAAGTCCAAACGTAACCAACTAGTACACAATATTCGACACAACTCTAACAAACTCCACCTTGGCGAATATTCCACCATCTCGAAGCCGTTACGTGTGAACCTCCGTGTACACCGGACTTAAGTTGTTGACTTTGTAGCTCACAGAGAGCCACCCGACGAGTCTGACCTGGCCTCAGACCCGCTGCAACTCCATCTTCCATGACTCCACCTGCAACTGTACATCCTTGCAGCTTGTACAGATGTGACGCCGTGCTCTCTCCTATCATCACAGTCTCATCACCCTTCATGATCTTCATGGTCTTCCCATCCGGCTCAGCCCGGAATAACATCCCATCATCATGTAGAGCTCCAAGCGAAATTAGATTCCTTCGTAGCCCTGGCACATGCCTAACACCTCGAAGCACTTGCTCATCTTCGTCTTGTGTCTTGATCTTGATGTCGCCTACTCCAATAGTACGGTAACCCGTGTCATCTCCCAAATAAGCTGAGCCAAAATCACCAGACTTGTACGAAGTGAACCACTCTTTCTTGTGCGTTGCATGAAAAGAGCTTGCTGAATCTAACACCCACGCTTCAGTTGACTGCACACTACTTGATACCGAGAGAACATCACCATCGCTATTGGAGTCACTCTTTTGAATTGCAATATTAACACTTGTCCCCTTTTTCCTTTCTGGACATTTTGTTAGAGTCGCGCAGCGGAATCCGGCCTGGCCCGCTGCACACACGAGCCGGCGCCCCACAGGCCTAGGTCCACCGGAGCCCAACAACAACCAAGGCCTTGGCCTAACTCAACCCAAAAGACTAGCCTAATAGGAGGAGGACTGGCCCCACCTTATATGTTGTGCTCCCACACCATCAATTACCGATGTGGGACTAAATCTAACAATCTCTCCCGTCACACATCGGGCCCAACTCTTCCATCATAACCATCCGTGTGATCTCCCGAAGACGTTATCCCAGGCCCCGAGTCCAACTCTCCAGTCACAACCATCCGTGTGACCCTCCGGAGACGTTCACGGGCTCCCCCGTCACCATGTGACCCCGGAGATGTTACCGATTTCCGAACCTTTGGCTCTGATACCACTTATTAGAAAATAAGCGTGCGGAAGCAGTTACCGATCTACCGAGATGATGATCACAGACGACACCAGAGGCACGATATCTGTTAACGAGGTTCAGCCGAAGCCTACATCCCCGGGGCATGACTACGGGCGCTCCTCCCCAATACGCAACACCGATCACTCCGGGGTCCCGGCAATGAGCCGCCTCCCCCCTGCGAGCCTGTCGCTATGTCGTCATGGTTGCACAGCGGTCCTCCTCTCATATTTATGAGGAACTCGGGTTACAAGAGTCCGGCACGTACTCTACACCCTACCGCTAATACAACTCCAAGTCCAAACGTAACCAACTATATTCTGACGCAACTCTAACATTATAAACTGATGTGATGAGGTAATCGAGATGTTTCAAAAGAAAAAGGGAATTCCACGCGAGGTTCTTGGCTTTGTGCCGTGGCGTGGCAGAGAGATTCCGATAAACAGACTAGCAATCGATTCACATTTCAAAAAGACTAGCAATCGATTCTAATCTAGAAAAGCAAGCATACACGACAAAAATCACACAAATCCCCAGAATGAAATGTTTCATTAGGCAAACATTTGATACAATTCCACTGTTACAGTCTGCGTCGTACTGTACAGCATGGTTAGGCAATCAGTTTCTTCCACGAATGCCCTGTGCAATCTCAACAACGGAAATCAGAAAGGCAATCAGTTTCTTCCACGAATGCCCTGTGCAATCTCAACAACGGAAATGAGAACTTACCACAGCTATGCAAGCAGGAGAAACGATGATACAGCAACCATGATGTGTTACGACCCTTGGCCCTCGGCGGATCACCGGCAGCTCACGCAGATAGTACGCAGGATTCGGGTAGAGGCCGTGCGATGAACCCTGACGCCTTTCTCAGTTCTATTTCTTCGAAAACAAGTTCATGGTTTTCTCCTTACAAGGCTAGCGTCTCTTATACATGAGCGCGGTCACAGACGCACCTGGCCCACATGCCAGCAACAACCTCACACACAACCCAGCACTAACTCACACGTGGATGACGCCATCTCCGTTTCCCGCCTTCACCACATCACCGTGCCTTACATGGTGATGAAGCTTAGCATTGACTCGATCAATCGCTGATTACAACACACTGTAGACAAGCAATCATCTCTATATGCAAGATCAATATAATCATGTATAGAACTTGAGGCCAGTACGAACATCACTAACATACTCAGACACAACGGATTAAGTAACCAAATCCTTGCTTCTAAAGATGTGATATACAATCAGTTCCATCTCCTGCATATAAAACAAAGTTCCAATCATAGGAAAAAACCACCAAGTTGGGAATATAAAACTAGATTTATATCAGATTAGGTAGTGGTCACAACAAACCAGATTGCCAACTTATCAACACGGATCAGCCCAAAGTGTAGAGGAGTGGCAAGATTCTTACATATATAGTCCACATTTGAACTATAACCAAACGCTTTCTGATAATTCAGCAATCTCCATAAGATATAAACACAGCTAAAATGTGTTACTGTGGAGTCTGACATTAATCAATAAGAGGCTCCAAGAAAGTAAAGGGATATACTCCCTCCGTCCTAAATTGTAAGTCATTCCAAGATTCTTGGAGAGTCAAACTCTTTTTAGGTTTGACAAAAATTAAAGAGTGGATCACAAAAATTTATGGAACTAAATAGATATAATCTAAAAATATACTTAATAAAGAACCTAATGGTACTTATTTGGTATCATAAATCTTAGTATTTTGTTATATAAATTAGTTTGACTCTCCGAGAATCTTGGAATGACTTACAATTTGGAACGGAGGGAGTAGGCATCAAAGTTGATCATGCAGGTACCAGTTTGATTGTTTAATGAGGTTGCAGAGTCTCGTTCATGGACAAGTTCCAACAAGAGCGGTACAAGCATTACCATGTTGTCATGCAGATAAAATACACCGCTTTAGACCAATCTACATCGTATCCCCACCCCCAACAAATAGATAGGCTACCAAACAAATACTGTAGGTTCCATTAGCTGAGAAACTTCAGTGCATTTACTGACCCACAATTGCACCAAGACAGCCATACAATTATCCATCACTTGCGAAATACTCCCTCCGTTCTAAATTTTTAGTCATTCAGGTATTTTACTAGATTCATTGGTGATGTTATGAATTTAGACAACTATATGTCTAGGCTCATAGATGATGTCATGAATTTAAACACTCAAAATGACATCCAGGATGACTAATAATTTGGAACAGGAGAGAGTAGCAAAAAGAAACTGGTAAGCTGTGGAATCAACCATTTACATGTGTGGCCATTAGAAAGAATGGTGGAGTAGCATGCTCCAAACTCAGGAAAAATGCATGTCATATTATAGACAAGTTCCAACAGGAAATGGGCCAGTCATTGGTATGTCACTGGAGGTGGCTGAACAATCAGATTGTTTTGGAGCGATGTAGTCTGCGCCAGACTATAAGACAAATATAACTCCATCAGGGGAGGAAATTCCACCATTGCAGTGCACAGGCAACCACACATTGCACCATGACCTGTAGCAAGAGCACCTAATTTTGCGTAGCTGAGGCAGTCAATAAAACAATGATCATTTTAGTTTAATGTAAGAAGACATGAAAAGCGTATTGATCCATAATTTCAATTTCCTTTCCCCAAACGTCATACATAGACAGAATCAGAGAGACGCGACATACATAGGTGGTGCATACAGTTTATATACTGCATAATTCCATGTAATCATGCAATATTATTGTGAGTGCCCTCGGGACGACCGAAGACGGATCCCCAATCCTAGTTCTTACCCGAGGCGGCGAGGGCGCCGTAATCCTCGGCGTCGTGGATGATGACGTAGCCTGCCTTCTTGGGGCTCTCAGAGTCGGAGAGCTGGTCCTCGTCGTCGCTGTAGACGTCGTCGTAGCCGGACGCGCAGGTGGAGGCGAGGAGCGACCAGACGAGGTACATGGAGGCGGCGGTGAGGGCGCCGCAGCCGAAGCCGAAGAGGAGGCCGGAGACGACGACGAGGATGTCCTTGGCGCGATCCTGCACGGACGAGGCGGCCTCGGACTGGGAGGCGGCGGCGGCGGTGGGAAGGGCCTCCGCGCGGCGGATCTGGTGCGGGCCGAGGCGACGGACGCGGAGGACGGTGACGGCGGTGGTGGTGAGGGGCGCGGGGTTGGTGGGGTCTGGGTTGGGCCTGGAGACGGAGGAGAAGGAGATGAGGAGCGTCTGCGCGTGGCCGCAGGGGTGCGCGTCGGCGGCGGCGATGAGGGACACCGCCAAGACGGCGACGACGAGGAGGAGCTTGCCGGCGGCGGCCATGCAATCGATCGGAGGGATTTGCCGGTGTCGTGCTAGTTGGGGAAAGGAAAGGGGAAATTTTACAAGATTGGGTTGGGACGTTTGACTTGGTGTGGGTGCAGCCCAACTACCACCAGTTGCTTGCTCTCTTTATTATCGGGGACGGAAAAGTCTTCGCGGTGCTTTTTAGGATTTGGTCCTTGCATTTATCCCGTTATTATTGTACAACGTGTGGCAGTGGGGGCGGCCTTCACAGTTCATGACGTGGTCAATGGTCAGAAAACGATTTTCTTGGACGTCAGTTCTTGGTTCTGGTCCCGGATATGGGCCCTGTGTGGATCTAGGGCTCCAAACATTGGCTATGTCACATTAAATGTTTAGAGACTAATTATCAGTATTAAACATAATTTAATGATAAACCTCATTCCATAATCCCTGTACTAAATCACGAGACGAATCTAATGACCCTAATTAATCCATGATTAGATAATGTACTGCTACAGTGAATATGTGCTAATCATGGATTACCTAATTAATCCATGATTAGCACATCCAATCATAGATTAATTAGGCTCATTAGATTTGTCTCGCAAATTCGCCTAGGGGTTGTGAGGTTGGCTGCAACTTATGTGTCTCCTAACCCGTGTCTCCATCCGTGTCTCCGAGACAAATTAACATGAAATAAATCGTTAAAATTAAATTCTGGTCATACCGTTGTGTTTGTTATAATAAGATCTTCAAAACTAAACCACATTTGACCATGTTTGGATTGTATATATATTTTTAGAATATTTTTGTAATAAAATAATTTGTTCAATCTAAAAAATATTTCAAAAATAAAATATAGTCCAAACATGATCAAATGTGGTTTAGTTTTGAAGATCTTATTATAACAAACACAATGGTGTGATCAAAATTTAATTTGAATAATTTATTTTACGTTAATTGTCTCGGAGACACGAATGGAGACATGGATTAGGAGACACACAAGCTGCAGCATGTGAGGTTAGTTTTATAATTAACTCATGTTTAGTCCTTGTAATCGACATAAAAAAATCGATGTGACAAGACGAAACTTTAGAGATTCCAAACACCCCATGAGTCTCATGGCACGCCCAGGTCATCGAATGGACAGACCACCGATGAACTTGAGATGCGTGTTCATCATTCGTTTTGGAAAGGAAACGTTGAAGGTAGAAGATATATACATCTTAGGTCTTGTTTAGTTGATGAACAAAGTTTGTAATCTTGTCACGTCGAATATTTGAACACTGGTTATAAGTAGTAAGTGTAGACTAATTACAAAACTAATTATATAAATAAAGTATACGTACATCGCAAGACGAATATAAGCAATTATTTCGTCATTAGATATTATCATGCTACGATAATTCATCATTAAGAATATGCTAACGACGATAAACTAGGTTTAATAGATTTGTCTCGTGATGTACTCTCCATCTATGTAATTAGGTAACTTTTGCATAAAGTTACGGAAGTTCTAAACAACAATAGAGTGTTTTGCAGCATCTATTTTTTTTCTCTTTTCCATTTTCTTAAGTAGCTCCGGACTTAGGGCTAGTTTGGCAACCACCACAATTCCCGGGGTAGAATCCCATGCGACTTATTCACCCACGTATACTACCGGCTGCCGCTGCAATCGCTCGGAGGGGATCTAAGGTCCAAATCTCTTCGTTTTTTGCAGGGCAGAAATCCACGACCCAGGAGGCCAGGCACGATTCCCCTCCCTCGACGACAACTCCTCGGCGGCGACTCGCGAGAAAGCCTCGAGGGCTCCACCTCCTTCCTCCCAGCATCGTTCTCTTTCCTCTAGCTTGGCCCTGAGCATCTCTAGTGCAGCCCTCAAATAGACCTTTATCCCTTGATTTAGTCTCCCATTAGAACAAATCTCTCCAGCAGGGTCTCTAAATGAGCCTCCATTTTGGGGAGTCCACCAAATTTTGGTCCAAAGCCTCTAGAATTGGAGGCCCTCCAAATTTAGTCACCCCACTAAAGTTTGAAGCCCCTAAATAATTTTTTGTTGGCCCCTAAAAACAATATAGAGGTTCAAATTTGGTCTTCCCACTTGAGTTGCTCAGGGTTTCTTTCCCTGGGCAACTTTCTCTCCGCTGCCAAACCAGCCCGTAGAGGGAAGCCTGCGGCGGAAGGCCAGCCCGGTGGTGAAGGTGGCGAGGTGGTGGTGGGTGCAGGCAGGTGAGGCGAGGCGGCAGTGGCGCCGCTTGCCCGGAAGTAGAGCGCATGACAATTGTTACATGTATCTTGAGAGTACCAGAACCATAACATGGGACAAGTTTAAAGACTGTTCATACCAGAATCAGAACTTGCGACAAGTTTAAGTACCGATGGTGAAAATTTACTCTAGAGGAGAAAGACACAAGGGGCTGTTTGCCTCATAAACGACGTCTTTAATGTTGTCGGTAGCAGTCGTGCAGGCTTGTGAAAACCAAGGAAGCACCGTTTATAGAAATTGGAGGGATTTCGTCTCAGCCTTAGCAGGTGATGATTGTTATGATTGGAAATCGGCCATTGTTGTGCCATGTATGTATGATCAGTAGACATTTACACAATGCATGTATCGTGTCATTTCATCTGCTCCGAGCAAGCCGTGTACATACAACACGGCAGACAGCAAAAGAGAGAAGAAAAACAAAGCAAAAGGAAGGAAGGAAGGAAGGAACATGGTAATATAGTTCACTTCCATGCCTGAGCTCTCCTTCGCGCCAAGAACATGACCATCCGCGGGAAGAAGGTTGTCTTCCTCTGCCTGGCGGCAGCATCCGCGTCAGCCGCCGCCATCATGAGGTCGGTGGTCCTGGGCATGTAGCCTCCCCTGGGGCTCAGTATGTGAGGGTTGTTGCCACCGGCGGTCCGGTCGCCGAGCACGGAGATCTCGGCGAGCCCTGCGCGGGGCGAGCCGTGGTGGTCGGCGTGCCACTGCCTCAGCTCCCGCTCCGCCGACATCCTCTCGAACTCGGCCTCCTCCGCCTCCAGCGTGGACGCCTCCAGCGCCTGCCTCCTCTGCTCCGTCTGCCTTCCCGCCTTGGCCAGCTTCTCAAGGCTCCGCACCTCCGCGTCCTTGGCCTCCTTGATCAGCTTCACCGCCTCCATCACCCGCTTCCCCGCCACCTCCTCCGTCTCCCGCGCTCTCCGGCTCAGCTCCGAGTACTCCTCCATCGTCAGCGTCACTCCTCCGTCGGCGGCGGCCTTGTTGCTCTGCTGTGACGACGACTTCTTCGATGGCTTGCCGTCTTGTTGCACCAGCGCGGCTGCGGTGGCCTTGGCCATCTCCTCCGACGAGGTCGCGGCGAGAATCTCCCGCGCCACCGCCTCCAGCCGCGCCTCCACGGTGGCGACGGCGGCCTTGGCCACGCCGGCCTCTTCCCTTGCCTTTGCCACCGCCTCGCGAGCAGACCGAGCCTTCGCCTTGGCTTCCTCCGCTTCTCGCCGTGCCTCGCCCACCTGTTCAGCCATCTTGCTGCCCTCGCCGCTGTCCGCCTTTGCTGCTGCCTCCGCCACGGCAAGCTCGGAGGCCGCACGGCTCAGCTCCTCCCTGAGGGAATGGATGGACGCCGACGACAGCCCTTCCCTCCGCCGCACCACGGCGAGCTCCGCCTTCTCCTTCTCCAGCACATCTCGCATCGAGGCGGCGGCGACGCGCAGGCACTTGGCCTCGTCCTTGGCCCTCTCCACGCTCGCCTTCACGTCCTCGAGCTCCTTGTGCATCTTCTCCACCACCATCGGCTTCGGCTTCGGCTTCGGCCTCGGCTCGGAGCTCACCGCCGCTGGCTTGTCGTTCCCACCTTGGACGGCGGCGCAAGCGGAGAGCTCGGCCTTCAGGTTCGCCAATAGCTTGGAAGCCGCCTCCGCCTTCATCTCGACTTCGCAGGCCGCCACTAGCTCCCCTCGAAGCCTCTTGGCCTCCTGCTGGGCTTCCTCCAGCTCCATCTGCCATTGCGACTTGTCTTCCTCCAATGCCACTGCCAGCCTCAGCCTCTTCTCCTCCGCCGCGACATGAGCGGCGTGCGAAGACTCCAGCTCACCTTTGAGCGCAATGAGCTCGGCGACGAGGCCCTCGACGGCCTTCCCAGTCTCCTGCGACTCCGCGGCGGCCTCCCGCGCTCTTTTTCGCGCCGCGTCCGCCTCAGCCACGGCGGCCGCGCGCACCTTGGCCATGGACTCGAGCTCCGCGAGCGCGGCGGCGCGACGGGCCCTGACGGCGTCGAGCTCCGCCTTCGCCGCGGCTCTCTCGACGGCGGCGCGCTGAGATTCCTCGAGGCGGCGGCCGGCGAGGTCGGCTTCCTGGCGCGCTTGGGTGTCCTCGACCTGCGCTCTCTGCAGGCGGAGCCTCCGCTTATCGGCGGCGCTGGCGGTTCTCCCCAGCTCCACCAGAGCTTGACTTCTGGCGGCCTCTGCCGACACCGCTCTCTTGTGGTACTCGGCGACCTCTTCCTGCACTGCGCTCACCATGTCCGACTCATCTTCCTGGCCTTGCTTGCGTTTCTGTGTCGTATCAGCCAGGAAACGAAATGTTCTCTTGTGTTTAAGAAGCCATCTCATCTGACTTCTCAAATAAAAAGAAGAGAATCCCTCCGAAACAAGATGATTACCTCTCTCCAATCGAGAACCCCTCCGAATTTGCTGACGGCGCCTTTGACGGAATCGATGGGCGCCGCGGTGTCGACGTGCGACTTATTATTCGGATCGATGAAGCGGCTGGCGATCTCTGACGCTTTGTAGCTGCTGCTTTGCTGTCGCGGCGTCTCATCATCTTGGTGGGAGGTGGATGGAGCCGGCGGAGGAGGAGCGATGGAGGAGGGCCCTTGAAGGTTAGCGTCCTCCATCCCGCAGCCGCAGCATAGGTGTATGATGTACAAGAAATGTCTGGCCAGGGCATACACAGACGTATCAGGTGCGTTATTGGGAAAGATTCTCCGAAAATATACTGTTCCAAAAAAAACACTATAGATGAATAGTATTATGTGAGTGAAAGTGGTGGGATGAATAGTGAAAAGTTGAATGAATAGTGGTTTTTTGGGAAACTTTTTTGAATCTAAACGGGCCGGGCCTCAGTCTCGTCATTGACATACAATCTATCTTAGGCCCCGTTTAGTTCACCCAACTTCTCCAAAAAAAACATAATTTATCCAAATTTTCTCTATTCATCCCATCTCTCTCCCTCACAGAACACGTTTCCCAACACGATATACAGTGTTTTTCTAGATCTACAGTGTTTTTTCTCCCAATCTAAACTCACCCTTAAGGGTGTGTTTAGATTGGGGAAAGATTCCTCGAAAATACACTGTTCATCAAAAAACAGTATAGATGAATAGTGTTCTGTGAGTGGAAGTGGTGGGATGAATAGGAAAAAGTTGGATGAATAGTGTTGGGTACCAATAGTAGAGGTACCATAACTTGGACCGTAAACTACTTGGCAACAAGGCCCACAACGACGTCGGCCTGGCTCTGCAGCCCAGCAAAGGCCCACCACAACAACTCCTCCTCAGCGTCCGTCCCGCTCGAGGTGGACGACCCCCCTCGAGCGGGAATGTCCGTGACGTTTGAGGCTCGGCAGCCAGGCTCGAGGGATACGTTCACCCTCGAGCCAGCGTTTTCGTCACGTTCGAGGCTCGGCAAGCTCGAGCTTGCGGGCCAAGCTCGAGCCTGCCACGCCGGGAGCAACGCCCGAGACTCTGCGACCATCACCACCGATCATAATGACTCTCCTCTGCGATCAAAAAGAAGGATTCACTGCGCTACGCCACCGCCCATACTGCGGAGAAGACATCGGTCAAATCCACCTAGCACGTTGGATTCTGATCTGACACTGCACAGGTCGGTCCTGGCAGTGATACTGTGCCAACTACTCCTTTGACTCTGCTTTCCTCGGATGCGCTATCATCCTTGATGGCAACCCTCGAAGGAAACTACGGAGTTTCAATCCGGGCGCCGTACTCAAGTTGCCACCCTCGAAGTCCTGATCTGTCGCAAGAAGAACATCACGTCAACCACTGCCATGTCGTCAGCCGCAGTTGGAAGGCGCGATTCCCGCTCGCATCGTGCGCGGTATAGGTGGCACAGTGCACTCAGCAGCGTCAGCACCACGAACGCATGTACTCTCACGCCCTCCCCCTTATGCCTATAAAAGGGGAAGGGAAGCCCAGGCAAGGGACGACAAGTGACAGCAGGAACACACAACAGAACACACACAAACACACTTAGCCAACAAAAAACTCGGGGACTTAGGAGTTCGTCTCCTTCTCCCACCTTGCTTGTAACCCCCTACTACGAGCAACACGAAACCGGTGCTCCGCACCACTGCTGGACGTACGGCCCCGTGGCCGGAACCAGGATAAAAACTCCCGTCTCTCCACCCGCCATCGGGGCAACGAGTGGATTAGCACCGCAACACTTGTTTGTGCCGGTGCGACCAAATCAGGCACCGACAAATAGTGATTTTTTAGAGAAGTTTTTTGAATCTAAACGGGGCCTTAGGAGCTGAACAATGCGTGGTCTAGCAGCATATGGCTGTAATTAATTTGACTGTATGACCGCCACATATGCAGTGCGGACATGACTGCTCATGCTCAGACACACAAACCTCACTCTTCATTCAGGGCATGGCCGAATCCAACTGTTCTTCCCATTTGAAGAAGACGAAGGAATCGGCTTCCTCCATCAAGTTTATCCAAGAAAAAGGAAATAATGCACTGACCCAAGGAGAGGGAGGCATAAAGAAACAGGCAGCGAAGCAAAGCAAGCATACCTGGATGGCCCCCTGCTGTATCGGTCCTCGTCGCCTTGCTCGGATTCTCGCTGGAAGTCCGTCGAAGAGGGAGGGAGAGGAGACAGAGAGATTGGGCGCAGCGCAGCGCAATCCTTTCTGGTTTGGCCGGCCGTTGAGAGAAGACGAGAGAATGTGGTGGGGAGAGAAGCTCGCGCGCCAGCCGCGGATGCCGGAGCCTCCCGCTCCCGCCCGCAGCTGCCACTGGGCTTCTTGCTTAATGGGCCCAATGACTGGGAGGCCCAGATGAGAGTGCGCCCACCCCACCCCACCCGCTGCTCATCCACAGCTGGCCACGGCTGAGCCAGGTGAGGTCGCCCGCCACCACCGCCACCGGATCCAGACGCTAGGATGAGGCCGCCCATGAGCAGGGCCGCCTTCGCGTCCGTGCTGCTGGGGCCGCACGCGGCCGGGGCTTCCCTGGTCGCCGCCCGCTGCGTCTCCTCGCCTGCCGCCGCCTCCGCCGCCGTTACGGCCTACGGTGAGGATGCTCATGCTTCTCGTTGATTGGATGGCTCGCCTTCGCCTCGCGTTTATTCAGTAGGAACCTAAGTGAAGTTGCAGTTATATTTCCCCCTCCTCCTCGTGTTCATTATCAGTATGCCTTTGGCCACTGACAAACTGACAGTTGTTATAATTAGGCCCATCACCATGTAGTCGTTTCGTTAATTAAGGGCAAAGTTGCTTCCATAATACATGTGCCGGTGGCATATAATCATCAATCGGACATGCTCAAAAAAAAATCATCAATCGATGCTGTGACTCTTGTGCCTTCTGCTGCCTTTTGTTTCCATGATCCGTGTAATTAACTAGAATCATGCTACTGCGGTGCCCATAAAATCCATTTATTCCATCCATGGCATTTGGGTTTCTGACCATTTTCCTGCTGAAATCCAGATCATGCGTCGTTTGTTAAGGAGATCGCTGCAACGGATCCCCCGGAACATCTCAACTCTCTCTTGGATGTGCTTCAGGCACGAGGTAGGACGCACAATATCACGCTTCCATTTCTTCTTTTGCGGTTGCTATCTGCTGTGCATTTCGGAATTGGGTCCCTGTTACTGCTCTGCGGTCATTTTCTGATAGATAGAGACATAGAGTCAGGGGCAATGACCATGGTGCACTGTTTAAGGGACTTCTACATTTTTCAAGACTTATATAGTGATTTTTAGTTTAGTTAGTGGCAAAATAGAGTGACAACCTTACGAATCCGAGTTTTCACGCAGACTGTGCCTCCGTGCCAGTTTAGATTTTTCCTCTTTTTTTTTGGGTGGCTGCAGAAACCACACTGTTAAAAACTCTTGCTGTTGGGAGCAAAACGAGGGTTGATTCCAGTCTTGTTCCCTTACAAATATATATGGCAGGTGAAAAGATTGTTTCTCCTGGAGCAAAACGAGGGTTGATTCCAGTTGTTGTTCCCTTATCTGAAAGTCCAGCAGGTTCGGATGTCTTATAGATTGAATGAATCACTTGATCACAAACATTTGGGCGATCTAGGTTTGAGAAAAAATTGGCTCTTCCTGATATCATCTGTCAAAATGTAGGTAATTTGACATCCCTACTTAGATGGCCAACTGCTCCAACTGGGTACATTGCCACTACGCTCCATATGCTGTGAATTTTGTATCCATGGTAGCTTTGACATAATTAATGTGTAACCATATATATCTGCTTGAACTTCAGAATGGAAATGCCTGTGGTGGAAGTTCGTAAGCACGGTTTGTGGCTTATGGCTAAGAATGTAAGATTATTCTGCGTCTTATTACTAGTGTTTTGTCTCACTGTAAGTGAAATCACGCGTGGTAAATTTCTGTTCACATTGTTACTCATATTGATCAGGTGAACCAATACATTCACAGAATACTTGTTGAGGCTGATATCAATGCTGATATTGCTGATGATTTATGGTCTGCCGTGGGCGAAGCTGGTAAAAACCTTTACACTAAAGGTGACTTCAAAGAGTCACAGCTGGAAGATCTTGATGTCTATTTGTTGAAGAAGGTTGAGATATACACGCCAGCTCCTAATTATTGAGTTACAAGTCAGCTTTTTTACTGATGCTCTTTTGTAGGTTGGACTTTTCCCTGATGTTATAGAGAGGAAAACATTACGCCATCTAGAAAAAGGAGATAATGTAATGCTCTTAGATCATTTCAGAGATGCATTAATTAGTGAACTTTACATAGATTTTTAATGTGCATTGCTTTTCCCCGCTTCAGGTCTCAGCTCTTATCACTGGAGAATTCTACAGTAGAGATCAGTTTCCTGGATTTGGAAGACCCTTTGTGTTCAATGCAGAGATTTTAAAAAGGTATTGCTGTAACATGAGCAGGGTAATTTCCTGATTTAATTGCAAAATGCAAGACAAAAAGAAACATTGGACACATGTAGAACTTGTTCTCAAACGATTATGAACTGTCAGGCCTAAAAATGACAGTCATACGTTGTCGTCTCTTTCTGGCCACTGCAGCGACATATATTTTAACTGTAATATATTTCACACACAAGAAGTCGTCCTGACTAGAATTCACGTAATCATATATTCTTAAGTTTGCCTCTCTTTTTGGGTTAAGAGTTGGACGTACATCTGAAGCCAAAGATGCAGCTCGTGTGGCATTGAAGTCACCATGGTGGACACTGGGCTGCAGTTACGAAGTATGATTTCTCTGACCTTTTTGACGTTTATATGCCTATATGGCCACTCTTCTTGATAGACCTTTTTCATGGGACAGGAGGCTGCTGAATTAGCTGGGTGGGAGGATGAGCAGATTGAGTTTATAAGGGAGAAGGTAACCGAGGAGGGTAAGCGTGAGGATCTGAAGAAAGGAAAAGCTCCAGAACAGGTCTCCAATAACATGCTCTTTTAACAACTTTGTGAATATAGAGGCTGACATTTTCTTTGTTGACGCCCGACTCATCATCTTTGCTTCGTTCACGCACCCAGGTGGTTCTTGACGAGGCTGCATTTCTAATGGATTTAGCGACTGTGGATGGTAACTGGGATGATGTTGTTGACCGGATTGCAGAGTGCTACAAAGAAGCTGGGCTTCATGACATTGCAAAGTTCATTGCCTACAGGGAATAATTTTTAGATATCCTGCTACGTTTTACAATTTTATAAGTTTTGTCTCGTTTCGTGCTCCGACTGTTGATTTTAGGCATAATTCTTCCCTCCTTCACATGGCAGTTCATCGATTTTTGTCTGGAGTTTAGTGACCGGCGGGCGGCACCATTGACAAGTTTCCAGTTGTTTTGTGTTGCTGCAAACATACTGTTGCCATAATTTTTTTTTTCAAGATATTGTAAGTAGGCAACATAAAAGTCTAATTTACAAGAAGGCTAGATTTATGCACGGCTCAAATCTGATCCACCGAAGAGTGTCATTTTCTTGGATGACAAGATGTTAGCTTCTTTTCTTGGATGATGATGTTGCTATGAACATTGAGATTGAAAAGGTGCTGATGGTGAGAAGAGGATTGGATTAGTGAGAAGTGACTTTGTACGGAGTTTTATGAGCCCGAGATATTGAGGGTTAACGGAGGAGTACGGACACTCATGTTTTTAGACGGTGGCCCAACGGCCTTGCCTTCCGTTGGACTCTTCCAGGCCAGCACAAGATTCCCCATCTCCTACGATACGAGAGAGAACTCAGAGAAGAGAAGAGAAGCACCACGGCCATCCCATGGCGCCCGCCGCGACAAGTCTCCCAGAACCCTAGCACTGGCTGCCGCCACCTGCTCTCCTCATTGCATATCGTGCGCGCTGCAGCAGCGAGCGAGCTTAGCTTCGATGGAGGAGGAAGGCGAATTTGATTGTTGGGATTGGAACGCATACTACGATCTGCTGCCGGCACCGAGCGCCCCGGAGGCGGCGGCGGACGGACCGCCCATGCCGCCGCCGCCGAGCAGCGACGGTCACCTGATGATGATCAGCGCCGACGACGGAAGCTGGGCGCTGGACGTTCAAGTGCTATCGACGCTTGGGCTTGGCGGCGACGACATCGTTCCGACTGCCGAGGACTGGATTATTCACGGCCTCACCGATCAGCACTTGTCGCTGCTGGACGACATCGGCTGCAGCTCCTCGGGAACGGGAGGGGACGTCGACTCGTCGGATGCGTCCGCCGACGCCACCACCAACCAAGCCCAGGCGGACCCCTGCTGGGGAATGGATTGTCGAACGACGCCGTCTTGGAGGTGGGAGCTGGTGACTCGCCGCCGGCTGCCCCGGCCACGGGGCCAAACCATCCTGAGCCTGCCGTCTTGGAGACGACGACGCTGGCCGACATGGTCCGCATGGCGGAAGAGTGCGGCAACGACGAAGCCGCGCGCAGAGTCTGGTCCGAGGAGGAGCACAAGGAGTTGCTCAACCGCATCCATGGGTATTCTGCGTCCAATCCGTCTTCTGTTTTTAAATTTCCCCGTACCGTACATACTAAATGTCGTTTCATCATCATTCATCTAAATGAAGGTATGCCGAGCTCGACGTCGACGACCGTGCCCGCAGGTGTTTACATATCGCATTTTATCTGCCCAAGAAGACCGCAATGGATGTTGCCCTGCGATGGCGCTGGTTGCAGGTAACCAATTTTGAATTGGCCTGGGGGCACAAGCATATATGCACAGCACGGTTTCTTCTACCTATGTAAATAAATAAATAAAGCATCATCTATAAATTTTCGCTTCTGTTCTAGGACAAGGAGAAAACTGCTAAGCAATCAGAGGTTGTGGAGAAAAGTTATGCTGCGGTAAAAGTTAAGAAGGTAAGCGTGCAAAACTCAACAGTTACAGCAAAACTTATGCGCTTGTGGCACGTGGCCTTTATCTGACCCAGCCCGCACTATCAATCCAGTGTTGCCTGACAGCTTAAATAAGGACGATTATGTCTTAAAGCTTGATATAGAGCATATCATAGATAAAATACTTGCAGAATTCATTCTTTTGTGCTTGTCTGATGTTGAGGGGTGCCATTATCTAGGAAGAAAAGAGAGCATACAATTGAACATTGTTCAGCCTGATTAATTGGATCATAGTACTAATATTTAGTGGCTGTTATAATAAATAGTCCAGTCACTATTCAAGGAGAGCTGCACTTATCTTTCTGATTGGCATGGAAACATGACCCTGTGAAATTTGTTGTTTTCTCAGTAAGGCGTGCTTGTAGTATTTGGAAAATGCCATGCTTCTTCCTTTTCGCTTAATAGTCATCTCATTGGACAGAGGCAGGGAACTAAGGGAGCTAAAAAGAATAGCAACATGTATCCCCTTTCCAAAGGTATGTTGAATTCTCCGCATCATGCCTCTGCTTATTCGATATCAAGTAATTCTTCCTCGCATTCTTTAGCTTTTAGATTAATGGCTTCGAATTATAAGATTGTGCTTCTAGTCAGTAATGTATGCCCTTGTCCCCTGAATGGTAGTGCTATTCAACTTGTCAAAGAATTCAGTATTGCTCGTAACATTTTGGTTTGTAGTCTGCACAATAAGAGGTTCAACAAATTTTTGTCACCTCTGACAATTGTATTCTCTGATCAATCTTGTTAATGGCTGATTTACCCTTTTCCATTATGTTCCAGAGGCTCTAGATTCCAAGATTACTACTAGAGAGCTTCTCCGGGATGGATATATTTTTATGCAACGGATAGAAGAGAAGATAAAAGCAGGAGAGGTATGCTTTGTAAAGCAGTACATTTACGAGCATCAGTCGCACTCGCACACTTGATGTGCATTCTCAGTTCAGATTGCTACCAGACTTGTTTCGTTTATTGCATTCTCGATTACCTGCATTTTCAAATTTTTAACAGGAACAATTTATTTCGTGGGATGACATTACTTGCATAGTTTTCAGTTTCATCACCTCCCTGTAGTTTCGTCACCTTTCTAAAGGCAATAACTGCATACATTTTTTTTTCCTTGGCAGTGGGGCGGCAATACTGCAGACTACTTTTACTACGTGAAAACTATCATCGACGCTGTAGAAAAGAGGTAAATCAAGACACATACAGACTGATGAAATGCAATGGTTTCCGTAGTGATCCTCTGAAAACAGGTTGTTCCGTTTGCTTGTACAGAGGGAATGAGTTTTGTAGAATCAGCATGCCCATGCCTCCGATAGATGAGCAAGGCTTAGAGGAAATCTTACACGAGTCCCGTCATACTTCATCGGTACCTCCTGACACCTTGTGGCGTTTAGTTTGTTACGTCTGTTTTATTTATGCACGTGCCCTTTCTTTCCCTGTCTTCCTTTTTTCTGTTCATGGAAAATGTTCAGGCCAGCAAAGAGGCTGCCGCATGATGGCGCTGGACGCCAGAGAGGTGCGTGTGGCAGTCAAGACAAGAAGACAGGGAGGTCACCGTGCAGATTCTGAAGTATTCAAATGTTTGCTTTGCGCAATAAGATGTTGTCGTTCCACCGTTATAATCTGCAGCAGTGTAATTAGGATTTTACTAGAAGTCAGCAGCGTTTGGGTTTGGGACAGATTTTGGCACGTCGAAACTGCTTAGGTTGGAGACCCTGACAATGTGAATGGAGCTGTTCCATATTGAATTTCTCATTGGATGGTGCCTGTCATTTGTAGTATGAGCGTATGATCTGCACTCTATTTTGTTTTTTTATATTAAAAATGCACTCTGTCTTTGTAGAGAGAGGACGATTTGGCACTGAAGCGTTCAAACAATGCAAGAAGGCTAGGCTTAAACGGGCATGAACGTGCCGGGTCCATGCCCGAGAACCCGTTTCGACGACGTCCGTCCATTTGGACGGCCAGGATCGCCCGCCTGGCGGTTAAAACCCTAACGCGGAGAGGCGAAGAAAAAGCAAAGCCCTCCCTCGCATCCCAGTGGTTGGCCTCTCGAGTCCTATCTGCTAAGGAATCCATCCCCACTTCCTCCCCTGCTCCGCCCGCCGCCGCCGCCGCCGCCGGTTGCCGCGGCCACCGCCCGCCTATCCAAGGTGAGCGACACCACCGAGGCCCCCTAGCATCATCCCGTACGGTACGGTGCCCTTGATGTGTCGTCGCGGCTTTTGTTTTGCTTCGCTACTAGGGTAGGGTTGGGATGATGCTTATGTGACGAGGCTCCGTCGATTGATTGCTCGAATGCTCGGTATTGTATTGCTCGTGCGTTGTTCAACATTCGCGGTCTGGGTTGCTGCTTGTGGTTTTTTTTTTTTTTTTTACTGGCTTCGGTTTGTGGTCTAGATTTAGCCCTCGAGCAAGCAAGCGGCAATGGCGTTTGAGATTCAGATTTAGCAGCCCGACTTCTTATGTTTGCCGATTTGGCCGATTCGATGTACGGTTTGGGTAACCCTCATGCGAGCATGCGTATCAGTTTGTGACTTTTCCTCTTGCAGATGGACGTGGATAAGCTCAAGAAGATGGCGAGTGCTGTGCGCACCGGAGGAAAGGGCAGCGTTCGCAGGTGCTTCCTTCCTCTTCACATGACTTACAGTCTTAGTGATTGGTAGCAAAGCATCCTGCTTCTAGCTTTCATGTGGCTACAGTACATTGTAGATCCCAAACCTAAATGAAAGCATTTACATGCCATTATTACAAGTATCTAGAGGTCACTGCAATTCAAATTGTATGCGGTACCATATAATTACAAAAGCTAATAGTTTAAGTGTGTGTTTTTAAATATCACGCCCATCTCCAAAATGGCAAGTAGACACTATTGAACTGTTCGTTGTGGTAACTAATATGTATGGTTGTATATGCCTATCTTTTTAGGTCAACTTGTGTGGAAATACATGACTGCCTAGTTTGTTAGATATCTAAGCATCTAAAAGCTTTTGTTGTGATAAAGTTTCTTCGGAACCCATAACCCCTTGTGCCTCGGAACCCATAACCCCTTGTGCCAATATCCTCTGCAGTTGTCCCCTGTAGTAATACTAGTGTATTGTGATGGAGTTTCTTCCGGACCTATGGTTCCATACCACTAATATCTGAGGTAAATTTGTTGGCAGGAAGAAGAAGGCAGTTCACAAGACGACATCCACAGATGACAAGAGACTCCAAAGTACTTTGAAAAGGATTGGAGTGAATACTATCCCTGGTATTGAGGAGGTCAACATCTTCAAGGATGATGTTGTTATCCAGTTTCAGAACCCTAAAGGTGAAATATTGCCATGCTGATACATTGACTTCGCTAGATCATTGACTCTATCTAATGTTGTCAATCTTTCTGTTTGCTGCAGTGCAAGCATCCATTCCTGCAAATACGTGGGTAGTCAGTGGAGTACCACAGACGAAAAGTGAGTTGATAAATGCTTTATAGCATGAGCATGCCTGATTGTTTTCAAGTACTCCTGTTTATACAGTCACACAATTACATAGCTGGTGCTTTAGGCATGTTTTTTTATTCTTGACTATATAATGCCATCTTGGTTATGTCCATTGTTCATTCATGTGGTTTTTATGATAGACTATATAATGCCATCATCTTCATGCCTATGTTCAATCATAGGCAAATAGCATGTTTTGAAGTTTAATGTCTATGGTTGGTCTTTGCTTCACTTCATATCTTAAATTACTCTTGACATGCTGTAGAAGCTACAGTCGCAACGGATTACTAATGTTGTAAATTTGAACTAGTACTTATATTTTCCATGATCCTTGCACCATTGAATTATATAGTATAGACACCTGCTGTAAAGTGACCTTTCTTTATGTTTAAAATGCAAACTGAGCCATACATGATTCTTTGTTACTCCATTATATAATGCTTCAATCAGGAAGGGTTCTTTTTTCTGATGTTGTCTTTCTTATTTAAACAGGTCTACAGGACCTGCTGCCAACAATCATCAACCAGCTGGGTATGGTGGTTCCTTCGACATTGTTTTGTTGAATGCACTTTGATTACCTCTGACTGTTGTGAAACAGCTCTTGTTATTGCTTTCCTCACCTTGGCTTACTCTTGCTCAGGCCCTGATAACCTGGACAACCTTAGGAGGCTTGCTGAGCAGTTCCAGAAGCAGGTACCTGGTGCTGAGGCTGGCGTCGGTGCAGCTGCACAGGATGATGATGATGTCCCTGAGCTTGTCCCGGGAGAGACATTTGAAGAGGCTGCGGAGGAGAAGAAGGAATCGGAGCCGGAAGAGAAGAAAGAATCATAATTTTGTCGCACATCTCATCCATTGGTGTGAAGGGTCGTTGGTCTAGTGTTGCCATCTACCATGCGAGAGACGTGCTCTTCCGTGAAACTCCGACGTGCCTCTTTCGTTTCCATGTGCTCCAGTTTTCGGTTTTACAAGGATTTGGTCGAATCCCAGTCAAATTGAGTTTTGTAACAAGTGTGTGTTTCACGCTCGCAAGTGCTTTTTGATAACGACAAATGCGTAGAGCTATAATTTATGGAGGCTAAAGCTGCAAATGGTGGTTGGTGATAATGGATGGGAATTTTCTCGAGGTTTTTTTTTTCGATCTTACTGCCTGCATAAGCTTGTGTTTCTTCAGGTTTCGATGCTGAACCTGTCCGAAATACTCAGTTTTGAAGTGTCATGCCCCGTGGCCATCGGTGGTGAGAACCGGAGCGTGAGGAAGTCAAGGATGCTCTCACCGGTAGGTTCCTGGTGCTGCCGCTGCCCCTGCCGTGGAGGACGATACGGAGGGGATTTCTGATTTGATTTCTGTATCTTCCCTTCTATGTTCTGGCTGCGGCTTATATGCCTCTCTCTCTGTCTTACATGTGGGGCCCACCCTGAATGGACCATGTCTACGGGTGTTACACTTCCGCCTCCTCAAAAAGTTGCTTGCCCTCAAGCAACCGCACAACCTACTCTTTTCTCATTCTTTGCTGCCCAACATCACCGAAGAACTAGTGCAGGTCAGCAATCATGATTCAACTTAGCTGAATTTGAATACCTGGATCCCATGGCCTTTTTATTGACAAGATAACCAGGTATTTCGTTTGGCAGATAGCTTTGTTCCATTGATTTAAGCACTTTTTGTCAGTTCTGCTTGAACCTCTTATTTTCCAATTGTGTGGTGACAAATTGAGCTTCATCTTTCCCATTTTTGCTGCTGCATACAAAAACTTCTTAGAATCCCTTGCTGGTGACAGAAGCTGATAAACTCGCTGCAAAAGTTTAATTCCACATAGATAAGATTTCCTCTCACTAACATGTTTGTCAGCCCAAAACATGCTACCATAATCCATGCTACGCTGCATTTCTTCCTTGAACTCATTGATAAATCCAGCATGTTTGTTGAATGGAGAGAAATATATCTTGTCATCTTGGTGTGCAACTTTTGGTTTACAGTCAAACCGCTCCTTAACAAGTCTATCCTTGTCAATGCCCCGATGAGAAATTGCATCAAGTACTGGGTCTGCCACATCAATAGTAGGATCAAGAATTGATGGTAAGTTACCGATAAGACCAAGTGCATCAGTGACATCAAGCTTAATGATATGCATTGACTTCTCGGGATGCTTGCTGTGCAATTCATTGTATATTTGGTCACCATCCAAATCGAGTACGTTGGGTTCTTAGGTGTGTTGCAAATTGACTGAATGGACATGCTGCTTGCCCACTATTTGGTGTACCTTAGCCTCTGAGATATCACCAGGTCCCCCCAACATTAGATGTTGCAGTAAGTCCTCCTTGCGGTCAAGGTGGGAGGGTACCTCCTCGTCCCACACCACGGTTGTGCTTTGAACTTCAGGGAACACTTCGTCTGCAATATTCATGCCAAGTTCAGAGACGGGACCACTGGCATATGTAAGCTTGTCATCATTGCTCAGCTTGGCAATTGGTTTCCACCAAACATCCACTGAGTATCCTTCAAACCAAGCTACTTGCTGCAATGAGCTGTTGTATGACCAATCGAACCCTTGGTCTGTATCAACCATGCAGTGCTCTAGGTAGTCCAATTTCAAGGATAAGCTGTCAGCTAGTGCGAGCACATGATTGGTGACTTCATCAGAATTCGACTTTCTCATTTCAGAATCAAAGTCCAGCCTGCCCCATGCCAATTCTTGCAATAAGTTGTCATCAAGTGCAGCTGACAAGTCTTCATGCACATCAAGATTGACTGATATCTCATCGCACACAACATGGCCTGGAATTTCAGTGAACACTTTGTAAGCAGAATCCATGCTAAGTTCAGATATAAAGGCATTGTCACTGCCATGAGTTTTGTCATCACTTTCCTGCTTGTCAATTGGTCCCAACTCTTCAACAACTGAGTACCTACCACCACAGGCTAGTTGCTCCAGCAAACTGTTGTGTGACTCAAGACTGTCCAGGAGCTCCTCATCCCATATCATCTCAGTAGGCATTTCATCGAACATCCCATCCACAGAATTAATACCAAACTCCAAGAAAAATTGAGAATGGCCAACCTGAGTACAGAACTTATCTTTAGCTGCCTCATAAGCTAGTTTGCTCTCTTCACCACCCAAGCAGTCTTCTCCTTGAGCTAGTTGTCGCAATAGATCACTTTGCAACTCAAGGCCATGCAACGACACCTCATCCCACACCACATCCTGGCCATACATTATAGGGGATGCCTCCTGCACAAGATCCTTGCATGTTTTTAGAACGTCAAATACGTCTTGCCCAGCTTGTGATATTGCATCATCCTCCAGGGGAATTTTATCAAACACCTCATGCGCAGAGGTTTCTGATATTGTCATTGTGAGGAACCCAGCTTCCTGGCCCTGTGCATTTCCCTGCTTCACCCACTTGGCCCGCTCCACTGTTTCATCCATTGATGTCTGCTAGCTTCATCTGCCTTCACCTGCGTCCTCAATTGATCCATTCCTTCCCTTAATTGCCTCAACAAGAGCTCTCTCGGGACTCTTGACATAGCCACCACAAAAAAAATCAAACCCACGAGCAACAAGAGGGAAGCGAAGGAAAACACCAGAGGAAAAGGATCTGAACAAGCCCAGACTGATTCACCAAAGAAAATCACAAGGAAGAATAAAACCCTAGGCTGAGGAACGATTGGCTCTGATAACCAACTGTCATGCCCTGTGGCCACCGGTGGTGAGAACCGGAGCGTGAGGAAGACAAGGATGCTCTCACCGGTAGGTTCCCGTGGCCGCCGACGAGGAACGCCGGGACATGAGAAGGATCGCTGCCGCTGCCGCTGCCGTGGAGGACGATACGGAGGGGATTTCTCATTTGATTTTTGTATCTTCCCTTCTATGTTCTGGCTGCAGCTTATATGCCTCTCTCTCTGTCTTACATGTGGGGCCCACCCTGAATGGACCATGTCCACGGGTGTTAGATCAAGGTGCCATACCAAGGATAAATGGTTAAATTCAAACTATATGCGCATCTTTTACTTTTAGATTTCTGGTTACCAGCCATCCTCCACGAGCAGCTGTTCCAGCTTGCCCTGCGGGTCTCAATCACTGCTCCCAAGGCGCTGACCGCTTCGTGTGCCTCTTATTACAAACACCATTCTTCATGATTAACCAGTCAGCCTGCGCGAAACGAGATTGATCTGATGCATAAACTAGGAATTGGAACCAAAATGTTAGCATCGTCCCAAACAAGATAAACAGGCAGGGCTTCGAAACAAATGGAAGTAAGATCAGATTTTGCTGCTGCTGATTTGGGCGTTGGAAGGTTGAGCATTGAAACTGATGCATTTTTATTTTTTTTTGGATAGGGAAACTGATGCATTGATGGTGAGGAATGCTATTCTTTCTGATGACTCTGATTTGTTGCCGGTGGGAAATTTGGTGGCCGAATTGAAGAATGTGTTGAATTTAAACTTTAGAGTCTTCTGTTAAATATGTTCCCCGTGAATGTAATAAGGTCGTTCATGCTTTGGCGGCATGGGGATACGTGTCATCGGATGAGGACCCAGTTGTGGGATCCCTTCCTAGTTGTATTCGTTCATGGTGGCCGACGATTGTGCGGCAGCTGAGTAATGAAATTGGTTTCCAAGTTAAAAAAAAAAAAGGATCAGATTTTGCATAACACTCCAGTTTCGTTATAAAATACACTGGATTGGGAACCTAGAACTAATGCAACACAAGCCTTATCACGGCTGATGATTTCCCTGTCGAGATCATACAAAAAAATGGACCTGCTCGTCAAGTCAAACACTCGGAGACGAGCTTGGCATCACACAAAGGACCAGTTCATGAAGCAGAAAGCCAGACAGTGGACGTTGCTGTCCTCACCTAGCACCTTCCATGCTACAGCTTGATCGAATGAAACATGGCGACCCATTCCTGACATGCACACACCCGACGGCAGGTACACATAGCCCTAAAACAAGGAGTGAGAGCATCAAAATTATTCACGCATGTGGGCATTCATCATATATGAAATTTGACGTATGGTTTAGTGTCAGGGGTGCATCAAGCGATTCTAACCTGCTCCATCAATTTTGAAATATCTGAGAACAATGCTTTTCTTGCAGACTCGTCAAAGATTTTGTCTAGCGTCAGATCTTGTAGGGCAACAAGGGATGTCTCTAACATGTCAAGTCCTGCCTTATTGGCAAACGTAAACATAGGTTTCTCCTGAA